>OY770112.1:4516322-5725627 GCA_963669365.1 Verbascum thapsus
TTCGTGGTAAATTCTAATTTTTTGAAGAAATTCTATTTTCTAGCATAATTTTATTTGTGTTGAAATGTAATAACTAATAACTCAATAAATAGGACTAAAAATGAGTAAATATATATATCCTGTCGGTGACGCAAAATCAATTTTTTAACTGAATTTGGACCACTTCATGGGATTATTTTCTGGTAATTTACAAAAGAAATTTCAGAGATATGTTTTTATTCTCATTAAATGCAATTAGTAATAGTCTGACATTGGAGCATTAACTCTATCGCCATGATTTATTTTAACATAACGAGAAAATCAATTGAATCTAGGTCAGATATAATCATTCTCTGTTCTTTTTAATTTTGATTTTTCAAGGTATTTTAAAATCTAACTATGAAGATTTTTCCTTCAAAATAAATATTGTTTGGAGACATTTTTTTTTGCATACACTGACTGATTCAAGATCAAAATTGTGCACATGAGATAAGTATATGATACGATTCATATCAAAACAAAAAGTGTTTATTTTAATTATAAATTGTACTTACACTAATAAAGATATATGCATATATCTCTTGACATGATCAACCGATTATAATGACAATCAATTTTAAAAGACTTAGAAAATATTGAAAATTATTTGTGGTTTGTTTATTATGACTAATCAGTGCCTCAAATAACCACAGTCCTAAGTTTCATCATCTAACTTACTTAATATTGCAATTATTTACAGAATTATCCTTAAACAGGATGTATTACTAACATAATCACTATTATGTTCTAAGTAGGCCTTAAAAAAAGGTAAACTGAAAATTTCCATCTTTATTAAACCTGAAAAGACAAATCATGAAATCTTTTCTAGTATATCTTAATAATGTCAACGTAGCATTTTGATCAGAAAAACAAAAGAAATAGTGAACAAGAACATGTAAGGATATAAATTAAAGAAGAAGCATAAATGATATGGCAAGATTACATTCTATTACAATCCCATGTGTTGGATTATGTGTACTTCATCACACCACCGACACTTAACCACCTATATATAGTGTTTTTTTTTTGTTTTTCTAAAGGTTATTATTAAATTTGTGGTACAAAATAAATCATCTTCATTCGATTACTATTATTCATTCCAAATTTTCCTATGTTGTAAGATCGTAATTACTGGAAGTTTGGATGATTTTCATCAACTGCTTATTCACATCTAACTAAGTAATTGTGTGGTAACCTTTGAATATTTAGATAATGATATCATAAAATCAAATAATAAAATCATCATATATTATATATGCAAATACATATCACATGGGTAGCATGGCTGGCTAATTGTGTAAAAAGATTTCAAGATTAAGATAATGGGGGGTTGATACATGAATTTACAACCACCACCTAATGATGACAACCTAATCACAATATCTCACTCTAAAGTCATTATTCCTAATTATAATATTCCACTCTAAAGTCACTATAAGCATAAATCTTTTTATGTCACCTAATGCTTTGGATTCTAATTATCAACTTTTAGAGTCATTCTTGAGAAATATCTCATAATAAAGATAGGAATCCCAATAACAATCTCAACAATGTAATCATTAGTGTATACTTTTTTGATAATAAACTCATCCGTGTGTACATTTGGTTATATCCATAACACATTAATCATTTGATTATAATGTCGAAAACAAAGTCCTTATGTCCAAAAACCAAATGATATATCCATTCAGACAGTGAACTAAAAATTATCCACAACAGGGCAATTACTTGAAAAACCCAAAAAAAAATTATCATTGTAAACGCAACTGGAAATAACAATTTTGACAAGAAAACTAGAAAGTCCCATACATTTTCATGCAATCCAATACAAGATATAACTATGTACAAACAGTATCACAACAAATGGAGAGAAAGACAGTTCATCGACCCACAAAATAGCACGTTCACAACAATGGAGTTTCTTTTTTCCTAAGCACAAGAGTTATTAGTGTAGAAATGATACTAAAACGAGACCATGTACCAGGAGAAAGGATCTTGTAGGTGCAGATTTCTCATCTCCAGGAAAGGTTAGTCTGCTGTCCAGCTTTGCTCAACAATCTCACGCACTTTCCTGTTGTAGTCACGTTTGTTCTCACTGAACAATCGTGCAGCTTCAGAGTTTGCAGGTGAATTTGGATTTGGATCGCACAGCAGCGACTGAGGTTGTCAAAAGGAGATAAATTAGAATGATTGGTCATAACTGGAGTAAGAGGGGGGAAATACACCTCAACTGTAATCATCAAACTTTATTCAGTCAATCATTATCAAACAATTTAATTAGGTTCTCCTTGTGTAATATTTAACTTCCAATGATATTGGAAAACTCATCATTGGAAACCAGGGACACCGATACACATTGCGAATTCAAAAATTGAACAGCTACAGAAAATAAGTTTATATTTGAATACACGCTACAAGTCCAAAAAACAGGTGTTTGCAGATTAAATGTTAAAGATAAAGATCATCTGCTTAAGCATTTTTCTGCGATCCTACACTTTCAGAGCTGTCAGACAAAGGGTATAGTTTAGAGCTAATCTTCTCAGAGAAAATAGTTACCAAGTTAGACAAAAACTAAAGCGAGTTAAACGTGATTCTTTAAATTTATCTTCCAGAGATATACCCGTTACGATTAACTAACTGCCAGGAAAGATGTTGTTCTTAATAAGTACTGTTCTTCATGAACAACAGTTTGATATTTTACACCAGGTCCTTAATTCTTCCCCATCTTACTAATAATGAAGAATGTTCTTGTGTATTATGGTCAGTACATATAACCAGTGCTTTCAAATCCAGAGGCTAATTGCCCTAGCAACTACAAGCGCCACGAAAAATCCTTTTCTTAAGAAAACATGGTTTTTTTTTTGTGGGGGGGGGGGGGGGGGGGTTTGCTGCAGTGGGCTATCCCGCCCATACCAAATGAGGGAAGCTTCGTCCTATCGCAAGCACCTTTATCGTTAACGTTCAATTGATGGGTAAAAGAAAGAATGTAAAACTTATAGTGCTGTTATACCTGGATAGATGTAAGTATGGCGGCTACATCATATATTGGACTCCACTGATTTTGCAGAATATCCAAGCAAATGCTTCCATCAGCATAAACTGATAAAAGAAAGAGGTTAATGACAACAGCATAATATACTTATTACCAAAAAGTATTCTGCGTCCAAGGAACAAATAAATGACTAGACCGGTGCAAAGGAAAGAAATTCGTAAAGGCCAAAACCAAGTCACATTGGCACACAATTACTACAGAGTAAAATCTAAAAGCATAGAGAGGACCCAAACTGGATTTCAAAAGTTTCAATTAACAGTATTGAAATAACTCACATAAAAGAACTTCGGAATGATATATATACTCTATTACCAGTCCCAAAACTTTAACGGCATCGGGTCAATGACTCAGAGTTTCAAACTAGTAATTGATCGAGGGCTAGCAACTAAATTAAGATAAATATGCAAATATGAGGAGTGAAACACATGCAGTTGGATCAACATACTACATAGTTGTATGCCACAACACTCAAAAACATATAAATGGAATCATATATGCAAGCCAATTTTGCATGAGGTTTGCATGCAGAATTATTAATTTATCCCACTGATACTTCATTTTATGAAAAAATAAAAAGAGAAAGAGAATTCACAAACTAATGCGGGCCCCAACACCATTTGTCCGAAAAAAGACCACTTAATGAAGTACATAAAGTAACTTACTGTTGGGGTGGAACATTCTAGAGATAAACCGCACTGTTGGGGGCTTGTTTGGGTAATCCTCCGAGAATTGAAGTGTCAACTTAAAAGTACCTAGAAGCAAACATTGGTTTAATCAGTCATTGAATAATAGGAATATAAAGAAACAATCACAGACTCCCACACAAATTCCACATTTGGAACTTGAATTTTAATGAGAAATGAATTCTGCAGTACATTAAAATAAAGGTATCCATCACTCATCATTTTTCATATTATCCAAACCACTCTTTTCCCCTGGGACACTGCATAGCATGAGAGTGCACATAATAATAAAGTAACCGAAATAAAAATCACTAAGCAGTTATACAGAACGGTCACATGCATGAAAAACTATCTAAATTACTGGACATTAAGAGGTAGGTCCATGTGACAAATATTTATATTTACAGGTACTTTCAAATAAACAGCATCAATGGCAGAGGATTCAATGTCCCTGAATAGAATGAATTGCAAAACAGTAATAGGATTTACTTTCCGGACATTTACACGACACCATAAATTAATTCATTACTAATGGCCAAGCGCAACATACCAATGAGCTTAAGAGTGACAAAGATTAGGGGACTATATCAGACAACAGGAACGTGGCATTATAATCATTGAAATGGTATTCAAGAACAGAATAAGACCATTACAAAGCCAAAAGATTAAACCATATTCAGATTCCTGATAAACATAAACAGAACAAAACAGTATTTCAGACAGACGTGAGATTTTAGATATAACAACAAAACATATTGCATATCATCCATTTATTGGAATCAAATCAGACATGATTGAGTGTAAGAATGTTCTCACCTCCATCCCAAGGAGAGTCATCTGGACTGCAATTCAAAATTAAAATATATTAGCATAATTAGAGACTTCCAGTCCTTCAGAAGCAGCATTCATAATATATTTATCAATTCCCATAACATACCCAAATATAACAGCGTTCCAGAGCATAATGTTGTTGTCATAAGGAGCACCACTGATGCCAGCAGGAGGGTCTTGTTGTAACCTCTTGAAATCCCTCATCAGTCGCTTCTTAGCTGGTGTCGACATTTGTATAGCCTACAATTACCACAAGTTATACTCCCCTATTTCCCAAGATCACACAAACAACTTGTTGACCCATAGAATGAGCTCACAAAACCCAATTAACATAAAACTTTATTCAAAATTGAATTAAATCATTTCCAATTCCGTAGTCTCAAGTCTCTAGTCTCAACTCAAGAAACACCAAACATTATGGCATTAAAATCCCACAATCCCAAAAAGAAAACCCACCTTGGCATGGAATTAATCATTTAAGCAACCAAGAAACCCAGATAAATAAAATCTAGAGGCCAACCCAAGAAGTCAACATCAAAAAACTAGGTTTCCTAAAAATATAACAAAAATTGAATCAGCTGGAGGAATAATTCACCTGAAAAATAGAGCGGCAAGATTATTTCCTGTCTTTAGTGATACCGATGTATATCTATAACAATAATGATCGGCCGGCGTAGCTTGAAAATCGTCAAGCTATTATACGATAGGAGAATTACAGAATTTGAGTTTGCGTCATATAGAAGCTACTATCTCTATCTATATATATCTATATATAGACACTTTGGGCCCCAACTTATTTACCACGCTTTCTTTTTCATCGCTATTTTCTCAAATTAAGTATAGTTTATTTTTTTATTTAACCATTTTCCAAATATATATATATATATATGACAAACTATAGAAGTTAAAAGAAATTAAGATCGAATGGATCTTAATGAAAATGAATCATATTATTAATGTATATATCGGAGTCACATACATATCGTATCAAAAAAGTATGAATATTTTTTCTCGTTTATTAAGTATTGGTAATTTGTTCACTATTTTATACTAGTTACCTACTTATTTTCATCCATTAACATCATAAAATATATAATTAATGTAATTTATTTTCATCGTTATATTTTCACATGTGCATGACCAAATATTATTTATTTATCCTCAATATTGAACTCGACCCATCTCAAATAATATGAAACTTTGTATAAAAATCATGGTTTTGAAGGTTAATATTCCTCGAACAAATGAAAATTCGTTTTGAAATTCTCATACGAAGTAAGAAACGCAGTTATTCCAACTAATAGTAGTTATAATATTTCAATGATTTGCATCATAAGTCTGAAAATCATCTGTAACACAAAGTGTTTTCACATTCAAATATATGTTTCACTGTGTACAAAAAGGTGACATTCATCACTAATAATGAACTAAAATTATATAGATTCCAGCACTCTATGCATGCAAGTAAACCATATATAGAGTGCAAGAATCGATATCTTGTGTATACTATCGTCACCTCTACTTTATTCATCTCGATAAAGTTAAAAAACGAAAACAAAACAAAAAAAACGATAACAATTTCTTCGTATATTACAATTTTAACAAAATAGATCCAAAACCATGCAAGCTGGCCAAAAATTATGGTAAAAAAATGATCCCACTTCTGAATGTTCACTTTTCAAGTCCACCAGAGGCCATTGATGAAATTGCAGCTGCTATTACTGATCGAAAACTCGGGTCAGAACTAATTACCTTCGTTAATGTTTCTGCTAGAGTTTGCTGATCAGAAGAATAACCCTGGTTAAATTTTTCTAAATTTGGTTGATATTTATTTTCTTGGGTTGATTTTCCAGCAAAGTGTGAAGCTGTTTGATGAGACTGATTACTGTTATAAGGTAATGTTCCATAAGAAAACCCTCCATGGCCCCAAACTGTTGGTGCCATTTTGGAGTTCATAGAAGAAAAGTTTAGGCTTGCCGCCGGAGATTTTGTAGTGGAGGGGTAGAGGTGGCTGAGACCGCCGTGTGTGGTGGTGGTGAGGTCTAGGGTTATGGTGGAAAAGGGTGTTGACGATGAGTTGTGCATGTAGTAATTAGGCTGTGTTATGGAGTAACCGGAGGGGTGGAAAGATGGGCCGTGAAGGGTGGTGGTGGTGGGCGGAGATATGGCGGCTGATGGCTGAGAAGTGGAGGAGCCGGAGAGGAGCATGGAGGCTGCGGCGGAGGTGGTGGAAGCCATTGCGGTGGCTGAGATCGGCAGTGGGTGGTTGTGGGTCCCTTCGTATGTTGTGATTAGAATAGATATGTCTTGTGCACATCTTTGGACCTGGATTAAGAGAGAAATAGAGTAAATAATCATATAAGAATGCTACAAAATGAAAAAGGGAAATTTTTGCTCTTTAATCATTTTTCAAAACTAAAATTTTATGGAAATTGAATTTTAGGTTCCATTGGATAGACCGGTAGAGTGAGCATATCTGGTCTTAAATTTGACCTGATCCGTCTCACATTTTCTTCTCAACTCGAGCCTGAAAAAATTACTAAATTTTGGCTCAATTTGTGCTCGTTTACACTCCTCACAAGTATAATTTTTCCTTAAATCAATTGTATATACTTGTCCTTAAATCAATTTTATTTTCTTAGCAAAAAACTTTTACACGATATTTTTCCATCAAAGTTGCAAAATAAACTCACTTTCATTCAAAAGCTAATAGTCCACCATTCAGGCCATGTTTAAATTATAAACCCAATGTGCTAACTAAGTCAATATTAAACCTAGAATCTAGAGACTAAAATTGCTCACTTTCATGAAACAAAAAATGCGATTTTGCTTTGAACTTCACCATTCAAATTAAATGAACCCTAATAAAAGTACATACTTTTTCTGTATAACAATAGTCTATCTAATTAAACTGGCCAATATATGTCCTAAATTTATATTTAACAAGTATATAAACATGGTAGAATTTGAAAAAAAATTGAAAAATTTAATAAAAATGTTACCTGTTTCCTGACAGGACATGTAGGGGAAACTGTGCATCTATAATATGCCCGTGGACATGGATTTCCCTTCGCAATTTTCTGCCCATATTTCCTCCATTGACACCCATCATTCATCTACAATTAAAAAAAAAATACCATTTATTTATCTCAATTTATACACATACAAATTATTTATTAAAAAAAAATCTATAATTCAATATTTACAAATAAAAATATAAAACATATTATACTCACAGTTGGGGTGTCACATCTTGCTCTTACACAAACCCTAGCTCTCTTCACACTTGTCTGAGAAAATTCTTCATCACCACTTCTTTGTGTCTTCAAAACTTTACCTGGTGCCCATATTTCTCCATTTTGATCTTCTTCTTTTTCTGGGCTTGTTTTTATACTAAATCCATCATCTTTTTTCGACTGATTATAGTCCAATAATCCGAGTTTAAGTTCATCGTTTTTGCTTGTAACATGATCACTAGTATCGTCTTTTTTGTGTTCAGTTGGTGCTGTTCCAAGGCGAAGAGAAACGAGCTCGTGTTCTTGATCATCGATGTTAATGTTTTGATCTGCATGAGTTTTCATAGATTCGTGTTGAAAAATATCGATAAATCGCGTTTGAAGAGCCTTGTAATCCTTCTCGATTTGTTGTAAAAGGGTTTTTAGTCTCATGTTTTCTGATTTTGTCGATTCAATTTCATCTTCCTGCATGATCAATAATTTAGAAAATTTAAATCAAAAGAAATTAAAGCCAAAAAATATAAATTGTGATTTGATTATTACCTTTATAACATCTTCACTGCAGCTGCAATTTTCATTGATATTTGTTTTTTCTTCATCAACTTTGCATCCCATAATTTCTTCCATTTCTGAGAATATATGAAATCTCAGTCGTCTGTTGACATAAGAATTTATACAGAGCCAATTGTACTGCACTTTATGTACTTTTTATACAAGATTAAGCCCTTGTTTTAGTAACATTTTTTAATACGTTTGTTTTTTAGTTGAGTATAAATCTAAGTTCACATCTGTAGCGACTTCAAAATGTCAACTATTGGCCTAGTTCATACTAGTATTTTTTTTATACACACATGGAGTTGAAAATTAGGAAAAATTATTGTAGATTATATTAAATTATTTGGAAATATGGAGTTGAAAATTTTTGATGACAGATGGGGTTGTGGACTTTTTAGCAGAGAACGGATAATAAGGCAGTCGTATATTAATTAATTAATTAACCAATAAAATGATATTATTACATTATATAATTAATCCTTTCAAACTTTGTACAATAATATTGAAACTTAGGACGAAGGTAAACTCTTGTTTCATTTTAGTCAGAGGTTTTCTTGGCACGGAGAAGGCAACTTAGCTCGCCTAAATGATGAAATTATTTGAATTACGTTATATCTATGATAATATTTATATAGGAATAATGATATTAAATCATTCAATTTTTTTTTTTTTTGGGGGGGGGGGGGTGGTGGCACTTTGTAAGTGATTTTTTTTATCCCAACTTTATGAATTTTATATTTTCTTATATATTAGTATATTCTAGTGAAATATTCGGCCAAAATTCAAACATGCAGTGGAGGTGAGATATTAATATACGGAAAAATTGGATAAAATATTGTTAATCTTCACAAATAAAAATATGGAAACCCCTTTTAGTTCAAATAAAAACTATTTAAGAAAACATTTAAGTAAGTGCAAAACCACAAAAGATTTGGATGGGTTAATGCCATTACTCCATGTATATATAAAATGTGTTGATGTAGTATAAATAACAATGGATATTTATATAACAATGTTATGTCATTTTTTGCCATACTTTAAAACAATTCTATTTTAATTCATGGTGTAATTTATAATTTATTATAATAGATTGAAATTTTATCGTATCAAAAACTCTATATCATTTTATTTTGTTGATGCATGCAATAGAAAATTCTATTTTTGTAATTAATATACTTCTCAGATTAAATTGTCATCTTATCCAATCAAAAATGACAAAATGACCAAAAAGATTAGTCGATTGGCTATGGCATTTTTCATACTTTAATTAATAAATACTGGTCCAAAGTGAACATGTGGATAAGAATTTAATAATAACCATCTCAATTATGGTTAATTAATTTTTGAGCTTTGACGTTTCTTGGGATCTGAAAGCCATAGATAGATCTTGAATTCTGATAAACGTTTATTTTTTGTCAACGCGTTTCATAGTTATTAATAGTTTATTTATTTGCCAACTCCGTCTGTGGCGGATATATAATTTTCTTTCTCTTTTTTTTCCACACTTTTGAAAAATTCATGACCTTTTTTTAGTATATATAGTTAATATTTATACAGATATAATATATACTATTGTTTTAATATTACCAAATTTTTAATCATCCTTTGATTTAAAAAATATGAATATAAGAAATTATTAAAAATCAATTAATTGCAATTGACTTTTTATCAAACCTAAGAAAGATAAAAGATTAATTATATATAAAAAAGTTATGTATAATATTACTCTGACAAATTGGGTTGCAAATATTTTCTGCATTTGATCTTTAAATTATTTATTTTTTTCTAATCCTACATCAACAATATAGATCAGCATAGTTTTTTGAATTCAATAGTCTTTGTAGGATTAAATGACTACTGACTTATTTACGCCAGTTTGGCAAACAACTACAAAGACTGATAATTATTCAATTCAATAAAATCAAAGAGTGATTGAGTACATGATCATCTACTTAATCATGCTTGCAAAATATTAATCTTACGTTTATCTATTTGGTTGCCTCCATTTTTAATCATCCAAAAATGAAAATCAGAAAATAGTATTTAAAAAATAAATAATGGAAAGAAACTTTGACGACGACTTCAAATATTCTCATTTTCTTGCCTATATGATATGAATTTTAGTAGTCTCAAGGTGACAAAGTGGCAACTTTTTAAGACAGTTCAAAACATTAAAGATATGTTTGGTTATATTTTCGCATTTTAAAATATAAGAATATCTAGAAAATGTGTACTACAGAAATATGTGTGAAAATAGTCTGTGTTTGTTTATGTTATTAAAAAATTGATTAAACGTTGTAATATAGATAAAACTAATAGTGATAAGTTGATAAATAAAAGTGTTAGTTACTTATGTGAATGAAAAAATATATAAAATAAATAATGATTATAAATAATGATTTTGATTTGTGCATATGTAAAAGTAACGTACGTATATAGGATTGATAGATAATTAGGGGATTGAAAAGGTATAATTGAAAAAATGTGAATCCAGATTAGAATAATTTGTATTAAGTATATTTAGAATTTTGTCATCTAAAAATGTGAAAAATAAATTTAAAAACATAAACAAACAAGGCCTAGATATCAGTCTCTTTTTCTAATTATTCTACATCTTAATGAAATCACAACAGTGTTCATACAATTGTTTAATTAATAGTGGTCCTAAACTATCAATTAGTATAATGAAAACAATCGTGCTTTTACTACATGTAGACTTTAAGGCCAAGTTGGTATTTAATCTATTAATTTTTGAGTCAATTATCTAAGATAGGGGTTTGAACAAGTTTTTGAAAAGATCAAATTTATTTGAATAAAAGTCATTTTTTAATAGTTAGACAGGCAGAAATGTGTTGTTCCATTAAATGAAAGAAAAAAAAAATTGAAAGAAAGAAGACTTTTTAAGAGCATTGACCATAATAAATTTAATATAGTTAATTAATATTTAATATGATTAATAGCTAAATTTTCAATCGTTAAGATGAACTTGTCGACAACGAAGAATTTAATAATTAAGTCATGCAGATATTGTTTTATGTTATTAATATTATTTTCATATTTGCAAGCCACACCATGATGGAGACAACTTATATATAATTCTTGATTTTTATTATTTATTCATAGAAAATTAGATTTAACTTATACAACAAACAGTAAGAAAGTTGAGAATCATTTGTATCTTCAATTTAAAGCCCACGAATACATCTATATTTTGCATATATTTTTAGATTTTCGAAAATTAAAATAAATAAATAAAAAAAAATGTTTGACCTGTGGCTCCGTCTCTGGTATGCCATGCAAATTTAATCATAAAAATTTTAATCATTTCATTTAAACGAAAAATGAAAATAAGAATATGATTGTAATCTACCATAAGATTTTTAAACACATCTGATGAGTTATACCAATTAACCATATTTTGTTATATTTAAAAATAACTGGAAGGTATGAACTACAATCTTGTTTGAGAATTATATTTGAAATGAAATCATATATATTTAAAAAATATGTTGAATAATATAAAATCTCGTTAATAACATTATATATAGAGAGAGTTATAAGACAGTTAAGGTAAACATAGCTAAACTAAAAAATATATAAATAAAAAAAAAACATAAATCCATAAGTAAAGATCTTATATTAAACTATATTATAATATCAGTCTAAAATCCATACAGGGTTAGTAATTGTCTAATATCTACCTATCTATCTGTACTTAACTTCACTAAAATAATGTCAATTATCAGGAATCTTATATTACTTTAAACAACATCGTGGAAATTGAAGTGATTATATTATTCAATTATTGTTTACTAAATGGGATCGAATATTTTTGAATTTTTCTAAAAAACATGCAAAATTCAAACATCTAAAACCACCTCACTGGATCTGTGGTCAATATGGTCTTTAGCCCATTAATATATGATGACACTAACTATAAGGCCCATGAACAACTATCAATTTTAATAATTATTTTCTTATTACTATGTACTATATAGTATTTGTTTTTGTTTCAGTTAATTAATACATATTCAAGCTTTGTGATGCTTACCAATTTTAAAAGTTCCATTTTTTTGTTGAAACAAGATTCCATTTTAAAAACATAACCAGGTATAGAGGTGAAAATGAATCGAATCGAGCTTGTTTGAATTAAAATCAAGCTCAAACGAGCTTTAATCAAACCAATCACAAATCGAGCTCGAATAGTTTAAATATTTTGTACATATTTTTATTATTTTTCGCTAATCTAGCCAAGCTCGAGTCGAACTTCAAAACTTATCGAACATAAAAAGTTATTCAAACTTGATTTGATAAAATTATCGAACCGAGCTTCTAACAACCAAACTGGATTCGAATATCGAGTAACTTGATTCAATTTTCAACCCGAAGTTTGAGTACGAAAATACACTATTTTGCACACCAAAAGAAGCCATCTTTGTTTCTTTTTTCCTTCATTTGTCTTGTCTAAATATGTACATGAAAACTTTCCAGATTGTTCCAAAAAGACCAAAAAAAACAAGAGAAAGTTGAAGAAACCAAAGTCCCTGTTAAAACATCTAAAATGTGAAACTCATTTTCTTGCTATGACTGGTCCATTATACGACATTCCAACTACCGACAAGTCTTCTGGTTTTATATCCCGTTCCTTAAGCCATGCGTAACCTTCATTCTCTTCCTCACACACCCCTTCAACTGCATTGCAACACAAGTAGTACTCATTCAACCAAACAGTAAAAAACCCGACCCATATAAGAATTTTCATTATGAACGATAATTCTAATCAAGTTTGGAGTCACAAATTCAACAATGAAGGTGCATAAGAAGATCCAGGGTAATAACCAATAGCCCATTAAGGTTTAAAAGTTGACAACAAAATGAGGGGTGAAATTGTAATACAGGGTATCTTCATCATTGAAAACAGGGTAAAAACCTGGAAATCTGTCAAACGGGAACTCATAGTAGTATTGGCAATGGCGGCCATCAGGATCACAGTATGGAGGGCCGAGAACATCAAGTACAGCACAAGCCGTCTTTGCAGTAAAACAGTGCATGTTGCCACCATCAGCTGGATACAAAATGGACGTTGTGCAAGGGGCTGTGAACTCCGAGTTCACCTTCAGTTTTGCCAGCTTCAATTCATCACCATGAAAACCTGCATCATCAAATAAATCGAAAAAAGATCAATAATTTAAAGTATTTTTCGTTGAAAACAATCAGTAGAGGTGAAATGTCTATCCAAGTGTGTACACAGATAGATTTTTACCATTATTTTCGACAAATGGCGTACTTTTTGGGGCGACATCAGCATTTGCAGTTGTGACATGAGACCAATCGAAAGACTTTATGTGCATTGTCCCAAAAAGGAGCTTGCTGAAAACTGTCATTCCAGGGTGGTTGTGAAGTGGGATGACACTTGTTGGTGGCAAACAGAAGATTCCAATCTGTAGAATATTCAACAGACAGCAAAAGATTCAATCAGACATAAACGAGTACAAATGGCGGTTCGTGATTGGATAGTTTGGTAAATGGTTTGTGATTGGATAAACAAAGGTAGAATATATACTGAGAATTTGTCACACTCATGAAGGTGCAGATATGTTATGGTAGGGGCTCGTTCGCTGCTGAAAAAGGGCATATTGGGGCGTAGGCCAACATCTACTTGAGTCATCCCATCTGCATCCATTCAACTCTTTTAGACGACTTGAAAGATTTCGGAAAGCTAAAATAAACCAATCATCATTTAGATGTAAGATAGGTAAACAAAATTAAATGAATATGATCATAATTTATCTTGAATGATGATATAGAAAACAATGTCTTATGGATCTAAAGAAAATTTGAAATGTAAATATTCTAATGCAGCAATAACAAAAAACAGCCAAAACTCAGGTCCATGGAATAGGAAATTGATTGAGGGCAAATTCTATACATTTGGCAATGAGAACAATTGCAATCTCCCTGTATTTTGGTTCAAAAAGTTGAATGATTTTTTGACACTTGATAACATCCTATAATGTTTATATCATTGGGAACAGAAACTTGATATGCTGTACCCTTGTACATTTACACAGCATTATCCACTTTATGACTAGATCATCCAATTACACATGAAATGCAAACAACAAAATGAACTAATCCCTAACAAAGACTGCATTTTTTTAATCAATCAGCTGGTCACTGTCACAAATTTATAAATATCAATTCTTTGGATGACACAGTAACAGCTGCATGCTAGGGTTGTACCTTATGCAACAAAATCATATCTTGGTCAGTCTTATATACTATGATAAATATATATATATATATATATATATATAATATTCCTCCAGCACTTAAAAGTATTAAGAAGAACTTAATTGTCCCACAATCTGATATCATCATCATCAAGACACAAGCTTTACCACATCAAATCAATAACAATAATTCAAAAAATAAAAAGATTGATTGAATATATATACCCAAAACAGCAGCAAGTTTATCAACTTTATCAGGGGGTGGAACAATGCCAGGGCCACAATCAGCAAAAACATCCTTGCAAGTCTCATAAAGCCTCTGAACTGGGCTCAATTTCTTCTGCCTCTTTTTACTCTTTCTCGATTCATTACTCACCTTCCCTTTCCCACCACTCCCACTTTGCTCTATCCCCATTTGCATATATCCAATAATACCACAAATTTTTTAAATTTCACAAAGTTTGGAAAAGAACAGTGACTAAATTCGTATGGATATTCAAGTAACGCCAAAAACGGTACAAAATACTGATCTGGGTACAAAGGAGGCCCAAAAAGTGGTTTTTATACCCGGGATAAACAGGACAGAGTATATCTATTTATAATCAGACAGGTGACATGATATAATCATGCTGTAATACTATTAGCAGTACTTTCTTCTGTATAGGAGTGATAGTTTAACAGAAATGTGAAGATTTGCATACCCTTTGTGCAGCTCTGTATGTATGTATAGTAGAAGATCAAAGGTTATGGGGTGGGGTGGGGGTAGAGGGGGGTACATATATATATATATAATATATATGTATGTATGTATATGTATATATGTATATAATACAGTTGGTAGGAGAAGAGCGGAATGGAAAACCATGGGCCAGCATTAAACATTCCTATGGGCTGTTCTCAAGACCGGGATTCTTTTTTTTATTTGTTTCTTCATTTTTTTATTATCCTTTTCCCTTTTCTCATCTTTAAGATTCATCTTTTAATATATTATATTATTTATACCCTTTTGCAATTTATTACAATTTTAAGGAAATCCAGATTTTCCAATCTTAACTATTCCGAGGTTTCCTTTGTTTATGTTTTTCCTCGTTTTGCGTCACTAATTTCATCCTAATTGCATTTTGGACCTATAGCTTTTTGGATATTGCATTAGTGTACTGTTGGAGAAAGATGGAACTTATCACATGACCTACACTCCTAGGAATGACAAGATTTTTTGCTACTGGCTATATTTTGTGTACTTGAACCATAATAAAAATTATTGGTGAAAATTTATTTAAATGTCTTTTAAATTTAATAAGACATTTTAACAAATTACATATATTTAACACACACATTACATACATATCTACCCACACAATTTTACATAAATTACACGGGCTTTTTTGATATAACCCCCCGAGGTATGTAGCTTTGGCAAACAACCCCCCGAGGTTTGAAATTTTGGTAAACAACCATTTCTGGTTAGTTGACCGTTAGTCAACAGTTAAGGTCATGGGCAAAATTGTAATCTAATAATTCCAAACAAATATATTAATTTTCAATGTATTTATTTGGAATTAATAAAATTAATATATTTGTTTGAAATTATTAAATTACAATTTTGCAAATAAATAAAATTAATAAAATTAATATATTTATTTAATATATTTGTTTGGAAATATTAAATTACAATTTTGCAAATAAATAAAATTAATATGTATTTATTTTCAATGTAATATTAATATATTTGTTTGGAATTATTAAATTACAATTTTGCAAATAAATAAAATTAATAAAATTAATATATTTATTTAATATATTTGTTTGGAATTATTAAATTACAATTTTGCAAATAAATAAAATTAATATGTATTTATTTTCAATATAATTCCAAATAAATACATTGAAAATTAATATATTTGTTTGAAATTATTAAATTACAATTTTGCCCATATCCTTAACTGTTGACTAACGGTCAACTAACTATAAATGGTTATTTACCAAAATTTCAAACCTCAGGGGGTTGTTTGCCAAAGCTACATACCTCGGGGGGTTATATCAAAAAAGCCCTAAATTACACACATTTTGTACATAATATGCGCATTTTCACATATATCACGTTGTACACACATTATATATACTTTCAACATATTACGCGCATTTTCACATATATCACATATTGTATACATATTTATACATGTTTTGCACATACTACATATATTTCAACACGCAATCTCTCATCCACATGCATACGCTTTATACAGCTACATATAATATCACACATATTGCATATTTTATATATGCAATATATGTATATATATATATATATATATATCTACACACTATATATATTCAAATGCAAAACACGATAATAGCTCTTCAATTTTCAAATGCAAAACACGGTAATAGCTTGTCAAAATACAAGAGTTTCAAACATTTTTGCCATAATTTAATAATTAACAAGAGATGAGGGGTCTAATATCAAAAGAAAAAACCATTATTCTTTATTAATTTGCTTTTGTATTTCGCATAACAAAAAGTAATTAAAACGCAAAACAAGGAGAAAAAGATAAATTAATTAAGCTAGGAATATTAAACACAAAATTACCAGCAGGTGTCTTCTAGTACCAGTTGTTAGGTATTATTGTATTAAATTAAATAATGACATAATTACATCTGGGGGGAAAGTGGGGTTGGGGTATACAATACGTATACGAATTTTTCACCACCAAAGTCAAATTTGTAACGTAAAGTTTGGTGGGGATTTGAATTGTATTCATCGTACAAAACATCATTAATTTGTTGAGAAATGTGCATTTTAAAGTTACAATTTACAATGTATTCTAATTAGCACACTAATCTCGTTATCTTCATATTTGCGGCAACATTAAAGCTAACGCATGCAAATGTTTGTATTCATTATTATTTATTGATGATGGGAGCCCAAAAGTTGGTGAGAATTCAGGTGAATATGGGATTATTGTATTATTAAAAATTATTCGGGTCCATACTATATATTTATCGTATATTATATGAACTAAGCAAAATAATCCACGTATTTTATTAATATACTTTAAATATCTATTATTATTATTATTATTTGTTTATTCCTCCTCTTGTTGTTATTTTTTCTTAATTTAAATGAATTTGTGATCTCTATTCAAGTAATCATATTCATATAATTTGTTATTAATTAGCATATACAATTAAATTTATGTAGTACCAACTATATTAGATTCATTAACAAGCTATTTTACATATTTACATAAAGTTCGACTTACTTGGTTTCTCTTTTTTAATTTTTTATTAATATTAGTAGCGATGACAATATTATTATTTTCGTGCATATTACAAAATATAAGCTAGCTTGCAAATAAATAAAGGCTATATTGGACTTCTAGATATTAACATTCTCTCTCAAATCATCCAACAATCCTATCTAAAAACATCCAACAATTAAATGTAAAATTAGTGTCAATAAATTTTTTAGTTCACATTACATGTGTAGATTTGAATTGTTAAATATCTAAATGTAAACAAATACAGTATGTTAATTTTCTTTCTTAGTTCACATTTCGATATTTACCAATTCAAATCTACACAAAAATAATTTCTTAATAAATATGGAGTTTTCTTAAACAATGGATAAGAATTCTGGCTTCTGAGCCTGCGCCATACAAGTAAAAGAAGACAAATTTTTATCACAATATCTTCTATGTTACACTTTTGAATATATATGGATTTGACATTAGATGAGTGTTTATATAATAAATAAATAAATCTCTATCAATAACAAAATCACAAGATACAGACTTATTAATTTATACATAGTTCATATTCACCAGGTGCAACATCTAACCGAACCACAATAAATTGAAGCATAGAAATAAGAAGTATGCCAAAGATAAAACTTCATTGTATATCACATGAATTTATTGACGTACTTAAGTTAATGCCAACATACTACTTTTCCCTTCAAAGTCCAAATCCAAACCATCATACAACTTATTCTTTAAAGTTGAACAAAACCCAGAACGAATACTCTCTGCAGCTCACATCAGTCAAGCCTCAAGGGTCTAAAATTCGAACATTTACAAGAAAAATTTATAAAATCATCTTTTTCAATAACAAAAATTACTAAAATATAAAAACAACACTGTCATGCACTCTCGACTTCTGGTTTTGTGCAACACATTCAGATATCCACATCAAGTTCCTGATCTCCTGCTCTCTCAACCTCATGTAAGCGAAAAATACACCATAATGGAACTGCAAACAACCAAAGATCACCGATAATTGATGAGGAATGGAAAGGCGGTAAATAGTAATCACTAATGGGGTTTATATCTGCTAAATTTACAATGAACAATTTGAAATGTAAGCACTAAGAAACAAACCTGCTGCTCAAATGCTAAGCAAAGTCGTTTCACTTCTTCTTCGTAAAAGGCCTTGTCAAGTATCTGACTTTCCCCATAGGATAACTTAGAAAATATGGCCTGATAAGGAGGGTACTTTTCCATGGCTCCACGAACCTTGGAATGGATGGACGAATAATAATCAAGAGTTAGTTGCTAAATTGGTAACTAATAAGTATTATGGGTTAACGAAAGAATAAGGCAGCAAAAATAAGAATACATAGAAAACAGATCAGAAGAACAAACTCTGGAACTTTAGTCCAATACTCTAACTCAAAAGCAGTATAACAACCCTTCAAAATGGATTCTAACGGGTCACTAGTATTTTACAAAAATAAAACCAATCACATGTATGTAAGATAACTAGAACTGTGAACCCCCCAAAACTAGAGAAATCTCCTACTTCCTCTTCACTCTCACCCCCTCAATTAACTCAACTAACATAAAGACAATGAAAGTAACAAGTAAACAACAAATGAAGAAAAACTCAAACATGATCTCCTCAATTTATTAACTTCTCTTTTTCAATGTTTATTTTGGATGAATGTTGCAGAACTTACAAAATCACGGGGAAGCAAACCCTAAAAAACTAAAGGATCTTTACGATAGGAGCATATGGACAGAAAATATTCAGTACCTGATCTATATCCTCACAAACAGCAAGCTCCTCGTGACCATATGGATATCTATTCAACAAGTACACTGTCAGTGATAGGAAAATGAAGTTGAACAGAACATATAATTACAACACTAAGACATACTAAAGAGTGTATGAGAAAGCCCTTACAGTAAGCCAAAATTGGAATACAACTTCCGACGGTCATCTCGAGTAAGTTCAGTGCCAATGCTGCAGTTAAAGCATAAAATTGGTTCAGCACATGTACCATCAAATGCTTAATGTAAGGATATTTTTTGCCAGTGACTGAACCTGTTTATTGAGATATTGACTGCTCTTCTGTCAGCCTCAAATGATAGGAGGTCAGACATAATCTCTGCTGTGGCACCGCCAAGTTTCTATATGTAAATTTTTATGTTAAGAGTAGAATACAACAAAATTACAAAAAAAGAGAGTCAAGCACAGCAATAAAGGAAAATGTACTTCAATGAAAAAATAAAATGAGACCTTTAGAAAATTCCAAAATTATCACGATACCTGACAAAATCTGTAAAAATCCTCGAGGTATGCCTTATACAGAGTATTTCTCATAATTTCTATGTTCATGTCATCCAAGTCCTGCAAAAACATCCCAATAAGAGAAAAACATACACGCATAAAATCGCACAAATTCCGGACTTAGTTTCACTCAGTATATACTACCAAAGGAAGATACTTCTAGATATACTGCTTCACTAGTAATAGTTTGTTAAGATTAACTTTTTGAAAATTCAACGGGGTTGACCAGTCAATACCTCTGAGGTGATGCACTCTGAGAAGTATGGAGCCAGGGGCGTGTCAACGAGCACTAGTCTGTAAAGCTCCCTCATATTCTGAGCAACCGCCAGAGTAGCAATGCTGTGGAAATGAATGGTAAAGTTATAAACTATTATGAATTCAGATGCATATGCAAATGTTGACTAAAACATACTACCTGTCAAACATTCCCAACGGGTGGCACTTCTCCAACAATTCTTGAACATCTCTCTCGTGCAAAGTTCCAGTCACAATTAGCACAACATTGTCGATCATGTGACCATATCTAAATAATAAGCCAAACTTTCAGATCCAGAATGAATACTTCAAGTCTTTAACTGAGTTTGAAAGCAAAAATCAATAATGTTAAATAGATAAACTGAAATTAGTATTGTCAGTATCGTTGGCTTGATTCCTATGCACTTAGATTTGAAGTACTTGATAGGATGCAAAACTCCTAATATTAGATCAACATATTGATATAGTAACCAAATAAGCTGCAAGAGAGTGAGATCCACGTACGTGATATACTCCAGAAAGGTTGACAGAGGCTCTGTGGCTTGGGTTAACATGTGCTTATACTCATCAACCAGCTTAAGTGTGCACTTCTCCACAATCGTCGTTGTATGTAGCGGAGAGGGCTCTTTATTTAAATAAGACATCCAAAGAAATATGTGAATCAGGCAGTTAAAATTATCGACAAAACAAACAACTCTTGGTATAGAATTAGAGACCAATGAATTAACAGAAGCTCGCGATACTTGGAGCAATTACCACACGTAATAAAATAATTAACAAGCTCCAGTTTTAGCAAATTGTGAATTGCAAAACTTTATCAACTACTAACGTGAAACATACAGAAATAAATTGCAGTCATTATCCGCTGATCTGATAAAGGCGTCGCGGCAAAAACGTACACAATTGAGGGTTAAGATCCAAACTCCATCAAATAGAGTAAATAAGCAGATCAACTCAATCACTTCACAATTGAACACTTCCACGAGCCCGTAAGAAACAATTGAAAACAAAAAACCCACAACAGACTAACCGTTTTGGAGATAAGGACCGTACTCGGTGGCGGAAAGGTGCATCTTAATGTCATCTAGGGTTTCGCACTGGCAGAGGTTGTTGTAATCGGAGGAAGTGAGGAGACCTGATCGGTATCCTCGCACGATCGCCTCCAGGTAACCGCCATGGATGTTGAAGGTCAGCGCTTCGAATCCGTACATTGTTTTTGCAACAGATCTGAAGCGATCGGAATAGGAAAATCGGTACTGAACCCCTCCGAGATCGACGAAGGGCCGAGGGAAATAAATCTATCGCTGAAAAGAGATTAATTATGATTTGAAGATCATGTAATCACGTTGATGGGATTGGGAATTTTTTGGCATTATCCGATGATTATGAGATTAACTACAGAGGCTCTTAATTTTTATTTTTATATTCTTCCCTTTGTTTTTCCTTACTGGATAATGAAAAAATATTAGGAGTTTTTTTTTTTTAATAAAAAAATTATGATAAAATGTTAAATCTCCCAAAATTTTATATTAAAACAATATATACAGGTTGTACTTGTAGTGCTCGTTTGGTTGGGATTTATAGGGGTGATATATTAATTACCAATCCTAATTTTAAGTTTGGTTCGAAAAGGTCGGCCCATGATACATAATAAGCTCGGTATTTAATCACTCAATTTCTAGGATAGCAGATACCACCAGGTAGGTGGTATCCACTATCACAAGATTATATTCAACTTATTTTAAAAAGTAGAATTACTAATTTACCCTTCATATTTAATCTAATCTCTCTTTTGTTATATTTAGCTCAATCTTACCAAAAATATGGAATTAAACTTCAAAGTTTGGTATTAAAATCATCAAATAAGCAAAGTAAATATATTTTATATAATCATGTTATTTTTATTAAGATACTCAAAATATTTTTATTTGATGTATAAAATATATTCCATATTTTAAGTATAATTTTATTTATATGGTTTTGATAATTAAACTTCAACAATATGATAAGAAAAGTAAATATATTTTATATAATCATGTTACTTTATCAAGATACTCAAAATATATTTGTTTGATTATAAAATATATTTCATATTTTTAAGTATAATTGTATATAAGTGAATTTTACAACGTCAACAATTACAACATCAACAATTAAAAATATATTTCATATTTTTAAGTACAATTGTATATAAGTGAATTGTATATAAGTGAATTTTACAATTCAACATCAACAATGGGGTATTTTTTACTTTTCTATTGTATCAATCCTTATATATAATGACAACCAAATATCTTGAATATATATCATCTAGGATATCACTCTCATTTTTAATCCTAACCAAGCAAATTTTTGACAATGAATCTCTCAATTTCTCTCATAACTATCAAGCGTAATATTATCATGTGCGATCACATGATACCAACCAAACGAGCACGTAGGATATGGTTACTGGAGTCCAAAGTTTTTTTATATAAAGTTATTGAGTTGTATACAAAGCGATAGATAATCGAATTTAATTTCAAAACTAACTAATTGATTGATCTATATCTATCTATATTATTATTGTACTATTATAAAAGAGAAGCTTATTTTGTGTCTAAATTGATAAAAAAAATTTGGATAAATTTATATAATTTACCCCTACAGCTATTATCCAAACAAAAAACACAAGTGTAAATGGAGGACAAATCAGGAACAAAATGCACAAATTAAGCGGTTCTCATACCAATATTTAATTGTCCAACTTTTGTCCTTCAACTTAGCTAGCACAAAAGTGAAAATTAGGGTTATATTCGTAATTTACCATAAATAACTGAATCACACATAGTCATCCCCTCAATTATCTCAACTCACTCCACTTAATTATCTCAACCCACTCCACATTCTCTTCTCTTTTCCTATTTGTATTTAATAATTAAAAAAATAAGTGTAAAAAATCACATGAATTTTCTATTATTAAATTCTCATTTCTCTCTCACAAAATTATAATATTTATTTAAAATTTATTTTAATATTTTAATTACGCTTAATAATAATTATGCACGCGATACTCAGAATCGCTAGTTATTATAGAAAGGAAGACTTTTCGTAAATGGAATCTATTTTGAATCTTTTGACGATTTTAGCCTTATTTTTTTTCTTCATAATTTGAAAATCTAAGTGTAATTTTGAGCTTAAATATGGGTTTCATCATAATTCATACCATTTTTCATTCGTCAAAAATACTCTTGGGAGTAATACACACAAGCGGTTGAAAATATGGTTAAATTTGTCATTTACATGTGCAATTTAAAAGCACACCTCTTCACCCACCATCCATATATTCTCAAGTTTTCATTTCTCTCTCAAGAAATTATAATATTTCTTTAAAATTAATATTAATTAAAAAATTTAATTACACTTAAAAATAAGTCGCCAGTGTATTTTAAATACTAGCCTAATTCCATAAATGAAAATTTCCCTTGTGTTCCGGTTGGCCAAAACGATGGGTCATTAATTTCTATACGGCATGAATATTAGAGGTATGATATTATTACAGTAAAAGGGAGTAGGCAACCAAGCAAAAAGTAAACTGAATAGCTAAGTAATGCCACAAGTATTAACATTCACCAACCCTAAATGCAGCAGTTTGAGTTTTAGCTAAGTACTAAAAGTTCATGTTCAAGTTTGAAACAGAGAAAGGCCAATAGAGTTCAGATATTGGACTCACTGCCATCATCATCTTCGTCGTCCTCTTCTTCAGCATCATACCCCCCCTAAATGATAATAATATCAGTAATAAAAATGTTACCTAACATTAAATTAGCACAAAAGATTGATATATAGAGTTCATACATCAGGCTTGCTGCCATCATCTTCTTCTTCAGCATCATCATCATATTCCCCCTAAATTCATGGAATTTCAAATTCAGATAAAAACACCCAAAGTAGTTCATGTTTAGTTGCAAAAGATTGAAACAGAAAGGCCAATAGAGTTCATACATCAGGCTTGCTGCTATCCATTTCCTCATCATCTGCGTCGTCCTCTTCTTCATCATTATATTCCCTCTAAATGAAATTAATATCAAAATCAGGAATAAAATTAGTAACAACTAAGAAGACATGCTATCAAGGGATCGATAAGCTAGGCACAACTGGGAGACATGTAGAGAATTGAGAATCAGCTAATGTTAGAGAATCAGCTAATGACATGAAATTAAAGGCCAATAGAGTTCATACATCAGGCTTGCTGCCATCATCTTCTTCTTCAGCATCATCAAATTCCCCCTAAATTCATGGAATTTCAAATTCAGATAAAATAACACCCAAAGATTGAAACACAAAGGCCAATAGAGTTCATACATCAGGCTTGCTGCTATCCATTTCCTCATCATCTGCGCCGTCCTTTTCTTCATCATTATATTCCCTCTAGATGATATTAATATCAAAATCAGGAATAAATATGTTATCAAGTATAAGTCAGAAAATTTAACACCCAAAGCTGCCAAAATCGATAGATAAAATCGTGTTTAGTTGCAATTAGGAAAAGATTGAAACAGAAATTAAAGGCCAATAGAGTTCATACATCAGGCTTGCTGCCATCATCTTTGTCGTCCTCTTCTTCTTCATCATCATCATATTCCCCCTAAATGATGATAATATCATGGCCAAAGTTGATGTTTAGTTGCAATTAGGAAAAGATTGAAAAAGAAAGGCCAATAGAGTTCATACATCAGGCTTGCTGCCATCCGCATCCTCATCATCTTCGCTGTCCTCTTCTTCTTCATTACATTTCCTCTAAATGATATTAATATCATGGAATTTCAAAATCAGGAATAAATATGTTACCAACTATAAGTCAGAAACACACACACACAACTGAAATCAGCTAACGTTAGAGGATTGAGAGAATCTCTTACTTCAAAATCTTCACCTTCCACGGAAGACTCATCTTCCTGCAGTCATAAGAATTTAGCTAATTTAATAGATACAACCCAGCCACTGCACTAGAGGGGAGGGGAGAACATTACTTTCGTCAAATATTGAGTGGGATCGGGCCATAGTTCGTTCTTAATCAACTCAGACACCTGCAAATGAGAGTAAAGCATCAATCAGGTCACCAAAAGCAACACTCAAATTGCAAAACCATCATTTTTGGCTATACCTCATCATGCCCCACCAGCACAAGATCTTCATTGGTAAACCATTTAAAGAAGCTTCATTCAAGAAAGGCAAGTTCCATTAATATACATACATCCAGGTTAATGATTCAAATTATCTTACTTTATTATATTGAGAGAAATACCTGTCCTCAACCAGTGGTCGCTTGTTTCCGACTTTCTCATACTCACTGACATCAATGGGGCCCTGGACATGTAAAAAGTGAGGAGGAGCATTTGTGTTTGCTTTAACAAAAGAATATGGTTATGGCCCATTACCTTACCCTCCTTCCAGTTGATAATTGTACCAGTTGGCGTCAGAACTTGACAGTGCAAGCTCTTAAATGTCTTACTCTTAAATGTCTTACTCAGCATTGTATTTTCAAAAAATGGATTAGGCTGAAAGTTCTGGAAACTCAAACAGAAGAAAATAATATCACTATTCAAATGAGTGTTATGAAAGAACACTGGGTCCAGGAAAGATTCAGAGACATACAAATGTAATGGTATAGTCGTTTATGCCATTGGGGAAGGTTTCCACGTCAAGAGATTCCATATACGTAAGTATCTGGATGAAGCAAAATAAAGTAAATTGGGAGCTTCTAGGGACTGCATCAAAAGTTATAATGAATTCTGAACAGTCATATTTTATGTCAAACCTTTTGATCTTCCTCGGACACCATACTTCCAAGCTTCGGGTGGCCCATGAACTGGATAAAAAAAAAGTGTAGATAATCATTGATTCAGCTCACAGATATAATTCATTAATGCAAGAACAGAAAGGGTCGTTCACTCACAGCTGTCCACCAAAACATCGGAAGGGATTTGACTATCTCCTTCCTTTTCTCATAAAAGCGCTTCATGTTCTCGTAGTACTGCTGCTGAATCTACAAAACGGCGATCATAAATCGGATTATATCAGAATTTTACTCTGGCAGGTATCATATATATGTAACTATAGTTACTTCAACAGAAATCATAAATCGATTAGAATAATACACAAAATGTGCTGCGATTTTAGATCATAATTCTGAAATAAATACTCATCAATTTGACACGTACAGGTATATGCTTTACATGCATGTAAACTACCGTTTCTCATGGTCTTCTACTTGTTCCTATATATCACGTCAAGCTAGGTTACCACCAAATTAAATATAAGAACATAGAATTATCTCAATTTACAACAGCATGACATTCTGTGTTCTCTAATTAACGTCGTTGGATATACGAGCCTGCATTGTCAAAAATTGAGCTAAGTAAACGAAAAACAAATACAAAGATGCAAAGTGAAATACATATAATTAAGTGTAAATAAACCGAAACTTTAGATCCTCACAAGATCTTTTGAATTCAGCAAAACACCGGAAATTCCAAGAAACTGCTCATTGCACCCTCATTCCACATGAAATACACATAATTGAAATTCAGGCAACATATACAAGCACACCATGCGTAGCAGCAACCAAGAACAGTTCAGCACATAAACAAGCTTTGTATAAACAAGAACACAAATTAATTAAACCAAAAACACCATTCATTAACCTCAAAAGATATATAACAAATTCAAGCACGTTATCCAACTAATAAACGAAAATTAAACAACATCACAACAACTAAAACACGTAAAGAATTGAAAACACAAAACACCTAAACGGATTAAAGAAAAAGAAAAGAATTATGGAAAAGGTGTAAACCTTTTCAAACTCTTCCTTCAATTCACGAATCCTCACGGAGATAGGAATCTCGTCACTACTGGAACTCTTCTCGTCCATTTTCGCAAACCTTGAAATGCCAACACTTGAAACCCTAGTACGCGGCTAGCAACGCTAAAACTTCTCAGATATATACTCAAAATCTCACTGGACAATGTGAATTTCAGACTACACGTTGAAAGAAGTAGGTGAAACGCTGGACTGATCAGTGTGTCAAATGCTGGTATGGACAGAGTGGCAGCGGCAGTAGGATGCGAGGAGAGTATTTATGCGATGTTACCAGAGTTTATTGCTTATCGTCGGCAACACAGCTGAAACATTTGGCAGAAGGTTCGGGATGGTAAATATCTACGGTGGCGCGTGAAATTGGTATTTTGATTTTTGATTCCATGCAATTCCTCTGTCTTTCTTTTATACTAATAATTTAGCCCACGGGGAGTTGGATAGGTAGATGGGCTTTCAGGCTTTGAAGTCCAAATTTAAGGCCCAAATATGTTAAGCCTACTCAACATGATTGGAATATATATATATATATATATATATATATATATATATATATATATATATATATCTTGCTTGTACTCCTAATAATTCTAATAATTATGAATTTATAATAAATTAAACATGATGTGTGATTTTGTAGAAATATAAAATTTAATCATATTAAAATTGAGAATTAGTTATAACAGTAAAAACAATATGAAGGGCACTTTTGTAATTTCCTTTGTCTAGTTTGTTAGGAGTTAGTTATAACTAATAACTGTTCTTGGTTAGTTATCCTACGCACTCTCATCTTCAATATATAAATAGAACACAGCTCAATGTATTTCAAGATTCTGTCCATATATTGATCAAACCCTAGATTCATGGTGTTAGATTTCTAACAAAAGTAGATGTTATTTCATATTTGGCATGATTGAATATTTTGATTGGGAATTGGGTCTTCACAATTGTTTGAGTTTTTGGCACAAAATTTTATTATTAATTTATCATGGTATAATATATCATTAATTTTTTCAAGTAATAATAAATTTATGTTGATTTTAATTCTATTTATTGCAAAATTTACTTTTCCATTGAATTGTCATACTTACGGGTTTCAAATTATATACTTATTTTATTGTCCCAAAACTTATAATTATTAGTATGATATACAAAATTTACCATTGCTCAAATTAAAAGTATATATATTGAAAGCAATAATGTGTGACAAAAACAAAATAAAAATAAATCTTATTTTATTCCACATAACAATATCCTTTAAAATCACAATAAAAGGTCCATCCTAGCTATCACTAATCACTATAATACTACAAGGAGAAGGTGATAGCAATAGCTTACTCTCAATTTCTTCTTTCGTTCCTTTAATCAAACCCTAAACATCATCTTACTCATGAAATCCTGCACTAAATAATACAAATTATATCAGTCATAACAATAACTTAAAATAATTATAATGGCACCACCCCATATATATATATATAAGCAATATTTTATTTATAATTTTTATTAGGCTAGAAAACATAACGTGCGTCGCATTTGGTTAACACGTGATTTTTTTAAATGAACTAAATTAAAATAAAGTATTATTATTCTATCAAATGATTTCAAAATTATTTAATTTATTACTAAATAGATCCAATTCTTATCTTCATTGCAAAACTCTAGTGTCTTTTAGTTTTTAATCTCATTTAAAACATAAAACTTGTCATGAATAAATTTACACAATTGGAATAAAATGAGTCATATTCTAAGATGAGTCAAAAGTCAAAACTAATTGTTAATTTATATTTTCCTTTTAGTTTTTTTTTTAACACCTAATATCTGAAAAACTACGGATATCTATGTTTGCAAAGATCATTTATTTTATCACAACTTTCTCAAAATTTCAAATATAACCAATTTTCAATCAAATTCATTTTCTTTCATATTCATTATGTTCATGTATAACTACTTATTAATATATATTGTATCACATTATTCCTCATAATTTACACATATCTCTCCACAAAAAAATTTATTCTTAAACTAGTTTTCTTTGTTTTTTGATATTTTTTAATCAGATGATCATCATAAAAACAACAAAGCAATAACTTACGCGACATTCATAAGTAAAATTACACTTTATTCGACAGATTTTATTAAGCTCAATTATTTTGTAAAAACACGAACAAAAACATCCAAAAAACCCACAACAGACTATCCGTTTTGGAGATAAATGACCTTACTCGGTGGCGGAAAGGTGCATCTTGATGTCATCTAGGTGAGGAGACTAGTACTGGATACCTTGCACATATTATAGATACTAAGAAGGAAAGTACACGACTAAATGATATACGAGTAGTAAAAGCATTTCCCGAAGTCTTTCCGGATGAATTACCCGGTTTACCTCCAAATCGGGATATTGAATTTGAGATTGATTTGGTTTCGGGATTTGGACCAATATCAAAGGCACCTTACCGTATGGCTCCAAGTGAATTACGAGAGCTAAAGGGTCAGCTTCAAGAGTTGCTTGATAGAGGATTTATTCGTCCTAGTGTATCTCCTTGGGGAGCACCAATGTTGTTCGTTAAAAAGAAGGATGGTAGTATGCGTTTATGTATCGATTACCGCCAACTAAATAAAATAACAGTGAAGAATAAATACCCCCTTCCGCGGATCGATGATTTGTTTGATCAGTTGCATGGTTCTAAGGTATTTTCTAAAATTGATTTGAGATCTGGTTATCACCAATTGAAAGTTAGAGAGGGAGATGTGTCAAAAACTGCGTGTCGAATCCAACAAAAATAGATGACCTACTCAAAATAATTTGTAATTAGCGATAAGTAGGGTCGATCCTCAGGGAACAGTGTAGATTCAATTCTTAAATTACTAATATCGATTGAAAAGGGGGGATTTTGGATTTAGTTAACTAAAAATAATTTGAAAACAATTCAAACATAAATTAAAACGCAAGCAAGAGATAAAATTCGAATTCAATAAGAGGTGAGCTTCTAGTCTTTGGATATTTCGGTATTGATTCTATAATTCGATCATCGATTGCAAATAAAATAGTTCAAAGTTCTTAAATAAATTAGCTATAGCCGTTAACAAGCTCTAACGACCTCGTTTTTCCTTACGGTTTCGATAATCAAAACAAGCTCTTTGATTATTGCCCTTATCGATTAAACAACCCTAAACAAGCTCTTAGGATTTAATTTATCAATAGCATTCAACTAGAAAAACACTAATCCCGATCAATAAACACGCAAGCTCGGATTATTTAAATCGGATCATTAATTCCCATAATGACTAATTGAAAACTTGTCCATAATCAACGTCATTAATCGCTACGATTATTAGGGTTTGCCAAACAATTACGGATTTGGTTCCTAATTAGCGGAATATAATTCTAACAATTAACTAATTGGCCGGATTAATTAATTGATTACAATATATTGTCAACAAATCTCGGGGAAAGAATGAATACTTGAAGAACGATGAAGGTAAAAGCACAAGCAATCTCACGAAATTAAAAGAAATCAAACCTTAAAATCCTTTGACTAGAATTATGTGTTTAGCAACACATAATCGAGAATCGTCTACAAAAGTTGAAGAATTCGAAATCTAAAAACAAAGCGTACGTCCAAAACTAGGATAAAAGATAAGGTGTTTTTGTGGAATAATATTCCACTTATTAATACCTAGAGAATCCTATCTAAACAAGGAAACAAAAAAGATATAGGATTTTTAGAATTCTAATCCAACTAGGATCATTCAAAATAGGAAATAAAGTGCCAAACAATAAAGAAAATAATCCCTTAACATATTGGGAATTAAAAACGTGCACCAAAAGTCGGATTTCAGCAAAAAGGTCCAAGTCTCGAATCTGCCTTGTCCAAAAGTGCGAAAACTTGCTGCTTTTAAGCGTGACCAGATGGTCACGTCTAATTCTTGTGAGCTTTCGGCCCCTGCCAAACTGTTCTTGTCCAAACTTCGTCAAATCAAGCGCTTTTCATCATCTTTTCAATCCATTCTCGTCCTAACACCTAGATATGACAATAGAAGCATAAAACTATGAGATATGGACTAAAAACGTAACAATAAACGCACTATATCACATAAGAAACGTGTACAAAATACACGTTAACAGTATCCTCGCACGATCGCCTCCAGGTAACCGCCATGGATGAGGAAAATCGGTATTGAACCCCTCCGACATCGACGAAGGGCTGAGGGAAAATATATCTATCGATGAAGAGAGATTAATTGTGATTTGAAGCTCACGTATTCACGTTGATGGGATTGGGAAATTTTTTGGCATTATCCGATGATTATGAGATTAATTACAAAGGCACTTAGAGTTAGTAAGGGCATGTGAAAGTTGATGGTTTGCAGGGTTTACCCAGTGCGCACATAACGGTAGAGGCTGCGGGTTCCTTTGTCATAAAAAAAATTACAGAGGCTCTTAATTTTTATTTTTATATTCTTCCCTTTGTTTTTTCTTAATGGATAATGAAAAAACATTAGGAGTTTTTTTTTAATAAAAAAATTATGATAAAATGTTAAATCTCCGAAAAAATTTATATTAAAACAATATATATACATGTTTTAGGATATATTAAAACATTTTCTCTATTCCAAATCGTGTTCCAATCTCCTATTTCAGAAAGGTAGTTGTGTTATGTGTAAAAATATTTACACATATAAATACATCCCTTAATAAATGGATTTGTGAATTACACGTGTCACACATCTACATTGTTGGAATAGGAGATTGGAACACGGTTTGAAACATAAAATCTTATTCCGTTTGGTGGAGTCCAAGTTTTTTTATATAAAGTTATTGAGTTGTATACGAAGAGATCGATAATCGAATTTAATTTCAAAACTAACTAATTGATGAATATATTTTTAAATACTAGCCTAATTCCATCTATGACATCTCCCTTCTGTTCGGTTGGCCAAAATCGGTAGATGAGGATATATACAACTAGCCTAATTCCATTGAAAGACCAATCTGATATCCAAGTAATGCAAGAAATACCATGAGTTTTAACATTCATCAACCCTAAATGCAGCAGTCTTGAGTTTTAGTTCAGATTGAAAGGTCTAAAATGGTACTAAAAGTTCATGTTCAGTTGCAATAACGAAAACTAGCAATAGATTGAAACAGAGAAAGGCCAATAGAGTTCAGATATCAGTCCCGCTGCATTCCGCACCCTCATCATCTTTGTCATCCCCTTCTTCTTCATCATCACGATGCTCCCCCTAAATCATAATAATATCATGGAATTTGAAAATCAGTAATAAAAATGTTACCAAGTCGGAAAAAAAATATGCGTTACTACACACAAAAAAAGAACAAAACATAACATGAAGAATCGAAACTAACAAAAGAGATATGTAACATTGCTAACTAGTACATAAACATGCTATAAAAAATGCAGATTTAAACCAAATAGTAGAAATAAATCATTTTGTGGATAACATAAAAAAAGGTAAACTAACAAAATGGAGAACATAATTGATATAAGTACTGAAGTGAAATCTGACAAAGAAATTCAAAATTTAGAGAATCTCTTACTTGAATATCTTCACCGTCCACGGAATCCTCAACATCCTGCAGTCATAAGAATTTAGCTAATTTAATAGATACAAACACTGCACTAGAGGGGAGAACATTGAAGACGTTACTTTGATCAAAACTCGAAGTGGATTGCGCCATAGTTCTTTCTTAATCAACTCAGACACCTGCAATGGAGAGTAAAGCATCAGGTCACCAAAAGCAACACTCAAATTGCTAAATTGCAAAACCATCATTTGTTTTTTGGTTATACCTCATCGTGCCCCACAGGATCTTCATTGGTGAACCATTTAAAGAAGCTTCATTCAACAAGGCAACTTCCATTAATATACATACATCCAAGTTAATGATTCAAATTATCTTACTATATTACATTGAGAGAAATACCTGTCCTCATACTCACTGCCATCAATGGGGCCCTGGACATGTAGAAATTGCATTAACTGATGTTAGCTTTAACAAAAGAATATGGGTATGGCCATTACCTTGCCCTCCTTCCAGTTGATAATTGTACCAGTTGGCGTCAGAACTTCATCGTTCAATTTCTTAATTGTCTTACTCAGCATTGTATTTTCGAAAAATGGATTAGGCTCAAAGTTCTGGAAACTCAAACAGAAGAAAATAATATCACTATTCAAATGAGTGTTATGAAAGGACACTGGGTCCAGGAAAGATTCAGAGACATACAAATGTAATGGTATAGCCGCTTGTGCCATTGTCGAAGGTTTCCACGTCAAGAGATTTCATATACGCAAATATCTGGATGAAGCAAAATAAAGTAAATTAGGACTGCATTAAAAGTTAGAATGAATTCTGAACAGTCATATTTTAGGTCAAACCTCTTTATCTTTCCTCGGACACCATACTGCTAAGCCTCCGGTGGCTCATGAACTGGATAAATAAAGTGTAGATAATCATTGATTCAGCTCACAGATGTAATAATTCAATTAATGCAAGAACAGAAAAAGGCTCGTTCACACACAGCTGTCAACCAAAATTTCGGAATGGATTTGATTGCCTCCTTCCTTTTCTCATAAACGTGCATTATCTTCTCGTAGTACTTCTGCTCAATTTCCAACTTCTCCTTGTACTCTGATTCATTGATCTACAAAACGGCGATCGAAAATGAATTCAATGAATCGGATTATATTAGAACTTTACTCTGACAGGAATCATATATATGTAACTATAGTTACTTCAACACAAATCATAAATCGATTAGAATATTAATACACAAAATGTGCTGTGATTTTAGATCAAAATTCTGTAATAATTACTCATAAATAATACCAGGGTTCGGGTAGTTTCCATGTAAAAGCATTCAGAAATGCTGCATTAGCTTTGTCCACAGGGGACACTGTTCCACGTGGTAAACCAATGATCGACTCTTTGGCATACCATTATTATTGCAATCAAATTCCGCAAACAACTGATACTAACTAAATTAACCAAAACTTTGTCAAGCCACAGGTCGTATTAATTTATTCATTGCAATAACGCAGACAGACTAACACGTACAGGTATATCCTTTACATGCGCGTAAACTACCGTTTCTCAGATATGGTCTTCTACTTGTTCCTATATATCACGTTCAACATAGAATTATCTCAATTTACAAACAGCATGACATCTGTGTTCTCTAATTAACGTCGTTGGATATACGAGCCTGCATTGTCAAAAATTGAGCTAAGAAAACGAAAAACAAATACAAAAATGCAGTAGAAAATAGCAAAGTGAACTACATATAATTAAGTGTTAATAAACCGAAACTTTAGATCCTCACAAGATCCTTTGAATTCAGCAAAACATCGGATGTATAAGCACGCCATAGCAGCAACCAAGAACAGTTCAGCACATAAACAAGCTTTGCATAAACAAGAACACAAATTAATTAAACCAAAAACACCATTCATTAACCTCAAAAGATATAACAAATTCAAGCACGTTATCCAACTAATAAACGAAAATTAAACAACATCGCAATAACCAAAACACGTAAGAAATTGAAAACACAAAACACCTAAACGGATTAAAGAAAAAAAAAAGAAAAAGAAAAAAAAAGAATTATGGAAAAACGGTGTAAACCTGTTCAAGCTGTTCCTGAAATCCAAGAAGCTTCTCAGTGGCAGAAACCTTGTCACCACGCTTAGATGAACCGGCCTCGTCACTCCTGGAATTCTTGTCGTCCGCCATTTTCGCAAACCTTGAAACGCCAACACTTGAAAACTTAGTACGCGGCTTGCAAAGCTAAAATTTCTCACATATATATATTCAAAATCTCACTGGCAATTGTGAATTTCAGACTACACGTTGAAAGAATTAGGTGAAACGCTGGACTGATCAGTGTGTCAAATGCTGGTATGGACAGAGTGGCAGGGGCAGTAGGATGCGAGGAAAGTATTTATGCGATGTTACCAGAGTTTATTGCTTATCGTCGGCAACACAGCTGAAACATTTGGCAGAAGAATCGGGATGGTAATTATCTACGGTGGCGCGTGAAATTGGTTATTTTGATTTTTGATTCCATGCAATTCCTGTGTCTTTCTTTTATACTAATAATTTAGCCCACGGGGAGTTGGATCGGTAGATGGGCTTTCAGGCTTTTGAAGTCCAAATTTAAGGCCCAAATATGTGAAGCCTACTCAACATTGATTGAAATATATGTTAAATTATATGAAGGGCACTTTTGTAATTTCCTTTGTCTAGTTTGTTAGGAGTTAGTTATAACTGTTTTTCTTTGTTAGTTATCCTACGCACTCTCATCTTCAATGTATAAATAGAACACAGCTCAATATATTTCAGAATAATTCAATAATACAGTTTTCTTCTTCATGCCTTCTGTTCATATATTGATCAAACCCTAGATCCATGGTGTTTGATTTCTAACAAAAATAGATATTATTACGCATGATTGAATATTTTGGTTGGGGCTTGGGTGTTATACAAATAGTAAACGAGAATGTAAAGTATGTTGATTTGAGGCGTGATCCCACTTTCCTTAAAGTGATAATTGCCCCCACTATAAGCTTGCTACTGAGTAAATGACAATTCACTTTTAGGATACAACAAACCACTCGAAGTCTGCGAATAGCAATTTCGAAGACTTCCCTCACGAACTGAAAAGAGAAGTGAAATATGTTATGTAAATATGGATAAATTCGAATGAATGATTATCTTGGCTCTCAACGTATTTATAGACAATTCGCAACCATTAGAATCATTACATAGTTTGATCAATAGTTATCTCCAAACAATGCAAAGTTTAAATCTGAAAACATACAAGTTTTCACTGCGAAAAGTCACAACTTTTCAAAATTAGTTATTTAAATTAATTAAATAATTAATTTCAAAAATAATAAATAAAATAATTATTTTATTTATTCGAATTAAAATAATAAAGTATTATTTTATTTTCCACATGTCCAAGTGCCAAGTGCCATCTTTGATATGTAAATATATATATATATATATAAATATATATATATATATATAATATTTGAATATTTTGGCTTCCCTCCAACATTCCCTCCAAGCTTCCATTTAAGCTTTATGTCGGATTTATCCTTATAAAGTATATCAAGCTTGTTTATTCTTCCTATGTGGGATATTAGAATTATATATTACAAGCTATTTCCAACATTGGGTCTTCACAATTGCTCGAGTTTTTTGCATAAAATTTTGAATTTTATTATTATCATGGTATAATATATCATTAATTTTTTCAAGTAATAATAAATTTATGTTGATTTTAATTCTATTTATTTTTCCATTGAATCGTCATACTTATCGGTTTCAAATTATATACTTTTAGTATTTATTGTGCCAAAACTATAATTATTAGTATGATATATATACCAAATTTAACATTGCTCAAATTAAAAGTATATATATTGACAGCAATAATGTGTAACAAAAAAAAGTCTCATTTTATTCCACATAACAAAATCCTTTAAAAACACAATGAAAGGTCCATCCTAGCTATCACTATAATACTACAAGTAGAAGGTGATAGCCATAGCTTCCTCTCAATTTATTCTTTCGTTCCTTTAATCAAAAACCCTAAACACCATCTTACTTAAGAAATCTTGCACCAAATAATACAAATATATCAGTCATAACAATAACTTAAAATTATTATAATGGCACCACACCCCATATATATATATATATATAAGCAATATTTTATTTATAATTTTTATTAGACTAGAAAACATCACGTGCGTCACACGTGGTTAGCACGTGATTGTTTTAAAAATGAACTAAATTAAAATAAATTATTATTATTCTATCAGATGATTTCAAAATTATTTAATTTATTACTAAATAAATCCAATTCTTATTTTCATTGCAAAACTCTAGTGGCTTTTAGTTTTTAATCTCATTTAAAACATAAAACTTGTCTTGAATAAATTTACACAATTGGAATAAAATGAGCCATATCCTAAGATGAGTCAAATCTAATTATTAATTTATATTTTCCTCTCAGCTTTTTTTAACAACTTATATCTGAATACTATGGACATGTATGTTTGCAAAGATTTTCTTTTATCACAACTTTCTCAAAATTTCAAATATAATCAATTTTCAAAGAAATTCATTTTCTTTCATATTCATTATGTTCATGTATAACTACTTATTAATCAACATATATTGCATCACATTATTCCTCATAATTTACACATATCTCTCATAAATTTTTTTATTCTTAAACTGTTTTTTTTTTTTTTTGATATTTTATACTATTTTTTCTTTCTTTTTTGATATTTTATAATTACACGATCATCATAAAAATAACAAAGCAATAACTTAAGCGTCATTCATAAATAAAATTACACTTAATTCGACAGATTTTATCAAGCTCAATTATTTTGTAAAAACACGAACAAAAACATCCAAAATTCGTCATTGCACTCGAATCTATACATATAGCTAGCTCATAAATCTTCAAAGAAATTTCTAAGATACTAATCCCAAAACATAAAACATTATACACTTATAAACTTAACATCTCTCACATATATTATTGTATTTTTCATGCCTTTATAATATTTGTTTTTATCTATTTTTTGAACAACTTATTTGATCTATTTGAAAGTAAAATAAAATTGATAAAAAGTATTAGTATTTTTCTAGCATGTTTGTGTAAACGATCATCAACTTGTGTATCTTTTTAAAATTTATCTTAACGCCATTTTTTATTCTTTGTACTCCACACATGTATATTTACTTTTTACATTCTACATCACTCTTTAGTTATTAATATCTGAAAAATTGTATATGCTTGTTTATATTTGCAAAATTGTTTATAGTAACTTTTGAAATTTTCAATACCACATATTTTAACAAAAACAATTCAGTCATATTTGATATATAACTACTCATTAACCAACACATTCATTACATCACAACAACAGTTCACATTATTTTTCATTATTTCACACTATCTCACATCAACAAGTTCATATTTAAGTTATTTTTCATTATACAAAACTTATATAATAATAATTTTGTTCATAACTATAATAATTATAGTTAAGAACAAAATTATTATTATTATATATTAGGGGTGGTAAAATGGATCCGGAACCACGGTTCCAACGCTAGCTTTCAACCCAATTTGGGTTGAATTGGTTCTAAGAAAATTTTATTTGGTTCCAACTTGGTTCCAAGTTGGGTTCAACTAATTTCAACTTAGACCAAAATCGCTTGCTTGTTAATACTCTAAAATTAAAGAACAAAATGTAAGGTATTGAATTGGGTTGGGCTTGGTTCCCTTTCGAGTTGATTTTGGTTAACTTTTGTGTTGAGTTGGTTTCTTCTTAAAAACCATTTAACAACCCAACTCATTTTAGAACGAAACCGTTAGAACCGACCCAAAACCAACCCAACCTGCCCAATTGCCACCCCTATTATATATCGTAGGAAATGCAACACGACTGGTGGTGGCAATGGCAAACAATATTACAATAAATAAATAATAATAATTTTATTCTTAATTATAAAATTATTATTAAAATGTCAAATACAGCAAGACAGGTTGTGGCAATGGCAAATACTATTAAAAGAAATAAATAATAACAATTTTATTCTTAACCATAATATAGTTAAGAGTAAAATTATTATCATATACCCTAAAAAATGTCAAATACAATACGATAAATGGTGGCAATGGCCAATAGTATTAAAAGATATCAATAACAATAATTTTATTCTTAATTATATATAATTAAGAATAAAATTATAATTATATATTGTAGAAAATGTCAAATACAACACGATATGTGGTGGCAATGGCAAATAGTACTAAAACAAATAAATAATAATTTTATTCTTAACTATAATATAGTTAAATAAAATTATGACTACTTATCGAGAAAATGTCAAATACAAATAGTATTAAAAGAAATAACTTATGGTAAATTGGTAATAAGTACTGAATACATGTATGATGTGTTTTTACTGTTAATTATTAATTAAATACGAAAATGTACTCATATGTCATGTGTGATTGCTGGTATGATGCCTGCATAGACAGGCTAATTGATCACATAAGGGTGAAGTTTGGAGAATAGTTACCGATCATATATTTAGCTATGTCGTGCCGGGTGCATGTGAGGCCCTTGGATTGGGATTCAACTTTTTGGAATCATTTATCATTTACTTCCCAGTTCAGCTTAGGGTTTTTTGTTTTCAATTTTCCTGCAGAAAGTGAAATTAAAGCGAGATGACGGACCCATCACCGTCGGATTTGAGCTCCACGACCATAACCGACCTGGCCGTCGACGTTTTGGCGCTTTGTGCGAGTGACCTCAGCCCCCAAGACGTCTCGAACATGGCCATGTCGTGTAAATACCTCCAGAGAGCGGCCTATTCTGATTCTATTTGGCAATCGTTTTACAGGTCGCTTCTTGTTTTTGCTTATGGAATTCGGCATGAAATTACGTGCTTAGGCTATCCATATGTTGTATTCTAGTGTTGATGTCCATATTAGAAATTGGAGTGATTGATCAAATTGGAAAATAATTTTTGCATCTTTTGTTAGAGATCAATGGACACAAAGACTTGAAAGGTTGATACAAGCATAAAGAGAGATACAAGATTTTCTAATAAGTTAGATTGTGTTATTGTGCTTAACATTCGTACTTAGTGCTTCATCTTTATGCTGTTTATTTTGTTTGCTTAAAGCATACATGAAATATTGTTGGTTCCCACCTTTTTTACATGTCCCGTTTAATTGAAGAATTTATAGTCATAACTGATAGATACTGTGTTAATGGTCATCTGCTCGCAATGTTAATTTGCATGTCAACTTCATCTATTACTCTGTAATGTATTTATTTTAAACAAAAAAGGGTCATCAGTTTGTAGCATGATTTAACCTAGAAAATCTGTATTACTTATGGGTAACCATGATCATGCAATTAGTTCAAGTAGGATATCAAGAAAAGAGCAAAGAACCTCTGATGCAGCTACCCCCTGAAAGTTTGACTATCTTGATTCGGGACTGTAAAGAATTTATGCAATATAAATGCTGTTTCGTCAATTAAGAGTTTGATGATTAATTTTAAGGAATTGTAAATAAAAGATGTGCTTGCATTAGCGGAGATGCATAGTACGCTATGTCTACAACATTACGCAATGTAGGTAGACTTCAATGGGGATTTTGTTTACTACTCATTTCGTGTTTGCTACAATGTTAACTTTTTAAGGTAGATGGATTTTTTTTGTTTATTTCTTTTCTTTTTCCTGTTGCACGTTTCCTTTACTTTGTTTATTCAGAGTAATACTCTTTCTTTCTTTTTAAATTCTATCTTTTGCCACTTCCACTTGAATCAACAGGCAGGAGTGGCCTCACGTAGTACTACCTTTATGTTCTGATCAAGCATCAACGATCAGGGAAGCCTATCTGTCAAGACACACTGCTTTACGTCAGTTTAAATTTGTAGACCCTCTGGTTTATGACATATCTACAGTCGGTAAACCTCCACACCAGATACTATTCGATAAAAACACCATTATATTCTCCCAGGTATTTGATCGCAAAATTTTTCATTTCATTTTCTTTAGATACAGTTACACAGGCCCAGTGTGGTGCACTTTATCACATGGGTAAGTGCAAATACGAATTCTCGGAGTCTGATTTGAATAAAGTTGATACATGTAGGTCTGAGTTAGAACATTGAACATTACATGAACTCAAGTCGCCGATCTGTTAGTGTGCAGAAGTAGAAATTCACACAATATAGAAAGAGGAGACAAATATCTCAAGTTAAAAGATAAATGCGAAGATTAAGAATAGCTCAATGCTATTTTGTTGCCATTCTTTGTGGTGTCAAAGTGTTGCTATTGATCCAAGTCCAATAATATCGAGGACGGAACAAAAAGAAACAGAACAACATAAAAACTTGGAGAAAATGATATCACTTGTTTACATGACTAGTATGATTGACTGATCGAGGAAGTCAAGATTAAAATCCACATTTCTTGTCACGTCATAGATAAATGCAATTTTTTTGGGTACATAGGACAAATGCCATCAATTAATATCATTAAATCATTCACTCCTTTTCTGCATTCACTCCTTTGCAAATATTAATGCAAATGCAAACACGGACTGTAATGTAATGATATATCTCTCAGACGGTCTGTAGTTTCGATCAATTAATACCACTTCATTGGATTACATTTGCAGGGTCCATCAGTACACTCTTTGCAAACTGATAACCTCATCAATGGAAACATCTCAGTTGCTACTCGTGGTAACCATAATGCTAGAATTACTTGCATGAGGTTGATAATTTCTTTGTTTCTCTTGCTTAATACAGTATTAGCCTGTATAGAATTTGTGATTCCTCTTCTTTCCATTTGAAGTTTACTATAATGAGAGTAGACTATGAAGCTGTCCTATGTATCATTTGAGAGGTTCCTCAAACAGATGTAATATTTTTATAATTGACTAAGACTGGGCAAAACTTTTTATGGGACTTCTACTTTCATTTTACTTTATTATTCTCATAATAGATGGTCTTGCAACAATGAGCAAAATTCTGTTGTCTGCAGATTGTTTTCACTCAGTGAGACGTCTCAAAGTGAGTCTGATAGAGATGATAATGTTCTGATAACGTCAAGTAGTGACCATTTTATTCGCCTATGGTCAAAGGTATTGTAAAAAATATTTGTGTTCTGACTTTAGTAACACGTACAGTACAATTTGGTAAATTTGGTTTACACAATAGTTCCTACCCCAATTTACACCACCCTGAAGGTTTCGTTATTGATATTATCCGTAGTTGACGAATATATATAAATTCAGAAAAGATACACTTTGTGCTGCTCTTTAAGTCCATATGCCACTGATTTGTAGAGCGGGAGCCGATGCTTCAAAGGTCATAGTGGCCCAGTTTTCACCCTCTCAGATAAACTATTGGGTGATGGTACTGGGAAAATATTTTCTAGTGGAGGTGAAGATGGTACAGTTCGTCTTTGGTCCGTGTACTCCACCGGAAAGCGAGGTCTCCATCCATTGAAAGCCACACTTCATGGACATGATAGAGCTGTGTCACTGATGTCAGTTGCTGGGTACGCTCTTGATTCTTTGGACAAGCTTTTACTCTTGACTTCATCCTGCTGTTTCCTAATGGCATACAAGAACGTTGATGGGGTTTTATATTGTTTATATTTGTATATTGTTTAATTAATTTGTTTCATACATTTATGTCACTGTATTTGGTAGTGGAGTATATCTTTGGAACTCACAATGTATTGCACATGCTTAGTCAGTTAAAATTAGTAAAATATATTTTTTGCCTATGTTTTTATTTGTTCAATTATCTTTAGGCTTATTGACGAAGTTATTGGTTTTGCGTCAAATATGTTTTTGTGACAGAATATAGCTTGTACCGATGTTGGAACAGTTTCCTTTATCTTCTCACATATTCTATTATCGGGTTGCTTTTATGTTTCTTACCCCTGGTTATGTACAATAACTCTATTTTTATGACGTGTTATTCTCGCAACAATATATAATAAATATGTCTAGTCACTTCCCACAGGAATGTAGTCTCCAAAAATGTACCCTTAACTTTATTCAGTGGACCTTTACAAATGGAATTTACACTTGATGTCGATTGTTTAACCATTCTCCTGCGTATTGACTGTGTTTATGCACTTCTCCTGTCTTCTGACAGGCACAAAACATCTCTGCTGGTTAGCATTTCAAAGAATGGCAAGGTATTCTCCTCTCTTCATCATGCATGTTGATGTGTTTCAAAGTTTTTCGTCCTTTAATGGTTCCAGGGTCCTCAATTTCTTACTTATGTTGTATTTGCTCCTCCTACTGCTCCTTCACAGACTGGGTAGATGGGTTGTGATAGTTTTGTTGATTCTTAGTTATGTGTGCCTTACATTGGATAATTATGTCCTCTCACAATTATCTGATAGGTAAGGGTTTGGGACACTAATTCAGCATCATCTTCTACTCGTTCTTCATGTTGTGTGGGAATGACAACTGTACCTGTGGCACCTGTGGGTATGAAATGCCACGAATCGCTTCTCTATGTTGCTGCTAGCTCGTCTATCATAACTGTTGATTTAAGAACAATGCATAGAGTCTCCACATTTGCCCTTCAAACAAAAATCCACTCATTTGAAGTCTTGCCATCAAAATCCATGCTCTGCACTGGTGGAACCGACAGGTAACGGATGGGACCTGTTATGTTTTTGACACTACATAAGTACATCAACCAGCTTGAAGTGACATTTGGATTTTGACACTATCAATACTAAAATCATCACTTAATCTTCAAATTGTATGAACACCTCTTCCAAATTCATTTCCGCTCCCAAACAAATACCGTTCTACATATAGGTTTGGGTGTGAAGCCAAACAAAGGGATCTTCTTGCTTTTAGTTTATTTTCACTATACAAGACACATGGAACTATAGTCTGAGAAAATTTTGCATATTGTTTGGCAGAGCAATGCTGTGGGATATCAGGAAAGTTTCCAATTCTCTTAAAATAGAACCAACTGCTGAGCTGGATGGACACGTTGGCCCCGTAAAGCTCTTACACATGGATACACACAAAATTGTTACAGGTGGACCAGATGACCATTACGTTAATGTTTGGGATACCAATACTGGTGCACAAACAAATTCATTGCTTTGTGCTGATCCAGATGCACCACCCACGGGCTCTGGATGCTCAGCAATGGCTGTCGATGGGTGTAGAATAGTTACTGCAAGCGGTGAACGTGAAGAAGATAGCTTTGTGCGCTTCAGGGACTTCCATGGTGCTACTTGTCAAGTTGAATCGAGTTTATCTGAAGCAAAATCGAGTGTCTCGAAATTCTGGGGGTCTCATTCGGACTGTGATTCGGAAGATTTGGATTAGGGGTGGCAAATGGGTGGATCGGATCGGATTTGGGTTGGGTCCACTTGGGTTTGTAAAAAAGATAAGTTGGAACCAACAAGAAACCAAAATGTCTTTTCAATATGAATTGGGTCCTTATTGGTTTTGATTGGTTCCAAATGGTTCTTATACAAAAAGAACCATTATGGAACCATAATAGACCCAATTAGTGAGTTGGTGACTTATGGATCCAACATAATGCAAACATTTGTATACTAATCACTAATCTTTTTTTCTTGTTCACCAACTAATCCAATATAATGCAAACAAATTTTTTTTTCTTGTTCACTAACTAACTTATTACATTATATTTTTATAATTTTCTTATAAAAATTTCAATCATATTATACAAATGTAATAATTTATATGTAAAATATATTATTAACTATTGTATTTTAATTTATAACGAAAAAATTAATGTAGAGAAATTAAGGATATAATTTTTTTTTTCGGTTACAAAAATTAAAAATATAATATTTTTTTTCGGTTACAGAAATTAAAGATATATTAATTGATACTAAGTTATAATTTATGTTACTATTTGAAAGTTAGTCGGTTCAGAATAGAGGTGTAAACGAGCCGAACTTGACATTTTTTTCGAACTCGTCGAGCCCAAAATTTTCGAGCTCGGGTTCGAGCTCGTGAGCATGGATTCGATCCGAGCCCAAGCTCGCGAACTCGAGCCCGAACTCGAGCCGAGCCCAAAATTTTCGAGCTCGGACTCGAGCTCGTGAGCATGGGTTCGAGCTCGAGCCGAGCCCAAGCTCACGAGCTCGAGCTCGAACTCGAGCCGAGCCCAAAATTTTCGAGCTCGGACTCGAGCTCGCGAGCATGGGTTCGAGCTCGAGCCTAGCCCAAGCTCGTGAGCTCGAGTCCGTACTCGAGCCGAGCCAAATATTTTTATTTTTTTAACTATTTAATATATATTTATTAATATAATAATAAAAATATAATATATATTAAAAAATAAAAAAGCTCAAATGACTAAAAATAATATAAAATAATTTTTTGATCTTATTATAAAAATTTATTTAAAGTATAAGTTCAAATGACTAAAATAAGTATGGGTTTAGTTCTTAAGCAATCACATATTCTCTACAAGTGAAATTTTAAATAAAGAAAACCAATTGGGTTAAGAAAGAAAAAATGGAGAATTATTTCTCTCTTTTTTAATTGGATCCATTTAGGAACCAAAATAGGCCCATTATTGGAACCAATTTGGACCCAATCAAAAACCATAAGAAACCAAAGTATTGAAAATTCAATAAATACAAAACCAATTGGAACCATAATTCTTTTTTTTAAGAACAATCCAAACCCAAAACTAATTGGGTCGGGTTGGACCCACGGTTCCGGAACCAATTTGCCACCCCTAATTTGGATTCATGATCGTTGCTTCTGTATAGTAGTATCCAGGGAATTGGAAAGTGTGTTGCTAAGGTATAGAGTACGTTTTGATTTGAAAATATGTATATTTCTAGTCCATCACAGGAAGAATATACCTTTTCAACTAATTTTTCTACAAAATCCTTTTTCTTTTAATTTAAACTCATTTTATTGAACAATAAAAATAACATGATAGCTACAAAATACAACACAAATTATACTAAAACACTTGGCAGTTGGCACTATCTCGAACAAAAAAAAAAAAGAAAAAGAAATACACTGGGGGTACAAAAATTGAGCACTGAAAAGTGCGAAGAAGGAAAGAAATTAAAAACCAACATAATCCTATTCTAATTATGTGAATTATAGTTTTATATATTGTTTCTTTCATTGTGAAATTACTTTTATTTATCAAAAAGAAACAATAGAAAAAAAAATATTTTAATCTAATTCTGTGTATTGAAAATATAGAAAAAAAAAATCGAGATTACTCTTTCATATTCAGGTTATATGGTTTGTGAAGATATCCACCTGTCATTTTAGACTCAACTGTTTTTGATATAAATATTTTGGACTCAAATTTAGTTCAATTTGAAATCTAATTTAAGATTTCTTTTCCAATAAGTTTGATTTAATTTGAGCTAGTAGTGTTTACAACGCTCTACTCAACAATATAAATAGTAATAATAATAAAAAATATTGTATTTTCTCAAAACGAAAAGAAAAAAATATGCAAAGTTGACCAACTTCTTCTTCCCCTTCCGTGTTCCATCTACTACCATTTCAATTCCCTAATTCCCAGTCAGCCAGTCTCAGATCCCCAAACCCCAATCCTTCGCCGCCGAAATGCCCCCCACCGCCGTCCTCCTCCCTCTCCTCCTACTCATCCACCACATCACCGCCGCCCCAATCATAGGCCTAGACTCATTCCTTACCCAACACTCTCGCAAAGACCCACAAGCTACCAACGACACCTTCCTCACCCTCCCCTCGTCCCTCAAATCACCCTTATCCCACCCCTCCGCCACCCACCCTCCCACCCCCTCCTCCATCCTCTCCCTATCCGTACCCATCCCCATCACTCTACACTTAGTGGGCCCCACCTTCTCCTCCTCCGCCCCATCCCTCCTCTCCTCCTTCGTCTCCTCCGCCCTCTCCTCCGATCTCTTCCACGTCATCACCCCCTTCTCTAACTCCGCCCACCACTTATCTCTTTCCCACTCTCTCCATCTCTCTCCGTCTCTCTCTCCGCCGTCTCTGTACAATTCTCTCTCCTCTGCTCTTAATTCCCGTCTCTCTTCCACCACCTCCCCTCTCCGATCCCCACTCTCCGCAGTTCCTTACTCGGTTATAGACGATATTATACGCCAGGACTTCGAAAAGGAGAAGCCCATCAACTCTTTTCATATCTATATCATTCATCTAGGATCGCAGCCTAAACCCTATGCCTACAGCTACACTCCCGGGGAAAGCTCACCTGGTGTTACCAAGTGCTTGGGCAGCATTTGGGCTGGTAAAGATCGCTACTTATGGATTGATTTAGGAGCCGGGCCGGTCGATTATGGGCCTGCTTTATCTGGTGATGGGGTGCTCCCTAAAGGTGAGTTTCATCCATTGGCCGCACTCCATGGTCGACCCAAATCGCAGAAGGCGTTGCTTTCGGATTTGGCTTCCTTGGTGTGGAGCGCTTATCAGGCACTCCTTGTACCCTCCTTGAGAATTCCTGTGCCTTTTGAGAATACATTGCTCGTTGAGTTTATTCATATTCATGGCGATGGTGGTGGGTTTGGGCTGGATTGGAAGTCAATAGAGAGGTCTTTCATGGATGAGGTTCATGACAATGGGTTGTTAGTGGGGGATCAGAGTTTGAGTTTTAAGAAATATGAGGTGAAGTTGTCTGAGTGCTCGATTTGCTCGTTTGCTATTGCTAGGGCTACTACTTCTTATACTTCTAGGTACTTGTTTGATAATTATACATTGATTGTGAGCGAGTATTTGGATTCAAAGCGTTTGCACCAGACAATCTTGGATTCAGTTGAGGAGTTTAGAAGGGTAGGGAAAGTGCCAGAGGAGGAATTTGGTAGGATTCTTCCTGTTTACGTTTTTGATCTTGATGTCAATTCGATACTGTTGCTTGATCGGTATCACCAATCCGTGGCATTCAAAGATATGGTTATTGCAGTCAGGACGAAGAGTACACAGACTGTGAGTGATTATAGTTGCAATGGTTATCATGTATTCACACAGACTCGCGAACTCGAGAGACCGCTTGTGGGGTCCATTTTACAGAGCATGTGGGGAGTTTCACCCACACATCTGGTTTGGAGCCCTAGGCACAATAATTCTCTTGTAGATTACACCTGGAGTGTTGGTCAGACGCCATTTGGTCCATTTTCAGAGTTATTTTCGCTATCTTTTGTTCAGAAGGATGCTGCTAGGAGAAATGTCCTTTTGACATCATTGAATTACAGTATTACCAGTGCAGTTGATGTTCTTGAATCAATTAGTGCACATGGTGGGGATAGGAAGCTTCTAAAACGTAATCGACATACTGAATTTTTACAAAGGTGGAATTTGTTTAGGTACAAGCTGGACAAGTCAATTTCCGCATTGTCACATTTCGACTATGAAATGGCTTTGTATTACCTAAGGTCTTCAGATCATGATCTATATGCTATCCACTCTCTCGTTTATGATGCATCTCAAGAGTTAGAGGCTTCGCTTGTTTGTTTCAAGGACCCTCCATTTCCATGGGTGTCTCTTTTGCAGTCTGCTGGAGTCTTCTTTGCTTTGATTTATGTGTTTGCGAAAAGAGACAAATTATTTCAAAACAAGAGGAAACAGTTTTGAAAATGTGAAAGTGTTAGGCTGTGTATTTTTGAAGAAATACCTCTTTATTTCAAATGGAGAGGTAATGCGCTTGCTTGTATAATTAATTTTGTCAAGAGAAAGATATGCAGTTCGACTTTACATTGTTTTGTCAGCAGATCCTTCTCTATTTGTAGGTCTCAGACCTTTGTAGCTTGATATGTTTCATTGGCGCTCTAATGGACCTATTTTGTGTTTATCTGGTTTGAATTCTGACAGAAATTCTAAGTTGCATCATACCAGGAGTATCTTATAATTATATATTAGTTCGGATTTGTGCAGTTGACTTTTGCTATACCAACAAATATAATTTGCTAGGATACGGCACTTTAATTGATTACTGGTTGAAAGTTTAATGCTATTGTATCTAAATTCTAAGTCTAACAAATAAAGGTGTTATGGAACTTACACTGTTGATAAAACCAAGGGAACTCGACCAATGTTCATGTAAAATAAATTTTATAGGATTACTTTATTGCACCCTTAGATAGTCTTTCCTCATGGAAGGGCTGGGGTGCCATAAAAGGAACAGTTTGGATGGAGAAACTTGGCTTCTGCATTGCTACCAAATACACTTCAGTTTGCTGAGATTTTAACAATTTTTCACGACATTAGATGTTTTGGGGGTTTCAAATGTTTTATTTTGCAGATTCGTGTATTTTGCAGATTCGTATATAGTTTATATATAGATTCGTATATATTGTTTATCCATGGAATCTGTTTGCTTTAACTTATACATTATGCTCACAATTGCATATCAGCAATTGGTTGATGCCAATTGTGTTATTCAATCATCAGCAGTCCATTACATTTTCCACCAGTTGTATCTGAATTACGGCTTTGTTACAATAAGTTCATGTGTGATGTACTCTTTGTTGCTAGAGCGTATGATCTAGTCGAAAATTTGACAAAAGAGAGAAGGAAAAAGAAAGATATTTGCCTCAAATAAAACATGTGCTCAGGTGGTACATTTTTATAAGAGAGAAATTCTTCCAAGGATGTAGCTACATTTACAAACCATTTCCTACAAGATTGCCACTCAGACTGATTCTGGAAACACTCTATTTTTTTTCTTTTTTTCTGTGCAAAGTCCTTAGATATAGAAATACTCCTCTATGTATCCCCCTGCACCAACCTTTATACAGAAAGGGGAAAAATATTGAAAAACCCTATGCAGACTAATTACCATTCATATACACATATATGGACAAGTGGTCTCTTCAATTGAATGAAGTTTGTGTTGATTAGTAGATAGGGACCATGCCAATTTGGTTGCTTCCAATCAGGTCCAGGCAATCATAATCGAACTGTATATCTCCTTGCGACTCAATCCCGTTGCTATTCGTCGAAAGCAAAAATGGAAAATCACAGAAAAGTCCTCCATATTCATCATTGCTAATTCCATGTTGCAGGTTCTTAGTATTTTCATCATCACTCTCGTCTTCTGATAAATTTGAATTCTTCTCGACCAGTTCTTTGAATACTGAAGATCTAAGCAGCAGGCTTAATGCTGTTGGAGATGAAGGCTTATTGAATGAATTAAGTGGGGTATTTTTTTCACTCATTTCTTGCTTAACCAGGTTGTTTCTTGTTGGTAAGCATGAGAGTTGAGATTTTACGCCTGAAGAAAAAGACGGCAACGGTTTGTATGATTTTGTGACTGGTTTTTCTTCTTGAGCAGGAATTGTCGTGTTTGCCCCTGGCTTCAACCATCTAATGTAGGTGCTCAAGTCAAAGTTGGTGACAGCATTGATTCCTCTGTACTCTATTGCTGCAATGTCATATGCTCGAGCTGCTTCTTCTTGGGTACCTGCACATAGATATGTTTATAATGAGATAAGTGATGGTTTAATTGGGATATTCTTCAACTCTATTGCTTTCTTTTTTTCTGTTGCGATTTTGTTTTTCCGTGAATAGTGGTTTGTTTTTACTTACTGTAAGTGCCAAGGTAGAGGTACTTATTTCCAAAGACTCTCCCTATCCTTGCTTCCCATCTTCCATTGTGATGGTGTCTGCATTTATTGCCAATGATATGTTCAGCGTACTTAGCTTGATATTAGTGCAACGAAAAATCATCAATATTTCTGGATTATGTACCTAGCAACACCTCTGTACTTTGACACCCCTCTTGAAAATCCACTGCTCTTTCTGCTCACGGGAAATTTAGTTAGTTCTATATCCATTTGGACAATGATTTCTCTTTTTTTTTTTTTATTAATTACATGCATGAAATGGCAAAAGTCTACCTTCTCAATGAGGCTAGGTACTCTTCTTTTGTGAGAGTCTGCATAATCTCGATTTCTTTCTGATAATCAGATAACTACAGAAATTGTCGACAAAATTGATAAGTAAACAAGTCTTATTCATTTGGGCACCTACCAATTAGATTAGGTACTTACTGGAAAATTTGTAATAGTTGATGTCCCCCAATACTTTAATGCAGCTAAATCATAAGCTCTTGCGGCAGCTTCCTCATCATCATAGGCTCCTGAAGAGTTGCAGTAGATAAATGCTTCTGTTTATTTCTTAACTTCATAATTCTATGAAAAATATTGAGGTATTTATCAGAATAAACGTTGAAGGCGAAAAAGTACTCACCAAGATAGACTGTTCGTTTCGATTTCCATTTGCAAAGTCCAAAGAGTAGACATTGAAGTAAAACCAGATTTCACATTAGAAACTGAGGATTGTTACAGTAGAAAAAAATTTCAAGCTGTCACAAAAATGGAAGTCCATTACCTTGTTTGCCCTTTTTCTTCTGAGTAACATTCCATGACATTTTGTCCCACAAATGTGCTTCATATCTGCCTGTCCATCTATGCCTGCTGACACCACGAAATCTCGAGCTTCTCTTTACAGTTTTTGTAGCTGAATTTGGCTTACTTTCATTGTTGCCAAGTATAGTTATACTTGTGTCTCTTCTTCTACGCTTCACACTCCTTGCTTCATGAGCTTCACTATTTACTGTGCATGTTAGTCGTTTCTTTAGGTGCTCTTCGTTTTTTATCACCATCTTTGCCATTTTCAGTGTTTTTCTGTATGGATTTGTTTATGATGTTATGCTCTCTTGGTACTGTCTTTTCTTGCCTGATATTTGGGAACGAAATTTGATGTGTTTATATAGCCTTTTTGCTTCATTATGTTTTGTCTCTTGCTGCTATGATTTCTGTTGTTCAAGGACAGGAAATGCGATAATCACAATGTGCTGAGGTAAGCTTGGGACAAAAAATATTTGTCCTTGTACGATTTCTGTAGGAATCATAATTACGACTTTGCTGTTTTGGACCGGCTTGGTATAGCCAATTAGATTATTACTTTATACTTTATGTTGTTTATTTTACTCGGGGAATCTTCATTATATTTGGTTTCTTCTGGTCCAGCATAGTACATAACGAAGCTAACAATACCATTTGTAAATATCTGGTTAAAGACTAAACTATTAAACTATACGAGACAAAAAGTTCATAGTTACACATTGTTGAAAAGATTCTTGCTTGTTTTTTGGTAAAAACAAAATTTCTTGAAGACTTTGTTACCACAACTCAAAGTTTTTCAAAAAGTAGCTCATTTGCATAGGATTGGATATGCTCATACAGTTTTTAATTTGATAGGTATTTCCTCATTACATTTTTCATGGCTGATCTTTATAACAATGGATGACTGTTTCCTTACTATGTATCTCATGAAATCTTGCTTTCTAAATGTGTGCACATGACAAGCATTAAAGGACTGAAATCTTGCATCCAAGCTTAGATTACTTTAAACAAACAACTAATACATGTCTAATTGTGAAAAAAGAAATTAAACACAGTAAAATCAGAAGAAAACAATCTGGTTGTAGCAGATCTGTTTCCTGGAAATTCAAATTTATTTTGGCGTATCCATAATATGAAGCGTCTTTGTAAGTTTGTTAAATCCATAAGCAAATGGGAACCGGATCAAAGTGAAAAAAATCTTTAAGAGATGCTTATAGAAGTTTTCATGTCCATCTTCGTATGATAAACCTAATTTTTGGATATAAGTAAATACCACATGACAACACTTGCAAAATTCTTGTATATTCCTCTTAGCTTATTCTCAAGCTGTTTCCAAAGCAGTGATTACTTGATAGGCAGTGATTTGTCTAATACTTGAACTACTTTTTTTGGTAATAATACTTTAACTACTTCACTATGGTGTAATCTTGATTCTTTAGTCCTTATTCGAACTCTTTGGAACTCTTGGCTGTATAGATTAACAGTTCTAGTTAGGCATGTAAGCTGATTTTTTTATTGGTGCACGTGAATACTGAAAGGAATAGTTTCTAATCTGGCCCTCCATGATAGTATTAAATATTAATAGACTGTCATCAGACTAATACAGACGGGGTAAAAACCAAATGATAACTGCATCATGGTTCTGGAGAATGTATTTTAACTGTTTTTTGTTCTTTCATTAGATTTATAATAATTACATCTGTTTTAGCAGTTATTGCTTCAAATAACGTTGGTAAACATCGATTCTGAAGGAAATGAGTTTCTTCCTTTCCATATTTTCCCCTTTTGTTTTTCCATTTTTCCTTTATTTTCTTATTTAGAGTACGAGGGTGCATGTTTACCTGATCAAATTAGTTTCTTCAATTTGTATAACTAGAAGAGAGTAGGTGAAAAAGTCCTTCAAACTAGCACACTAATTATACTTTTTACATAACCCATTTACACAAGATTTTCTTTACAACTCGATGTGATAGACACATGCCACTTGGCGTCCTTTGTTTTTTAAATTTTTATTCCTAATGTTCCTAAAATGTAAAAGAAGACAAAAAGCTTTCTGAGAGTAGATAACTCTCTTTCTATATACGAACACACTGAAACTCTAATATCATGACATCTACTGATTAGCAGATAATGGCCATGCATATGTTTCCCTCTGACCTGCATCTGGAAAATCATAATCGAAATGGAGTTGTCCTTGCAACTCCATGCTGTGTCCATTAGAAGACATTACAAATGGGATATCTTTACTTTCATCACAAAACATCCCTCCATATTCATCGTCACTGCCAACATGTGTCATGTTTGTATAATTTTCACTCTTCTGTGACAATTGAGTTCTTTTCAACCAGTTCTTTGAATATAGAAGACCTAAGAAGTAGTCCGAGAGCTGTTGGCGAAGATTTAGTTCTTGAAATCATTGGGACTTTATAACCTGCAAATATTTCTTCTTTACACAGGTCATCTGCACTAAAAGCTTTTCTTTTCAAACCCGGTGATAGCATTGTGGGTTCGGTGCATGGCTTTGTCTCTTGAGCAGGAATTGACGAGTTTGCCCCTGGCTTCAACCATCTAATGTAAGTGCTCAAGTCGAAGTTGGTGACAGCATTTACCCCTCTGTATTCTATTGCTGCAATATCATAAGCATGAGCTGCCTCTTCTTGTGTACCTGTAAATTTGCAGATTTAGTATAATATAACATGTTTGCTTTATGCTGTGATGGAAAAAGCCTATCGTGTTGCAGATTACTTACTGTAAGTGCTAAGATAGGGTACTTATTTCCAAAAACTCTTCCTATTCTTGCTTCCCATCTTCCATTATGGTGATGCCTGCATTTTGTCTCAATGATAGTCGGCTGTTAAATTATCTGCTCAATATTGTGTAATTAAAACTATGTTTTACATGATTCATATATATATATATATATATATATATATAAATTTTTGGCTATGTAGAAAATGAGATAAAAATATTCATACCTTCCTATCTTCCAAGTATGTAGCTACATTTACAAACCATTTCCTACAAGATTGCCACCCAGACTGATTATGGGTACACTCTGTTTTTATTTCTGTGCAAAGTCCTTAGATATAGAAATACTCCTCTATGTATCCCGCTGCACCAACCTTTATACAGAAAGGGGAAAAAATTGAAAAACCCATTGCAGACTAATTACCATTCATATACACATATATGGACAAGTGGTCGCTTCAATCCAATGAAGTTTGTGTTAATTAGCAGATAGGGACCATGCCTATTTGGTTGCTCCCAATCAGGTCCAGGCAATCATAATCGAATTGTATATCTCCTTGCAACTCAATCCCATTGCTATTGGAAGAAAGCAAAAATGAAAAATCACAGAAAACTCCTCCATATTCATCATTGCTAATTCCATGTTGCAGGTTCTTAGTATTTTCATCATCACTCTCCTCTTCTGATTGATTTGAATTCTTCTCGACCAGTTCTCTGAATACTGAAGACCTAAGCAGCAGGCTTAATGCTGTTGGAGATGAAGGCTTATTGAATGAATTAAGTGGGGTATTTCTTTCACACATTTCTTGCTTAACCAGGTCGTTTCTTGTTGGTAAGCACGAGAGTTGCGATTTTACGCCTGAAGAGAAAGATGGCAACGGTTTGTATGATTTTGTGACTAGTTCTTCTTCTTGAGCAGGAATTGTTGTGTTTGCCCCTGGCTTCAACCATCTAATGTAGGTGCTCAAGTCAAAGTTGGTGACAGCATTGATACCTCTGTACTCTATTGCTGCAATGTCATATGCTCGAGCTGCTTCTTCTTGGGTACCTGCACATAGATATGTTTATAATGAGATAAGTGATGGTTTAATTGGGATATTCTTCTTTTCAACTATATTGCTTTTTTCTTTCTGTTGTGATTTTGTTTTTCCGTGAATATTGGTTTGTTTTTACTTACTGTAAGTGCCAAGGTAGAGGTACTTATTTCTAAAGACTCTCCCTATCCTTGCTTCCCATCTTCCATTGTGATGGTGTCTGCATTTATTGCCAATGATATGTTCAGAATACTTAGCTAAATATTAGTGCAAGAAAAAATAATCAATATTTTCAATTATGTACCTAGCAACACCTCTGTATTTTGACACCCCTCTTGAAAATCCACTGCTCTTTCTGCTCACGGAAAATTTAGTTAGTTGTTTATCCATTTGGACAATGATTTGTTTTTTTTTTTTTTTGATTAATTACGTGCATGAAATGGCAAAAGTCTTACCTTCTCAATGAGGCTAGGTACTCTTCTTTTGTGAGAGTCTGCATAATCTCGATTTCTTTCTGATAATCAGATAACTACAGAAATTGTCGACAAAATTGATAAGTAAACAAGTCTTATTCAATCGGACACTTACCAATTAGATAAGGTACTTACTGGAAAATTTGTAGTAGTTGATGTCCCCCAATACTTTAATGCAGCTAAATCATAAGCTCTTGCGGCAGCTTCCTCATCATCATAGGCTCCTGAAGAGTTGCAGTACATAAATGCTTCTGTTTATTTCTTAACTTCATAATTCTATGAAAAATGTTGAGGTATTTATCAGAATAAACGTTGAAGGCGAAAAAGTACTCACCAAGATAGACTGTTCGTTTCGATTTCCATTTGCAAAGTCCAAAGGGTAGACATTGAAGTAAAACCAGATTTCACATTAGAAACTGAGGATACAGTAGAAAAAAATTGCAAGCAGTTACAAAAATGAAAGTCCATTACCTTGTTTGCCCTTTTTCTTCTGAGTAACGTTCCATGACAGTTTGTCCCACAAATGTCTTTCATATCTGCCTGTCCATCTATGCCTGCTGACACCTCGAAATTTTGAACTTCTCTTAACAGTTTTTGTAGCTAAATTTGGCTTACTTTCAGTTTGCTGTATCTGCTGATTGTTGCCAAGTATAGTTATATTTGTGTCTCTTCTTCTACGCTTCACACTCCTTGCTTCATGAGCTTCACTATCTACTGTGCATGTTAGTCGTTTCTTAAGGTGCTCTTCGGTTTTTATCACCATCTTTGCCATTTTCAGTGTTTTTCTGTATGGATTTGTTTATGATGTTATGCTCTCTTGGTACTGTCTTTTCTTGCCTGATATTTGGGAACGAAATTTGATGTGTTTATATAGCCTTTTTTGCTTTACTATGTTTTGTCTCTTGCTGCTATGACTATTATTGTTCAAGGACAGGAAATGCGATAATCACAATGTGCTGAGGTAAGCTTGGGACAAAAATATTTGTCCTTGTACGATTTCTGTAGGAATCATAATTACGACTTTGCTGTTTTGGACCGGCTTGGTATAGCCAATTAGATTATTACTTTATAGTTTATGTTGTTTATTTTACTTGAGGAATCTTCAATATATTTGGTTTCTTCTGGTCCAGCATAGAACATAACGAAGCTAACAATACCATTTGTAAATATCTGGTTAATGGCTAAACTATTAAACTATACGAGACAAAAAGTTCATAGTTACACATTGTTGAAAAGATTCTTGCTTTTTTTTTTTGTAAAAACAAAATTTCTTGAAGACTTTGCTACCACAACTCAAAGTTTTTCAAAAAGTAGCTCTTTGCATAGGATTGGATCTGTTCATACAGTTTTTAATTTAATAGGTATTTCCTCATTACCACAACACCATTTCTAGATGTGTGCACTTGACAAGCATTAAAAGACTGAAATCTTACATCCAAGCTTAGATTACTTTAAACAAGCAACTAATACATGTCTAATTGTGAAAAAAAGAAATTAAACTAACACTAAAATCAGAAGAAAACAATCTGGTCGTCGCAGATCTTCCTTGAAATTCAAATTTATTTTGGTGTATCCATAATAAGAAGCGTCTTTGTAAGTTTGTTAAATCCATTAGCAAATGGGAACCGGATCAAAGTGAAAAAATTCCTTCAAGAGATGCTTATAGCAGTCTCCATGTCCATCTTAGTATGATAAACCTCATTTTTGGATATAAGTAAATACCACATCAAAACACTTGCAAAATTCTAGTATATTCCTCTTAGCTTACTCTCAAGCTGCTTCCAAAACAGTGGTTTGTTGATAGGTAGTGATCTGTCTAATGTCTGTGATTCTCATTTTCCCAGTTATTTAATACTTGAACTACTTTTTTTTTTGGTAATAATACTTTAACTACTTCAATATGGTGTAATCTTGATTCTTTAGTTCCTTATTCGAACTATTTGGAACTCTTGGCTGTATAGGTTAACAATTCTAGTTAGGCATGTAAGCTTATTTTTTTATTGGTGCACGTGAATACTGAAAGGAATAGTTTCTAATCTGGCCCTTCATGATAATCGTTTGTATTAAATATTAATAGACACTCATCAGACTGAAACAGACAGGGTAAAAACCAAATGATAATGTCATCATGGTTCTGGAGAATAGATTTTAACTGTTTTTTGTTCTTTCATTAGATTTATAAGATTTACCTCTGTTTTAGCGGTTATTGCTTCAAATAATGGTAAACATCGATTCTGAAGGAAATGAGTTCCTTCTTTCCATATTTTCCCCTTTTGTTTTTCCATTTTTTCCTTTATTTTCTTTTTTAGAGGACGAAGGTGCATCTTTACCTGATCAAATTAGTTTCTTCAATTTGTATAACAAGAAGAGAGTAGGTGGATATGTCCTTCAAACTAGCACACTAATTATACTTTTTACATAACCCATTTACACAAGATTTTTTTTACAACTCGATGTGATAGACACATGCCACTTGGCGTTTTTTTCAATTTTTATTCCTAATGTTCCTAAAATGTAAAAGAAGACAAAAAGCTTTCCGAGAGTAGATAACTCTCTTCCTATATACAGACACATTGAAACTCCAATAATCATGAAATCTACTGATTAGCAGATAATGGCCATGCATATGTTTCCCTCTGACCTGCATCTGGAAAATCATAATCGAAATGGAGTTGCCCTTGTAACTCCATGCTATCTCCATTAGAAGACATTACAAACGGGATATCTTTACTTACATCACAAAATATCCCTCCATATTCATCGTCACTGCCAACATGTGTCATGTTTGTATAATTTTCACTCTCAGTTTCTTCTTCTGTGACAATTGAGTTCTTTTCAACGAGTTCTTTGAATATAGACGACCTAAGAAGTAGTCCAAGGGCTGTAGGATTAGATTTAGTTCTTGGGATCAATGGGACTTTATAACCTGCAAATATTTCTTCTTTACACAGGTCATCTGCACTAAAAGCTTTTCTTTTCAAACCCGGAGATGGCATTGTGGGCTCTGTGCATGGTTTTAGCCCTTGAGCAGGAATTGATGAGTTTGCCCCTGGCTTCAACCATCTAATGTAAGTGCTCAAGTCGAAGTTGGTGACGGCGTTTACCCCTCTGTATTCTATTGCTGCAATATCATAAGCATGAGCTGCCTCTTCTTGTGTACCTGTAAAATGATTTGCAGATTTAATATAACACGTTTGCTTTATGCTGTTATGGAAAAAGCATATCGTGTTGCAGATTACTTACTGTAGGTGCCAAGATAGAGGTACTTATTTCCAAAAACCCTTCCTATTCTTGCTTCCCATCTTCCATTATGGTGATGCCTGCATTTTTATCCCAATGATTGTTGAATGTTAAATTATCTGCTAAGTAATGAGTAATGAAAACTATGTTTTACATGATTCATATATATATATATAAATATTACCTTGCAACTCCTCTGTACTTTGAAACCCCTCTTGAAAAGCCACTGCTTTTTCTATAGTACCGAATATAAATTATATGAGTATTGCATCCATATGAGCACTGAATTTTTTGGTTATATGGGAAATGAGATAAAAATATTCATACCTTCTTAGTGAAGCTAGATACTCTTCTTTTGTGACAGTTTGCATGATTTCAATTTCCATTTCGTAATCAGAGATCTGTAGAAAATTTCAATGAAATTGGTAAGAATATAAAGCTTTATATAGACTAAAAGAAATTTGTTTCATATGATAATTGTTGATAAATCATACAGGAAAATTTGTGAAAGTTGATGTTCCCCAATACTTAAGTGCTGCTAAATCATATGATCTTGCTGCTGCTTCCTCATTGTCATAAGCCCCTGAAGAATAACAATTGATAAATTAAAATCTCAGTTTATTTCTTGTACAATTCATAAGGAGACCTCAAAAATGATACTTTTAATCATTCAAGGCAGAATTATACTCACCAAGATAAACTGTCCATTTCAATTTCAATCCCATAGCAGAGACCATGTAAGAAAATACAAGGTTTCAATATCAGGTCCAAAAACATTCTCAAAACAAATAACCGAAAAGAAAAAAGAAAGATCAAAGTTAAGCTACCTTGTTTGCCCTTTTTCTTCTGAGTAACATTCCATGAAAGTTTATCCCACAAATGTGCTTCATATCTGCCTGTCCATCTATGTTTGCTCACACCACGAAATCTCGAGCTTCTTTTCACAGTCGTTGGTGCACATATTTGATCACTTTGTTGATTTGCTGTTTTTTCAGTATCACAATTGATAATTACAGCAGTTGACTCTTTTCTTCTACGTTTTACACGCCTAACTTCAGGAACAGCCCTTTCGATCATGCTCAAACGAAGGTTCTCTTCACTTTTTATCATTCTCATTGCCATTTTGAGCTTTTTTTTCTTTCTCCTTTACTGTTTTCTTCACTTTCTAATTATGTTTCTCCATTCTTACATGTGTTTATATATAGGATTCGTGCTCTTTTTGGGCTCATTACGTTTTGTCTTTAGTTGTTATAACTAGATTCTAAATGAAAGACATGAAGGGCGATGGGAGCAAGGTTTTTTAAGAACTCGGGACAAATTTTTTTTGTCGTTGTTCTGCCTGCAACCTTAGGAAATGGAATCTAGGACCAAATATTACTTATTCTTGTAATGTTTGTCAGCTACATGAACCATAATGGCTTGAAATATAGTCGGTTTTATGTAATACTTCCGGTTTCAATCGATGATTTGATTCTATTTTGGGTAAATCACGAACATACCCACGTGGAGATTCGAGAAATTACTGTAATTTTTTCGTGTTAGTAAAAACGAATCGCGATTTTGTCTCTAGTTTTGTGAGTTATCAGATGTTAATTGACAAGGCGCAGCATAAGCCATAAGGTGATATTTGAGAATTTTCTTGGATTCATCAATCTATATATTCATGTTAATTTGTCTGTTGTAAATTAATTTATTTATGTTGATTTCATTTTTCCTTCATAGGTGGAAACTGAGCCGTTAGTTATACGGCGATATTCACGATGGAATTAAATCATATTCTTTCTATTACATTTTTTGAAGAATCGAGAATGTTATTCTAGGACAAAACATTAAATGTAGCTTATTGATTTTGGGATGTTAAAGTTTTATGTTTTTTTCTTCTTCTCATATGAAACCATTTACTACTCATTTTGTACCTATTTTTAAATGTTCATTAAAAAAATATATTTTTTTAAAAAAAAAGAAAAATCTAGACGAAGAGATATTCTAACCGATTTATCGGGTCATATTTTTTTCTTTAAAGTACGAACCATATAGATCTGGAAGACTACAAACAAAAAGAGAACAATCACAACTTGTGGCAAGTCGAGATAAACACGAAACTTTTTACGTATAAAATAAAAACGAATACTATTAAGCTAACAAATCTTGATAATATATTATTTAATACTAAACGATGTAGTAAATATTTGATTAAGCTTCATTTTCCCATATTACAGCTTGGCCCATATTAAATCTTGTCAATCGGAATAAAGAGAAAATCTTATTAATTGGGCCAGATTTTTGAATCCAGCCCAATAAGCATAAAATCGTCACGTGACTGCCTCGTGCGAGGTTGCATTATAAGAGCGTGAACCGACACACAGTCAATAATATTACCAGTTCGCGCCACATATATTAGTGTGCAAGCTCAGCGGCTACACTGTGTATCGTAGCAATGGCGGATGGTCATTTGTTCAACAGCATCTCTCTCGGCGGCCGTGGCGGAACTGTAAGTTCAACTGTTAAATCTCATCCTTAAGTTCATATTTTTTTGCTTTTTAGTTCAGCTTATTGTGTTACTTTATTTGCCTTCCCCCCTTTTTATCTATAAACCCTAACCCTAGTTACTATATATTTGTTTTTTATTTTTATTTTTTGGTTTGAAATCGATCCTGCTTTTTGTTTCCCGTTTTACCCGAGTTAGTTTTTCAGAGTTATGCTTTTCTAGGGTTTTTGTATGGATCTTCCGCACGATGATTATATATTTTATCATATCTTAAATTTGCCAGATTTTGGAAAAAATGTATTTGATTCAAATTTTTATCTGATTTTGGGCCTTCCCCCCCTTAAAAATATTAGTTTTTACATGGGAGCTAAAAATAGGGGCTTTGCAAGTAAATATTTTTAAATGCTAATGAATTTGATTTTTCTCCTAAAAAAGCTCAAATTTTCAAGGATTTTTTTTAGAGGGTTGTAGGACTTCTCGTTTTGTATGTTCTATTATTTAAAAAGTAAATGAAGAAAAAGGAGACAAGAATTTGAATTAGGGTTTTGGACTTGATTTCTGCTGATTTTTTCCTTTAAATATTTTTTGATTTGTGAAAGCTTTTTGACTCGACGTATAAGCATCCTAGAATAATGGATACCCTTTGGGGATGTAGAAGTTTTGAGCTTATCATTTCCTTTGAAGCAAAAAAAAAATTGAATTTTTGTTTTTACCAACTGTAGAACCCAGGGCAACTTAGAGTGCACTCAGGTGGGGTGGTATGGAAGAAACAAGGAGGTGGCAAGGCCGTGGAAGTTGATAGATCTGATTTGTTGGGCCTTTCTTGGATGAAGGTTCCCCGATCTAATCAACTTGGAGTTCGGACCAAAGATGGTCTTCATTATAAATTCACTGGCTTTCGTGATCAGGTGAACACATTTCTTTCAATGGATATTATTATATTTGATGAATTCTTTTGATCATGAAATTCATAGTACCATTTGTTTGTTCCTTGTGGTGAGTTGGTTCGAAGATGAGTTTGCATTTAGTAGATTAATTTTCCTATAAGTCCAAAGACATAAATTAGAAAGATCATTGTTTGACATTTCACCAATTGAGAATATCGTCCTGCATCAGTAAAAATTCATTTTTTTTAATGTTTTTAGCATCACACTTTTTCGTGCAGTCCACTGGAGGAAGTTCAATTTGTAGAAAAGCATTCAAGCTTATGTTTTTGGTTGATGCTTGTTCTGCAGGATGTTGCCAGTCTGACTACATTTTTCCAGTCCAATTTTGGGACAACACCAGAGGAGAAGCAGCTTTCAGTTAGTGGAAAAAACTGGGGAGAAGTTGATTTAAATGGTATATACTCCTTATCAACAAGATTTACCTTTTCATTACTTCCTTGCTACTCTATATTGTTGTGGTCATCTTTATTAAGTTATTTGTGCTGATGGTATATTAACAATTGTCAGTTGAAATTTTCATCTTTTGCTGTTATGATCAAATTGGTCTACTTGTGATATTTGTGAGTTATGTTCTCTACATGTGTGACAATCTTGCATCATATGCAAGAGACAGGTGGTACTTTGGAGCTCCATTATAACTCCATATTGTGATTGTGATCTTGTTTGTTGGTTTCCAGAAGCTCAATTATGCTATATAGGGATGTGAAAGGAGGAATTTATTGTCCCCATCCACCCACACACTCAAAAAAGAAGAAAAAAAATAACACATGTACCTGCTAAAGTATTTTGCAGTCATTTTTACTGAGTTCAAATTGAACAAGTGTTCTGCATTTATATGTCTTATGAAGTGTAATCACGCCATATTGAGATGCCCGCGTCTTCTTTTCTCAGGAAATACACTTACCTTTCTTGTGGGTGCAAAACAAGCATTTGAGATGTCGCTAGCGGATGTTGCGCAGACCCAACTTCAAGGAAAAAATGATGTCATGTTGGAATTCCATGTAGACGACACAACTGGAGCCAATGAGGTATTCAACCTATGCTCGTCTTGCCATTAGTGGTATTTATGACATTTAAAATGTAGCATCACTTTTGATTCTTGAAGAAGTTTATTATATATTAGATCCAGTCCCCGACCATGAGATTTCTCATTATTGCTTAACAATTATTAAATCCTTGTTTTACAGAAAGATTCATTAATGGAAATAAGTTTCCATATCCCCAATTCGAACACTCAATTTGTCGGGGACGAGAATCGGCCTTCTGCTCAGGTAATTGTTTTCCTCTGAAGCTTTTCCCTGATATGTGGATTGTAATTCAAACTCTTTTGAGCATTATGAAGGTTCTTTTTGTGTAGGTTTTCCGTGACAAGATTGTCTCAATGGCGGATGTAGGTGCGGGAGGTGAAGAAGCTGTTGTTACTTTTGATGGTATTGCCATACTCACGCCTAGGTAGGTTGTCCGTGGCTGTTACTACAACTTACGGATCCAGTTTCACTTATTTTCAGTAGCGGATGTTTGACATCGATATTCTTTTTCTTTTAGGGGACGATACAATATTGAACTCCATCTCTCGTTTTTGCGTCTACAAGGACAAGCTAATGACTTCAAAATTCAGTACAGCAGTGTTGTCCGTGTGTTTTGGTTGCCCAAGGTTCTATACTTTACTGTAGCCCTGTCTTGAAGTCTGTTTGAACATTACTTGTGCACTTACATCTTGGAAAATCAACTGTCTCTGCATTTACGGTTTTAGGCTATTTTGTGAAATATTATGAGATTTCATCCACTTGGTTGCATCATGTTAATGCTAAATCATCCCTGCTTCTGCAGTCTAATCAACCGCATACCTTTGTGATTGTTACTCTTGACCCACCAATTCGGAAGGGCCAAACTCTGTATCCACACATTGTGATCCAGGTAATTATTGCCGTAACATTATCGAACATCAGCTCAAAAAATGTGAGAATGCGATGCAATAATTTCTGGAATGCCATTATTCATTTTTGTCTTTTCCCTGCAGTTTGAGACAGATGCCGTGATAGACACCACTTTGTCGATGAGCGAAGAACTTTACAATACCAAGTACAAGGACAAGCTTAAGCCAGAGCATAAGGTAATCCTCTCTTGTTCAACCTACTGGAATGTTGATTGATGAAAAGAGTCTTTAATATTTGACTAAAAAGAAAGGTGGTTCTCTTTATGCTAGTTGTCTTAATTAAGTTAATATTCTGTACCATTTTTAGTGGTAATAAAGTCGTTATCTTTTAGACTTAGTGGATCATCCACACTATATCAGTATTCTCAGTTCTCAAAAAAGCTGAGGAAAAGAGGATACAATCTTCAAATACACTTAATCCTGACGATGATTTACATGAATATTTGTTCGAATGTCAGGGGCTCGTCCATGAGATCTTTATTGCAATTCTCCGTGGTTTGTCGGGTGCCAAAGTCACAAAACCTGGAGTGTTCCGTAGTAGTCAGGATGGTTACGCTGTGAAATCATCACTTAAAGCTGAAGATGGAGTTCTTTATCCACTTGAAAAGAGCTTTTTCTTTTTACCCAAACCACCAACTCTAATTCTTCATGAGGAGGTATAGTGTCCAGTTATGCTTGTGGAGTTCTACAAATTCATTTTCTTTATACCATGTGCATATTCTTGTAATGACACCTGAGAATGCTCATTAATTCAGATTGACTATGTGGAATTTGAGAGGCATACTGCTGGTGGTTCAAATATGCATTACTTTGATCTTCTCGTCAGACTTAAGACTGAGCAAGAACACCTCTTCCGAAATATCCAGAGAAATGAGTATCATAATCTCTTTAAATTCGTCAGGTCAGTACATCTCAAATTTCCTCTTAAATCTACTTATTTTTTTTCTTGTTTTACAACGAAAAGAGCTTAAAGTTTTTGTCTGGAGTATAAATTCTTGAATTTGATAGAGTTGGTTTTTCATTGCAGTGAAAAAGGTCTGAAGATCATGAATTTGGGTACTGCTCCGCCTACAGAAGGAGTTGGAGTTGCATCTGTTCTCCGTAGTGATATTGATGATGCTGTTGACCCACATCTCGAGAGGATCAGGAATGCAGCTATTGGAGATGATGAGAGTGACGAGGAGGTTTTGTTTTATGTTTTGCTCAATGCTTGCGTGTTTTTACTAAAACGGAAATATACGTATTTAAGTATAATCATGATAAATATTGGATACACATTATATATATTTGTGGAATATTATAAAATATAATATTGTACATATTTTGAAAAAACTCGAGTTAGGATTGAGCTCGGCTCGATGGCTACCTCTGGTCTAGATATTTGCAGAAAGGAACAACTAGGTGCAATCAAACACCACAATCATTACATCTTATAAGTTCATGCACAAACTTAGATATGGTATGCTGTGTCATTTATGTAGGATGAAGATTTTGTTATTGACAAAGATGACGGAGGTTCCCCAACTGATGATTCTGGGGAAGGAGAATCTGATGCCAGTGACAGTGGAGAGGATAAAGAGGTGAAAAATCTCTTCTGCTATTCATTATTCTATTTCTATTTCTATTTCTATTTCAATGCTATACTGCCCACGTTAATGAATTGTGATTTTAGGCGCCATTGAAGAAGAAATCCAAGAAGGAGTCTTCTGCTGTGAAGGCGTCATCGAGTAGAAAAAAATCTAAAGATGGAGATGAAGATGGGTCGAAAAAGAAGAAACAGAAGAAGAAAAAGGATCCAAATGCACCAAAGAGGGCAATTAGTGCGTTTATGTTCTTTTCCCAATCTGAAAGAGAGGTTTGTATTTGCTGCTATACATAACAGTTTATGGTGTGTTTGGATTGAGTGATTTGGATTTGGAAGAAGGATTTCAAATAACTCTAAAATGAGTAATTTGAAATCCACCATAGTTGTGAATAAAATAGCTCAAATGAATGTTGAGGGGTTTGAAATCCATCATAATATGAAATCATCCAAACGAATTCAAATGGATTTATTAATGAATATGAAATCCATAATTTTCAAATCCTTCGATCCAAACACACCCTTGAAGAATTTCTAAATTTCATGCCAGATTAACACTGCCTGCCCTTTCGTTTATTATAAATGCAGAATTTGAAGAAGACTCATCCAGGAATTTCATTTACTGAGGTGGGGAAAGTACTTGGTGAAAGATGGAACAAGCTTACAGGTATCGATCAACTGAACTTTCTACATGCGTTTTTGTTTGTTTGTTTGTATAGTTACAAAGTTGCCTTCGATAACACTCTCGTTTATTGATTATGCAGCTGAAGAGAAAGTCCCATACGAAGCAAAAGCCCGAGCAGACAAAAAACGGTACACTGATGAGATTAGTGGATATAAGAACCCACAGACCACACTTGTAGACTCAGCAGATGATGAATCTGATAGTGCTTAGGCATTGTGAGGGCTTAGTTATATTTATAAAACTGTTGGAAAATTCCGTTTCATAGTACACAATGATTGTTTGTTCTGAAGTTGGGTTTTACCCCTATATGTATCCTTGTTAAGTTCTTACATAGAATGAATACCAAAATTTCTCAGTGGATTTTGAAGGATTTGAAACTATGGATTTCAAATTCATCGACAAATTCATTTAAGTTTGTTTGGATGAATTTATGTTACGATGGATTTCAAATACCTTGTCATTCATTTTGACCTATTTTTTTCATAACTGTGATGGATTTCAAATGACACTATTTTTAAGTGATATTTCAAATTCTTTCTCCAAATTCCCTCCCCAAATTCAAATCCTTCAATCCAAACACACCCTCATGTTTTTCTCAACATGGTTTTCCAACCCTACATGCAATGGCACCTGTGAATTTGGTGAGTATTCCTACTTCATGTGTAATATTATGTATTAGAATATGTAATTAGCTTCGAATTCAATGTTTCACGAGTTAAATTATGCCACTCCAAAAAAAAAAAAAAGAGTTAAAGATGATATCATAATTCACAAAATTATTCTCCAATAGATTTATGAATTTGAAAAACTTATCTCCTCGTAATTTTTATTCATTTTTTGGTTAACTTTATCTCTTCGTAATCAAAATTATGAAAGAGAATGTACACCTTAGAATATTTACTCATTTTCAATTTTTTGTATAGTTCTTGAGTTAAATAACCAGAGTGAACATAGATTTACATTTTCTCTTGATAAATGAGAAATCTGGAGTTGAATGAGATTTGTTTAGAGTGTTAGAAGCTGCTTGAGAATCAATTATTTCGACCAATTGCTTATAATATATAATCAAAGTCGATATATAATTAATCAGAAATGCATCAACAAAAATAAATAATAATATGAAGCACAAACTAATCGCGTATATATACGAAAGTAAAAAATAAATCAAAGCAATTAAAATCAACGATATGTACACTTTAACTAATCCCGGAAAAAATATTGAAAAAGAAAACACACACATGAATAAATATTAAATAGCATTGCTTTAGTTTCAATATCTTCCCATGCTCATAAAAATAGTACATGCAGGTTCTGTAAAACGTGTTTCATATCTAACACGCTTTTCCTACAATGCAACCAAGTGCACCTGCAAACTTGGTTATATCAGAAACGTGCTCAGCTGGCGCAGCCTGAATCTTGTCATACACTTCTGGATGTTTACTACTCCAATTTGGATCGCCAGATTCTATAAAATATGCTCCTCTTAAGAATATGTCTCCTTCTGATCTCCATGTCCATGTCATCCATTCCGATTCCGCTGTATATTCCCTCTTAGTCACCTGCATGGGTTCGTTTTTCAATATTATATAACGATATATATTTGACAAGAACAATCGGGTCTGGATTAGAATTTTCTGACCTGTTAAGTGTTATTCGTTTTCAAGATTATATAACAGTATATAACGATATATATTTGATAAAAAAAAATCGGGTCTGGATTAGAATTTTCTGACCTGTTTAGCATTATTCGTTTTGAAGATTATATAATGGTATATATTTGATAAAAATAATCGGGTCTGAATTAGAATTTTCTATTTTCTGACCTGTTTGGCGTAAGGAGCGACTTCAGTGGGAGGGGCGATGTATCTATTGCCCTGGCTGATAATAGTAGGATGTTTGCTACCTCCGATGGCGTACATGTTCCAATGAGTGTAGTCATTGTTGACGACGTGGAAGTAACCAAAACGGCACCTTGGCATTCTTTGGACCAGTCGTTTACCGAAGTGGTTGAAAGCTAGGGTTACTTGCATTTTCTCGTCCTGCGTGTGGCTGTCACTAGCACCGAATAGCATCACCTGCATCACGTTTTCCCGTGTCAAAATACGAAAAATCTATAAATACCCTTTTCACGAGCATTATATATACTTATCACATATTTATACATGTAACAGCAACTGCTACACAATTTGTGTTGCAGGATTTGAAAGATTCATAACCTCGTTGTGATCAGTGAAGTGACTGTTCGAGATGGTGATCCCAGTGGACCCCATGATGGCGTCGATGAGCCCATCCGAGGCTTTTGTCATAGAGACATGATCGATCCAGATATCCTGGGACCCGAAGATCGATATCCCATCCCCGTCACTTCTAGTCCGGACCCCGAAGTGCTCCAAAGAGTCGACAATCAAGCCGCCCGCGCCCGGGTGAATGTCGTGAATCTTGATGCCGTGGATGATGATATTATGCACGTTTTGGAGCGTCAAGCCCGCGCCATTGGCTATGACGACCGATGCGCCACGGCCATCAATCGTCTTGTCGCTCGTCATTATCAACTCTTGTTGGAGCCTAATGTTGATATTTTTTTCGAATATGATCCATAGTGGCTCGGTTTGAATCACCGCGTGGCGGAGGGTCCCGGGTTTTGGGTGAAGCAAATCGTCGTCGGATGAGTCGTTGACTACGTAAATCCGACCGTTCTTTCCGCCCTTGGCCTTGTAACCGAATCCTAGGCCACAGTCTGCAAGCCTGAACCGGTTCTCGGCCCAATTTTCTTGGCATCGCCAACACCTATCGATGGGGTTGGTCGTCGTGCATGGACCGGCATAACTGCGTCCGAGGTTCCTCCTCGTGCTATTCGAGCTTAGATTTTCTTCTGCTATTTCCTTTAACGTTCTGCAGTTAACCGTGAATCACAAGAAAAATCGTAAATATACTTTCTATATGTATGATTAATGGAAGAGGAATTCGGTAAGCACGTATTTGGATCGAGTGATTTGGATTTGAGGAAGGGATTTGGATGAAGGATTTCAAATGACTCAAAAGTGGGGTAATTTGAAATCCACCATATACAGTCGTGGAAAAAATAAGTCGAAATGAATGACAAGGAATTTGAAATCCATCGTAACATGAATTCATCCAAACAAACTTAAATGGATTTGTCGATGAATTTGAAATCCATAGTTTCAAATCCTTCAATCCAAACACACCCTAAGAAAATTTTGTTAGTTACCTGTGGACATGCATATTTAAGTGACTGACTATCTTTTCGGGCTCGGGCTCATAGGACATGAGCGTCCTATTCCAGGCCTCTGCAGCCCGTTTCTGCCAATATACATCGTCAGAATCTGCTGCAATGCTGGGAAGAAACGAAACTAAAGCGAAAAATAAAATGGTTAATGAATACAATTTAGTATGCATCTTGGTATATCCTTCTCTAGCCATATTTTGATTTTTTTTTGTATTTTTTAATGTCAATGGTTTGAGAGGTCGAACCCAACGGTTCAATGGGGTTCGACGCCCTTTGCTTAATCGGACCACACCAGACCGGTCCAGAATCGATATGTTAAAATAGGTTTATAGAGATGTAAGAAACAGAAAACTGCTTCGAAATTTGTATTGATATGTTGTAATAAAAAGTGTTTATATAAAAGATTTTTGTTTGGGTAATAGTTTGTTCTTGCGAAGATTGGGGGTAGCCATTTGCTTTCCAATGGTTTGTTCAGGTCTAAAATTATGCGTTTGTTCATGGCCATGGAGATGTTTTTTGTGGTTCAAATGTTGGAAGACAGTTATGAACAGTTGTAAGACTGGTAGTCAAAAATTAATCTATAACTATTATATTGATATGGTAATAGAATTGAGGAGGTGTTTATTGATATCATTTTGTTTTGACGTGGCAATTGACAATTGGCTAAAGTTTAATTGACTCGAGTTGAATGCATACTATTCGAGTTTGTTAGATTGCCACTTGACTAGGTTTAATTGAGTCGAATGCATAATTGTTCAAGTTTGTTTGAATTACACCACTACTTCAATGAATGAACTTTGTTTTGATCGAACCTAGCACATAATTCGAGAAATTTAATTATTTTGTTACTAATTGAGTTTCAAAAATTATCATACACAAAAAAACCGATCAAATTTAATTTAATAAAATATCGAACAAACTTTTAGAAATCGAGTTCGAATTAAATATTAAATAACTTGTATCAATTTTCTAGCTTACATTTGGCTAATTTCTCTATTCCTCTTGTCATAATATACCATAAAGTTCTTTTTACTTGGAATTTTTATCATGTGATCATCAGGATTCAGGAAAAACAAATTCACAACTAAACCATATGCGCACCATTTGATATGTTATGGAATGTACCAAACAATCTTAAACTAACTTATTACAATTAACAAATCAATTAAGAATAATTTAAGAGATCAATTAAAATTTGGCTGAATTATTCCTTTCTTCTTGTATATTAATATTAGTACTACTACTATTGTTTGCTCACCTTTTTCTAAGCTAAAACAACATATTTTATATATCTAAAAGTGGTCAGCTCTTTGCTTACCAAATTATTTAATAGTTTCATATATCATTAATATATTACTAGGTTATTTTGCAGCTTGCAGGGCCCTCATATAGGAATTATTCGGGATATTTTATGCCACACCAGATGTAATATAATTTAACACAGAGTAATTTAACGAACTTCAAACAAGTTTGATTGTTCCAAAACCATATAATTTCACCTTAATTCTTGACTCTATGTTATTATTTTACTTTAAAATAAAAACATAAAATATAAAAAGTTGTATATTAAATAAATGAAATATCCAAATTCCACAAAGTTTAGAATATTTTGCAAAACATTGACAAATTCAATATAAGCCCATGTTAAAAAAAATTATCATTAAACTATTTATAAAAATAAAACAAGAGCAAGAACCAAGCATTCGCTTTAATCCCGTGCGTGGGGTGGGGTACAATTCGACAAGTGTCCAACAGCTAACCTATATATGCTTTAATATAACTACAATGAAAAATATTATATAAACTCGATTAAATATTAATGTAATAAATTAATTATAAGTAATTACTGATCAAAATTAGAGAAAATAAAACATTAATAATATATACTACATAGCATTAGTCTTAATACAATTTGTTTAGGAGAGAAAGAAAACAAAACAAAATAAAGAAAATGAAGGAGCGTGAAGTTGAAATAGCAAGACATTTTCTGCAAATTTCAAACTTTAGAAAGCAACTCTCGACAACACTTATTCTCAAACTTTAAACATATATAGCCAAAATTCTTTCTTCACTGTAGTTATTACTCAAGATCTCACTTACTTGTCTTCAATAAACTTCTTTATTCCTACACTGCTCATTCTCATATGATCTACAACAAAATTTCCAAGATATATAACAAATTGAACATATAATAAGAAATAATAAAAATTCAACTATCTTTTTTGGCAATTAAGGATAATAAACATGAAGGGCGAAAAGTAGAACTCTAAAATAAACTACGTTAAGCACGATATAGTCTGTTGATCGAGAAAATATATTACGAAATACAATAGAACCAAAAAGTTGAAATCAGTACAACAAACAAGAATTCTTTCCTTTATACTAATCTCAAATTGGCCTCAAATCCTAAGGCTACTGGTCTAGGTTTATTAGGCTTTAAACTGATAAGGAAAAAGGGATATAACCACAAGAAGGAAACTGGAATAATCTTTTTGAGTCATGAAGAATTAAATCAAATTTCATGTGAGCTAATCTAATAATCTGATGAAAGTGAGAAAGTAATATCTACCTGAAGAAGATTCCCTGATAAGCTGAAATCTGCCAGCCTTTTCTTTCACAACCTGCCAATTAACAATGGTGTAAGCATATAAAGCCTCACCAGGGAGGCCTCCAAAATATGAAAAATCCCGATTAATAAGAGCCATGATAGCTCTTATCGATGTATACCATGTTATTGCTGCAACTATCCCATTGTATGTGGCAATGATTGCAGCTTATGTATCTGTAAAATGGTGGAAACTTTTTACACCAGACCAATGTGCCGGCATCAACAAGTTTGTAGCAAAGTTTTCGATCCCGCTTTTATCCTTCCAGGTTATCTCGACAAACAATCCTTACAAAATGAACCTGAAACTTGTATCTGCCGATTTACTTCAGAAGCTTCTTGCTTTCATTATATTGGCTGTATTTGCCAAAATACGATCAAAAGGAACCTTGAGTTGGGTCATAACAGGTCTTTCCTTGTCAACATTGCCTAACACGTTAATATTAGGAATCCCACTTATAAGGGCCATGTATGGGAACGAATCAGCAATACTCCTGGCTCAGATAGTTGTGCTACAGAGCTTAATTTGGTACAACCTTCTGTTAATTCTTTTCGAGATTAAAAATGCCATGGAGGACTCACTCTATGTAACATCACCTTCAGAAGTAACAGGTCTGATTTCTGATACTCGTCTACATTCTATGACATGTTCCGTTTTTCAAGGTTAATAAGTTGAAGACATAGTAAAATTAGTACAGTGAACTTTGCCTTTTTAGCTGTTTCTTCCCCCTCATTCACGCACATGTCGACACCCAAATATTCATAACATCTGTTAGTTTATATAAGATTAGAGCCTTTGGCAATCAGAACAGTGGAACCAACAATTTACTCATCGTTCTCAAGTTTCGATTTCAAGCTCTGAACCTAAAGAATTTAATGCTATTTCGATAATTATGAAAGTAACTGTTACTTTTATCTTTCTGATTGTTGTGATATGTAAACAATGAATTATCTGTCTGAAGGAGAACTGGAGGCCCCACAAGGACCAAAACCGGACAACGAAGACAAGGAAGATGGAAGGGCTGAAAACCAGAGGAAAAGGAACATAAAAACCACTCTTTTGATAGTAGGAAAGAAACTTATCAGAAATCCCAATACTTATGCCTCCTTGGCAGGTCTTATATGGGCAAGCATACACTTCAGGTACTACGAGCATTATACCTCATATATAGTGTTGTCGGGTTTTAAAAATCCGGATGCACTACTTTACATTTGGCAGTCGAGAGTTAAATTGGTAACATAGAGCTTGTGAATTATCAACACATAAGTTAACCATTTGTATGACGCAAAAAAAATACACGCCTTAAATTTTTCTTCAGCCAAAAGAGGTTCATCAGACTCCAATAATGACACTGATGAAAACATATAATGAGAAATCTGGATATGTTATACCAAAAAGATTTATCTAAGAAAAAATCATGGATAAATTCTGAGCCTCGGGTTGTCACTGTGAAACGGTTGCAGGTGGGGTGTAAAACTACCTAAAGTAATTGACGACTCAGTGTCAATATTATCAAATGGAGGTCTAGGAATGGCTATGTTCAGCTTAGGTATGATCTAAAGTTGAACATTTTTCACATCAAATATATATGGAAGAAATATTCCTTTCAACCACTTTATTATTTTCTAGGACTCTTCATGGCATCACAAGCCAGAGTGATAGCCTGTGGTACCCGAAAAGCAGTACTAGCCATGGCAATGAAGTTTTTAGCAGGACCATCCCTCATGGCCGTGCCCTCGATTGCACTTGGATTAAGAGGAACATTGCTCAAAGTGGCAATAGTCCAGGTGCATAATTAATGTCTAAGAAGTAATCTCTAGTTCTTTTGACCCTAATCGAAGTTCATTGATGCAGGCAGCTCTGCCTCAAGGGATAGTTCCATTTGTATTTGCCAAGGAGTATAACCTACATCCAGACATACTCAGCACAGGGTACTTGATACTTTTAAGTATTCATAACGTCTCAAAAAAACCGTAAATATTTGAAAACTGTTTCTGCTTCCTATCTACAGGGTTATATTCGGTTTGATAATAGCAATTCCAACTGCATTAGCATACTACTTCCTGTTGGGTTTATAAAGCAACATCGCCGCAAAAGGGATTATCAATCAAAATGCATATGAAAAATCAGCAGCTCAAAGACATCATCGATATGATTAATTTTAATTTTTTGATTGATTGTTACAGAATAACTTTTAAGTTAATTAGCAACAAAATAATATGCACAGCTAACCATTTGTTTACTGGTGTAAAGTAATGAAATTGAGAAAAGGAAATAAAACCTGGCCATGGCTGATGAAGGACCAACTTGCTCTAAACTTTCATGGAGCTTTATAAACAAATTGCATTTATTTCCCAATAAAGCAGAATTGACAATTACAAAGAAATTGCATTTATTCCCAATAAAGCAGAATTGACAAGTACAAACAAATTGCATTTATTTCGCATTATGGAATTAATACTATTGATGAATTTGTAAAAAAAATGACCTAATCCACCAACTATAAACCATACGAACAGAAAAATTCTTCAAACCTATTTCATTTTCATCTATATATGAATCCCAAATTCCCAATAATGGAAAGAATTCTAAAACATTCATCTCAAGGTATATAACAAACCTTATTTTCTAATCTAATTCTAAAGCTGCAATTCTGAAATCAAAAACCAATAAGAAACAAAATTGATCGTAATTATCTTCAGTTTAATTCCGCTGATGTGGCTTAAATACGAAAAACTAGAAATCGACTGAAATTCACCTGAAATCCATCCCGTTTCAAGCAAATTTTGCTGCAAAGTGAGTAAGATTGTGCAAATCAAACAATCACTATCTATATAGGTGTGTAAAATCTACTTAGAACTCATCACTTATAAATAATTATAAACTTATAATTATAATTATATCTCACATGGTTTAGAAAGTCTTATAGTGAAAAATGTTTTTTTGCCCTCAAATATTTTAAATTGCACGTGTTGTCCGCATGACTAACCATCACCACTAATCCATTATCATGTGGTAGCTATGGAGGGGATAAATGCATATTTTAAGAGTTGAGGGGTGGAAAGTAAATTTTAAAGAGTTGAGGGTGAATATTGTATATTTGTTAACAAAAGTTCTCTAATTCAACCTTTACACCAAATAAGATCTCCAATTTCAATTTCTATTACATCGTCTATTTAATGTATTAAATGACTGGTGTGTGTAATAAATTAAATTAAATTTAACACGTATTATTTATCCACAATCTTGCAGTCAAATTGGTGGTTTGAGTTTGATTTAAACTTATTTTAAATGGTTTGTTTTTAGTTTGGTTTATTAAGTTGGAACTAAGTTCAATTAAAGGGATCCAGATTCGACCCCTTACATTTTTTTTTTGTTATGCTTATAATAATATTAAATTTGACTAACTTTGGACCAAAAAAATTAGAATCCGATCCAATTCAAAATTAGTTGTATTGACTATTGGAACCTTGACTTCCAAAATTATATTAATCACTATTATTTGCGACATGAGATGCAATAAAAGATTCATTTTAGATTTGAACATAAATTTTAGATTGAATTGGGCTGGAATTATGGTTCTAAATTTTTTAAAATCATATTAATACTATTATCTATTAACTAATTTTGGTTATTCTACTCTCTCAAAACATACTGAGGAAGAAAGTACACACCTCAACTTGTACACTATCTTGTTGCCAAATAAAAATTAAAATTAAAGGAAATTAAATCAAATTCAAGTTTATTTTAACCTTCAAAGAACCAGCACAGATTATTCAACCGCCACGTGTCTTTTAAATCCCATAAATACCCCTCAAAACTAGTTGAATTCCGCATCCCAACGAAACAAATCGACGGTCCATACGGGACCGCTGCTCAATTCCGACCCCACCAACGGATCAGATTCCTTGAGAACACGCCCTTCACAAATCTCAAACCATTTAGGGCTTTGCTGCCAGTATATATATATTACCAGTGCTTTTCACGAATTCATTTCTCTCTGAATTTTCTCTGTCAAAATTTTGTGTATTCAATTTTAGGTTAAGAAATCATGGGAAAGGGTCCTGGTCTGTACACTGATATCGGCAAAAGAGCTCGAGGTAGGTTTTCATTTTCATTTATTGTTAATCCAAAGTATAGGAAATTGTTTGTTTAATCTTTTCATTTCCTTCCGTTTTTGTATTTTTTAAATTTTTTTGGTGGAATTTAGATCTTCTGTACAAGGATTACCAGAGCGACCAGAAGTTCACCCTCACCACCTACTCGCCTACCGGAGTTGTAAGTATTTTAGGCGGATCTGATTTTGTTTGTAGTTTATATGTTTTTAATGAGCTTAAAACTGCTTTAGCTGGAATATGTTTATGTATTGTGTTAAGTAGTTATTCCGAGATGCTTTATTTTATTTAGCCGTTTTCTATGCTGGTTTGGTTTTGTAAAGGATGTGTAAGATTTGCTGAATGTTCTGTGTTTCTCTTGTGTGGATGTTAAGTCTATGCTGATAACTAGGATAGTTTTCTGTGATAATGGTGTAACTGCCTCGTATGGCAGTCTAGACTCTTGAAAGTTAGTGAGTGTTTGTGCTCTATTTGATGTCTATTTTGAAGACATACAAATTTCTTAGTCACTGCTCATGCAAGATACAACACCGGTTACAAAGTTTGAACTATTAGGATTTCTTAGTCTTTGCTGTGTCAGAGAGCAATGTTTTTGTCTATATTTCATGTTTTATCGTGTATATTGTATAAGTTATGTGGTTAATGACGTGATATGTGAGTTTTTTATTTGGTAGGCGTATTTGCTGATTTTCTGTGATTCACTTTTTTCAAAACAACTAGAATGTGAGTTGAATTTATTGACAATCAGTATGGTAACTTAACTCTTTTCGCTGCAATAATTTGTGATGCTATTTAGTTGCATATTCAAAGTTTAGCCACCCATTTGATTGCATAGCTTCTAGTTATTGAGCTGCCTTATATGATGTTAATCTTGTGTTAAGCCGTGGATTGGCAAGGAAATAACTACTTGAGTGGGTTTTGAAGAAAACAACGAAGAAAATATTTGTACAAAACTTACAAGTATAATCATAAGAGAAGTGTACAAACTATGCATCTACTTCTTTATCATTCTTCATAATATTCAACCACACTATGATTTTTTTAAAATGCATGCATAATTTACCCAGAAGCATTTAACAAAAAATTGTATTGTACTTTCTGTTTTGATTGAAATCCTAAACTCAGATTGGGTTGTCAATGAATTGATAAACAGCCTTTGATCAACACACTTCTATTGCAAAGATCAGACTTCCGAACTGAATGCACAACATTCTAACCATTTTGGAGCTTGTTAGTTTCTGTGGCATTTTCTTTTTTGGGGGTGTCTGTGTTTGCTCTGGTTCTCAAGTAACATTGTTCGTGATGGATGTTTTGATTTGTTTTCTATACTTCTACTATATATTTGTTTATTTATTTTATATTTTGCCTTTTTTGGTTGCAGACTCTCACTTCAACAGGAACAAAGAAAGGTGAACTATTTTTGGCAGATGTCAATACTCAGTTGAAGAACAAGAATATCACCACTGACATTAAAGTGGACACAAGTTCCAATGTAAGTTTTGCCAGTCTCTGTAGATTACATTGTGTCTTCAATTTCTAATAATTTTCTTTCTTCTGGTCAAGAAATTGGGAGCAATCTTTTCTTGTTATGATTTTTGGTTTTCTATGAAATCCTCCTACAAATAACATTAGAAGTAAATGTTTTTGCCTTCTTTGAAAACAATTATCCCATTCTCGTGTTAATGCCAGCTCTTCACCACCATCACAATTGATGAGCCTGCTCCTGGACTGAAGACGATCTTAAGCTTTAGAGTTCCTGATCAAAGGTCTGGAAAGGTAAGCTAAGATTGCAGCTCTTTAATGTAATACATCTTGTGTATCCTGTCTAATTGTTTTCTTGTTTGTTTGACCAATTATAGTTGGAACTCCAATACTTGCATGACTATGCTGGTATAACCTCGAGTGTTGGGTTGACTGCTAACCCCATTGTGAACTTCTCTGGTGTTCTGGGAAACAATGCCATTGCTGTAGGGAGTGATGTTTCTTTTGACACCAAATTAGGAGCTTTTACCAAATGCAACTTTGGGGCAAGCTTCACAAATGCTGATCTCATCGCTGCTCTTACTTTGTAAGTCTTGAAAAAAAAAAAAGGAATTTCTTATAGCTTTATATGTTGTGATATTGAGATATTAATAGCTATTTTTTCTTGTTATAGGAATGACAAGGGTGACACCTTGAGTGCATCATACTACCACACAGTGAGCCCATTGACCAACACCGCTGTGGGGGCTGAGGTTACCCATAGCTTCTCGAGTAACGAGAACACCATCACTGTTGGCACTCAACATGCATTAGACCCATTGACCTCTGTGAAGGCCCGTCTGAACAACTTTGGAAAGGCAACTGCTCTGATCCAGCATGAGTGGCGTCCTAAATCGCTCATCACTCTGACAACTGAGGTGGACACCAAGTCTATCGACAAGAGTGCCAAGTTTGGGTTGGCTTTGGCCCTCAAGCCTTGAGTGGGGTAAGAAGAATGTCTGTTTTCTTATGAGTTGGGCTTGAATGAGAAGTTTGATTCTGTGATATTGCTCAAGGACCGGTTGTTTTGGCGGCTTATTTTGGTGTTTGTAGAAATAAATTTTGGTACTTGTTTGAACTTGGATTTCTAGAATGCTTTGTTCAACTTGTATCCTTTCATGTTAGATTGACCCTGAAATTTCTGCGGTCGAAACTTTATTGCATTTCTGTTTTACTGTCTCGTAAGAGAATTTGTTGTTTTTTAGACTGTGACTTGTTCAAATTATGCAAGTAACTATGATGTCACACATAATTAGCTTAAAATCGAACAACATTAAGCTTCACGAAGCACAATAAAGATGAACACAAATAGATATAGATTACTCGGCAGTTCTGTTTGCATAGGTGCCAATAAAATGTAAATAAATATATATGTATGATATAGAGATATACATACAATAATGTACGATTCATACTAAAATATACTCACATAAAACCATCAGCTCCATTTTCTCCTAATTGACACCAGGCTCTCCTTCCAACTATACACACGAGTAGGCCTACATTCACTTCGAGCATCAAGATTCCAAATTTGACGTGTATTTGGGTTCAACAAAATCAAATCATGCGAATCTGTTTCCATTATAAACTCACCATTTTCCCATACTCCAATTGGCCAACTAAAGTCCCAAAACGAAAGAGGCCCAACAACGAATTGTTTAACCCAAAATCCTTCTTCCTTCCTAACCCACAAATCAATAGATTTCCCCACATCTAGTACATCCAAACATATGATTCCAATATTATCATAATATACACAAAGACTTGCGTACAAAGTGGTGATCCAATTAGGCACCTCTAGTTCCACAAACGTCTCCTTTTTCATGTCAAATCCTAGAATGTAATAGTGAAAATTTACATCATCCGCGAGCCAATAATAAACTCCATTCACATAAGTATTGCATCTAGAGTTGATTATGCTTTTTATAACTATCCCAAAATGAACATCTTGAAAGTGTCTCCATGAATCGGTACGCAAACTATAGATAGAAACTAGCGTAAGTAGAGCCGGGCCAGCCGCTCTTGGATCATGAAACTTTCGTATCCAAACAACCTTGTAATCATCATTTGATTCGTCCACCCCGAGCCCAAATTCATTTACGAAAGCATAATAGTTCGACGGTAAGTTCGGCCCGGCCCATGGGAGTGGCCTGAATTCCCTTAATGTAGGGTTCCACAAAGTTAGCCCACCAGGCCCATCTCCAAGTTTCTCATCAAACACACAAAATATGGAATTTATAGGCCCAATTATTGAAACACTATCAGGAAATAGTTGTAGATGCTTAGGCTGTTCATGTCTCGAAAACGTGTCCGAGTACACAGAAAAAGCGCATTTTTGAACGTCGTTTTTGTAGTGATAGAGAAGCAATCGGGCTCCGTTCTCGTGGTTGTAGCGTTGTTTAATGAAATACGAGCTTTCGATTAGGGTATACCATCTCTTGCAAACGCTTTTAAATCGTATCAAGGGTTTTGTTGGTAATCTAAGCAATATATGTACCATCACATTTTCCGGCATATTGGAATGGTAATAATGCTTGTCCATAATCGTCGTGTGATCATAAAACTAACCCTTTCGGTTTGAAATATGTAAATTTAGAAATTTTATATCACGATATTTTTATTTGAAAAGTGCATATGTAACAGATTGATTTGAAAAGTTCATGCATGTTTAAGTTGTATATTTAAAGTACTCGGGTATTTTCTAATCACGCTACCAATATTAGACATTTATGATTAGGATTTAGAAATTATTTAAATGAGGTGCATTCCCCTTGATCGTGCTACCAAGATCACTAATTTAAATGAGGAGCAGATCACAATTCACAGCTTTGAAAAATGATATAAGTTTTATGCCAATTAATATTTTTAGGACCCTTGAAGAAATGAAGTCTAAAACTTGAAAAATGTGGGTTTCGGTATTCACTTACCAAGGAAGAGAAATATTTTTGGATCATCTTTTAACTAGAGTTAATTTTATTGTGTATCATCAATATATTATAACAATATTTTAAAAAATATAAAATTGTTAATTTATGTTTTCTTTATTATAATATTATTAAAATTTTACAGTTGTTTTTTATTTGGCGTGATATTTATGGCATTACTCGTGCTCAAAATTATTGTAGGGGTGGTAGTGTGCAATAAAATAATTCAAAGAATCAAAGTAATTACAGTTTGTAAGGTGGGATTGTTGAGCATGCTATTATATATTGTGGATACAAATTTTTATTGCAATATATTTTTCTATTATATTAGAGTTTATATAGTTATGCATGAACTTTCAAATTTAATTAATGAAAATATATTGTATTTTAATTACGTCCTTAAAATTCCTATTAACGAGTGAAGGTTTTATAATACTAGTAAACTAATACATAATTTCCTACAATTTAGTGCTAAAAGAAGCAAAAAACCAAATAACCTTTCCCCTTAGTATTACTTCACTTGGATTATATAATATAATTGGATTAGGCAATAAATACCAAATATAGATCAAAGTTATGTGATGTGAATAATATGTGAAAATTACATCTGATCTGTCTAATGACATATTAAAAAATATTTAATATAAATATCAAATCAAATGATAGTAAACAAAGAAAAGAAAGAGGAAAATAAAAAGTAAATATATCAACAAGTAATACTGTAATTATGAAAATTAATTAATATTAAGCACTTTTAATCGAAAATTTGACATTATTAATATTAAGCACTTTTAACGTTTGTGCTTCCCCAACAAGAACAAAATTCACAACAAAATCATTTCTTCTGTTCAATCTCCTTACAATTTTCCCTTTATACGCGACCACAAATAAGCTGTTCCCGCTGGATCGTCGATTATCGGTACCGCGATTTACCTCTACTTCCAATTTCTGTTCTTTTATTTTCTAATTAGCTAATTCTAGAGCTTTTTCTTTACTTGATTCCTGTCATTTTATAGTGTTTTCTGAAATTTTATCTTCGAATATAAGAGGGTTTGTATGTGACTCTATCTCGCATGAGATGATTTCCGAGCTTATTGGTTTTTTTTTAACATTTTCAATTTTGGAAAATAATTGTCGAAAAAAAGAAAAGGTTCAATCTGATTTAATTTTGGGTATTGACGTGAGTTGAAGAAGCCCTTACTGGTAATATTCTGAATTACTTTAAAAAATTTAGCACCAATGTTTTGATATCCTAATTCCAGATCTATGTATGTTATGGCCTTTTTGTGATACCTATTTTCTGACATATTATTTTTAGTAATTCTGAGTAATCGGGTATATCTTATTAAATTCCCATTAGTTATACCAATTACTTTGTTATTTTAAGTGACACAATTTCTGTTTTCATATTTTGCATTGTTCCTGTAGAGGTTTTGTTATACACTTGGTAAAATTCAACAGATTAATTTCCGGGTGAGATGGAAAGCCCCAGCAAGTATGGTGTTTTGCCAGAAGATGTTTTATTGGAGATTCTAGTGAGATTGCCTGTGAAGACCCTGTTGCAATTCAAGTGTGTGTGCAAGCATTGGTACGCTCTCATTGAGAGCACTAGTTTTGTAAATCGCCATTTTGTCCATGATAACAATCAAGAACACCTACTTATTCGTCACTACAGACCCGACAAAGAACGATATGCCTATGCCTTGTATTTTGATGACACATTCTCTGAATACGTGGAGCCTGACCACCTACAGATGCCTCTCACAGTTGCAGCTCTTATGGGCCCCTTAAATGGCATATTCTGTGTAGTTAGTGTTTCGGGGCGCATGGTTTTGTTGAATCCGGCTACAAGAGAGTTTAAGCCACTCCCTTTAGTTCAATCTAATGTTCAACCTCATTTATCTTCATATGATGATTTGCTGGGGTTTGGAATGGACCCGCTAAGTGGAGATTACAAGGTTGTCTCCATTCAGTACTTTTGGAATGAAGAAATGGATATCCCTCATTACCCATCTCTTGTTTCTGTTTATAACTCGAGTGGTAATTCCTGGAGACAGTTTGAGGATTTGGATTTGGTTAATGCAAGCCGTTGTGCATATAGGTCTCTGTGTAATACGTACTTGAATGGAGTTTATTATTGGCTGACCGAGTTTAACGACACTGATGTTGTTATTCTTGCATTTGACATGAGTGGCGAGACGTTTCATGAAATACAAGTACCAGATTGCATTAAATCTAAAGAGGGTGATCTTGCTTTATATTCTGATTCGATGATAGCTTTGCTATCGTGTGATTTGGATAAGACTGATAAGTATGTCGATGTGTGGGTAATGACAAAGGATGGATGCTGGACTAAGAGTCTAACGGTTGGCCCTTTTGAAGACATCAAATGGCCACTCGGTTTCTGGAAAAACAACGAGCTCTTATTAGAAACTGGGGATTCACTTTTGACTCTGTATAATGTGAATACCAAGAAATTAAGGACTGTTGAATCCCGAAGAAAGGAGAATGGTTTTTTCATATATTGGGTTTTTTCTTACAAGGAGAGCCTTGTTTCACTTAAAGTAAAGGGAGGAGGAGAATGCAAGCAGTGGGATGTTGCTTCTGATTTCGTTAAGGATTTCTTCAAATGATCATCAAACAATGTAGCGTGGAATATTCGTCCATTGGTTTTACGTTTGTTTTGTCTCCTAATTTGTGCTCGAATTTTAGGGATACAAAACTTGACTGGATGTTGTGTACAAATTCTTGTTGAAATGAAAGTTGTTTTGTTAAGACTTGTTGAACAGTGTATTATATCTTCTTATAAAGACTAGTGTCAAAACTTAGATGGATTATATATTTGTACTAATGAAAGTTCTTTTGTTAGACTTGTTCCCATTGTAACTTTGTCCTCATTATATCAATTTATGTGATGAATATTGAGTGGAGCCATATTTGAGTTGGAATAATACAATCTAATATTGAAAATATCATTGCGTTGTTGGTAAGATAAATGGTCTTAAAAATTAAAATTTGCTGACTGGATAGAAGAAGAAAACGAGGAAAAAGAAGAGAATAAAAACACAGAATGGAATGGAGATGCGGGGTATCGATCCCCGTACCTCTCGCATGCTAAGCGAGCGCTCTACCATCTGAGCTACATCCCCTGTGTTTATTGTTGTTGAAAGTATATAATCATATACTACAAAAATCAGCACAAAGAAAATTCATCGATCTCTTATATGTTTTGCTTCACAATCCCAATTGTAAGTTTGTAGAAGAAGAGAAAATGTTGAGAAGAGTAGGAGTACTACTGCACAAAGCTTCAACCTCCCGCCGTCTTTTATCACCTTCTTCTTCTTCACTATCAAAAATCTCATCCTTTAGACAATGCTCTTCTTCATCTTCTTCTAATTCCTCTGAAATTCCCAGCAGTCATTTCGTCGAACATGTTGAGGACACCCCTCCATCCGCCACTATCTCCGTCGATCGCTCCAACTTGTACCACCCTCCAGGTACTCGAAATACTTTGCCCGTTTTCGTATCTTCTTTTGATTTCAATTGTAATCGAGGTTTTAGCTGGGTTTGTTTATATGTGCAGAGCATTCCCACGAGCCGTCTTCTGACTCTGAGCTCGTTAAGCACCTCAAAAACATCATCAAGGTCGCACACTCTCGCTCTACTATTTTTATTTGGTTTGATTTTTCATGTTGTTCCATTTCTGTATCTTAAATATGATTTTTTTTTTTTTTTTTTGGTATTATCAGTTCAGAGGGGGCCCAATTACTGTTGCTGAGTACATGGAGGAAGTTTTAACTAATCCAAAAGCCGGGTTTTATATCAATCGTGATGTTTTTGGAGCTGAAGGCGACTTCATTACGTCCCCAGAAGTGAGCCAGATGTTTGGAGAGGTTATTTCTTGTTTCCCCCTTTTAATATTCAAAAGATTTAATTTTTATTATGATCGAGAGAGTTAAAAGCTTGAAATTTAGTCGTGGAAACATTACTGGTTCATTCCAACTGCTTAAGCTTGTAGTATCTCGCCATTTATGGAAAGAAATTGTATGGACATGTTGGGACTGTTAAAGATATTTAGTAATAAGGTGTCTTATCTCTTAACAGCCTAACGGTTTAAGACGAAGTAATTGTTTGAGAATTTGCATTATTTCAATATGTTGTGTTAAATAAAATGTTCGCGTTTCTTCAGATGGTTGGTGTTTGGGCAATGTGCCTTTGGCAACAAATGGGACAGCCACATAAAGTTAACCTAGTTGAGCTTGGACCAGGCAGAGGGACTCTCATGGCTGATCTTCTGCGTGTATGGATTTACTTTTCAGTATTTAGTACATGCTCGTGATTTCTTATAATGGTCTCATGACTCTGAGATCCGTCTATGTAGTTTATGCGTGTAATTTTGTTTTTCAATTGGTATCTTTGTTGTCCTCTAGGGTGCATCAAAGTTCAAGATTTTCACGGATTCTTTACAAATACATTTGGTTGAATGTAGCCCAGCATTAAAGAAAATCCAGTATGAGAAGTTGAAGTGCATGACTGAAGAAGCTGCTGATGGAAATGCTGATAATAGATGTATTAGCACATTAGCTGGGACCCCTGTGTCATGGCATGCAACGCTTGAGCAGGTTCCAACAGGGTGTAAGGATTTCTTTCTTCAAGCTTCATAACTTTCTTCTGTATTGCTTTCTATATCTGTTACCTCCTATAACACACAGAAGACTAACATCCTATGTCCACAAGTTAATCTTGAATTTTTATTTACAATTATGTATGGCATTGTCTGAGATATGATGAACGTGTATATCATAGCCGGCTATGAGAGACATTATATACTGTGTATCTTTTGAAGTGTTAGATATGGTTACTGTGCATTATGGTTCACAGCTAAGTATATACTGTTTGTCCTTTCAGCACCTACAATCATCATTGCCCATGAATTCTTTGATGCTTTGCCAGTGCACCAATTTCAGGTTCGTCTATAAACGAGGAGTCCGAATGAAAAGTTTATTTTCAGAATATATGAAAAAATTATGCGCTTACATAAGTGTCATAGCAAATTTGACCCTTGTGTTTATCTGATTTGCAAATATTACTAACATAAGTTTGATTCTTCAGAAAGCTTCTCGTGGTTGGTGTGAGAAGATGGTTGATGTAACTGAAAACTCATCGTAAGGTTTTAAATCCTCTGTTTTTTCTCCTATAAGCGGCTAGCAATCTAGATAAACTGAATTATGGTCTAAATTCATTGGGTAGGTTTCGTTTTGTTTTATCTCCGCAGCCCACACCAGCAATTCTTTATCTCATGAAGCGCTGCCAATGGGCTAAGAGTGAAGAAATTACTAAAGTTAATCAGATTGAGGTTTGCCCCAAAGCAATAGATCTAACTCAAGAAATTGCCAATAGAATAGGTGTTGATGGGGGTGGGGCTCTCATAATTGATTATGGGCTCGATGGAATAGTCTCAGACAGTCTACAGGTCTGCTTCTGCTCAATCTTACACTTTTGACACTTCAATAGAAATTCCATATCATAATGGATGGCATATTGCAATGTATGCTTGAAACACAAATTAAGTAGAAGATTAAAATCTTATTGTAATCATATCAAAATTAATCCATTTTTTATTTACAAGTAGTGTCTAGTACAACTGAGGATACAGAGGTGACCGTTATGTTTTCTGAGTTGCCTTATTAACGTTCTTTTGGTTATGCACAAAATGGATGTACTCTACCGTGGTTATTATCCTTTTAAGACTGGTTTTGCACCTAAATTTCCACCTTGGAAAAACATGGTTCTTCCTGCACATGGACATTTCTTTCACAAAAGCATTATTGACGTTAAAATTGAATGATACAGGCAATTCGGAAGCATAAGTTTGTTGACATACTGGATAATCCTGGCACTGCTGATCTCAGTGCATATGTTGATTTTGATGCAATTAGGCATTCCGCTGAAGAAAATCCAGGTTTACCACATTCTAATGCCCTTTACACTCCTCTAGTTGTGATTCACGTTCATTTAAAAAATGGAATAACAATGATAAGCCAAGAGAGTTACTATCATCAATATGAATCTAGCGATTAATTCACTCTCGCCTTTCTTTCCTTAAGGGTTTCTAAATGTGAAATTTCTTGCTACAGATGTTTCTGTCCATGGTCCAATGACTCAGTCTCAGTTTCTTGGTTCTTTGGGAATTAATTTTCGGGTTGAAGCCCTGTTAGAGAACTGTAATGATGAACAAGCTGAAAATCTGAGGACAGGTTATTGGCGCCTCGTTGGTGAAGGTGAAGCCCCGTTTTGGGAGGGTCCGGATGATCAAACTCCTATTGGAATGGGGACACGTTATTTAGCCATGACAATTGTGAACAAAAAGCAAGGCGTTCCGGTTCCATTCGAGTAGTGGCAGTTTATTTAAATGGTTGTGTGATCTTTTGATAGAGTTGATGTTGCAGATTTATTTTTACCAATCCTGTTGTAGCTGGTCAGGCAGCTATCTTTCTGAATAAATCTTTCTTTTAAGTACTATATATTCATTTTAGTACACACTCAGATGCATGCACATTTTGAAGGAATTTTCTATTTTTACCTAATTATCCTTCTTGTCCATTGAATATCTCGATGTTGTGTGGATGAGCTTGATGTACGTTATTTTCCATTCCAAACATTCTTCGATTGTTATTGCGTAAAATGCGTTTTACCCTTGTGTTTTTTTCAAAATGGACATTGTTGTGTAACCTGAATTACGCATCAATATCACATTCAACTGCAAAATGTTCATTTTTACCGAAAAATAAATCCAAACTGTGTGTCATATAGTGATTATGATGAATATGCATTATATTTTATTTTTATACTAGTGTATCAGTTTCAACAGTGACAGAAGAAAAATCTCACTCGCAAAAAGGCAATGTGTAATATACATAACACGAAAAACGGGGATGAACAGAGCACCGAGGCACATACATATATCAAACAAAAATGAGGTATACTATAGAAGTAGGTAGGTATTGTACATCAGAGGCCTTTTTTTTTTTCTTTTTCTCAAATCCACCCCTTCCAAAGAGACGAAACGAGAAAGAGATGGACTATTTCCATAGTTGATCGATCATAGAAGTCACAACCAACAAACACTTGATTCTATCTTACAGTACACTGCAGAGATCCATCCAACTTAAACTGTGTATGATTGCTGAATTGTGTCTATGTCAAGATTCTTCATTTTGATAACCGATTCAACATGGCCTTTTAGTGTATGCAACTCTCTAAGCCTGCAACAAGATCAACGCATATTATTGAGAAACAGCCTACTCGAAACAAAATTTACATATGCTGTATCTATTCAAATTGGAACCAAACGCTCCTGAAAGAATTAAAATGTGAGTAATGGATAGTTTTACTTGCTTTAGCAAACCAATTTCGGAGAAGAAAACTATGAAATGCTAAAAAACAAAGCGAAATGTGTTTTTCACCTTGCCATCTCAGCTCGTCGTTTTGCCTCTTCAGCTATCTGATTAAGATCATTATAGTTACTACGTTCACGGAACTCAGTCTCGGGTGCATGAAGCCCGTGCAGAGTCCTTTGTGCCTGTGCCCACTTAAGTTCACGATCTTCTTTACCGAAATCCTTTTTCCTTGTAAAAGCAATCTGCAAAAATCCAACATCCCAAAGCGAATTAATGAAAGCTTCATAAATTTATTTAGTGAGCAAGCGCTTGCGAATTTTCGTACCCTTTGATCAAAAACAAGATCCCAAGCCCTTCCACTCAAGACGTATCTGATGGTGAATTTGAGTATGTCAAGTGGGAAATAGGTTACGATGTTATATAGCCATATAACCCCAGCCCAACCCCATCCTATCCCTTCTATTGCAGCAAAGCTCCAGTTAGCGTATACTGCAATCAGGGTAGCAATCTGCCATGAAAGAGAAAGTGTCAATGTTAAGAGCAAGATGCTTTTGAGCTTTTAGATAAAGAATCGAATGTGGATAAAAGTTTGCTTACGAGCTGAGCAATAAAGAAAGCCCCCAGTAGAAGAAGTCCTGGACGCTCAACAAAAGACCAGCTTCTAGACCTTGTCACAAATATGAGAGCCTGGCTGATTATACTGACTTGCAAGTATATTGCAGATGCCATCATTCTAAAGTTTGGACGAACTGATCTCTCGAGAGACGCAACACCAAAGACTCTCTGTGAGTTAAGAGAAAAGTGCAGAAGAAGATAGAACAGTTAATAAAATAATAAAACTATACATGTGATGAAAACCACAAACACAAACAAAGATGGTGGTTTAACCAATTTCTAAGGTTTATAGAGCTTCTATGCTATAAAATGTGCATGCCATCTTATAAGAACTAATTTATCTTGAGAATAAAATCAATAATACCAAGAGTAGGTCAACCATACATGTAACTACTATTGAATAAGAAAAACTCACAGTAAAGAAGTCTGTGTCATATGCTGCCCAGAAGAAAATGACCGTCATCACTGCTAAGTAGCTTCCAAGAACGATTCCTGTTGCGAAAATCTCAGCTAGCTTCCAGCTGTCTGGTAATGGAGATGGTTTCACCCTATCCTTTGATATTGTCATGATGGTACCTGCAAGCCATAGAGCCAAAGTGTCACAATTTGCAAGCAATGCTCAGTGACTTTCTTTAAGCACGATAAGAATAAAACATTACCAAAAGTAAGTTGGAAAATGTTCGGGAGAAGAGCATAAATGCATTAAATTTATTTAGCATGCAAAATTAAGAGGGGAGCATGTATTACAGGTCACAACTACTTACCATCATTCAGTATGGCAATTATCAGAACCATAAATGGTGGGAAGTCAAACCTCCATATGAGTGCAAGCAACATAAAACCAAGCTGTAAATGGAACATTCTACAGTCAGTGGGCAAAAACAATATACAGAATTCCTAAAGCGGCAGCCAAAGCTGACCAGACCATAGTTATGCTACTAAAATTAATTAGGCAAACATTGTACACTCTATTCTGGATTAAATGAACAACCATCTTCCAGGCTTACCACAATACGGATAGTGATGGAAACAGCATATATCTGCACAAAATTTAGAGAAAATAATCAGCATAAATTAACAATCAAACATGAGCAGGGGCATCATTATATGTGCAGAAATTTATTTGTCACCTATAATGTCACCTATTTGACTAGATTATGTATCGTCAATTAAAACTAATCAAATCTGATAAAATAAATTTTCATTATATGTGCAGAAATTTATCTGTCACCTATAATGTCACCTATTTGACTAGATTATGTATCGTCAATTAAAACTAATCAAATCTGATAAAATAAATTTTCACTGCGCTACACAAAAATCCTCCTATGGTTTGTTTATATGTAGGTTGCTTGTAAAGACATACCGTATAATTTTTCATCCTCTGAAAGATTGCTCGACTAGTTAATACAGCACTGATGATTACACTAAGGCCTGGTTCTGTCAGTACAATGTCGGAGGCACTTCGAGCAGCATCAGTGGCATCAGCAACAGCTATGCCAATATCAGCTTTCTTGAGAGCAGGGGCATCATTCACACCATCACCAGTCATCCCACATATATGTTTGCGAGCTTGCAAACGCTTGACAATTTCATACTTGTGCTCTGCAAATGAGAGAGCACATTAAAAATATAACAAACTACAGTATGAAAAAAAGATGAGATTCCTATAATTTACAAACAGATGTCAGGTACAACAGATTGATGCCCAAACAGGACAACCACGTCTGAAGCCAAATATGCAGTTCATACTTATCTTATTCTCAGTTTACGAGCGAATACATATCTATGTAAAAGATTGTAGCAGCAGTAATAGGAAAAGTACTAATTCCAACAGCAATAAACAAAAAAACTAACATACCAGGGAATACACCAGCAAAGCCATCGGCCTTTTCAATCAACTCATCAATAGGCAAACCGGCAATAGATTCATCTTTGTCTTGTCCTAATAAAGCAGATGAAGGATACATGTTGGTTCCCATTCCTAAACGACGCCCTGTTTCCTTTCCTATTGCTAGCTGATCACCTGGCACAAATCAGAATTCGGTCATGGCCACGTACAAAACGTAAAATTACACATGGAAAAAACCTACTACTAGTAGAGATACAGATCTTCCAAAATAAGTTCAGATTGAAACTTCAAAAGAACCACAGAAATTTTTTGACATTAAGATATACACAATGTATTCGGAACTTCTTCATCATAAACTGAATACCATGAAGAAAGCAGCGCCAGCTAAGCAACAAGGATCTATTTTGAAAAATCACCATTCTATTGAGTTTCTTCCAAGAGTAGCATCAGATAGGAAATTAGCGAAATTGCTATGATGTAAAAGACCCTAAAATTGTAAGCGCAAACAATTTATTTTCTGCATATTCGTTTTCCCCTTTTCAAAAGAGAACAAGTTAAAAGGACCAAACAAGAGAATTTGAGCAAGCAAATCAAAACAATTTCACCAAATAAAGGCACAACACCAAGATGCTATCAGGCGTTTTATTTTATTATCCTTAATTGAAAGACACACATAAATTTATTTATTATTTTCCACATTCAGTTCAAACTCTCACTTGGTGAGTAGTTAGCCAAAGTAGATATATCCAAAGCATAAATGTAAGCATGCTCACCTGTGATCATTTTAACATTTACACCTAGGTTCAGAGCCCTTCTAATAGTCTCAGCACTGTCATGCCTAGGAGGGTCAAACAGAGGCAGGAGTCCTATAAATTTCCAAGGACCTCCAGGACTCTCCTTCCGTCCTTCAGGAACTTCCTGTGGAACAAGAAGGCCGTCAAATACATAACAATAAGTTTCACTATACAGCTTGATATAAAATGTCAATGAACTGCTAGAGATTAACTAGAGAAATCACTTCACCTGGTATGCTACTCCAAGCGATCGTAACCCACGTTCGGCAAACTTATCAATAACGGAATGCACTCTGCGCTCTATCTCAGATTTGTTATATGCAAGATTCAATATCTGAAAACCAAATATTTGCCTGATCAAGAAAGGTAAATAGCAAAACCACAACAACCAATTATCGAAACTTTTAACATACCTGCTCAGGGGCACCTTTGCTGACTCGATGCATTTTACCTTCATGGTCGATGTAAGTCAAAGCTGTGCGCTTATCAGTTGGATTGAATGGCAAGAAATGAATCTCTCGAATTCCAGCTCTTGCCTATTGTTTGAATGCAGAGTATATAGTAAAAACACAAAGTGAATTATATAAGAGGACCAGCTGTCATAAAAGGTTCCTCCTAATTATCGCATTCTGTAATAAGAACCATGAATATAAACCCAGAAAATGACATAACTAGCACCATACCTCCTTGGGGTCAGCCAACATCCCTACTATTGCAGCATCAATAGCATCTTGGTTTTCCAAACGAGAGGCACGTGCAGCCATTAAAACAACAGTGTCTGCATCCACTCCTTTAGCAAAAATCTTCAAACAGATTTTTGGTTAGTTACAACAGGATTGGATCACCAAGTTGAAATATATATACAAGCTTTGGACTATTTTATCAACCTCAATAAGATTTTTGTCAACAGACAGTTTGTTCAATGTCAAAGTTCCAGTTTTATCACTGCAAAGCACATCCATGCCAGCCATTTCTTCTATCGCTGTCATTCTTTTAGTGATGGCCCCCTGGAAATTGACATGGAAATATATATGAATAAATAGCACAAACTTCATGTTGATATTAGCAGCTTCAACCAAAACACCAAAGAAATTATACCTGCTGGGACAAACGGTGGGAACCAATTGCCATTGTAACAGACAATACTGTGGGCATAGCAATTGGAATTCCTCCAATAAGCAGCACAAGCAAATTATCAATTCCTGGACGATAATCACGGTGCTGAATGGGGTACATAACAATGATCTCGACAACCATTCCCACAGCAATAGAGCAAATGCAGAAATTTCCAATTGCGGTCAAGACCTTAAAAGCACAAACAAAGTAGTTAGTGAGTAAATAGAAATAAATTATCAACAACCAGAAAAAAGATTTAAATAAGAAAAAGCACAATTCAGTTACATAATTTATAACAATACACACCCATATGTCTTTTTTAATACATGTAGTTTAAGTGTAGTTAATGGACAAATTAATAAATTTGCGAAATTTTTCCTGCAGTATCTATGCATCTAACTGGTGGATGGAGCAAAATAATTTGGTTTTCTTGGTATTCACCTTCTGAAAGTGTCCAACTTGATTGGTGGAATCTACCAGGTGGGCAGCCTTCCCAAAGAAGGTATGAACACCAGTTGCAATGACCAATGCTTCAATCTCTCCCTGTTTGACAGTAGAACCTGAGTATACACCATCCCCGGGACCTTTTGTTGCGGGAAGGGATTCCCCTGTTAGAGCAGACTGCAAGAAAATAGAACAGTTCAGCTCTCAACAGAAGAAGCTAAGAAATGGATACCATAAGTATCCAAATCAGCAGAACTTAACAGACCTGGTCTATCTTTAACGGATCACCCTCAAGGAGACGAGCATCGGCTGGAATAATATCACCCAACTTTATACTAATCACGTCACCAGGAACAAGAACAGCGGCATCTTCCTCAATCCAGTGCCCATCTCGAATAACCTAAAGACATGCTACTGAGTTATATGATTCTATTTCATGATATCATGTATAAATCCTAAGCAATTCATTTTAGAAATTAGACTTAAGCCTGCAGTTAAAAAGAACCATGCACCTTTGCTCTGGGTGCAAGACTAGCCATGAGAGCAGCAGCAGCATTTCCGGCATTGTTCTCTTCAATGAAACTTATGGTTGAGTTTATTACAAGAAGAGCAATGATCCCAACAAAATCCTGCCAATCTGGCGGTCTCCCCTGCAAAATACACATTCAAAATTTACTAACATATTGAAAATTGAATAAAGATCACTAAACTCCCCACATGCATTTTCCTATTGACTTAAACAAATCACCAAATTGATGACTGAGTTTGACTAGAATAATGATTCTGCATAAATGTATACGTGAGTGTATTTGTGGTCTGTCAGTGTGTATTTACACGCACATATTATACATTTATAGCATTAAAACGAAAAATAAAAAGCATTCCAAAAGTCAGCTATAAAACACAGGGGAAACAGAAAAGACAAATAATGAAGAAAGAGATTGATTAGAACTAACTCCTCCATTAGCGAGAGCGATGGCCATAATTGCTGCAGCTTCCATCACCCACGACAGAGGATTCCACATAAACCCTAAGAACTTCAGAACCTTACTCTCCTGCAAATTTCCAACATAGTTTACCGTAAATAAAACACATAATCAGAGACAAAGCGTACCAAAACAAGAAAAGTAAAAAAAAATAGAGACCGAAATTGAAAAAATAAATCATCACAGAGAAGTCTCACCTTCTTCTCCTCAAGCTTGTTCTGACCAAAAATTTCAAGCCTTCTGTTAGCATCCTCTGATGAGAGCCCCTCTTTTGTGCACCTCAAATTCTCAAACACCTCTTCGATCGGTATGTTTTCCTATTGACACCAAAACCGAAAATAAAATTCTGATTGAAAATCAAACCAAAACAACAAGGGAAAAAATAGTAATTGTTCAAAATAAGTAGAAAGTAGAGACATTCAGAACAATATTTTTCTCAAAAAAATCTGCTATTCGTTTATTTTTTAACACCAAAACTGAAAATGAAATTCCGAGCAGAAATCAAACCAAAATAATTAAGGAAAAAACAGTAATAGCTCAAAAATGAATAGAAACGATCAGAATTATCTTTATTAAAACAAATCGGTATACTCTCCTACAATCACCAAAACCGAAAATGAAATTCCGAGCGACAATCAAACCAAAACTACAAAGGAAAACCACTAATAATTCAAAAATGAGTAGAAACGTTCAGAATTTTTCTTTTTCGCAAAAAATAAATCTTATATTCTTCTATTAACCGAAAAATGAAATTCGGAGCAAAAATCAAACAAAAACAACAAAGGAAAAAACAAGTGATAGTTCAAAGAAGTGTAGAAACTTTCAGATTCTTTATTTCAAAAAACAATTACCAAATCCACTGCTTCTTTCTTGAGAGCTTCCATCGCTTCATCCTTCCCCGCCATCTTCACATAACAACAAACAGAAAATCGTCACTTGAATCGATTACAAACGTTTATACATGTATGTGCACGAGTACATACTTCTAGATTCATGCATATTTTCATTAAAAATCAAATAAAATAAATAAACGCACCGAAGGAATTAGCTTAGAATCCTACAGCAGCAGAGCAGAATTGTACAGCAATGAGGAGAGAGAGAGACGTGAAATAAAGTTGGAATGGAGTTAAGCAGCTCGCAGCCTTAATATATAATCACATTTATCACGCGCCACGCGCGTGAGTGGGCGCGTAAGGTAAATGGTGTACGAGATAATGAAATAGTTGAGCCGCTCTAAGAAGATTATGTACATGTACTTGGCAGGTACAATTGTTTCTATTTTTATTTATAGTTGAGGACTCAACAATGTGGAAATTACAAAGTATACCCAATTTAATTCTTTTTCCTGAGTTTTTGTGCAAGTGGTAAAAGCTGAGATTTTTTTTTTCGTATTTAAGTAAAAAAAACAAACAAACGATAGAGTTTAAAAAGTTCGAACGAGGAACTTTGTAAAAATATAATCAAGAATCAAAGTTCCGTTGCTCTTATGTGTTTAGAATTCATAAAATATTTAAACTATTTTAGAAATTTCAAAAAAAAAATTGTAAAGTTTGAAAAAACATGTCGAAACATCATGAAATAATTAAAAACGAATTAAATATGAATTTGGTGTTTATTTTTTCTTTTCAATCAACCATGCTAAATAATCTACGATATTATCAATATTAATTATATATTATATTCTATAGTAATTGTATTAATTAAAGTTTAAGCTTGTAATAATAATATGATACAAAGAAGTTATTTGTAAATAGTTAAAAATAAGAGTTAGTGAGAAAACTTGAAAAAAAGAAAAATCGTGAGACGTTTAAAATCGCACATTATTTGATTTTTCATTAATTTAAAAATGAAAATATTTCCAAAATGTCGATAAAAATTTTAAAATTTTAAGTCAAATTTAAGACTACATCACTAAATTTAGGATTGATTTTTGTACACACGTGATTTTACCTTAAAACATTTTACTATAGGAATTGAGGCTCAATTTTCTAGAGTAAGTAAAGAATTCAATAGTCAATTAGTCAAATAAATAATTAATGTTCCACATAACTTAACAGGTTTGAATATTATTTCGTTTGAACTTTCAACTTTTGATGTGCTTTAAATAAATATTTCTTAATAAAATATTTGGGCCACAAAAAATTATTTTATTCATAATAGTCTTTAGTGGTCGACAAGAGATTATATTAAAAACTCAAAAGATCTACAATATCTTCATTAATTAATTTGACAAAAAATAAATAAATAAAGAGATCATTAATCCTCACTATTAAAAAAATAAAAAAATTGAAAAACAGAAAGGATAAAATGCCTATAAATTGGCCTGGCAACATTGACTGAGTATACTTTTTAATCAATATGATTCTCAACTACTTTTTAGAATATTAAACATGTGATCTATTTTTCATTTAATTTAGATATAAACATGTTTATAATATTACTATTAATGAAGTGAATTAAAAATTTAAAACCCTATTATTATTTTCTCTGTCTTCTCTATTTTAGACGTGTCAATACATGAGAGGGGACTCCTAACAAGAGTTAACTTTTTTTTTTTACTTTTTTTCGAAAAGTGTAATTAGTGATTTCATTTGGTAGGTAATTACAATTAGGTATTCATTTAATCTTGCAATAAATTGGCACATAACAGGTAAAATTAGTTATTATTACTAATTATATCTCAGGCCTAATCTAAGTTATTTGGATGATGACATTGAAAAGCAAAAATAAAAGAATCAAATAATATAGTAGTAGTACTATTAAAAGGTTTGGTGTAACTTGTAAGTAATAAATGAGGCCAAAATTATATTCTCGATTCAATTAAATATAAGATTTGAGCAACTTTGGTACGAAAATTCTACGATTTATATTTTATGCTTTGAATTTCACAATTTGAAAATATTTGCACAATTTAATCCAATCTATCATTTTTTTTGGGTGAGTTAAATTATCTTAATATACTGTGTTGTTTATGTTATACTAATTCAAAGCGAAAAATTCACATAATTTTTTTTAAAAAGAAAAAAAATGTTACTTGGTGGGAAATCAAAAAACTAGTGTGAAAATAATCTACTTGAATTCTTCGTGCAATTTTTATAATTTTTTATTTTTTTTAACAAAATCAACAAATCTAATAACTAAGTGACTCTTATTTGACGGAAAATTCTTTCATGAACCGGAACTGTTGGTCCTGGTCCATTTCAGTTACAAATTAAACATAGGGTGGGTGGTGTTTTTACCCACCCCTATATGGGAAATCACTCACCCCAAAGCAAATATGTGGTGAAAAATGAACCGGAGTTCCGATCCATGAAAGAATTTCCTCTTATTTGATTATTGCAATAAAGATATGAAGATTTATGAGAAAAGTACAATAATTTTGAAATTATAGGACAATTGAGTATATTTCCTAAAATAAATAAATAAATAAAACACTAAGCATATAATACTTTTCCGTAGCACTGCCAAATTTCATTTTCTTTTTACATTGATCCCCCTTAAAATCACTTTTTCTTTATCAACCCCTTAACTTTTTTCTAAGTGCAATCTAAGCCCAAAATATTGCTCACTCAAACCTAGACATCTAAAAAAAATAACTACTAGTGATGATATTTTTATAAATCCAATAAGGGCATATTTAAAGCTATTTTTCTTTAACTATTAATGTATAAATAGTCGCATCAAACACTATTTTCTGTTTGGTCACAATTAAAATAAATTTAAATCATATATGTGGTGAAAATGGTATAATTTTAGAGTTATGGATCAACGCGTAATTCAAGTCATTTTCAATTTAGAATAATTATTTCTGATTCGAGATTAAAACTGTACGTATATCAAAATGCTCAAGTTATATTATGGAGCATTCTCAATATGATAACTAGAGTTTCAACATTTAAAAATTGGCTGTAATATATTAATAAATTAATATTAATAAATTGGCTGTAATATCATATTATCCCAAATATATTTTATATTCTATATTATTATTATGGCACATGAATTTCAAAGCTGAAAATTAGAACTTCTAACAACCAACTGAACCAAATGTCATTGATGAAATCATGACAAGAAAAATTGAGAGCCAAAAAAAAAAAATTAATAATAATAATAATAAAAAATCAAGTAAAAGACTGGTTAAAGGTCAAGAAAGTCTGCGGGGGCAAGTTTAATATTTGGAGTTTTCTTTTGGACTTTTTCGTCTTTTGACTTATTTGTTTCCAACTTAGCAGAAAGTTAATAGGCAGTGACGTACGGAACTGGCCTTTGAAACAAAACTATGTCGTTTTGGTCAAACGATATTTCCTCTCAAGAACCGTACGAGAGAGTTTAACGTGTTTGATTTTGTTAGTAATTGTATAGTGTCGTGATACGTTTTTTGGTGTAACTGTACGAACCGTAGCTTTTTTTTAAAAAAGGAAAACTTTACTAACCCCTAATGATTAGTCTAAATCCAAGGATTTCACGTGAGAAATGAGAGAATTCTTTTAGGGGCACTCCTTTTGTGGGTCACTTTCAAAGCTAAAAAGACACTTGTGCCCTCAAATCATGGTTGTATTTTGTGAGTTCATGGACAGCGCCCTGATTGGATAACTGAATTTTGCGATCATGGTCACGAGTTCGAATTTTGTTGATAGAATTTCTATTTGACTTTATTTGACTTCATCTGCTGTGAACTTGTCTATTATACAAGAACGAAGTTTATTCAGTGCGCATCTAAAATTACGATTGCAAGTTTTCTCATCGTAAGAAGAAGAGTCATAAGTCGTGAATGATCTATATTGTTCATACGAATGTATAAGTGAGTTTGTTTTGTTAGTACGCGAGGGATTATGTAGATAATTCTAAAATCTCTAGTTTTGGAATTGATCAAGTTTATCTTCAAATTATAGGAAGATATTAATTTTCAAAACCAAATAGCGGCTAAAAATGGAGTTGGGGAAACTTTTGCAAAAGATATTAATTTTCATGACACGAATGTCGTGGATAATTAGTTTTGTGAAGTTAAAATTGGTGAAAAATATTGGAGCATATGACGATTTTACGTACTTTAAGTCAGAATCATGTATAACTTAAAAGTAAAATACATATGAGTCCAATAATACTTCCAAAAATTAATTTAGACTTTCTACCCTAGGAACACTTAAAAAAGAACGAAAAAGGAAAAAGAAAAAGTGAGAGCATATAATTGCTTTATTGTGGTAGCATAATATAATATGGAGAAATATATGTAATATTGAGTCTAATAGAATTGATTTAATATATATCATTTTTTTAAATGTGTGATCTATAACACAATAAATTTATTTCACTCGTTGTGTCTTAGAATTTTTTATATAAAATTTAGTGGAACATCATGAATCATCGGTCTAAATTACTATTTTACCCTTAGTTGTATTTTTATTCACATAATTATTACTGATGGATTAACTATTATACCAAAAGTCATTGATTCATTAATTTGCTAAGATGTTCATGCTAGGATAATTTAATTTTTTTGTCCTCTTTCCTTTCATTTTAATACAAGAGTGATTTTTAGAACTTCCTATCTTTTGCTTAAAATAATTAGTAATGTTGTTCAACTAATGAATATATAAGAAAAGTACGCACTATTAAATTGGTTCTCGAATTTTAACATAATAATCAATAAGGAACCACGTGGTCTACGTCTACTAGGTTTGATTCCTGGGTCACATTTATTTAATTATAAAGCATACTACTTTCAGGAACATAAATAATTACAATATATTAAAAAAAAAGTGCATCAAAATAACAATATACAAAAAAGTATCAAAGACCAAAACCAAGGATTACGAGGGCAGAAAATGAAGTTTGAGATAATTCATAGGAAGTATGTTGAAGGCCTGGAAAATCGAATTTCCAGAAAGATTCAAATGTATATTTCTCTTCCAAATGGTGGGAAAGGATAAATGGAAGTCAATTAGATTATTATTTTAATAACAAAAAATAATATTAGATTATTATTTGTACTATTGATCTAGTTTATTTGATCACACTGAAATAGACTTATAGGTCATGGGCTTACATATGATTATTACATTTTTTTATCTCTAGTTCAAAAATTTCATAATCAGACTTAAATAATATTCGTTTATTAATAAACTTTTTCACTCTTACACGTACGTAAACAGGTCATTTTATAATTAATCGAGCTTATTAAACTGGTCCATTATGCACAATAAATTCAAAATTAATAGGTGTGTTTTACTACTACTACACATTTTTGCAATGTGAAGTAAATTAACCACAATAAATTTTTTCAATTCAACCAAAAGTTATGTATAAACCGCCATCCTGTCATGATCCAATTCATTAGAGTAGAGGAAATAAATTTGTTTGAAACATTCAATCTTCAAAATAATTGCATCTTATTATTATTATTAGGAGTTGAAAATAACAGCCAATTGGCTTAATTCCACTAACTTACAAAGACATTAAAGAATATTAGCAACCGTCCCAAAGACTTTGTTAACAAAGGTTTCTTGACTATTCTCAAGTTTGATCATTCTAACATATATGAATACATGAAACTTGGAAAAATAGTCTATAGATTATTCTTCAAAATGTAATAGATGGAATATTTTGCTCACATGCCAAACTTTGTGCATTTACTTTATAACTTATTAGGAGTACACATTGAGTAAAATATAATAATAAATGCATCTCGAATGTGAATAATTTAAGTTTGACCAAATTGCGTCAAAATTAAGATTTTTCCCATATTAGTGTTATTATATTGTAGTACACTCTTAAGATTTCCTCATTGTTTGTTTGAGGAAATTGGTGTAAACCTGAAATATCTTACATGACCACCTAAAGGGCTACAGCCTACAAGGATGAAGCTTCCTACGAACCCATCCTATTGGTGGAGATTGACCTATTACAGCAAAAAAATACTAGAATTTTATTAAATGCATAAACTCTGAAAAATATTATGTGAACTATGATATAAAAATCGTCACTTAATTTACCATTAATAATATTTATTTTTTGCATTTAAAGAAAAGAGAAGTGTTGTGTGGTAAGATCAAACCAAGCATATTTCAAAAAAGAAAAAAACAATATTATACTTGTTATATGATTAATCATTAACTTATTAAAACGTATTAAATTTGGCTAATCTGGGTTCAGATTAGAAATTTGTGTATGATAATGTTAATTATTGAAATGGAGAAATAATAAAAGAAAAGGATATTGACACAATGAAAAACGTGATGTGATAGAGTTTGTATCCAAGAAACAATAAACTACTAAAAACAAATAAAATATGTAGAGCTGTATTATCAAATCATGAAATGTCTTTGTACTAGCAATGGACTGGAGACAAAAGGCACATCAATTTCATACCTATACTTAGAGCCCACAAGGAGTTGGATTGAAACTTGAAACAAGGCTCATAAACTGGGCCACATTGTGCTGGGAAAATGTTACATCAAATCGTCTCTCTCCGATCCTATTCAAGAATATATTTAACAAAAATATATTTTTGTATCATATAACTACAAAAATATTGTTTTCATGTTATAATATTGTTGTAATAACTACAAAAATGCAATTTCATGTTTTCTTTTTATTGGTTTCTATAACCCGAACTTGTTCATGCGAGAACATGCAAAAATTGAAACGTTTTTACGTGGAGTCTGGGAGCATACACTAACGACTCTTTCCTGCTACACATAAAAAAAAGAAAAATTGGCGACGACATAATAACAATAAATCATATAAATTAATAAGGAGCCTCTAATTTCAATAAACATTTAACTACGATATAAATGAACGAATAAAAGAATAACTAAAGTGAGCCTCACTATAAATAAACTTACCACTTGCTGTTAGTGTTTCAATGCTTGTGAAAGGGCCAAAGATTGACGAGGCGTTCTAAAACTGCAGCGCTTTTGGAGAAGTAGCCAGAAAATCCCTGAGGTGTTGATGGTGGGGGGAAATCTTCAGCAGGCATGGCAAATGGACGGATCATTTTCTCCATCATTTCTAAGGTCAGATATGATCCTATTTCTTGCAGCCTCTCGGGACCCATTATTGGCAACGTGTGCTCGTGATGCAATGAAGTTGCCTCGCTATCATTTCTCTGTCAGAATGAACAAAAATAGGTGGCTCAGTTAGAATTCTCGAGTTATTTTTTTCAATTTTACTTGACTGTGTATGTTAGAACCAGTATTACTTGACCTGAATACTTTATATAGCTACAGAAAGATATCAGAAACATTATGTTGTCAAAAGAAAGTTGGAATATTGTTGTCAGGTGAATGTTACCTCCAAAGGGGATAAATCTGCACCGCGGCTAAAAGTCATCTCCATGCGAAATCTCTTTGGATCTTCTAAAGGCAACTGCAATCAGTTTTAAGAAAAAAAAGAATTTACCACCATGATCAATAAATACATCAGTTTATTACAGTTTGATTTTGATGAGAATTGCCAAAAGAAGAGAGTACATATCACAGCGCTATTGGGGCTAGAAACATATTTCCACGATGCTTTCTTAAATTGCAAAATGAAAATCTGTCTCCGGTTTTTACATGTGACTCATACATTGACATATGATCAGAAATTAGTGGTTTTAGGCTTAATCCTTCATAGGTTATCAGCACAACAAGAAAATGATTTTTTGCCATGCATGCCCTCTTATAATGTTGAAGCACAAAACTAAACCATTTGATAGTTGGCGATATTTGTGCCTAAAACTATTATATTTGGGCATCTTACATCCTTCAGATTACAAGTACTAACCTCTATGTTCTCAAACAACCTCAATACAATGTGAGTCATGTAATCAAGCTCTTTTGTCCTATGCAAACGCTCCAAAGCATTATCACAGACAAGGCTAGGTTCCCCTTGAAGAGATTCATCCAAGTTGCAATAACGAAGAACATTCATCAAGGAATGAATATGGGATTCCTGTCATTTCAAAGTAAATGAATCTTTAAGTAATTGGGCAGGAAAAATATTGAAAGAAGCAGATACATGAACAGGAAAAATACTTACTGATGTGAAGTATAGACGTGTTCGCACATGCCGTTCTGGTGTTTTCACATTCGCATATCTGATAGAAGTAAGCACACATAAATTAGAAGAACCTCTCTCTATTTCCAACATTTTTATTAGGGTTTCAACTTGCTTGATCAAACTTATATATCAGTATGAAAAAAGTGTGTGCTTGTATGAAAAGAAAGAAAAGCTCTCGAAATATTTACTTTGGGTCCAAACGGTATTTAGTTTCTTTATCTTCATCATCGTCTTGATCTATTGACCAGTCGCTGGTAAAACTACCTTTTCTTGTGCCTTCAAATGACTTTTCGTTGGTGAAACTAGGTCTTCTAGTGCCTTCAATCTTACTATGGTACTTTGAATGACGATCTGTATCTTCTTTTCCAAGGCTAGGGACAGTTGAATTGTTGTCGTGGTTACTCTTTAAGTCCGCAACGCAAATTGCTTCTTCTCGTGTATTTCTTATATCAATCAAAATTTTCCCCAACAAACGGCGAGCAATCTGAAATTCAGGAAATAAGGTTTCTATTTCCACATGAACGATTTGTGATGATTTCCAGGAAAGGGAGATGAGAAAATGGTAAATAAGTAGTGGTTAATCTACCTTCGATCCAATCTTTAGTTTTTGCTTCGGATTGATTCCATACTCATTTGGGATTACACCATCAGCAAGTAACTGAAGGAAAAAAAGGGCAAAAAAGTGCAGTGAGCATCTGTTACTCGACACCTCCCAAGAACTTTACACTATGGAGAGCACTACTTGTATGAATTGGCCATTTCATACCTGTGCTACTTTGAAAAGTTCATCTAAGCTTTCAAGATTTAAATGTGCATTATGCAGGAGATCGTATCTGTCAATTCGAAAGAATAAAAAGACGAAATTCAGAACGGGCAGGACGTAATCTGTAAGTCGTCTCAATTATCAATAATGATTTCGATTTTATTTCACGACACCCCAGGATTAGATGTAGCAAAATGCAGTACTAAAACAAAAACATTTTCCTTGAGCCAGACAAGACAGCTTCATATATGAATTCACAACAAACGAAATAGTACATCCTTACTTGGAAGAGTCATAAACATCAGGAATTTGAGTTATTTTAAACTGCCTGAAATTGTGTGTATAATGTTAGTTAAATAAACTATAAAGTTTACTAAAGAAAAAATGATGAGATAAAACTTACTCTTTGCGTTCATTATACAACTCTCTCTCAAGTTTTCTCCATCGAGCAAACATGAGAAGAAATCCTTCAGAACCGCAAGGTAGCCCTGCAGCAATACGGTCAACATCTATATTTGTCTTACCAAGTGCCTTAGCTTGGTCATATGGAGGAATTACATCATAAGAGCTTGACTCAGTAAGCTCCTCAAGTTCGTCCTTGGCTCGATTCCTTACTTGCTCAGTAACTTTCTTTGTTAATTTCACCTAATAGTCATTTTGGTACAGAAAGTTTGAAGCCCATGGAAAACAATAAATACAGAAGGGTACAAGTTTGTGGAAATAGCAAAACTTAAAGAACATAATTTGAAAAGGAAGAGAAACATGTAGCATGGAAGATGGTACTAATTCATGCAGGATTTTAATACTCTACCAATTCAGGTAGAAGTTCAGATGCATTTGGAGGGACTCCTGCCCCGTCAACCATCCAAGGCTTCTCTGGGTCAACACTGTTGGGAACATTTTTCGTTCTAGAAGTTATAATCTCGTTTAACTTGGCCTGGTGAAAAGCAAAGAGAAATAAATAAATAGAAATACAGTAAAAGAAGGAACAAAAAAGATTTCAGGCCTGTGAGGACTCAACAAGTTTGCATTTTAAGGCTCAGAAGTGCTAAAATCTGGAAGCAGTATTTCTTAATCACTCAGCCATAATATTTCAAAAAGAAAATGAAAAAAGGGTAGTGAAAAAGGCAGTTTTAAGTTAATAATTTCTTTGAGGTATTTTTCATGGCGTAATAGCTTTAGCGACGTCGTGTGCTTTCAAACTGATTTAAGTAATAAAATTTAGTCGCGGGCAATAACAGTATGGAATATTCAGCACAAGATCATGGATTAGTTTGCAAATATAAAATTCTAAGGTTCCACATATAAACGCCATGTATTATTTAATCAAATTGTTTATCTACGTCATGGTTAACTGCAGTTCATCTTTCCTTAATCTCTTCTTTTATTGGTATGGTAATCAAAAAAACGAAGCTTGAGTTATAGAAGATGCATACTATATGTACTATTAGTAAGAAATACTTCTAAATTATCTCCACTGTGTTCCTTTTTTTTTTGGTCGGTACTCCACTGTGTTCCTTGTATAGGAACCATGATGTCAATAGTTGCATCAAGAAACAAAACTAAATCTTGTAGAAACGCAACTTATCTATTTCCTCAACCAATAAAAGCGAAAATGCTGATCAGAAGACAAACCTTAGCTTCTTCCATCAGAATACTGGCATTCTCAAGCCCATCCAGCATGGAGGAGTCTTTGCTGACGAGTGAAACCTTAAAAGGATAAAAGAAAACAAGAGTGATTTCACCTATCAAAAACAAGTTAACAATAATAGGTATTAATGTTACTGACCAAGATAGGTGTTAATGGTCCTTCCAAGTCTAGGAGACCTTTGGCAAAAGCAGCTGCTGACATCTGCTAAATTAAATATAAATTGGAAATTGGTACAGACATATGTAATTAATTATACAAGAGAAATTCAAGGATCAACAGAACAGAGCTTGAAATTCTTTGAATACACCAATCATATGTGGAAACATAACCTGTACACGGCCTTCATCTGAGCTGTATATTTTTAGGTCATGACGATATGTACTGTGAAGGCGAAGCAGGCCAGTACCTTCACCTGAGATTGCTGTAGAGTAAAAGAACTAAAAAAATGGGATCGGAGAGAATGATCATGCTACCCAACTTCAAACGTAAGATGCATTGCAAAGTGAGGAACAACAAAATAATGTCTGAAGATATATTGTGTGTGTGTGTAAGAGATTTATACTATTATGTGGAAGAAACAGAGAAACCAACTGGTATTGAAAAGAAAACCGTAATCAAATGTAAGTTGATGCAATACAAGAAGGAACATATCATAAGAACTTATAATAGGGGTCTTGAATTCATGAACGTACTCACACACACGAATGAAATGAACTGAAATAATCAAAATTTCACCACAAAGATGACATGCATCAAAATTTATTAAATAAACTTTGGTCAAAAGCCAGAACTAGGCATCAAAATTGCATAAATGGAAATAGATATAAACCTAACTGCTAACCTGGATACATATTGTTTCGGAAATATCTTCCCAGTTCTTCAGCCTGACAAGAAAATCATAGGGTCCGTTTATCAAATTTTGAGACCAAAAAGTTCATAGAACAAATATGCATTCTACAACAGAATTTCCACCTGCTTTCTGCCAGCATGAGTAAGAACACCACCATATTTAAGAATCATCAGGGCCTCGGTAGGCCGTTCTTCTTCCCCTTCACCATTACTGTTTGCAATTTTGACCCACTTTAAAGGCTTAAGTTGGACCTTCCTATAGATGCCAGAGAAATGTCCCCCCTGAATATCATAGCGTCAACAAAACGTGAAAAATCGTATTACCTTAATAGAATAAGGAAATAAAAATCTGTTAAAAGTAAGACGAAGAAATAGAAACTGAAAAGCATTTGTTAACAAGTAAAAAAGAACTTCGCAGTAAGCTGGTACAGAAAGACTCACATCATCTTTTAAGCAAGACGACCACTCTTAGAGATCTCAAAGTCAGATTAAATATATTCCCCCTATTTACCTTACCCACTTATTTTTGCTTTCAAACAGAATTTTATGGATTGGGAAAAAAGAGAAAATTTTGGTGGTCCAGGAAAAGTTCCTCGACTATTTTTCAATTATAGATGATGACTCAAAAGTACAGTTTATCAAACAAAACAGTGAACATATATTCTTTTATCCAGAATACAAACAGAATTATTTAAATGGACCTCCTCAAGCACAGCTTTCACTTGGCGAAGCTTTTCAGCATGCTCAATGTCTTCAGCTTCAGTATCACTCTCACCAGATCTGTATGATACTCTTATCGTCAGCACAGAATTATCATAAAGAAAATCATCTACCTTTTTATTTTTTTAACAACGTATACCTAAGTATGTACCAAGATGTATGAACAATAATTTTTGTAAGAGAGAAAAATAAAATAAAAATGCACTTAAATTTGAACGTTCTTCAACATGTTTTTGCACAAGAGAGTAGGGCTTCACGATTTCAAGACAGCCTTACCAGTGAAAATCAAGAGTTCACTTGGTTGATAACAACTATAAAAGGCCTGTACACTGTCAAGTTTGTAGTAGGGCTTCATGATTTTGCAAAAGAGAGTAGGGCTTCATGATTTCAAGACAGCCTTACCAGTGAAAATCAAGAGTTCACTTGGTTGATAACAACTATAAAAGGCCTGTACACTGTCAAGTTTGTAGTAAATTTGGCTCTAGCTGGTGTTGTCCAAAATATATATCAGGAAAGAAATAAACTTCTCAGCATAAGAGACCAGTTATATTCAAATATTTTTATGATGAGTAAATATATTAGTGACTCTTGCTGCTCTGTTTAGTGCATTCCAAACGGATGCCTTATCTCTAATCTAACCCCTATATAAATGTGTGAATAACAAAATTGTTTAGTTCTATGTGAAAAGACATAATCGTCCTTACTATTAATTATGTTTCCTACATTATTAGGACTCCAATTTATATTGATGAGAAAAACAATTTATTAGGACTCTAATTTATTTAATGTAAAATAAAATATATAAAGTAACCTTCATTATTAGGACTCCAATTTATATTGATGAGAAATACAATTTATTAGGACTCTATTTATTTAATGTATAAAATAAAATATATAAAGTAACCTTCATTATTAGGACTCCAGTTTATATTGATGAGAAACACAATTTATTAGGACTCTATTTATTTAATGTATAAAATAAAATAAAATATATATAAAGTAAATTATTATTATTGTTATTATGATTCCATCCGCCATAAACATTGAATTAAATTATTGATGAGAAACGCAGTTTAATTAGAATTCTAATTTATTTAATGTAGAAAGTAAAATTAAATATATAAAGTAAATTATTATTATTGTTATTAGGATTCCACCAATAAATTGAGATTCCACCAGCCGTAAACATGTACTAAATTTAAAATTAAAAAATTAAATGTATAAAGTAAATTATTGTTATTATTATTAAATCCCACCAACAGTAAACATGATTAAATTAATTAAAGAATCAAATGTATAAAATAAATTATTATTATTATTATTAATTAAATTAAAATTATAAAATTGTTTCGTCCTATATGAAAAGACATACATACCCTTATTCGATTTTATAATTCTTTTAGTAATTTGAACTAGAAACCTATTAGTATCATAACTCTATTTAATTTATTAAAAAGTCACTTTACCTTAAATACCAAATAAAATTAGAAAACTAATAAATAAAACCTAGAACAAAATCTAAATATAATAATAATGATATACAAATATATGTAATATTCATATATGATATTCTTAAACAACAATAAAAAGAATTAACTCCATTCAATTTGAATAAATTTCATATGCAGACACGTCATTCTAAGGGTATTTAAACAGATATTAGCTAAAATTTAAAGAATATTTAGAAAATCAAAGTTGGCATAAACAAACAAAATCTAAATAATATAATAATGATAATAATATAATAATCTAATAATAATTATTATAATTATATCTCTCTTCTATATAAATATGTGAATAACAAAGTGTTTCATCTTATGTGAAAATACTTTCATACAACCATTTTTATAATCATTGAATTTATATAGAAGAATTCTAATAGTAATGGGAAATTATTTATATAGCAAAACAATGTTTATAAGGAAAAGACATATTGGCATCGTTATTATAATAGTTGAATTTATTATATAAATTTTCTTTAATACTAATGAGTAATGAGAAATCATTTATATAGCAAAAACGATCTCTATAAGAAAAGAAACATATTTGTTGTTAGATACAGATACTGTTTAAGAAATAAACTATATTCCTAAATTTTCATAATGTCTGCCTATAACAAAACATTTAGTTGTCTTTTACTTAGTTGATGAACATAATATTATTGTGGACATAATGTATATTACATTATATATAGATATAGTAGAAAATTATTTAGTAGTAGGACTTTCATTATATTAATTATATTAATAGGACATTTTATAAATAAATAGTAGAACAAAATTAAGAACACTAATATAATGAAAATAATTGAATTTTTTGGACTCATATATACAAGTATCAATTCTTGCAACCCATACATAGTATATAAAAAATTATGTGGACTCAATTATGTGGAGTTTTGATTTGTAGTGGTCAAGTTCATTTAGCAATAATTCCACTAGCATCACATTATATGCAATTTAGCGACACTGGATAAGAAATTGACACATATATATCACACAAGGTATGAGAGTGTGAAGACCACCAATGTGAAAGTAAAATTGATTCGTACATATCCATGCATAGCCATGCATTATATGCCAAATTAGGAAAAGATTCCCCACATGAGTTAAGGATGCGAGATGAGGAATATGGAATTGAGCCATCGACGTAGCCAAGTAAATTATGGTTACGAAGTATTAGGTATAATTGACATTTTCACAAGAGATAGTTGTCTGAGTTGAGTTTATTTTGGTAACATTAAGGAGAGATTATGATGAGAGTGTGGCGGAAGACGGAGGAGTTTATGGTCTGAATGATGAGTGGGAAGTTGTGGAAAATATATAGCATGCAAGTTAGGATTTTCATGAAAGATGGGCAGAAGATAAGGTTTGGAGAAGTGGAGCGACAACAAGATTTGTGTGTAGGTGAAATTGCAAGGATGGATTGACTTAATAGGGTTTTGTGCGTAGTCGAGATAGGGAAGAGCAAGTTGGTGTTTGGATTTGTAGTATGAGAGGGCTAGGGTTTTAGTTTGAGGCACCGACTTGGTTGGGAGGTTAGGCAACGAGTTAGAATTGGAATCAGGATGTCAAATGTGTAATATATATGTTGACGACTCTGGGATGAGGGAATTAGGGTTAGGGTTAGCATATATTTTAGGGTTGGAGTTTGTATGAGAGAGACGCGACATTCGAATTAACAACAGTGTAGAGAGGGGTACTCATACCATCTTTGGAATGAAAGATTGAAGGGGCAGCAAGAGTAGGTGATAAATCAGAGAGATTGTGTAAGAGAGTGTCATCGAGAAGGATGAAGCCTTTAGATGATTATGATGATATCGATCGTCATCTTGAAAAATGATAATGAAGTTAAACATTATTGAAAAAAATAGATTTCTATGAGGAAGAAGAAATGTGTCTCTGATAAATTTTAATATGATGTTAATACAACATACTACTACTTTTTGGTCAAAAGTTTATTTTACAATAAAATAGACATAATAAGTTGTTTAAAAATAGATAAAACAAACATAATAACGGTCAGTTAAGAAAAAAAATCTATTAATAGTAGAACATCATTTAGTAAAAGGAATTCAAATAGTTTCTTTGAAAATTATTTGAAAAATGTGAGTTATATATATGTATATTCAATTGCAAGGATTTGTGAAATATATCAAATCAAGTGTAATTATATTTGTGAACGACGTTTACGTTATTGCTTTGTATTTTTGTGTAATTTAATAATGAAATTGTTGATGAGAGATATGTGAAATTATGAAGAATAATGTGATGTAATTTATGTAGACTAATAAGACCTATACATGAACATAATAAATATGAAAGAAAATGAATTAGATTGAAAATAAGTTATATTTCAAACTTTGAGAAACTTGTGATAAAAGAAATAATTTTTGCAAACATACATGTACATAATTTTTGAAATATATGGTTAAAAAAAACTAAGAGAAAAATATAAATTAACAATTAGATTTGGCTCATCTTTGAATATGACTTATTTTATTCTAATTTTGTAAGTTTATTCAAAACAAGTTTAATGTTTTAAATGATTAATAATAATTGAATTTATTTAGTACAGAAATAAATTAACAACTATGAAATCATTTGATAGAATAATAATAATTTATTTTAATTTAGTTCATTATTAAAAGAATCACGTGCGAACCACGTGCGACGCACGTGATATTTTCTAGTATTTCAAAAAGAGTGATGAAGCATACCACTTTTCTTTTTTAGTAAGTAAAACAACTTCTGGGTAGATATCTTGTTCAGATGGAACAACTAAGCACACTTCATTAGTTAAGTACACTAGTTAAACTCAAATCTGAAAGGCTGGGTGAAGGCTGTAAAGTTATCATTCAGGAAGAGGATTAATTTGTCAAATTGCAATAATTTAATCAAGCTAGACAAAAAAATCATATCATACGATAGACTACTCTTTAGTCTCTATGAAGTTGAAGTTAATAGTATATTGAGCGATGATGGTACATATATTCACAAATTATTAAAATCTTCTGGGATTGAAATCAGAAAACGTTATTACCATACCTGGCACGAGGTACTAAAATTCGTGTTGCATCCAAAAGATCTTGTAACTGAACTGCAGTTTTCAGCTTTGTCTGGAGATGGGCATATAAAGAGGGTTAAGGAATAGAATCAACAAAATGAGGAAAATATGGAATAATTAATAAGCACCTCTGCTCTAGGTCTTCCCCCATTATATTTCAACATCAAATTTAAAAGCTTTTCTTCTGTAACTTTCAACTTGACTTTCTGCTTTGGAGTTCTGTCACCACTGTCCAGCAAAGAATGATTTCTTCAAGGGAGAGAACAACACACGGATTTAAAATAAAGTAACAAGAAAGGTCATGTATATCTTACTGACGAATAATGGCAATGACACAACGTAGCTCTTCAGATTGCCCAAATGTCCCAATTATCCCACTTCCCTGACGTGTTAGTCCTTCACATGGTTGAACTGGCTCATTGACCTTCCATGGTAAAGTTGGAGGAATTGTAGAAGAAAGATGAGGGGCTTTTGCATCAAGAAATATTTTCCTCAAAACACAAGCAGCATCGTCGTAATATCTGCATTTAATAAGTAAAAAATTATATTCAGAACGCCAAAAGACAACAAGGCAAAAAAGAGATAACAATAGGCTCATAGCATATAAATTTGAAGTCTCAGAACAGAGACAGAAATACTTTCATAATAACCCCTAACAAAATTCCACTCCCTAACTCATTATGAAACCAAATAATCACAGAAAAAAATAAGAAACAGAAAATGTTACTTGTAAGAGTTCTTCACGAAGCTCCATCCATTGACATCACAAACATAGGAACGGCCCTCACAACGCAACAAATCGAAGCCGCAAACCTACAATAACATCAGAAACTATTACTTATTCACTGAAAATTGCCACATTTAATCTCTGTAGAAAGATTTCCTGGTTCTGTCACAGGCATAAATCATCCAAGCAAACTAATGTAGTGAATACAAGCTGCAAGAAGTTTTGTGATGTGAGTTAACAAAAACAATAATGAGGTAGACCCAGAGAGAGGAAAGAAGGTTTTGAGAAGTCCATTTAGAACAGTTAAAAGGAGAAGTCGCTAAACTGATAAAAACTGAGCACCATAAGAAGAAAACTGATATAAAAAATACCGAGCACCATAAGAAGAAAACTGATACGAATTAATCATTTTGACTTATGCTAATAAAACTAAATAGAAGCCCATGTATTATGCAACACGATTTAACTATGTAATTCTGATGAACTTCCTTTAGCAGAAAGAAGATATCATGATGCACAGGAGGCAGTGGACAGACAGACAGCTTAATTACCGAAAGCTACCGATCACTTAAAGTTTCCAATATTTGCCATTCATGTAAACAATGAATACACATTCAAAGAAGTATATTTACTTACCCCTTGCCTAAATGCCATGCAAACCTCTCTCGCCATTTCCTTCTCATTAGGAGTAAGCAGGACAGGATATCTGACCTGGAAACAAAGAAACTCTTAAAGCCAATAGGCACAGTTCAAACCTTTGACAGTGGATTAAGAAACTGAATCAAGTAAATTCAGCAATCAGCAACACGATCTCAATAGAAACAACATAAAGTCAAGCTTCAGTGTGTTCTTTTAGTTCCCAAAAGCGAGACAAAACTACAAATGTGTAAAGCAGTATCAAAGTTCTTATTGTATAGGTATCAGAATTACTTACCTCTTTACCATTAGGATTTCTCATAACAACGCCATCGACAACGGGAGATTTCCTTGCCTCTGCATGGGCATACTCAGGGCCCACTGTATACACCTAATACATATAGAGAGTATTTTTTGATCAAATTTTAAAGAAAATATCCCCGAACAGAGTTCAAAACAGCACCAAGAGGATATGTATAAGTATATAAATGGTTTCACTTTCCCCCTTCTTTTGATATATTTATTGGACACATCCATAAGGGAAGGGACAATAAACAGTAAGTGATACACACAAGTTTGATGCGTAATCTAGGACGTTTTAAGAACCGAGGCATGTGTTTAAATGATAAACATATTCAATGAATGCAAGGAAACACATGATTGAAAGATAAAATACATGATTGAAAGATAAAATACTTCAGTAGGCACGAGAAACTTGCTGGTAGCATTCATGAAGTTCTCATAGGATCAAGTATATAATGTCCAATACGATAACTTTAATTGATTTATCTTATTAGAAATGTACAAGAAATTGTACCAAAAAGGTAATATTTTCATATGAAATCATTCACTGAACTTTTGAGGCCTATCAATTATTAAGACGAGTGCCTGCATGGACATAGGCAATGCTGCCAACCTAATTGATGAGCACTATCATATAAGGTTAAACTCACTCATTTCTCCAAAATAAACTGAGCAATTGTGATATCCAAATAACACAGTGGATTACAAAAATCAAAAAGTAAACTTGGGCAGCATGTATAAATTAGTTGTAGATTCACAAGGTTCTCAGAAGTGCAATAACAGAGAGTCCAATAGCAATAACTCCCATATTGTACATCAGGAATTTAAAACTTATTTGTATACTAAAGAATTAAAGCTTCACGAAGACTTATCCACTAAAATACCAGACCACAGATTAAACAACCTTGACATCTGTTCCTCCAGTAGGCATAAATTCCTCATATATATAGGACCCTTCACGCCTCACTCTTCTGACCTCTGGATGAAATTCACTAGAGCGATTACCAACCTGGGAAAATATGAAATATCAACAGATATCTAGTGTGATCTAGGCATAACATAAACCATTACTAAACCAAAACTAGGAGACAGAATTTACAAAATAAAAATCAAGGTGGTAAACTTCGAGCCATGGACAATTCATAGTCCTGATCCAGTGATATGATTAATCTAACTACTATTATAAGAGAATTAATATGTACTTGAGTGTTTTTTGAATTGTAAAACCAGTTTTCAATTGCTAACAACAGCAATCATTTGATTTCAACTTAATACAGCAGTTTCTCTGCCGAACCAACTAGTATAATCCAAATGAAATAGGCGTAGGGAAAGAGACATATAGACTACAAACATGCCTCAAGAATGAAAAAATGTAGCTGACATTGACATAGACACACTCATTATGAAGAGAACTAGTAGTTTATTTTATAAAGATATGGAGTTCAAATTAATATAATTTAACTGAGAATGTGCACATAAAATTATATCAATATACTTTTCTTCCACATAATCATCTGTAAGTATAATTTGAAATTGCTACACTGGAGGGCCTGAAACTATGTATGTGTAATGCATTATGCATCCAAAATGTTTATACAACGTAATGGCTTCACATTCATGGTCTATCCTGAGTTTCTATGCTCCCTGCCACCCTCGCCCCAGCCCCACACACACCAGAAAGAAAAGAAAAGAAATGACATTCCCAGTAAGGAAGATCCGGAAGTGGAGTGAGTTTGCTTTTGCAGTAAAATAAGTACGCAGATGCTAAGTGACGACAAGCTAGAATGGACACATCCAGGCACTGGGGACATATCTGTTATAAGTTAGCAGATGCTAAGTGACGACAAGCTAGAATGGACACATCCAGGCACTGGGGACATATCTGTTATAAGTTAGCAGTAGTAATACAGATACAGTCTTCTATGATTAAATGAGAGCAACACAAACCAGTAAAGAAAACTATCCTACATATACAGAGTACAGGCCCAGACTTAATTAGTGCAAAAATTCATAATGAAAATTGAAATTTGGAGAAACTAATTCACTTGCATAAAATCTTTTGAAATGTGAATTATACTTTCACAAAGCGAAACTAAAAACCACCCAAGTTGACATGACAATGAGGATTGAAAAAAGAAAAGGAATTAAATCATCTGACAGAATTCTCACCTTTCGAAACAATTCTTTCATTCCCCCACCGGCTGAACTAGGGTAATATATCATTATACTGTGGTCATCAGCTTCACAAAAACAGAAGATGAGAATCCACAGGAATTTCTAGAAAGGATATAATAATAGTACATTGTAACGAAGTTCGCAGCATCTCATTCTCCTCTTTCCTATTTCTTTACTGGACAACAGTTCAGCATAAGTTTTCCTTGCAGATTTTAGAGGATTGTGTACCATATTGGTCATCCCGGGGGTTACCAATTTCACTCGATAGGCCTGTCATGCGCTATCAGCTCAAGACCAAACTAGGCATCAACATAAAGAAGCTCAATATGCTAATAAAGGCAGCAGAAGAAAAATGTTAGAGGACATTATGATATTGCTTGAAAGGTTTAGAGCTCACAAAGCCACCTCATCAAGACAACTGATCTATAATCAACAATTACAAACTTTCTTACACAGTCAATAAGTGAAGGATACATTGAAGTAATTAGTTTTGATAGCAATATAAGATTTAAAATTTAGGTCAGAAATTCAGATCAGATGATGCTCTGTGCTGTGAACTTGTAATTATAAAAGACACGAATTCAATTCAAATTAAGAGCAAGTTCTGGGACCTAAGCCTGGATGCAAGTTGTAAATCCCTGGTTGGTGAATCATATGACTCAGGCCAAAACAACTAGAAAGGTTTCCCACACAGAACTAGTAATTAGTGAATATTATATTAGATAAAACCTTACCATGAACAGGCTTCTCCACAAAAGGCTTACAGAATCGGTGGCCATGGACTTCAACAAAATCTTCCTCCTCGACAAAATAATCCAGCTCTTGATTGGGATATTCCCTGTTAATTAAGGCATACCTTGGAACTGGAATTCCATACATTTCAAGCCTCTGAAATTGGATTCAAATTAACCACCTCACCATCACCATAATATAACTCACAGCCCAAAAACAAAAACGAAAGATAAGAGAAAAAAAGATTACATTTGTAGATAGAATAAAGATCGAAAATGACACACATATTACTGACCAACTGTAAGAAAAAATGAAATTCGAGAAGGATAATTGGAATGTCATTGTCGAGAAAAGCAACATATGAAATCAGCTGACAGTTTCTAGATAGAGAAATAACTTGACAAAATGCTTTTGGTATAAGATACATATTTTGACATGATCGGTGGTAAACATGATGGAGCTATCCAAAAAAGAAAACGGTTGCATAAAGGTAATATCAATTGGATTTCAAGACAGTAAAACGAGAATTCCAATCAAATGGACTGTAAGTTGGAGTAGCGTGGAAAATTAAAAATTATTTTTCAAGACGTCAAAATGGATGATGGAATACTGAGGTGACATCAGAAGATAGTTTTTGAAATGGCTTGTATTAACACAAAATCTAGTTTAGTTGTAAGGATGAGCTTAAAACATGGAAGATGACATCAACTTCCCCAAATGAACAAACCACATAGGTTTCGCTTATTCACTTAATTATTTTGGACTAGCTATCTTGGCTGCATAGAGAGCTAAGGAAATGAGCACCAGACTGCAGCTAGTATATTAAATGGGTATATGTGTATTAAATTTCTCTGGAAGACTGCATACCTCATAAACAGCCCTTCGATCATGAAGAATGTGCTGCTGTCCCAGTTCATTTACAAGGAAAGGCCTACAATGTAAAAATGATAACAAGTGAAATCATTTTTACCATATAATTCATTTATGGCCAAAAATTAGAAGGAAAACAGAAAATATTTCAAAATAACAAGAGATGTACGCTTACTTTCTTAGTGCAGCATATGCCTCAGCCTTCTCCAGAGGATAGCCAGTGGAATGAAAGGCAATCAAGCATTCACATATAGGCCATCTGCAGTTTAAGACCAATCATATTATCCACCAAGCACCCGTTTTGAGAATCATAGAGTTTTCAACTAGGCCACAGAAAGAAGAGAACTAATAATAATCGTTGCTGTAAACATTAAAAACTTATTGGAGAAATCTCACCTCTCAATAGGCTCTTCAAGGATTACCTTGTCTCCAAAATGCACAACCTACAATCATTTCAGAATCAAACAGTGATTAAGTAAATCGTAAGAATGAGAAACTGAAATTGAACTGCTAATAGTATAACTTATAATCGTTGCAATGAATAATTTATTTCTTTTAGTACATGATTTCAATTGCAAGAACTAATTAAAACTCGCCAAATAACTAATTACCTCAAATTCACCAAATGCCTGCAGTCTCTCCAAAATCTGCAACATAGGAGCCGAAATAGCCTAAATGGAGCCGAAACAGCCCCCAAGATGAAAAATAAATGGGGAAAAAACAAATGAGCTAAAATCAGTACTCAATAACACTATTCAATAGTAGTGCATGCTTTTTTCCAGGAGTAAAAAATCTAACGAACAAAAGAAATAGAACCTCGGAGCCGCATTTCACCTTCTTTTCCATAACACAGACTCCAATCGTTATTTTCTTCGGGAAGCTATCATCCTTCTCCTCCATTATAGCACCTTCTGTTTCTCAATCTCTTCCGCACGGCTCAAAAACTCAGGAAAATTATCAAAGTGCACCTTAACTCATTCACAATACACCGCATCAAAAATGAAAACATGGCAAAAACGAAAGCGAGAACAACGCACACAAGTTTGTTACCTCAGATGCGAGATTTTCGCGACGAGTAATGGATAGTTGAATCAATTTTCACGTTTAGGCAACAGCTTGTTTTCAGATGTTAATCACGAGAAAATAGCAGAGCAATTTATAGAGTGCATTGCAGTACTCCTGTGTACGGTGTATGTATGGATTTTTTGTGGATTCTTGAGATTTGCAGAATATACTAAAATGGCGGGGAGCATTGAAAGTGACGCGCTATATAGATAATGATGATAAATCATATGGCTTTATGTTTTCTCGTCCTTTTCATCGTTTTAAGTCCAAAAAAAAACATGGGAAAAATACTATAAAGACTCCAAATTAAATTTTCATATTTAAAAAATTCATAATATTATTTTTTAATTAAAAAAATTCATTCCAGTAATTTTTTATTCCAAAAATCTTATATTTATGATTAATAATTTATAAATTTAATTGTTCTTAGTCTTTTAAATTAAAAATTATCGATTATAAAAATACATATATATTGAAAATCCGAACTAATTATGATTTTACTTTGGAATTTTTTTAATCTTCTTTAAAAAAATTGAAAAAAAAATGTATTATAGATAATTAACATTTGAAAAAAATTCAACGATTATTTCCGATATATACAAAAAAAAAATCAGTTATTAACTTATAAAGATAATTGAGTTTAAAATTATTAGATATAAAAATTTATTTTAGTGTTTCTTTCAGTAATTTTTCAAAAAAAAGAAAGACAATGAGTGTGAAAATGTATGGAAGTTGGTAAAATCTCATCAAGAAAATAAACAGAATGTTATATATTATTGGCAATTTATATTATTTTGTGGTTAATCTTTAATATGGTAAAAAATCAGTTTATTATAGTAAATATTGATTATGAAGATCTTATCAGTCTTCATTATAATTGAAAGACCTATAAGAAGATAATAGGTCAAATGGGGTTTATATCATTACTTAAATAAAACTTATCTATTATCTATCTATTATCTATTATCTATTATCTATATTATAGTAAAGCGGTGTGGGACCCACTTTGCTATCTATCATTTTTCTGGTGATTTTGAATTTTTTTTATTCAAAAAATTTATTAGTTGACTTGATTGACTATATAATTTATAATGATTAATCAAGTGACATAATATATGGCAAAAGAAGAGTAAATAGTGCATTCTACTTTATGATTAATAATATTTATGGTAAGTTTCTTATTTTTAAATGAATATTTATTCTCCTAAATTTTAGCCATTATTTTATTACAAAGACAACCAAATCAAATTTGACATTAAAAATAAAATTTACGGTAAATTTTATTATTACCTAAACAAGCCATCTTTCCGAATTTTAAATTTTTTAATCATTAAATGCACACCATTTTTATAGCTAGATTGAAGCTTTCCATAGCTAGATTTATTTATAATATATGCTAAATAATTTTGCAATCTTTCAAACCATTTTTTCATTTATGAATTTCAAATCGCGTTCAAAGGTTGTTGTATCAGGAACTTACAAAGAGAAAAATCTATGATTTTTATAGTTATTCAAATAAGGATTGACAGTAAGTATTATTCGCATCCAGAAGTTTCGAGTTATTTTTTTATTCTTAATAACTCTCTTTCATTTGGCTTTCTTGGACAATGTTGTTGTTTTTTCTCTATGTTCCCATATTTTTCTTATTTTATCTTGGACAATGTTGTTCGTTATTCATTTTATTTTGTTTTTTCTCTATGTTCCCATGTTTTTCTTATTTTTCTTCCTTTTCTAAAAAGTGATTAGGTTTTCATCTCTCTAATAATGTTTTTCATTTTTGTATTCAAATTTATTGGTGGATTACCTCACTTTTATTCTAATTTTTTTGAATAGATTTATGTTCTTATTTTGAATAAGTGAAGTGTTGAAAATTGTTCTTTGTTTTCTTTTAGTTTAATTTTTTTTTTTATTATACCTTTGTTTCAACTTAAAAGTAAAAGTTACGCAAATTTTGTTTTTATCTTTATAGCACATCAATTACATATCGTTTGTACTTCTCACAAGTTTATTGGTGCTATTATTTATCTTTTGGCTTATTCCTTTCTATTTGCTATACACAACCCATATAATGTTATTATGGATTAACGCCTTTTTCCATAATCATTCAACGAAAGTATGTTCCTTTTTGCGAAAATTCTTTTAAATTTATAGTATATTTTACATGAGATTTATACCTTATGGCTTTATAAGTTTTAAATTCATCATTAGTTCAGAATTTTCTTTTTTAATTTTCTTGGTTGTATTACTTTTCAATATATTTTTAATACGATCATCAGTTCAGAATTTTCTTTTTATAATTTTCTTGGTTGAATTACTTTTCAGTATATTTGTTTTCTTTGTTTTGAAGAACTTTTTTCTTTTATGTTTTATAGAAAGGAAGTGACACTGATCTTATGATTGTTAACCTCCACAATTTAAGTTTATTAAAATATAAAAATATTTCATAACATTGTAATTTTAGGAATATACAAAAATATATTCCTAAAATATTTACTTGCGAACCAAAAAGAAGTATATGATTGATTCTGCTTTTTTTTTTTTTTTTTCATTTTACAAACTCACTTTCTATTATTATAACATGTAGATCATGTTTGAGCAATTTGTATAATATAATTATATATGATAAGAAACATTAATGTTCATTACCCATGTAATGGTATTTTATATTTGTTAATATTTTACCGTGCATAGCACGGGTTGCCTGCTAGTGATTATTTAGATAAAATACTGTTACAAATCAAAACTCCATTAATGGAGGTGAAGCTCGAAGAGAAAGGAAGGAAAAACTTTGTATATTGAATTGAGCTGAATATCTTGTTATGAGTTACAAATGAAGGTCTATTTATAGACCAATTATTATTATTAACAGAAAATAATCTTGATTAGCAAGCTAATTAACCTGCTATTAACTAACTTCTAACTAACTAACAAACTAATAGCGCAATTACATTTATAACCCTAGTATGCCAAATGTATTTTGACAAATATAATTATATCTTTTGTGAATATATACAAAATATGCATAGAGAATATGTTGTCTAATAAAACAAATTAGCTTAATTATGTGAATCATATCGAAATCTACCCTTTGTATTTAATTGAAGATTATGGACTATGTATACTCGATATTCGATATGTGATTGACCAATGTACGTGCATAAATATGTATGTAATTTGATTTGAAATTAATTAATGAGAGCGATGAAATTTTCGTTATAATAAAAATCCCATATTAAAAAAAATGGTAGAAGTTAAATTAGTAGCAAGTTTAACATATAATCAAACATAAGTTACACGTGAAAAGGGAAAAATATTTAACAATTTATATTGAAATAAAATGGACATTGATAACTATTTATAGCTTAATTGCAATCCAAATTAAGCAGAATAGTTACAAATTTGCACACCAAACTTGTATCACGAACTTGCCTTTGTATATTAGATAACAATTATAGATTCTACTATTCTAATTTATTTATTTAAAAAATTTACTTCCGAAATTGTTTTGCAATCGCGTTTGTATTATTCGACGTTTGTACGCCACTTTTGATAATATTGCTTGAAATACTAAAATGGAAATAAGAATTAAATTAAAAATAATATATTTCTTTTAACAGTAAGACATATTTTTGTTAGAAGTGTTTTGTACCATTTCCAGGTCTCATCATCGTAATCTGGAACAATTTTCCTAATAATTAGAAAAAATGAGAAATATTCACCAAAACATATATAATATTCCAAAAATTCTAAAATTGAAGATAAATACCATACATAAATGAAGTTGAGTCAACTATCTTTCTTCTTTTTGTTATATCGTTTTGTCAATAATATTATAAAAAAATATACTTAAGGTAATAAATTCGTCCCAATATAGATTTATGAGTTCAATGCAACTGATAATAATGCAAAAACTAATATATAAATCCCAAATACACCGCACGTAAGCATTTAGAGAAAATATCCATCATGCGTTCAAATACCGTTATATTATTCACCTCTCCATCATCAACTGCATGTCTGAATGTAAATTTTATTGCAAGTGTATATTATCTCAATGTTACATATTTCTAATGAAATTTTTTGTGATAAATTATTTTGGATTGAAATATTTATATGAAATTTTTAGATGTAAAGATTTATTTAAAGTATTTCAAAATTTTCCTCAAAAATGGTAAAAGAAAAGTGCATTATTATCTTTTAAATAAAATCTAACTTCACTTGATTTATTACCATGTTCCATTGAAAAGATTGGTAGTGATACATATTTAGAATCATGATTCATGAATCATGAATGTTTTCATAATAGAGATATATATATATATATTAATTATTTTTGTTCTGGAAAAATTAATCCCCCCCAACCAAGCTTAAATTTATTTATTTTTTTCTCTTTTATTATATGCTTTTCACATTTAGACCCATAATTTTATAGTGTCCAACGCTTAGTCCCGCCATTTAAATAACGATCAACTTCGTTAGACAACATTTTGACCAGGTTTTTTGAATAGATTTTGTGCATAAAAAATACGTGATATTAAATAGAAATATGATAATATTGATATTCACGCAAATATTATATTCCTAAAAAGCGATCAACTAACGAAATTGACCATTAAATTTTGGACGATAAAATTAAATTTAAAATATTTTAAAAAATTTAGGACTAAACATGAAACATTTGTAACGCATAAAATCAAAACAAAAATCAAACAAATCACATAATAAAAACATTTTTCTCTTTTTTTTTTTTAATTATAATACTTGGATATTTAAGGAGTGACGTGGGTATCACGTTGTCCACCGCTCGAGTTAAACGGGCCACATGTATAATGTGGGCTTCCAACCATAAGGCCCATAACTTAACCGGTGATTATTTACTCTTAATCATGTTTCCAACATCATTAATGTCTTCTAATCCCAAGAAAAAACATTAGACTTCCTTATTAACCGTTGCCATTAAAGATAGTCTCAAATATTGATATAAAGTATTAACATAGATTTCCCCCTCTATTTACCACATCATCTAAAAAGTCTTAACACTCAAATAATTGTTTTTATTTCGATAGTTGATTTTGAACTATGATTCCATAAAAAATTAAACAATATAAATCATTGATTTTTTTTTTTTCAAAATCTAAGTTATATAGTAGTAAGTTTATGAATTTGTTGCATGCTATGATGCTAAATTTTGTGACATTTAATAATTGTCTAAAAAAAGATAATAGTGACGAACAATGACAAAGAAAACTTAGGCACTTTTCCATAAGTGATTTCTAATCACAGTCTCTTTCATTACATGCAAATAAAGTAATGCAGCAAACCCTATTCACAAACTTAATTATTTATCAAAACATCATAAATTATCAGTCAATGTCAGCTTCAATACAACCCATCTTTAACGTCCATATTAAGTCACCTAACAATTAACATAATTAGCAACTAAGATTACAAATTTTACAAATATTTCCACTTTCTCAAAATCATATTCTAAATATATATAGTCAAACACATTTTTAGTTAAGCAAAGTATATAAATCAAAATTCTTTGAAAACATATATTAACCCATTCTTAAAAATTCTCCATAGTTCAAAGATTATCATAATTTCTATAGAGATTATACTAATCCCCACAACCACAATTCAACTAAACTTGATATAATTATTCCACCATTGAAAGATATGACACGTATGGTACATTATTATTATTAATAATAATTTTGTGCATTAATTTACGAATCTCACGAGAAAGTTAAACGAGTCTAAATTGCCTAATGCCTATAGACTGTCCAGATATCCTATGCGGAAAATGACAAATAGGCATTCGATTAAGGAAATCGAGCCCATGACTAACAACATAAAATTCAACTGTTCGATCAATTCTACTGAAATTATTATTTTTAATTGTCACGGAGAGAGATATTTAGTACTAATAAAGCAACAAAAAGATCTCATTACACACTTATTTACTTAGAGGGTGTTTGGCTAAGCTTATAAGCTCTTTTAAACATCTTATAAGATGTTTGAGAGCTTATAAGCTTTATGCAAGTGTTTGGATAATTTTTTTAAATAAGATCTTATAAGACCCAAAAATAAGATGTTTGGGTCTTATAAACAAATAAGAAATAAGTTAGCCAAACCCAACTTATTTCAAAATCTTAAATTTTTGATGTTGTTTATATTGTTACAAACATAACAACCTTATCTAATTTCCTCCTTTCTAACAATATTCTTCTCCGATTTTTATTTTTTATTTTTATAATTGCACAAATTCTTTCTTATAATATTTGAAAACATCTTATAAGCCTAATAAACTTATTTTATCCAAACACTTGAGAGCTTATTTTTTAAATAAGACCAAACATCTTATAAGCTCTTAAAACATCTTATAAGTTGTTACAACTTAATAGATGTTTTAAATAAGCTTAGCCAAACGCTCTCTTAATCTTTAGTTGAGATTATAATAAACCGATTTCATTACACACTAATTCTACTTACTTAAAATTGCCCACTAAACAAAGCATAAACCAAACCCCCAACAGCAAACTTCCCACTTCTCACCAAACTCGAACATCAAAACAACGCCTGAAATCTGCAGCAACAATTTCAATTACATTTCTCAATTTTTGATGAACAAGAAATGAAGAAACTAAAAAACTTCTATCTGCAATTAAAGCACCCACACACAATGGAGAAGAAATGGATCTTCCCCATAGCCATTGCCTCAATAATCTCACTGTTCCTGTTGTTCCTGACAACCCTAACCTCCTCCGACGGCACGCCGCTGCTGCCGCTCCGCCGTTACTACTCCTCCGGTGGCGCCGCCTCCATTTTCGTTGAATCGAAGCTCAAAACCCTACCAATCTCCGCCCTGCCTCCGCCGCCGCGGTTTGCGTACCTAATCTCCGGCTCCGCCGGAGACGGCGGCATGCTCCGCCGCACGCTTGAAGCTCTGTACCATCCTAATAATCAGTATGTTGTCCATCTAGATGCGGAATCTTCTACGGAGGAGCGTCTGGATCTGTATAATTATGTTAATACGCATTTGATTTTTGGGAGGTTTAAAAATGTGCGTATGATTACCAAGGCTAATCTGGTGACTTATCGTGGACCTACTATGGTGGCGAACACATTGCACGCGGCTGCTATTTTGTTGAAGGAAGGTGGGGAATGGGATTGGTTTATTAATCTCAGTGCCTCTGATTATCCATTGGTTACACAGGATGGTAATTTATTTCTTTTTATGTTTTGGTTTTAATGCTGAAAAATGATCTCTTTTTTTTTTGTCTGTGATTGGATGAAAGCATTGGATTTATGATTGAATTTGAATGTTATCTGTTTGCTTTGAACTTAATAATCTGTAGTTTCTTGTTGATGATCAGATCTGCTGCATACGTTTTCGTACTTACCGCGGGATCTTAATTTTATGGATCATACGAGTAATATTGGTTGGAAAGAGTAAGTGCCCTCTATTGATGTGCTTTTAATGATCATTGTTCTAAATGTTTTCATATATTGTTTTTATTTGGGATTTAGGCAATTATGATGGAAATTTGTGGCATATTTTGACATAATGTTTTATTTAGGTTCCAGAGGGCGAAACCAGTTATTATTGATCCGGGGTTGTACATGACAAAAAAGGCTGATGTATTTTGGATTACGCAGCGAAGAAGTGTACCAACTGCGTTTAAGCTCTTTACAGGTGTGTTTTGCCGTTATTAATTTGAATATTCTTACTATGGTTATATTTGATTTCCTACGTGCTTCGTCATTTCTACGTGAAAAATGTTACTTATTTTAGTCTGAAAGAGTGAATGCTTCACTTTTTCTGAAGCAATGTGTTTGCACCATTTTGGAAAACCTAAGCATGGAGGCATGGTATCTTGTCCTGTTAGGATTGGAAATATTTAGGTAGTTTGTGGAACAAAGTTGATTCCTTGGTGCTTTTCTTGTCTTGACATTTTCCCAGTTAGAAAGTGCTCAAAATGTATTCAAACTAAATCTTTCTTTATCTCACTTTTTTTATCCAGCTAATTTCAATTGTGTTTCACTACACTGCCTTTTAATCATGGCCAAATCTATTTTATATGATTTTTTTTATCCATGTTCAGTTTTAATTTCACTCGTGTTAACGCTCGGCAAGTTTACTGTACCATCAATGTTATTACCATTTAAAATTTTTGAAGGTTTATTGTTGATTGGCATCTGCTGATAGCTAATTTAAACTCATCAAGGTACTCCTTGTTTTTGGTTTCCCCGTTTCTGTATAAGAGTTGGCCATTAATCTATGCTCAAACTTAGGGTTCATGCGAACGTGGTAAAAAATAAGATTTTCTTCTTCCCTGAATTCCTCATCTGTTTTGACCTTTCTAAATCAACAAATTAATACACTGAAGAACTTGAGATAAGAGATGTGTTGAAGCCAACAAAAGTACTCTCTATTTATATCTTCCAAGGCTACTAGAATTTGAAAAAATATTTCATTTTTAATTTAGTTTTAATCAACACAATCCTTACATACAGTAGAAACTCTATAAATTAATACTCTTGGGACCACCAAAATTTATTAATTAAAAGAGTTATTAATTAATCGATAAATTAATAATTATTAATTTATACATTAATTAATATTTTATTAATTTATAATGAAATATTCAATTTACAAACACCATTCAAACTTTCACTTAATTATGGTACAATGCATGTACAATAATTAAAAAATATTTTTTATATAAATACAAGATAATAATGCTAACACAAATAAATCATACACACACGACATGCCTTCTAATCTTAAAGGTGTGAAAAAAACAATAATGACCGGCAACATTCGAAGAGCATTATGCATGCACAACAAGGATAATCCAAGTCTCACTCAAAAGCAATTGTAAGAATGGATGTTAGCAATTATGCAAGCACAACAAGGATAATTCAAGGACAATTGCAAATTGATTTGCAATGTGAAATTGATTTCAACAAAAAAACAAAAGACAATTGAATCATTTTTCAAAAAAATTCATAAATCATTCATGTAATATGTAGTATATAAGGAATTATTAATTTATATTTTATAGGGGACCTATAGAAATTATCAAAAATGTATTATCTTATAATTTTAGGGAATTATTAATTTAGCACCCTATCCCCGAGTCGGGACCGGCCAAAAATATTATCTTAGAGAGTTTATTAATTAATCGAGTATTAATTTATCGAGTTTATACTGTATTAGCTCTGTTTCTGTGCAACATTTGACAGCTTGTTCTCTGTTGGCCACCTACCGCTCGTATATAAGATTCCATGTTGAAACCGACTACATATACGACTCCCAATAGCTGCATTTCATGTTCTAATGATATCTGCATGATATTTATTTTTTCTTCTGATATATTACCAACTGCCAACGCTCAAGGCACTGGTCTAACTGAAGATTAGTTAGAAAATTATATCCACTATTTTCATACATTATGGCAATATATTATTTCTCTTGCTCTCGTAATATTACTCATGCAATTACAAAATATTTTTCTTTGTTCTCCATAAAATCTTGGATATATTGTCTTGCATGTTGCTGAACTTCTTCTACTACAGGATCTGCCTGGATGGCACTATCTCGTCCGTTCATCGATTACTGCATATGGGGATGGGACAACTTACCCCGAACTGTCCTAATGTACTATGCAAACTTCTTGTCTTCCCCAGAAGGCTATTTCCACACCGTCCTTTGTAATGCCCAACAGTTTCGCAACACCACGGTGAACAGTGATCTCCACTTCATATCATGGGACAACCCTCCTAAGCAGCACCCTCACTACCTCAACGTCGAAGACATGCAAAGGATGATCGATAGTAACGCCCCGTTTGCAAGAAAATTTCACAGAGACGACCCTGTGCTCGATAAAATCGATGAACAACTCTTGTTTCGGGGTAAAGGCATGCTTGTACCAGGAGGGTGGTGTATAGGTAGCGGTGAAAACGGGACCGACCCATGTTCCATTGTGGGTAACACAACGGATCTTAGACCCACCGGCGGTGCAAAGAGACTGGAAAATCTTGTGACGTTTTTGTTATCGAATGACAATTTTCAACCGCGGCAGTGCAAATAGTGAATCTTTCTCGAGATGGGCAGTTTGTTTAAGATGGAAAAATCGAATTAATATTGGGTTTCAAGATTTGCGGGGTGTAAGTTGTATTCAATGTGAAGAAAATTACAGATAAGAGTATATGCTGCCCTGATCGTCGTTTTTTGACACGTAGACATGTTCAGGGGCAAAAGAGTCATCAATGAGGCAGCTTGCTGGTGGAATACTTCACTGAGGTAAGTTCTAGAAGAAGAATGGTTCTTCCTGTATTGCATTCTTGAGCTATAATTTTTTAAGACATTAAAATACACAATGAGATCAAATTAGTTGATTGTAGCAATCATTCCCTGTTGTTTATGGTTTACACATGGAGTTCTATTCTGTGATGAAGGGATTCTGATCATTATTCAAAAATTGACAATATTGTTCTTACACAGCCCATAACTTCACACACTAAAAATCAAAGTTCAACAAAAATTACAGAATGGGGTGTGTGTGTGTGTATAGATGAAACACAAGCAAAAACATGAAATAAGCAAGGTGTATAGAGTAGTACCTTAGAATGTCATCAAACAAACGACGATTGTGTTCGTTTTTCTATAATCTTCTCGTGAAGATGTCAAGTATGTGATAAGAAGTCGGAGGAGGTTGAGTCGAGGAGAGATGAGGCATAAATATCGATAATAATATTTAGGCATCATCTCTCCTGCGACTAAAGCCCCTTTCACATTCTTTCATTCCCTTCTGCAAGGTGGTATTATGGTATACTCTTTTCAGTCCTAATAATCTATGATGTCTGTATGATCTATATATATATATATTTACTTAGGTTACAGCTGGTTGTGAACTGGCTTTCTAACGTCACAGTTTTGACATCACTTACTGCATATAGATTCTAAACAGTACCCTTAATTAAGACATATAGATTGTTAACCCTAACCAAATTTGTTACACTTACACAAAAAATTCTATATTACCAATGTAATAATAATTAGTATGATTTTGGATACAAACCCGATTTGAGACAGGCGTAAGCTTAAATGTAGCGGGATTGACTGATTTGGAAGTGGATGAGCGTGTAAATACAAACCCGTGCCTCGACTTTTAGACAAAATTCCTCTCTACTGCGTGACAGAGTAATGCTTTATATGTGTATATATAGAAGCTGGAGGGCTGGGTAGTAGTTAAGTGATGAAAAAAAATAATCTGGTCAATTAGGTCAATTTAGTATAGTCAATGGAATGTGGAACTTTGAATTAGGATTTTGTCTCAAGTTCACATACATTCCTGTGTTCTACAACTTCATTTCACACACAAGAAGTATACTATATTCTAACATTGACCAATTTTTTATAATAAATGCTTTCCATTTTAATGGAGATATATAGTGTGAACATAAAGCACGAGGTTTTGAATTGATGAAAAGATTGGAGGGGAAAAGCAAGAGTAGAATTGTAGTTGGTGGGAGTCTACTTACCGCACAACTTTTGTTCTCTATAATCATGTAATAATCTATAATTTATATCTATCTATAAATGTAAATAAGCAAAACTTGTACTTAAATATTGATAAAATGATTTTTCTAAGAGTTTTTTTTTTTTTTGGTGAATAGCTAACTCATTATGAGAACTGTTAGTTCATGGATTTAGTTTGGTCGAACTTTACGTGAGTTATATCTAATATGATTGGTATAATGTGATGATACATTGTTCTCACCAGATTATCTAATTTTTCAAGGATTATGAAAAACACGTGTTGAAAAAAAAACTGAAAATATTTCTGGATAATAAAATTGGTTACTAAAAATTATTTTTGGACTTCCACTTTCACAAGTTTCAGTTTAAATCAAATATTACATTTAACATTAATCAAATTAAATTAATATTCTCATTGAAATACTTACAACACATCATAACTTATTACATGCACACTGATCATCACATATTCACACTAGGTTCTCTAATGATCTGTATGCTCACCACCCCATTTCTCCGGGCAGAACGTAATCACAAACTCATCAGCCTCACAGCTGACCAACGGCGCCGGCGTATCAAAAGCATAGCTAAAATAACTCGGGCAGGCATCCTTAAACATCCTCGAATAAACACTAGGCTTACACTTCCCAGGGCTCCCATATTCATTCCTACAGCAAAACGAATCGTGATTAAACGCCAAACACGCGCTTTTACACGCCACCACTTCGCCATCCCCGTTCAAAACTTGAAGCTCGACCGGGCACGTGGCCTTCAAGTTCTTCGGGCAGCCCCCGATATTACATTTGCCCTGCCCGGCCTTTGTGGAAACCTGTACGGGCAGATTATAGCCGTCGACAAGGCTAACATCGTAAAAGCTCGGTTTTTTCTTGTCGGATTGTAATGTGAACTCGACTAGAGTGACTGGGGGGAGGCCTATGGCCCCGTTGCACTCGATTTTTCCATCACAGTCGCCTGTTTCGCAAACGGGTTTGTGGTTTGTGGAGTCGAAAAGGCAGCCCGTTCGAGCCCAGATGCGGCCGGTCCAGTCCCCCGGGGCCGGGATTTTGTGGGTTTTGCCCGGCGGGAGGTGGAACCCGCCGTTGGCGATGATGGGGTGGCCTGTGTTTGGTGCAGTTGCAGGCCATATTGGAAATGGGCACTTGTTGGTGATGTAGAATGAGCAAGCTTGTACTTGGAAATTGCCTGAGTTTGAATAATTTAAACCTCGTTAATAATAATATTATTATAATTATGATATATATATATATAGTGTTATAAAACTCGACAACCAAGTTAAATGTAACTAAACTAAGAAACTATAAGTATAAAAACATATATATAAGTAAATAAAGATTCTACACCAAATTAATGAACATATTCTAAATATATTCTGAAAACTTTCAAATTAAAATATATGGTTGCTTATGTTTTTGAGTAAAAAATTTAAAATTTTATCGCGAATTGTATACTACCGAAATTCGTATGAGAATTTTAGTTGTTTATTTATGTTTTTATAATTTTGTTGAAAGTTGTGAAATGTGTCAAATTAATATTGAATATTGATAGGTTGATGGATGATGTGTAAAATGATTATTTTAGTTGTTTGTATAAAGATTATGTGAATTAAAAATAATAAAATATAAAAAAATTGAAAAGTATGAAAGAGAAAAAGAAGTAATGATAATAATGAATTATTTGATTGATACATGTATGAAATGATGCATATATGATTGATAGGTAGTTTATATAGTGAATTGAAAAAGTAGAGTTGAAAATTTGGTGTGTCAAATTTATTTTAGATTTCGGGATTTAAAAACTTAAAAATGAGATTCGAAAACATAAACAAACAAAGCTTAATTCAAGCAACTACTATTTAAAAAATAATAACAAGATTTCTAGTTTGTATGATGAAAGTACCTGATGAAAGAAGGAGCCATACAAGGAGGAGAAATAGTAGTACAAATGTCCCTGGAGTTGTCATTTTACTTGTTGTCGAGTTATAGATTTGGGTCACGCATATATATATATATAGCAGAAGTTAACCATGTTGCAATTTCTTTGATTCCACTTCAAGTTTTGGGATTGAAAGTCTTTAAGACTAAGATAAATAGGAAAAAAGAAGAAATAAAAATGATGAACTATTGCATTAATTAGCATAAATGGTGGATTTTAGTTTGCTTTTAAGGGTGAGGAATTACCACATAAAGACAAATGTCTTTCTTGATTTGATATTGTCAGCTATCAGTATCACTAGTAATCTTAAAGATGGGATTTTAAGGTACGTATTTTTGAGGTTTTAATCTCACCTTATTATAGAAATTTCTATGTACAAAGTACAAACATTGCAGGTTTGGCCGGAAATGTACAACAAATTAAAATATATCCCAACTTTAGCTATTTAAATTCTAGCTCGCTCTAGGTTTGGCTGGGCTCAAATGTGCCATTATTATAATTTATGGGCTGAAAGTGTGGGCTCATAATTATGGGCTTATGATATGAACTTATTATAATTATGGAATTCTGAAAATTGGAGGTGGCCCATTTTCGATGTTATATAGTCAAGAGAAATAATTAGGATTGTTAAAGCCCATATCCTCCTACAAAATATTAATATGCTAATTACTAATGCCATTTCCAATCCAACGTTATTATAGGGAAAATTCTATCACATGCCTAGCCTAATGGAGCCGGTCAATAAGGACCACACATTTAGGGCGGGGTGGGTGGTTTTTGTATGGGTGGTAGAGGTAAAAAACACCCACCCCCACCCTAAATGTGTGGTCCTTATTGACCGGCTCCATTAGGCTAGGCCTGTGATAGCCAGTGATAGAATTTCCCTTATTATAGCGATGGAGAGCTGGTTTGACGTTAAGTTGTCTCCAACTCAGCACTGTTGTTGTTGCACAATTTCTAACGAAACAATTTTACTGTGTTTTTTTTTTTTTTGAAATATATATTTTTGGTGTTTTTTTGTTGGAATGAATTTACAGTAAAATCAATAAATTTGTGCTATATTTATACTAATTTAATGCAAAATTATTAATTGAATTGGAAACACATTAGTTAGTCATATGTTCTAAAATAAATACTAATTTCCATTAGTAGGTGTATATTATTGTGTTGTAGATCACATTCAATTTTTCTATATGCACTTTGTATCAGAAGTTTCTTCCCACTTTTATATGTAATAAAAATTAAAATTTGTCGAATTAAAAAAAAAAAGCCAACTAATATTATGTAGAATATAGGAAATGGTCAAATAGTTATCTTATAATCTATAGTATAGAGCTTTAGGTACAGTTGATCCTATTTGTAGGATTAGCTCAAAGTCATTAAATTCTTGTATTACCATTTTATTGCTTGTAATTTGTTAGGCCCCCCACTTGGCATAAAAGAAGAGCCTCGGTCCCTTGTATAAATGTTCAAATTTATAATTGTCACAATGCAATTAATCTATAGATCCATAACAAATAGTATTTATTTTTTGAACTTATAAGAAGACAACTTATTGTATTTTACTATTATAAACAATCATGCAATATATGACAGTTTGTAAATCTACATGCAATCTGATCACACACGTAGATCTGATTAGGTAATATATATCAGTGGGATATTATAATGATTAATGGGATTCGGACAATTATTGGCTCTTGATCTGCAAATTGTTTTAATCTAAGGAGATTTTATCATATATTTATATATATATATATATATATATATTTACATATATAGATTGTTCTTTACTTGTTTTAGATAGATCTATCTGCTGCTACATCCCACCAGGCAAACATCCTCAAGATCTGTCTTCTAATTGGTAGTTTTTCAAAAAACTCACTAGTTTAATACTTAAATTTTGAAATTTCTGTATTAATGAAACTTAATCATTAATTAAGTTGTAAATAATTTGAATTGCAGCTGTTCTAAGATCGAAATAAGGTAGTAGAATGACATTTTAAATTAATACTATATAAACGCATTAGATTCGCTAAATATTTTCTTAGGACGGAGATTTATTATAATATTTGAAAAAATATACAAAAAATATGTCAATTATTCTATATAAGACGTTGGAGTATACTAGGATACATAATATATTTTGATCTTTGATCAATTTTTACGAACAATGCAAAAATGCATTATAGCTTATTTGATGCGCTTATCTTGTTAACCATTTTATCTATTTACACGGATAAAATTTAACCCAATATCATAAAATTAATATTTTGATCGATTTTTTTTTTTTTTTTTCCGGATAAAATTTAGAGCTAGACTATCATAAAGAAGAAATAAATAAATAAGTTGGATTATATACTAAGATATGTGCTGTCATGGGCCATGTAAATAGTGTAATTTAGTTGGATAATATTAAATTCCAGTTTAATTTCTTGTGTTGGTTAATAATCATAATATCATTTATGGAGTATGTTGGCAGAAATGTTAGTTCAATTTTTAAAACGACTCAAATTGGAGTATGATGCCAATTCATTGTCTATTTAATACCCTATTTAAATATATGTCCCCCTCATATCATTGGACCACGATACCAAATCCTAAACATATTATCTTCTTTACTTATTATGTGTTTTTAAAATTATTTGAATATTTAAGATTTGAATTTTATTCTGATTTTCGAAAAGCTACTCTTTGATATACATCACTCCAACTATTAATTTGAAACTAAGAAAAAGAAAAGAAAACGAACGGAAAAATCAGTATTTGATGACATATATCTTATTTTCGAATATTTTTATTATCTATCAAGAGTTTAAAAAATCAGCTAAAGAATCATAGTTTTATATGAAGTATTGATAAAAATACACTTACTTTGAAAATTCTCTCACATTCAAAATCACAAAAGAAAAAAAGAATTCATTAATACTCTATTGGACCCAATTTTTTTTTTGAGAAATTAATTAAAAGAAATGCTATTAAAGCAACATTGATTGTTTGAATGAGGAAAATTATTATATGTCATAAGAAATGAAAATGATATAAGAATAAAAAAATATTTAGTCTTTCTATTTGTAGATTAGAACACTATGATACTCGAACTATATAAATTAGTTGATACGAATCTGTTCTAACTTAATCAATATTTGAGATGAGCCTTAAAAATGCAATTATATATTACAATCTTGTATTATCGATCAATATAATTCTGTACGTTATCGAGGTGTTGCTCACTTGACACCATAAATGAATTTTTAATGTAACCATAAATAACACTAAGATCACCTCTCTTCTCCTTTTGTTTTATTTCCTACTAAACAAAACTATAAAAATACATAAATATTTAATACACAAACAAACAATTATTTTAATTTTAGTTTTCTTATTTTTTATCTAATAATGTATGATTTTGTCTTTATTATCAAAATTATGGACCCAAAAACGTCACATTTTATCTGAGAAAACAACGGTATTGGATTACAAAAAATCCAATAGGCTTTTGTCCTGTCCCCTTCCTCTCTTACAAAGCCATATGTTGTATGTATATATGTAAGTATATGTTACAGCCTCTTGTTTTTTGTCTTGAGCTGTTTTCATGGGAAAGACAGTTTATAACCAGAGAGAGCGATTGAAATTAGAACCAAAACCCAATTCATTGGGCCTCTCAAATCTCACACCACAAAACCCACATTTAATTTCAAATTTGAATTAATACCCAATTAATTTATCTCCTTGGCGCCCGCATCTCTCTCTCTCTCTCTCTCTCTCTCTCTCTCTCTCCAGTTCCCCATAAACCCCTAATTTGACCACCATTTCTCTTCCCTCCCTTTCCTCAACACCCTTTAAAACCCCCACGTTTACTCTCTCAGTCTTTTCATCAAACACTTGAACCCTCATCACCAATCATGAGCAAACCTAGCTCAAATAATGACCCCATTTCTCTCAAGGTCAGTTTTCATGACCTTAGCATCACTACCAGCCCCAGCATTGATTTATGTAGCAGTACTGTAACTGGGTCTAATGACACCAGCATTGACGGTGGCTCCATTGATAAACAATTAGATTTCAAGAAGGTTAACGCAGTTGAGGAATGTTTAGAGAGCGAAAAGAGTAGTTTGAGTTCCGTTAGTTACTGTAACGGCGCCGCAGTAGATTCCAATGAGGCTAGTTTTAGAAGCGTTTGCCCTTCGAAACCGCATAAGGGGAACGATTTAAGGTGGGATGCAATACAAAATGTGCAGGTTAGAGATGGGGAATTAGGTTTGGGCCATTTCAGGATCTTGAAAAAGCTGGGATTTGGGGATATTGGGAGTGTTTATTTAGCCCAGTTGAGAAGTATGGGGTGCCTTTTTGCCATGAAAGTTATGGATAAAGGGATGTTGGTTAGTAGGAAGAAAGTTGTGAGAGCTCAAACTGAGAGAGATATTTTGGGCTTATTGGATCACCCTTTTCTTCCAACCCTTTATTCGCATTTCGAAACCAATAAGTTTTCGTGTTTGTTAATCGAGTTTTGCAGCGGTGGTGACTTGCATTTGCTTAGGCAGCGTCAGCCCGGTAAACATTTCTCGGAGCATGCAGCAAGGTTGGTTTTGAACTTTTAATGTCTTTCAGATCTTAGTTTACATATATTCAGTGCTTTTGAGTCACTCAGATTGCAGGAGATTGAATTTTCCATTGAATAAATTGTCTGAGAATCTTAACCCTTTGGTGGAGTGATGATACTGATTACTGACTGAACAGTTGATAATTCTGGTTTTATATTTCATCATACATTCAAATTTGTATCCATCTTTTGCTTCTGAAATATAACAACACTGTCGTTTATATTAGCTTTCGTCTATTTTGTCATTACATGCACGATGATTGATGCGTGGTTAACTTGTAGTCATTCTGTTTGTTGTGATCATCTTGTAATGTGCTTTTGCTTTCATTCGACAGGTTCTACGCTTCAGAAGTGCTTCTCGCACTCGAGTATCTACACATGATGGGGGTGGTGTATAGGGACTTAAAACCCGAGAACGTTTTAGTAAGAGAAGACGGCCATATAATGCTGTCAGATTTCGACTTATCATTAAGATGCTACGTGAATCCCACCCTTCTTACATCCTCGGATGGTTCATCTTGTACACTTTCTTCATATTGCAGCGACCCTGCATGCAAATTACCCGTTTGCATCGAGCCCTCTTGTTTTCGACCCTCGTGCTTCAAGCCCCGCCTTTTCAAATCGAAACCCGCGAAAGAAAAACGCGAAAGGACAACCTTTTCCAGTTCAGATTCTCGTCCTGTCCTAATCGTGGAGCCCACTGCAGCACGATCTACGTCTTTTGTCGGGACCCACGAGTATTTAGCCCCCGAGATCATCAGAGGGGACGGCCATGGCAGCTCCGTTGATTGGTGGACATTCGGTGTGTTCTTGTACGAATTGCTTCATGGGAAAACGCCGTTCAAAGGTAACGGTAATCGAGAAACGTTATTCAACGTCGTTGGGCAGCCCTTGAAGTTTCCGGAAGGTTCTTCAATAAGTTTTGCCGCTAAAGACTTGATTCGAGGTTTGCTTGCAAAAGACCCTCAGAAACGACTAGGATTTAAACGAGGGGCCACTGAGATAAAACAACACCCGTTTTTCGAAAGTGTGAATTGGGCTCTTATTCGTAGCACTTCACCTCCTCAGATTCCTAAGCCGTTTGATCTTGAATCGATTAGTCAGTCGTTAAAGTCATCTCTGCCGTCGGATCATAAGGCTGTTTTCGACTCAGGGAGATCATCGGGTCCGTGCTTAGAATTCGAATTTTTCTAAAACCAATTTTGTCTGTATGATTGCATCTCATATTTGAGCCATGTTTAGATTTTCATTTGTCATTTCTAAGTATTTAATTTCATTGGAAAAAAAAATCTTCTCAAAGTTTAAGTTTTGTTATCAGTTTGTAATTATTTCACCATACAAAAAAGAGATGAGAAGAAGCACGCCATTGTTTAGGTCATCATGACTTTCTGTTGAATATCTGAATACATTTTTCTGAGAAAAGGGTAAAAAAAAAAAAAAACTGTAGGCCTTTGATCACTTTTCTGAACTCAAATTTCACTGTTTGTGAAGAACCCTAAATTTGCTTTATCCTGAAAAAAACAAAATGATGGAGACAAATCATTAAAACATTTTATGTTTAGAGATGTGTACTGAAAAATGGTATGTATATTTTTTGGGTCATTCTTTCATGGACCAGGACCAAGGGTCCCGGCCCATATACACCACATGTTTATGGGGTGGTGGGTGGTCTTTTACACTCAACTACCCATTTGTTAACACCCACGACCTCATAAACATGTGGTGGATAATGGTCCCGGTGCATTATAGAATTTTCCTATGTTTTTTATAGTGTGCTTTAGTATTTGGTACTCTGTTCACCTGAATGATTAAATATTCTTCTGGTGTTGACAGACTTTTTTTATGTCTTTAGAATTTGCTTTTTGTACGTATAGTTAAATGTGCTTTCTCCAGGATGCTGGTTTGATGTTAATGAGTATAATGAGCCCCTTCACCTTTACAGATGCCAAAAATTCATTCTTTTTATTACTTTCTGTCATTGTCTCACCAATTTCTTATTAAATTTTTGGCGTAATTCTTAGCCCGGACCCCGGGCGGATATTTGTATGTGGGCTCCCACTTTGATTTTTATAGGGTAAATATTTATTTTCATTAATTATAAATATAAGTACAAAAATAATCCATAATACATCTAACATAAAATTTAAAGAACTACATCCTTAACATTTGTTAGATTTAGACATCATCAACAAATCAAATAAAATTTTGATAGATTGGATAGATAGAAGAAATAATCGATGTGGCAAGGATTTTAATTTTGTAGTCGACTGGACGAGATATCTAGAATTTAAAGTAGTTTCTTTTTTGAGAAGTGGATATGGCTCAAGCTAAACCACCAACTATCATAGTTCGACCTGCATTTCGATATTAAAAAATGAGGAAACAAAACATGAACAAAAAAAAAAATATATATATGATACAAAAACATGAACAAAAAAGAACATCACCCAACATAGTACAACCAATATTGTGGTGTTGTAATGCCTAGAACAACCCTTGAAGTTGAGGATGTATATTTTCGATTAACTAGAGAAAAAAAAGTAGTCAGGATTAAAAAAATAAATTATATTAGTCTATTAATGCGTCATACACGATTAGGGGTGTAAATCTATTGTCTCAAGAATTTTATATTTGTTATAATTAAAGTAATTTTTATTGACGAAAATATTTTCAATTGATTAAGAAAAATAATATGTATTTTTTTGTTCTTTCAATGTATTTAAATAATTTTTTGAATTTTGTTAATAATTTATATTATTTTGAAAATAATTTGATATTATTAATCATAAGTCTAAAATAAAAAAATATATATTGCATTCGTCAAATTTTCAAGACTTTTATATTTGTGTGAAGAAATTTTGATTCTTGATAGATCAGGAATAGCTAAACTCAAGGGGGATGGAAGGAATGAGTATTCCCATATTTTTGGGAAAATTAATTCCACTAGAAATGAGTATTCCCAACAAAAAACATACCAATCATAGTAATAAGATTGAACACAAAAATATCCATTCCATTCCCACGTCATTCCAGTATACCAATTAGGTCCTTATGTCAACAAAGAAATATAACAACTTACGTCTGATAAAGTCCTTATAAAAATAAAGCTTGAAATGACTCCAAATTTGAATAGAATATTACTTTGCTACGTATTTGTATTAGATTACTACTTTGGTTTTTAAATATAAAAAACAACAAATATTATTTATATAATTAGAATTAATTAATTGAATGATTCGTAATCATTTGATTATTTCATGTGAAATATATATACATATATATTTATTTTATTTAGACGTGAACTATTACTATATATTATCTGAATCCAATACCAGGGCACAAGATATTAATGTTTAGAAAAGTAATCAATATATATATAGACGTTAAAATAGTGAATTAAGTTTTTCGAATACTTGAGGTTTGTTTTTTTGATATATATTATGGGGGTATATTTGGAGTAGAGAATGTATGTACGAGTATATATATATATATATAGTATACAGTTTCTGTCACGATACAGACAAAATATTAGATTACGTGGTACAGACAGACTACATTGGTCAGCCTTATAAGATCCCCTCATACTCATAGACCATAGTACAACATGAAAAACGTATATATTGATTTATGTACTTTGGTCCAATTTTAGACTTGTTCAGTTTGGCCCATAATATTGGACCTACTGGAATATGGGCCCAACTCCACCTCATGCTAATGCTATTATTATCTTTTGTATTTATAATTTTATATCACGCATCCATTTTGTTTGTTAATTAATCATTCTTATAATTAATTCACTCTTTCAAAATTTCAATAAATATTATACTAAAATACCCATTTTTATCATTAGTCATTACGAATTTATTGTAATTTTTAGAAAAATTCTTTAAACATATATTAGTAAACATATTTTTACTTACTGATTTGTAATGTGTATTTATATTTTCTTTTTAACGGTTTTGAACAGTGTCAGTAATAGAATTTGAAAACGTCTTTAACTTTACTCGTGAACAAATAAACATGGAGAAGAGTAGAATCCAGCCAGCAAATCTTCAAGAAAAATAATTCCGTAAAACCAGCGGGCGAGAGAGCCTTTGTAATAATCCCCTTTTTTAATTCCAGTTGAATTTCAACACAGATTAAATTAAACCCCCACCAAGTTTTTGCACGACCCGAATAAAATACCCAATAAACACGAAGATTTTTGATAGAGAATTTGGATTACTGATGGACCCGAGATTTTTTCTATTGATTTGTTTGTGTTTTCTTGTTCAGTCCTCTCATGGGTATGTGCATCTCTCTCTTTGATTGCAAACTAAAAATTCAATCTTTGTTATTATACAATGCAGATCATGCCTTATTTTTCAATTTAATTTTGTGGGTTTTCACAGAAAAGAATCAATCTTAAAATTGACAACTGGTGCTTTTGCATCCCCGTTGGATCCAACCCGGGTCGAACAAATCTCATGGAATCCCAGGTTTTAATCTTTAATGATTTTGTTTATAGCATGTGTAAATAAATGTTAAATCGTGTGTTTGTGCGTGTTTTTTAGTCATTTTTGTTGTGTGATAGATTCTGATATGTCTTTTGTGTTGGTAAAATTGGAATTATACAGGGCTTTTTTGTACAGAGGATTTTTGACTGATAAGGAATGTGATCATCTCATTAATCTGGTTAGCTATTTCCCTTTTTCTTTTCTTAACATTTTCTATTTCCAATATAGAAACCAATGCATAAAGGTAACATTTTTGAATTTGATTATCTATGCTTAATAGAAAATGAGGTAAATGGTGAAAGGGTTTTATTTCTCCTGTTTTTTCACATTTTCCAATCACTGCAGAGTTATCGATTTATCTGTATTAATGGAGGTGAATCAAATATAAAAAAAATGGACCCTTAACTAATTTGGTGGATATTCTTTGAATAGGCCAAAGATAAGCTGGAGAAATCTATGGTAGCTGACAATGATTCTGGTAATAGTATAGAGAGCGAAGTTCGAACAAGTTCAGGCATGTTTCTTTCTAAGGCTCAGGTTCGTAAAATTTAAGGTTCTTTTGACCCTTGATTCAACAACAGTGTTAAGTTTTTTCACGACCTTATAAGAGTTATGTTTGCACTATATTCCATATATTTATCAATATAGCTGAAATATATAATAAGCTTTAAACTGAATCTAGTTATACTATATTTGATTATAATTGTCGTTTTTTTATTTCATTTTCTTCATTAAAGGATGAAATAGTTGCTGGTGTTGAGGCCAAAATTGCCGCCTGGACTTTCCTTCCTCCAGGTACTATATAACACCTTTTTTCATCGGTATTTATTTTCATTGCATTTTATCAGTTAAGATGTCTTATTGTTGCAATAAATCTGTTGTTTAGAGAATGGGGAGGCTATGCAGATTTTGCACTATGAACATGGCCAAAAGTATGAGCCACATTTCGATTATTTTCATGATAAGGCCAATCAGGAATTGGGTGGTCACCGAGTGGCTACCGTGCTTATGTATTTATCTAATGTTGAGCAGGGTGGAGAAACAGTTTTTCCTAATTCAGAGGTGATTTTTTTTTTTTTGTAATTTATTTTATATCCCTTTTGGCACTTAATATAAATCTTATCGTTTTATTTATCGTTCTGTTGTATGTTCAGGTGAAAGATAAACAGCCAAAGGGCGTGGACAGGTCTGACTGTGCTAAAGAAGGCTATGCAGGTAATATGATTGTAATTTGTAGAGTGTTATATGTCCATATATTCTCGTTATCCTTCGATTTTATTGGTATTTGTATAGTTTTGCTCACTGAAATCTGAATAACGATAATTGAGAGAGATGAATATATATAGGACAAATGTGCGACTTTTGCTTTATGATCATAGTCGATATCGGGTGGCAATTTGGTTCCATTCATATATTTGGACCCAACCAAACTAAGTTTTTAATGGTTTGGGTCCTAACATTTTAGCATTTTAGTCCAACTGGGTTGGCTTTTATTGACATTTGGGTCCAATTGGGTCTTAAATTGGCCTAATTTGGGTCCAATTTGGGTCTAAATTGGGTCCAACCTATTCTCCACTTTGAGTTAATAATCTACATTTTACACTCTACAACAACGACTTACACCACCTTGATTCATAATGAATCCTTATTGGGTCCATTTTAGGTCCTTACTGGGTTCATTTTGGGTCCTTGTTGGGTCCAACTATAATGCATATTTTTTGACATTGGACCCAACCCACTTTAAGCTCAACCCAAATGGACCCGACCCAAATCCAACCCAAACCCAACCCATTCAACCCAATTGCCACCTCTATGTCTAACGGTTTTCTTATCCCACATTTTATTACAGTGAAACCTAGGAAAGGTGATGCCCTGTTGTTTTTCAGTCTTCATTTGGACTCAACGACTGATTCTACGAGCCTGCACGGGAGCTGTCCCGTTATTGAAGGTGAGAAATGGTCAGCAACAAAGTGGATTCACGTGAGGAGTTTTGATACCCCGTTGACAGCAAGTGGGGATTGTGTTGATGAGAATCCAAATTGCTCTGCTTGGGCTCTTAAAGGGGAATGTGAAAAGAACCCTTTGTACATGGTGGGCTCTGAGGGTGCCTTGGGTTATTGCAGAAAGAGCTGCAAAGTTTGTTCATCTTAGTACCGTTATTTTTGAGACGAAAGAGTTGTTAGTTGTAAATGAAAGAGGCTGTTTTAACGGGGCGTGTACAATTATAATATGCGAATGCTATTATACTTTTATAGTGTGTTACTTTGATTCTTACAACATAACATTGGAATTGAACTAATTAATGTACTGAGATTTATTTATAGACTTAGTGTGTCACTTTGATCTAAAACATTGGAATCAAATCTGTCTTTTCTTGTTTTCGTGCTAAATATAGAGGGCCAAACATAGACTAGTGACTGTTCAAACTAACTTTAAAGTTTGAACCATTCATCTTCCAGAAAAATTCTTAAACATTTTGCCAAATATTTTGATCATTACACATTTAGTTACAGTTGAATTTCAAAAAGATAAAACCCCACCAAGATTTTGTCCCCAGTTTATCCAAAGAAAATAGCAAATAAAGACTTGCATTATTATTGAAGTTTAATTGCTAGCTGGAAACTTTAACAAAGAAATTCAGGCAATTAGAACCTGATTACAGTGATATCTTGGGGCCAAGCAAGAGTGTGTGTGTGTGAGTGATGTATATATATATATATATATATATATATAGAGAGAGAGAGAGAGAGAGAGAGAGAGAGAGAGAGAATGCATGGGCTAATTTTCTATGTCACGTCAAACAGTTTCTTCTTGTTTCTGATTCAAAATAGTAAAATCATGCAATTGTTGTTAAATTGGAGCCATATTACATGCATTTCATGCTCCAACACTTGTTAAATAAATCCTCTTTCCCCTTCAAATTCATGTCTAAAATCTCCAAAAATCGCATCATCATTACATCAGTTTCCCATCTCCCTCACAGAAAAAAACCACACGATTAAAAAAAAAAAAAAAACCATTCACAAGATGGTGAGGCCACCTTGTTGCGATAAAACGAACGTTAAACGGGGGGCTTGGACTGCAGAGGAAGATGCAAAGATTCTTGCATATGTAGCAAGCCATGGAATTGGAAACTGGACATTAGTACCTCAAAAAGCAGGTCTTTTTTAGTTTTTTTGTTCATTTTAATATGAATAGATTTTTGTTAATCGACGTTAAATCTGTATTTGATACGTTTAATGAGTTTGTTTTGTTGTGTAGGTCTTAATAGATGTGGGAAAAGCTGTAGACTAAGATGGACTAATTATCTAAGGCCTGATCTCAAACATGACAATTTTACTCCTGAAGAAGAAGAATGCATTCTTGAACTCCACAAAACTATTGGTAGCAGGTATATTTTACTTTCATATGCATAGGTTCATAATTATCAGATATAATTTGTGAAATTGATTTGAGAATATGATAAAAGTTTGAAGCTTTTGGTTTTAATCATCAGATCATGATATAAATATTGTAGTTTCTCATGCAATTCAAGTGAATATATGCTATTATGAAAATATTACTGTAATTATCAGTATTTCCAGTATGTGAAACGATTATATTAGAATAAAATATATTAGTTTAGATTGTCATACCTTTCCGTATCTTTCAGTTATTTAAATTTGTTTTATTTCTCTAGATAGGTTATAATTTCATTTGATTTACTTGTAATCTCTATAAATAGTTCATTATCAATAATATAATATTTACGGGTTTATATTATTCAACTGTGGTTTTTCATTTTGTAGATGGTCTCTGATAGCGAAAAGGCTTCCAGGTAGAACAGATAATGATGTAAAAAACTACTGGAACACCAAACTGAAGAAAAAACTAACTAAAATGGGAATAGATCCTGTTACTCACAAGCCCTTTTCTCAGGTTTTCAATGAATATAGAAACATCAATGGCTTCTCAAATACCCTCTTCGAACGAGAAAATAATCGACAAAATACTGAGAAAATTTCATCTTCAAACGGGATCATGCAATTTGCCTGCGAATCATCTAACTCGTGTGGGCCCTCTCGGGTTCAAATGGCGCCTTTATCTCGAGATGATGCTAGTTCATCTGCTGCAGATTCATTTGTGGAGGCTATATTGGCTCATGACAATGAAATGCGACTTCGATTTCCTGAATTTTTGGATGAAAATTATCATTCTTGAGTTTTATGGACTTGTAACTGGACTGGAATAATTGTTTTTTTTTTCTAGTTGTAATGGTTGCTTAAATTCAGTGATTATGTAATAGGGGTAACAGAGTCCTAGTTATATAATGTTTTAGATTAGTTAATTTATCATATCAATTCATGTTTCCATGTTGGAAAAACTTCAATTTGCGCATATTGATAGTTAAATTTTAATTAAATTTAATTTCAACAATTATGAAATCAATTACTAAGTGATTCCACATATCATGAGACATAGAACCAAGTCCAATTTGCAGGCTTATTACTTGAATGTGGTTTACCTCTGCGTACTCTATGAATAGCGGTGTGCGTACTCTAAGAATAACAGCCGCAGATTTTTCCTCGTCATTAAAAAAAAAAAGAAAACGGAGATAGACCACGAGAAGCGGGAGAAACTAAAAGAATAGAAATTGAAAAACATAAAACAAAAAACAATGATGAAACAAAATAATATGATGCGCAAGCAAATTCCAGAATAAAAGAATAGAAATTGTTCGACACGTGTGAGCTACAAATGCACTTATAAATGAATATTTAATGTGTAAGTATTTTGACACTGTCAAACATCTAATATATGAAATAGAAGATAAAACAAATTCATAGAAAATTTTATCCACAAGAAACAGCCTGACTAATAGCCAACTCAAGGTAAATAACACCCACCCCAAAAGAAAAGGCACAAATCCGTAAACCGTTATGTTGGTTAGAAGCAAAATCATCACAAAATAAAGGACAACATAAAAAAATTATTGTAAGAAAAACATAAACTATGAGCACATTGCAAAGATCAGCTTACTCGTTCCGGAGGCAAGGTTCTTCGGGCCACATTTGGGATCAAATCCCGACTACTCATGACAACAACAATTCAACAGAATTCAAAACGAATGGTAATAATAAACAGACGCCTGATCCCAATGTGCGTCCCATTACACGTTCTACATCAGAAACTAAGGTACAGAAGAGATGCGCTCTCATTTCCATTTTCGGGCGATGTGCTGGCTCTCCTGCCTCGTAGTTTCTTGTTTAGGATCATCTCGATTTTTGTATTTTCGATCATCTCGATTTTTTTCATCTTTTTTTTGGGGGGGTGGGGGGGGGGGTGGGGATTGTATGTTTTGTCTGAATGTTTAGCATGAATTTTTAGACTTAGTTTGAAAATTCTGGTGTTTGGTGTCTTTTAATGTTTTCTCAGTTATTATAGGGATTTTGTATCCAGATTATTACAGACGATATGAAATCGAGTTTTCAATTTTCTCAGCTCAAATGATGTAAATTCGTGTTCTAATTTTAATTTTTCTGTTCTTTACTTGTTGAAAATTATTTAGAATATAGCATAAACGCGTTTATAATCCTTATTTCGTGTCAAGAAGTTTTACCTCATTATTTCTTTGGAATTTCCAAAGAACAATTCTGTCAAAACTCAACATGGAAATATTAACATACATCCTTAAATTTAGCGAAATCAATATACCTATCGAACTGATGAAGGTACATTTCCTTATAACCACGAAAAGAAAACGTGTAATTTCGTATTAATTTATCATGATTTCAGTTCATCTTTTACACTGAGATACACGCGATATACAATTGACCAGCAAAATTACAATATTTCAGAACTCAGCCATCTGCAATACAGGCAAAATTTGAAACCTACAAAAGGTTTAGCACTAAACTACTTTGGAGAAAAGAAACTTCATTTGTTCAAACTCAAATCCTCATTCTTAGCTCAGAAGCTAAGTTGGGGATAGTTCGTATAGTCGATTTCCTTTAATCTTAGACAACACAGCATACACTCGGGTAGTTCTTCAGCCTTATTTCCCTGCATTTTATTACACACGAAAGCAAATGTCAAAAAACCGAACTTTTAACTAGAGTTTATCTGTATTAGGACAAAGACTTAATATCTACCTGAATTGTCAGGCCAAAGTCAAAGATACAATGCTTAATCCTGTCTTGAAATGTCTCAAATCCTTTTCGAGCAATATAACTGAATCTGTGTATATCCAAATCAATCTCCAAGTAGTTTTCACCCTACAAAGGCATAATTATCCCATTTCAAGATTAACTGACGAAAAAATATCACTCATAATGGAGATAAATCAAAATCAAAGCATATTTACCAAGTAAAATTCGTGCTGAGGACGTGAAAGAACTGGCTTTTCATTATAAGCGTGCATAAGTTTCCTCTCGGCCCCACTCAGTTGAAGATCATCAACATTCACCACTCGGCCCAAGATCTTTAATCTTTCCCTTAAGGACGCATTTGTATCTAACGGGAAACTTTTGATTTTCTCTGTTTCGTTAGCAATTATCCTCTGTTTTATGCACAATTCAACTTGTTTTTAGGACAAAAAACCATAGTTACAGGTACTAATTGATGAGGTTTAGAAAGCTCTTCTTCTTACCCTGAAATTTTCTCGAAAATGAACAGGAAGATCTTGTGAATAACTCTCTGAAATCTTGAAATAGAACACGTAACTCACTCCCGGTCCATCGTATTCGTTTTGGAAGATTGTGGCGGGATAAAATGGAATCTGATTATGTAACAAAGGGCAATATTAGTAGCCCGAAAAAAATGTTCGTAAAAATTCGATTTTGAAGCCAGTTTAGATATAAATATACCTGAAGGTTCACAACAAGAATAGTGGGCACTTCTCCAGATGAATCAAAGGCAGGAAGTTCTACTAATCGAGCTATATGATCGATTTTGGTAGGAGATAAGAATACATCCACTCCAAAAGGAACATATGCTGCATAATTCGGAGCAATTTCTTTCTTTTTATCTCTGTTAAACACATATAGGAAGAAATTTCAGTCTTATGTTTTTGTACACCAAATGATTAAAATGTTAGCAAAAGGTGAACTTTATATGTTCTCACTTATTATAATTTCGTCCCCGGACTTTGAAGGTACTTGGCTCAACCTGTGACCAACTTTCAGTCATTTTCTTCTCTAATGGGGAACACACAATACGCGAACCAGCTATTGGCCTTTGTATAACGGTCTTCATTGATGCTGAGATACAAAACAAACACAAATCAACATGAATTATTATACCTAAATTGCCCACAAAATAATTCTTAGTTCAAAGGGATAAAAAAGCCAAAAAAAAAAAAAAACTTACATAATATGGGATTCTCTTTCTCTTGTCCTTCTCTCCATTTGAAAGAAGGGGCGAGTGATACTCGTCTCTTTGTGCTTGGACCTCCTTGAATTGGAGATTTTCTCTTACCGTCTAAGGACTCGTCACAAGCAAGACAAGGGAGCAAAGCATTTGACAAAAACCCACAATTATGCAATGATCCTGTCTCGTCCCTTGGATCGTTTTCATCTACCTCGTTTTGAGGATCATCAGAGCTCAGCTGAAAATCCGGGCCGTTGGTTTGGGTTACTTGGTTTGAAAATCTCGGAGTGACAACATTGGATATTGATCCAGTTTGAGATACATCTGTAAATGTTCAAGTTATAGATACGTATAAGCGGATTTGGTAGTTTTAAGATATGAGAGGATTAATGTATTTTGTGAAGGAATGTAAAATGGCTTAAGAACGAACCGTCTTGAACGCTGTAAAATTCATCCTCACAGTCAGATTCAATCATGGCATCAGGATCAAACCATGATTCACTATTTCCTGTTCAAGCCAAATGCATTGATTGACATAGATAAATTTCATTGTAATGCTTAAACAATCCTTAGAATATTAGGGATAACAATGATCTATCAGCAGAAAATTAACACCTAATCTCATAAAATTCAAACTTTCCAATGTAAATTAGAAATTATTATGCAAAAATATAAATTTCATCCAACATGTCTTTACCTAGTCACTGTTCATCAATCAACAACAGCTCATTTTTTCAGAAAAAATTCCACAAACACAGAATTAAACGTCAACAATAATTATCAAAAAAATGAAAAGGGAAATCAGGGCCAGAAATTTAGAACCTTGAAATGAAGGATTATTGACAGGAAGATCCGATTGATTAGATGGTTCGACCCGAGTTTTATGAGCTGAAACGTGGGTTTTTTTCACTCTTCTTGTTCTATGTTTCTTGCGTTTTTTCTGCAGATTCAATTTGCCATTCATCCTCACACATCCTTTCGGCTTTGATCCGCATACACCCATCCCCCTTTATTGCAACAATCAGATTACAAAATATTTAAAGATCAAATTCTAATCAAGATTTGAGCTAAAAAAAATTGAATGTTCTTCGCGTGTGTGTATATATATATAAAATAATAATTAGTGGACGACTCGTAGTTGTGTGTAAATGAAATTTCAGTTCAGAAATTCAATAAAAATGGGTGCCAAACAAAAGGGGTTAATGCTTTGGCTCAACTTCATTGATTAATTTCTGGTGTCGTCTTCAATAAATAAGAATTAATTTACGTGATTTTTTTTTATAAAAAAAAATAGGAAAATAGATTAGGATTAGACGACTTATCATTGGTCAATGAAAGTGTAGCTGTTGATTTGGGAAGTTAGCGTACGCACTTTCCTGGTCCGGATGATCTTTGCCACGTGGCAAGATTGTGGAGCAGGCCATTGTGGATCAGTTCATTGATCTAGGTTGATAGATATTTTTGTGTATTAAGTTTGATATTTGTTTGATTATTAACCTAACCCATATTATTAGAGTTTATAAGAAGATTTTAATATATTATTTGTCCCAATTATCATAAATTTATTTGTTTATTATGTATACTATTTGAATAGGGTGTCAAGGGAATACCCAAACTCAAATTGGACCTACGAAATATCTACAAAAAAATATTTTACTCGGACCCCACCCGAACCCGATCGCATACCCGACAGATCCACAAAATTTAGACCCGACGGGCCGGGTACGTTTCGAATCGAATTCGTATCCGGCAATTGCCCACAGGTAAACTCCAGCTATTGTTCGAGTATAGACCCATGAGTATTTTCAAATGGTAAAATTATGGTAAATTTTAGGTAATATTCAAGTATTTTTCAGGTAAAATACCCGCGAATAAAAATTGAACCTGTACCGTAACTACATAGTGTCATCGGGTCCGAGTTTGGGCAATTCTCGCCCATTGACAAGCCTACATTTGAAGCTTTCTGGAACATTTAATTAAAATTAAATCTGTCACATATAAAATTTCAATAATTGATTCGGTTTCGATTAAATTATACAAGATTTTTACAACTAAAATATCGTTTCAAGAAAGCTTAATGATTGGTATAAAAAATTCTGGTCCTACTTAATATTGAGATATAAATTACAATATGATGAGGGATATTTTTGTTTTACATAATTAACTACTTGATATAAGGAAATCAATACGTGTGTATAACTACAATTATCAAGTGGATTGCCTGAAAAATAAGGTCTTTTAATTCGATTATGGTTGCTCCAAGAATAGTTATTTTTTGACATCTATTCTAACCGTATGAAAGAGTTATTTTCTTGATAAATGTATAATACAAAAAACTAATGTATTTCATAAATAGAGACCCAACTCTAAATATGAGATAAATATCATCTTTTCACTTTCATAATCTCTATAGCTGAAATGTCAATTTAAACATAATCACTCATATCTTATCATAAACATAATAAAATAACGTACGTTTTGCACCATAAACCTTTAAGTCTACTCCATAATTTTTTCAAACAATTTCCTAAATATGCAAAAGAATATAATGACAAGAACCCTAATTGTCATAAGTTTATTGGGCTTAAGCCGTAGCTCGATGATAGGAATTAATTAGTTATTTAATAATTAATTATTATATTTTAATTTGAGTCCTTGTTTAACTAGGTTTTGATTTAGTTATTTAATTTGTTAGGATCTTTATTTTGTTTGTTAGGATTTTTAGTTGTTTAGTATTCTGTTTCAGTTAGGAGTCTTTCACTATTTATAGTTGTTAGGATTAATGTTTTTTTACAATAATGATGAATGAAATGAAAAAGTTTTTTTAGTTAGATTTTAGTTTTTATCTCTTCTCTCTAAATTATTCTGGAGTATTGTCTTCTACTCGAATCGAAGACGTATCACTCGATCATCTAATGTTGTAATAATTCAATCAAATAAACGTACAAATCAATCCAAATGATTTTAATTCTTTAATCGTGATCTGAATGTATCTCATAAATTTTTGCTCAAACTCAATCCGAAAAGACGAGCCTAAATACTTAAAGCGTGTAAATCAACGAACCAATTTATATGAAGTTATACATACATCACAATTGGAACTTAAAAAAATCACAAGTTGAAGAAAATTTTGAAGATTAATTTGTAAGATGAATTCAAACGCGTTCATAAGAGTGTTAGGCGTGGCTTTGAATATGTGGGAAGTTGGGTAGAGAAGTTGGTGGGATGAATGGCTTCCACGATGATATTCTATATATATATACATATATGGTTTGCACGTGTGAAACTAACTCCCAATATGTTATGTTCTTGTCATCTTATATATATATATATATATATATATATATATATATATATATATATGTAATCTTATATTTGTTATGTTAAATGGAACCCAAGTTAGACATATTATTCTATGATTTGTTGACTTAATATAGCTGATCCACCCTACATTACTATACATCCTATGATTAGCTGGCATGTGGTTCTTTTTATTACCACATTTCTCGTTTGGGTGGATTTATGTTTATGCAAAATTTCTAATGGATTTAGTTTATTGAAATCGGTTTGTAATATTATTTAAAACTGATTATTTAAGTATTTTTTTTTTATTATTATACTTATATTTTAATGGTTTGGTGCACTGATTTTATTGAATCTGATGCATTTTGAAATCACCGTTATCACTCAATGGCTCGAGAAATGTTATACAAATTGGCAATGGTATTGCTATTTGGTCACTTATATTTCCCTTGCTACAACAATGATAGAAGAAATGATAAGTTTTTGGTTAAATTTAATCTATGCTATTAAGAATCAAAGAGGCATTTAGAGGAGGAATTTGGATTCTCAAATAATTTTGGTGAAAAAAAGAGCATTTTTTAATAAAATGAATATTCATACACCATATAAATTTATAACAACAACTCATATATTATGATGAGGTGGCATAATAATACTCTTTTTATTTTTTCAGTCACATTAAATTTTAGTACTCAACTCTCTCTTATTAAAAATTATTTTTCTCTTCTATAATTCCCACCTTTTATTAGTTAGAAAGTGTTTGGCTAAATTTATTTAAAATATCTTATAAGTTCTAACAACTTATAAGATGTTTTAAAAGCTTATAAGATATTTTGTCTTATTTAAAAAATAAGCTCTCAAGTGTTTGGATAAAAATAAGTCTATTGACTTATAAGATGTTTTCAAATGTTATAAGAGAGAATTTATGCAATAATAAAAAAAAATTAGAGAAGGATATTCTTAGAAAGGAGAAAATTAATTAGGAGTAGTATAAACTCTCAAAGATCTTATAAGGTGTTTAAAAGAGCTTATAAGCTTAGCCAAACACCCTCTTAATCTCCATTCAGTAACAAAAAACTTCTTATCAAACTTTTACTCAGTCCATGGATCGTGGCCCAATAAAAGACTCAACAAGGCCTGAAACTGATGGCCCAAAAGGTCTAAATAAGCCCAATACACATTTATCACGCAGAACAAAATATTATATTATTAATTTATTATTGCATAATTACCAATCAGCAAAAGAACAGCAGCAAAAATGGCGGTTTTACAATAACTGAGCCACAGTTTCATGAAATGCAACCAACTTCGGGTTTAGGACTCAAAATGAACGGCCCGAGTCGCTATCCAAGAACCCAGTTTAGGACAAATGATGTGAAGCTGAACCAGACAATGGGATTAATGTTGTTTGAGGTTGGATTGGACCCATATTCGACTTTTGCTGATTTTTGTCTGTATAGAACACTGTCATGATACTTTGAGTATGACATGGGCAACCTGGACTTTAGATGCCACTGATCTTTGTATTGGTTCTGAAACTGTTTTTGGTTCAACTTGAAAATAGATTGTTTTAATATTTGGATTGCCCATTTATTATTGATTTATTATTGTTATATACATAATAAATAGAGGGGTCATGCACGAAACTCAAAGTGTCTTCTTTAATGTGAGGTCCCATAAAATATGGCATAAAATGGACATGCCAAAGCAAAAGGGTTGGACCAATCAGTACAATTTCAAAGCAATTGGGAGCCCCCAGCTTTTGCAGTACTATTACTATTAGTGTTTTCAGACAAATGCCCTTCAATTTTTTCTCTTGTCTCTGCCTATCTCAACTTATATACAACCATTTATATACAAATTATACTCAACTTTTGTTCATTAATTTCTGTATCGTATCCATAATTCAAAAATGTGTTTTTACGAGTTTTCGATATGAATCTTACACACTCTTTGTTTCTTCTAGACTGGTTTGAAATATAGTTAGTTCTACAAGTATCTGTATGGCAATGTGTTGTAGAAGTAGAAAAGTTCTGAGGGTTACATTTTCAGTTAGTTTTTTCTGTTTTTTGCTGCTAGCCAACTGTAGTAATACAAGAGATGCCGTTGATCATATTCAATCAATCGGGAGAGTCGTCGATTCTCCGAAACCAGTCGAAACTAAGAAGGATCGAAATTTCAAGATCAATTTTGTCAGCAAGAGAAGAGTGCCTAATGAACCTGATCCTATTCATAACAGGTAATTAATTATATATATACACATTCAATGAGCCAATGCTGAAAATTTTCTTGAATAATAATTATGATTTCATAACTGAAAATTGTCTTCATTTTATTTTACAGGAGAGTAGGGAATACTGAATTACCACCAACGTAAAAATTGTTTAATTTGGTCCTATATCTTATGGGATGAAGGAGATTAATTAATTAATTAATTAAGGCCAATATTGAGTTGAGGTTATTTAATTAGCTAAACCTGCATTTCAATCTCGATATTTAATTTTTGGCATTCCGAAGGGCTAAATCGTTTTTCCACAATATATATCGTGAAGAAATTTTCTATGAAAAAAATTCACGATTTTTAAAATTCGATTCAAGTTTTGGTATATGCTTTTGCATGTAAAAGACAACATATATGCCTTGAGAAAAGTACGTATGCCCAGCAGGGTTTCTAAGTTGTTACTTGAAGAAGTGTTGTACATTTTTTTAATTATTGGTTTTCTAGCATTATTATGTAATATTGTTATACTGTAATGAGAATTATTTAAAGTTACATTGTTTTCAGATACTTTGTGTTGGCGTGTTCATGCAATAACGGGTTTTGTCTCAAAATGAATTTTCTATTCTATACTTCAATAGAATTACAAATGTTTATTTAAAAATTATCTGTAAATGATTTAATAATATAACACTATTATAATTCTTTATTTTGGAGTAAAAGACACGCACCGATTTTGTCGACTGCTTTTGTTTTCTTTTTTCCATTCCTTTGTTTGCCTAATAAAGCACGCCTAGGCCTAGCACGGGTTAAAGGGGCACTTCTTTTCAAATCTCTTTCCCTTAAATAAACTTTTTAATGTGACATTACTGTCGCTAATTCTGAAATTTAGGTGGTTTTAGTATTTTATTATTTTTATTTATATGATTATCAGAAAAAGCATGACAGGTTGCAATTAAATATTTTCTTATCTTAACTGAGCACATATTTAGCTAAGATTAAGATTAATATTTAAGACATGCGCGCATTTAACTTAACAATCACTTGCTGAAGCATTGATAGTTATATCAAAATTAATATAGTTCATATCGAAATTTAAAATCTCAATAGTTTTAATAAAAAATATGCTTTGAGTATAAAAGAAACTGAAATTAGAAAATAACAGCATATTCGATTTTTTCCTACTCTTTTTTGGGATATGGAATTTCTTTTGGAGGTTTGATGATTTTGATTGTTTCAAGAAGTCTAAAGTGACTGAAATTCAAACTCGTGGTGAGATTCCTTTTCTGCTTGCGTGCATGGGAGGCAAAAGAACCCCACGTCCACAATTTTTTTCTTTTAAAATTAAAAGTTGTTATTGTAGCCTTATCCTATATTTTCTGTTATTTTTAGTAAAAAGAAATTATAAAACTATATTAAATTTATTAAGATGTTACTAAAAGGTTAAACAAGGAGGTGTGCGTGAATTCTCAATAACCCAAAACTTTTAAATGGGTGTCGAATATTAATTAAGTATGACCAATAAAAGCCCCTCGATTTTCCAAACAAAGTTAATGCGGTATGTTTATTATGGTGTATTTAATTTTTTAGCCTATATTCACCCCAACAATTTATATTGAACCGAATATAGTAAATAGAGTTCGATTAATTTCATTTTCTTACATTATATAATACTACCGGAACGAAGCTTAAGTTAATTTTGAAAACTTATCAAACAAAAACTAGCGTTCAAGTTCATTCATTATTGTAACAACTAATCTCAAACAAATTTCACCACTCGGTCTCAAATCGAACATCGAGTAATTTGATTTGTTTTTTAAACTTACACAAAACTTTGTGAATATTTCTAACCCATTTCATGTAGACCATGAAAAATCAGTCATGTTTATTACTAAGACCATCTCCAACCCACACTATAATAGCGTGGGTTGAGATGATTTTGGCGCTGGGTTGTCTCCAACCCAGCGCCAAATGCTGCGCCAATTTTGGCGCAAGTCCTTTATTTTATTTTTTGCCAAAATTTTAGAGTTTTCAGTTTGGTCCTTATTCTTTTCTATTATTTTCATTTTAGTTTCTTTTAAATTTATAAAGTTTAATTTATTTTCAATTTAGCCCTTAAAAGTTTAAAGTACTATATTCATTATTTTTTATTCAATTATAAATTAAATTTCAGTTTATGATTAGATTATAAATATTTTCTATTACAACTTATATAAAATGCATATTTTATTATTAATTATTTTGGATTTTATTTGTGTGAATTTTATTTTTATTGAAATGTATATATAATAATATTATTTTTGAAAATTTTATTAGCATAATATATTTTTTGGGTGAAAATGCATATTACGTAAAAGTGTTGGGTTTTATTTGTGAAAGATTGTAAAATTATATAAAAGATGAGAAAAATGAATATTCTGGAATATTCCTTTTTGGTGCATGTTCTAGGAGTGAATTTACTGTAGCCGCGTCAAATTGATGCAATTTTTGCGCCAAATTGGTGCAAAACCACTATTCGGGTTGGAGATGGCCTAACAACACATCGCATTATGTTCATTTTGTATTCGACATGAATCTAGTCATGAAACAGGGCATTTTTGCATTCCACAATCAGATTTATCTTTATATGCACAAACAGAGTCATAAACAGGCTACCATACCAAATGGATCAAATTTCAGCTTACCAAATGCTGAAGAATCAAATTATCTTTTCAAACCATTTATCCAAGCTCATGTTTCCCAAACAGTAGAGGAAATTCATCATAATGTTCTGAAAACCCCTGTTGCTCAGCCATGCCCTTCAAAGACTCATAAGCTTGGTACATAGACCATCTATCCTTATACCGAGCCACCACACAATTACACGCAATTCTCAAAAACTTCACAATATCATCATCATGGCCCTTACCACATAACCGTTTATCGATACAATCTCTAATTCGACCCGAACCAGCAAGATGTGTTACCCAATCCACTAAATTTCCCTTAAACAGTTCATCACCTTCACTTACATCAAGAGGTTTAAGTCCAGTTGCCAACTCAAAAAGCACCACACCAAAGCTATAAACATCTCCTTTCAACGAAGCTGTCATTGTTCTAGCATATTCTGGAGCAACATACCCAATTTCACCTAAATCATTCGATTCTGATGAATTTAACAACAGTTTTGCTAAACCAAATCCGGTTATTCTGGGATCAAAATCCTCGTCAAGCATTACAACGTTTGAGCTAATATTCTGGTGCATGATTGGAGGGTGACAACCATGGTGAAGCCAAGCAAGCCCTCTTGCAGCCCCTAATGCAATTCTAAACCTAGTCCCCCAATCCAAAGCATCACCATTGCTACACATCATCGAAAACAAAGTCCCGTTTGTCAAATGCTTATAAACCAAGAGCTTTTCGTCCTCCACCAAGCAAAACCCCAATAATGGCACCAAATTCGGATGCCTCAAATGCCCTAAACTGTTCATCTCCATCCTAAACTGGTTCTCACCCATTTTACACGCAGTAAGCCGCTTCACGGCAAGGGCAGAACCGTCCAACAAAATGGCCTTGTAAGTCGTCCCTGTTCTACTAGAAACGACGAAATTTTCAGACCTGAAATTATTTGTTGCTGCTAATAAATCTGCCAACTTAACCTTAACAAGAGGTTTCTGAAACAGAGTAACCTGTATAAGCCTATGAGCTCTCAATCTCTCAGCCCAATTACTCACTTCATCTTGTTGCCCCATCCCATACCCTGTTTTACTCCTCTTACTAGACTTTGTAAAACACCACCACCATAAACCAAATCCCAGTAACAATGAAGCTGCAGCACCAAAAACACCTGCAGCTACAATAATCCCCAAATTTTTTTTACTCATTCCACTACATTTTCCTAAATTTCCCCCACAAAGCCCACCATTACCACCAAAATCAAGCTCCAAATCGTACTTAAACGACGGCACTCTACCAGATAAATCATTGTTCGCCACAGATAACCTTTTCAACCTGCCTAAACTCGAGAACTGGTATGGGATGTTACCAGACAGTTTATTATCATCTAAAATCAAGTTATTCAAATACGCACAATTAGCAAGATCCTCAGGTATTCGACCTGTCAAACTATTTTGCGACAAATCGAGTGTGACTAAATAAGGCAGCCAATTGCAGATTTGCGAAGGAATTAACCCAGTAAGAGAGTTACCAGCGAGATTCAGAGTTTGAAGGCTATGGCAGAACTGGAGAGAATCTGGAATATTCCCCTTTGAAAGAACAATGAAATTATAGGAAAATATTCTTCTCAATATTATTGATTACAAATCATCAGCTTATATAAGCATTTACAATATCGAATTACTAATAACTAATCTCAATTATTTAGGCTTAAATCTCTTAACAATCCTAACAGAATATCCTTGAATATCTTAACAATATTTGACTTAATATCCCCCTTCAAGCTGAAGATGGTGGAGCAGCAACACGAAGCTTGTTCCGAATGTCCCAGAAACGTGGAGCAGGAAGCGGTTTTGTAAGAACATCCGCAAGTTGATCTTTTGTAGACAAAAATTGAACTTTGAGTTTTCCTTTAGAAACCATGTCTCGAACGAAGTGGTAGTCAATTTCCACATGTTTGGTGCGTGCATGAAATACAGCATTAGACGCCAAGTAAATTGCACCTATATTGTCACACCATAAGATAGGAGATGTATGAAATGGAATATGTAATTCCTGAATTAACGAGCAGAACCATGAACTTTCAGCAGCAGCATTTGCTAATGATTTGTATTCGGATTCAGTAGAGGAACGAGCAACTGTGGGTTGCTTCTTTGAGGACCATGATAACAAGTTGTCACCGAGATATAATAAGTAACCACTAGTGGATTTGCGATCGTCTAAACAGCCTGCCCAATCTGAGTCCGAGAAAATTTGAATAGTGTTACTGGTCGTTTTTGTCAAAAATAAACCATCATCAGAAGTAAACTTTATATAACGCAATATACGCTTGACAGCAGCCCAATGATCGGTTGTTGGTGCATGCATGAATTGGCAAACTTTATTCACACAGAAACTTAAATCTGGACGAGTGAGTGTAAGGTATTGTAAAGCCCCAACAATTTGGCGATATAACTTCGGATCATCAAAGAGGTCACCAACTTTAGAAAGTGAGGAATCTGATGCCATGGGAGATTTTAGAGGTTTGCAATTTTGCATATTTGCACGAACAAGAACATCCTTAATGTATTGTCGCTGCGTTAAATACAGACCACGAGACGTGAAGTGCGCTTCGATGCCCAAAAAGAAATGTAGTGTACCCAAATCTTTTATTGAAAATTCAGTGCCCAACTTCTTTTTAATGTGCTCCACAAATAGTGAACAATTTCCTGTGATAATGATATCGTCGACATAGACTAACAAATATACTAATTTGTTATCATTGGCCAAAATAAACAAGGATGTATCAGACTTAGATGCGGTAAATCCAATGGACAATAAAAAGGTATGTAAGCGATAAAACCAAGCCCTCGGTGCTTGTTTGAGTCCGTAGAGAGAGCGTTTAAGCTTACAAACATGATTGGGGCGTGAAGGATCCTCAAATCCTGGAGGTTGAGCCATGAACACATCGTTGGAGAGGTAGCCATGTAAGAAGGCATTATTTATATCGAGCTGATCAATAACCCATCCTTGACTCACAGCAACTGATAATACAAGACGAATAGTTGTTGGTTTCACTACCGGACTAAAAGTTTCATCGTAATCGATTCCATACATCTGATTAAAGCCTCGTGCCACAAGCCTAGCCTTATAGCGCTCAAGTGATCCATCTGCTTTTCTTTTGATTCGGTAAATCCATTTACATCCGACAATATTCATTGATGAATTTTGTTCAACTAGTTCCCACGTATTGTTTGCTAAGAGCGCATTGATCTCTAATTGCATTGCATCTCGCCACTCTTTATACCTGTTTGCAGAAGAGAAACATGTAGGAATAACATGGTCAGTTTTTGTAGAACATGTGAGAACAGTGTACGGTTCCTTTGTCCATTTGGATTTCGTAGGTTGTGGTCGAAGATTAGGTGGGCGAAGGCGTATAGGTGGAGAGTGAACTACATGAGACGAAGATGGAGATGGGGAGTGTGTAGCCGGAGCGGAAGATTCATGGTGATTTGTGAGTAATTGTAAACCATGGGCTGGAAAAGATTGATGTGTGGATTCGGATGCCGATGTATAGTTGGATGGTGAGGTGTTTGAGTTCTCCGTTGGTAATCGAAGTGATGAGGGAGTAACATTAGAAGATGCCTGAAATTGTATGTTACATGATGCCCACGGATGAGGTGGTTTAGTGGAATTTGCATGTGGTATGGTAGATGGATGTGGGCCTAAAATTGATAACGGAGATGGGCCTAAGACTGAAGAATAATTAGTGGCAGAGGAAGAAGAAAATGGATGGACGAAGTGAGTTGGAGAATTCGATGAATGCGTACGGAATGGAAATTCATGTTCGGAAAATTTAACATGTCGTGCAATGTATAGGCGACCGGAATTAATGTCTAGACAACGATATCCTATATGGTGGGGACTATACCCAAGAAAAACGCACGGTTGGGATCTGAAATCCATTTTATGTTTATTATACGGACGAAGGAAGGGATAACATAGACAACCGAAAACTTTTAAAAATTCATATTGGGGGATGATTTGGTATAAAACCTGAAAAGGTGAAACGTAATTATGTAGGGGCGTGGGCATTCGATTAATTAGAAAAACTGCTGTTTCGAATGCATAATGCCAGAATTTTGAAGAAGCAGAGTCATCCATTTTCTAAAAATTTCCTTTTTTTTTTTTTTTATTGTATTTGGCTCTGATACCATGAAAGAACAATGAAATTATAGGAAAATATTCTTCTCAATATTATTGATTACAAATCATCAGCTTATATAAGCATTTACAATATCGAATTACTAATAACTAATCTCAATTATTTAGGCTTAAATCTCTTAACAATCCTAACAGAATATCCTTGAATATCTTAACAATATTTGACTTAATACCCTTGAGGCTGAAATTATGGAGATCCAAATCGATCAGCCTGTTTTCCTGCTCGTTCCAGCAGGATGCTCCTTGGAATCTGCAGATGAATCCAGCACCTCTACCTGAAAAAACCCACGAAGTAAGCATATCATTCGGATCAGTTAATGAACTCTTCATATCTTCCAAGCATTTTACATCATCTTCCGCAAATGAAACATACATGAGCAGCTGTGAAAGTAGCAATGTAGTGAAGAATAAGGATCTAACATGATGGTTCATTGTTGCTGTTGATGGTGATGAGAATAAAGGGTCGTTAATGGTGAGGCATTTTTGTTAGTAATAGAAGTGATTTTTTTTAGTTTAGTCTGGATTTGTTAATGAAAATTATGGGGGAATAAAAAGTGGGATTTGTGATTATTACAGAGTTTGTTTAAACTAATAAGATAATAATTATTGGTTTCAGAAAATGGTGTTTGACTGAAGAAGAAGAAGATTGTGATGATGATGACCAGAGTGGCTTTCGCTGTCTTTCATTTTCAGCGTCTTGTGATCTTCTTCTATGCAAATTAATAAACTATGTCAAAATTTTATATTATATATCGGTTTTAACATATTTGATATACATACACACAAGAGATGGGATGAATTGTTATTATTCACCAACCTATAAATGTATAACACACAGAATATGTTAAACTTAATATATTATCACCATCGGTCTCATAATTTATTGAAAAGAAATGGTAGCAATTCTAGTTAATTAAATATGGGACATAAAAAATTTATTATTAAATACATATGAGTATATTATGAAGTGATTTAGAAAGTTATCGTGAAAAATCGGTTAAAAAAATATGAGAATATGGTGAGGGGATATTTTAATAAAAATAACATACCAAGGGATATTTAACTCTAATGGGCCTGATCTCAAATTTAAATTCAATAGCCGCGCTTTTCGACTCAATTCCCGCTCGCGCCAAAGAAGCTGACTCAGTAATGGCGGCGAATTGAAATCTGGGCGGTTGGATCATGATCTGATTTGTACAAAAGATGAAGCTGCTAGTCCGTGTTGGAGAATATTATATCATAGATTTATTCACATTTTTATTATTTTCATGTCTTTTAAGATTGATTAGATTAATTAAAAACAATTAGTTTTGCCAGCAAAAAATTAAGTAATCCGAGTTTGATTAGTGCTTATCTTGATCAAAGTATATCCAAATTTAATTTATTTAACAATCAAATCAAATTTAATCGCAAATCTTAATATTTGATAATAATTCTAAGCAAACTATAACAAATTTTTATTTCACTCAACCCCATTTACAATAGTGTATTTACTGTAGTTGTTTGGAACGAATTCCTCAAAGGCCCAATGGATCACACTTTCCACAATTTTAACAACTATCCACTGTTTCAAATAAATTGACAAATACATAAACCAAAGTCCTATCAAATAGAGCAAAAATTGATTGGCTTTATTAAGGTCAAATTTTGAAGGAAAAAAAACCCCTAAATGCGTGAATGCATGTGTGAGGTCTTGATTATCATAAAAAAAATTATAACATACAAGTTCAATAATTTCGCTGTGTTAGGATCACACATAAACGTGTTGATGAAAACCGTCAATCCCATCTAAAATGTATATTTTGTGACATATCGAACCTGTTAGACTTGATGTGTCATATAATTAACCCCCCACTATCATCATATAACACGCAATATCATATATATTAATACGAACCTATTAGACTTGATATGTCATAAACCCCCACTATCATTATATAACATGCAATATCATATATTAATATCTGTTTTGGTGTAAATCTCCCCAAAATTAAAGCAAAAATAGTAAAATATCAATAATAATCATATGGTAAAAATCATTCGACATTTCATCGGCGTGCATTCACATCTTTCGAGCCCAGCAAAAAAACCTGCAACTTTTGTCTGTAAAATCAGCTTTCAAATTCCGGCAAAAAAGCATGCGTATGCCTCAAAACAAGTGCACGCCTCAATTCCAAGACTCAGAAAAAAAATCTTGATTCCTAAGCAATGATAAGGTTGTCACTGATGTTGCCACCACAATGAAACCATAATGTTTTCTTGTCCCTCTGAAATCAGATCATTACAAACCCCACCCTGCCCTCCACTAACTACTGTATAATAAACCTTCATAAAAAGGCCTCAAATTTGCCATTCATGCTATAATATTTATCAGCACACACAATTTTAAACACAAATGGAGGAAAAGAATAAGAAGGGGGGAGAAGATCAATTAAAACCAGTCTTCTTTGCAGCTGGAACAGCTGCATTAATGGCGTGCATTCAACGTGCAGTCGTGGTGTCTGTATTCGTGCATTGGCGCGTATGGGCATTTCTCGTGTTGAATCTCTTGTTATTAGCTATTCTCTTCATATCTAAAAAATCCTCTGAAATTGATAAAGAAGATGATGATAAAATTGATTTGGAGTCGAAAAAGAAGAAAAAACAGCAAATGAGGCAAGAATTTAGCCCAATGGGCAAAAATTCAACCCAATGTGGTGCAGAGGAAGTGAACATGATCAGTGTGGAAGATAAAAAGACGAAGAATATAGAAGAAGAATATGATAATGATGAGCTTTCAAATGACGAATTGAATCAGAAAGTGGAGGCCTTTATTGCCATGTTTAGGCAACATTTGGTTTCTGATTCAATGGGTAACAAGACATGTGAACTACTGCACTACAGAAACAAGTGTGTACCTATATCATCAGGTCAAGTGAACTCACCAAGACGTAGTCTATCTTTCTCACACAGTAATGCGTATATTTCTACGTGAAGGGATGGAGATTCAAGTAATTAATTCATTCTTCTTTCATATCAAACATGATTTGTTTGTGGCTACATGATTAATGTCATGATGCATGAGTTCTATTAAACCCAATTAGCTTATTGGAGAGTAATTATTTTTTAATTTTATTGTGGGTTTTTGTTCTGAAGATTGGGGAATTCAAGTTCAATTTTTGCTATATGTTGCAGCAGAAGATTTTTAAATTGCTGAATTATCCTGCAGAAAAGAAAATGTGGTTTGGAATTCCTGATAATTGGACAACTGACAAGGAACGACTCATGATTAGAGTAAATTCCTAATTTACTATATTCTTCAATACACTATATTCGACCAAGTGGGTCTACACCAAACTTTGACCAGCTAGAATGTCCAGAATGCAAAATCTACAGCATTGTTTGCTTATATTTTTAAATTTTATTTTCAAGTATTTGAATCATAAAATTCTAAACTAACGTAACACATTAATTTTTCATTCAAATTCACATATTTTTCAAATTCTATTTTTTCAGTCTCTATATAACTACATTTCAATCATATATTTATCATTTCACACATTTACTAATCAAAATTATTTATTATAATTATTATTCGTTTTTCTCTTTCATATTCTATAATTTTTAATTAATTATCTATTATTCACATAGTTATTATATATAATTAACATAATTATTCAATACAACATTCATCAACCTATCACACTATTAATTTAACATATTTTACAACTTTTAAGGTAGTTTAAAAAATATAAAAAACAACTATCCTACTCATACAAAATTTCGTAGACAGTTCTCCAAATATTTTCAAAATTTAAACTGAAAACACAAACATAGCCAAAAGCATTCATAGCTGATGTGGAAACTCCTGAAAATGACCCGAGTTTGATATAGGTTATAGATAATAGATGATCCCCACGTGTCGGAATATAGAGTTTAATTTCATTCTGGGAACATTAACATCACTAATAACTTGTGATGAAATCAAACCATAAAATGCAATTATTGTCTTAATCAAATAACTTGGAACACACACGTAATGACACTAATCTTTAGCTAGAAATAAAACATATTTTGACTAACAGCACAAAAATTAATGGTTGATTGATTCAACTGATTATAGATTATCATAATTTGGATCTGTTCTCTAATTCCATCTAGCAGAAACTAACGTGGGATTTCTTTATTAGGTAGTTCTAGCGGAAAATCGGGGTATCAAGATTCTTTCTATTTTTCTATCTTTTATTTTATATTCCTACAGAAAAATAAAATCAATTATAGTAACAAAAAAGGGTTGAGTAGATGCATATTTCTCTTTTGGTTTGGGGTTATATAACGATTTACTTAAAATAAGAAAAAACTCGGTACAAAACTTACAAATACCTTTATGTAGCAAGTATAAAAAATAGTAAATAATCATATATGAAAATGATGATAAATTAATAACACAAAATTAGGTTATTACTAAAAATTGTGGTTAGACTCCAATAATACCTTTCTTACGGAAAAGAAACCTCACACAAGAAGTGCGTGATCTGCACCTCCAATAATCAAAGCCATGAACCCATGTGAGGTCCTAATCTTTGGGTCTAGAACCCATCTATATTTCACCACCAAACACACACACACACACACCCCTTGTTTAGAGTTCATCCTCTTGTCTCTTTAGTAGTCTCTTTGTGCAGGCTATCGATACAATATAAGCTTACAGTTACAGCAAAGTTCAAAGTTTTGATGTACAAACCTCAAAAACAGCAAGCAAATGTACAACTTTCCATCATGAAAAGCATGAGAACATTCAAGGCCTTTTTTCACAACTTCATTATTTTATGATTGGAGGCTTGGAGCATAGTATATTTCTTATTCTTATAGTCATGGAGAAAAAACACAGGAGTGGGACAACAAGAAGGTTTCGACGATGGCTTTTCAGGAAGCAAAAGAGAGATTACCCCTGTCAACTTGGTGGAGTTTCAGGCATAGTATACCAAATTGCTTCCTTTTTGACTAATGCCATAGTTCATCTTTTCTAGTTACCATATAACTGTGAATTTCAATGTATTGTCAACACAGACGGTGGTGAAGATGACGATGAATCCATGGAGAATTTCTCGTTTCAGTCGCAGGAAATGGATCCATCCACCTCAAACAATGATTTGAGGTTAGTTTTTGGAACTACACAATGTTAGAGATTTTTTTTGTATAGGTATTTAAGGAAGGGGGTGAGCTTTATATTTTTTTTTCTAGAATTTTCGTGGGCACATGGAACGTGGCTGGAAAGTCACCTGTGGGGAGCTTGGCTGTAGACTTGGATGAATGGCTGAATCTCAAAGATGCAGCTGATATCTATGTTCTTGGGTACGTTAAAAGTCAAAACTTCAAACTGTATAATTCTCAATAATAGTATGAAATATTTTATTTAATCAAATGCTAAAGGGGGTTTTATCCTGCAGATTTCAAGAAATAGTCCCATTAAATGCAACGACTGTAATAGGAGCAGAGGACCCAAAAGAAGCTACAAACTGGAATATACTAATTGGAAAAACGCTCAACGACAAATATGGATGTCCATGGTTAACACCTCTGGTGCATCCCATCACCAATGAGAATTATAATTACGATGAAGGCTCTGACTCAGAAAGACAACTTAGCGATAGTAACAAAACCGAAGTGCACACAAAAGATCAGCCTGGAATAAAGTTTGATCCGCAAAACCAATACAGTAAGTATAAACTAATAGCAAGCAAGAAGATGGTTGGGGTCTTTATCAGTGTGTGGATGAGAAGGGAACTGCTCAAGAGATATGAAATAACAGGTGTTAAGGTTTGTTCAGTGGCGTGTGGTATAATGGGTTATTTGGGAAACAAAGGATCAATTTCTGTCAGCATGTCGATTGGGGGAACTAGTTTTTGCTTCATAGCAGTCCATTTAGCATCAGGTGAGAAGAAAGGTGATGAAGGAAGAAGGAATCACCAAGTTTCTGAGATTTTTAGGAGAACCACTTTCCTGAGGCTTCCCGAGGATGGCGATAAGCTTCATCCTCTTACCATCTTAGGACATGAGTAAGTTGAGATTTAAGAAACTATAGATCAATGAATATAGGGATAATTTCCTAAACAAGCCCCTGAGGTTTTGCAAGTTACCAAGGAGTCAAGGACCGTCAATAAGATCTAGATAACTCGAAATCGTAATTTATTTTTATTGACAGGAAAAGTTATGATAATTCCAAAGCCTCAGGGTGGTTTTCGTAATTTAAGTCTCACACGGGGAGTGTATATGTAATTTATCCATGAATATAAATGATAAGGTAATGTAAGTTGATAGGATTAGGTAATTCATGTTTTCTGACAGGATGTTATTTTGTAGAACAGTCGGATATTTTGGTTCGGAGATCTGAACTACAGATTATACCTAGAAGACAACTTGGCGAGGCAGTTGATAAAAGAACAAGATTGGAGAGCACTGAAGAAATTTGATCAGTTGGGGAGAGAACTAGAAACTGGTGGTGTATTTCAAGGCTGGAAAGAGGGCAATACAGAATTTGCACCCACTTACAAGTATGCAACCGGTATTCAGGTGGAATTCCAAGCAGAGCAGGAGAGAAGCAAAGAACTCCGGCATGGTAAAATTATGTCTAGTCGACTATTTTAATGATATTTTGTATGTTATTGCATTTGAAATGATATTGTATAGTTTGGTGTGTAAATAGTGTTTTGTGTTTACAAATTATGGGAGAAGTTTCCTATGAAGAGGAAAATGCTAACACAGGATATCTTCCTAATGGAAACAAATCAATGTGGTATGGTTTCTAATTGCAGGTGTGACAGGATACTGTGGTATGGCAAAGGAGTGAGGCAACTTTCCTATTTTAGGAGTGAAAGCAAGTTTTCAGATCATCGACCTGTCTCAGCTCTTTTTACTTCTCAGATAGAAGTAGTAAAATCTCCCAACAGCCTAATTATTACTCCCAGCAAAACTGTAAGTATCCTTGTATGCCGTAAAAATATTCTCTAGATTTGCACGTATCTCATATAGATAAGTATAGCTAAACAAATTTCTCAAATTCGAGATCAAGCGATCTTACCTTAATTGTCTTGTGTGAATCCGCAGCAGAGAACGAAACAGTCAGTGAAGAGGCTGCTTCCACATTGATGTCTTTGATTGTGAAGGATCTGGGGGCTTCAAATACACAGTTTGCAAATCATATAGATGATGTATGATGCACTTATGTCCATTCATTGTAGTTATGACATACAGCTTCATGTATATATAACCCCACCCCATTGAAAGAATATGTGATCAGGAAAAAGGATAAGGAGAACACCATGACATGGTGAAAGCAAATTTGTAGCATGTATATGATGTCAGGACCAAAAATAGGAAATAGAGTTGAAACAGGTTTGTTTGAGGTCAAACGTACTCTACAAACATCATACCCGTAAAATATCCCAATGAAAGAAAAAACAGTACATGACAAGAAAGAAATAGTAAGTCTCAGCTGTGTAATTATGTATTCTTTATGATTGCCCGTAGCCAAGTTTTGGATGAGATTTGCATATAAGGTCTTAATCATTCTTTAGAACCCCATATTCAAATTTATTAATGAAGCCCAATCTAATCAAAGTACTTACAAGATTTTAGCTTCCATCATTCATCTGAAGAATTTCACCTAGCTCCTCTGAGTTATCTTGATAACAACGAGGGCATAAAAAACCCTTCTGCAGCTCATCACCAAGAGCAGCACATTTTTGTTCGAATTTTGATGTCTGCTTGCTCCCAGTCAAGGCAAAACGAAATGGTCTAGCAGTTAAAGATATTTCTTTTCTAGCCTCCTGTTGGATTAATTGGACATTTTGTCCATTATTTTCAACAATGGTAAGCAATTGAAAAACTGTTCACTTGACGGATTACTGTTCATTTGACGGTTCGGCACTGTTCATATGACGGTTTGGCACTGTGCATATGACGGTTTGGCACTGTGCATATGACGGTTTATCACTGTTCCTTTGACGGCTTCATTCCCTATAAATAGAGGTCATTTCATTTCTGAAATTCATTCCGAAAAACAAAGCTATCTAGTTTTCTCTCTAATTCTTCAATCATATTCTTATAGTGAGTTGAGGTGTTAAGTTAGAGAGTGTTGCTAGTGGGAAGCTTGTTCGGGGTCGGTTTGGGGTGAGAAGAAGAATTGTGTAGTTGTAATAATTTTCTACATAGTGTATTTTCTTGTCTGGTTCCCCGTGGTTTTTCTCCGGATTTTGGAGTTTCCACGTTAAATCCTTGTGTCATTTTTATTTCTCGTATTTGCTTTCTGTTTCCACAAAGAGTAGATTCTGGGGGAGCGTATTTGCAAGGCCAAATACCCAACAAGTGGTATCAGAGCCCGGGTCCTACTGAGGTGGAACGCGTTTTTGCTAGGTGGAGCTCTGGTGTGGTAGTAGTGGGAATACGTACGGTCTAAGGCGGTTCTGTCAAAGGAGACTAGTTCTTAAGTGGGACCATTTGTGACCCCACCAGTCTGTCCTAGGAACCTTGAAGCTCCGTCCGGGGAAGATTGAGTTTCTCTCTTTCCGGGGGCTTACTTAGTGGGTACTATTCAAGTCTACGGTAAACACGCCGAAGTTCTGACGGAGCAATGTCAGGAAGCAGGGTCACGAATATGGTTAGATATGATGTGGAGAAATTTGACGGTAAAATCAACTTTGGCTTGTGGCAAGTTCAAGTCAAGGATTTGTTGATTCAGTCTGGTTTACACAAGGCTTTGAAGGGAAGATTCATCCCTGTCCCTGAAAAGGACGGCGAGACTAGCACGGCCGGTAGCAGGGCTAGTGTGACAGGCAAAGCTAAGAGCGATGATGATTGGGAGGATCTGGATTTGAGAGCAGCAAGTGCAATCCGTTTGAACCTAGCAAACAATGTTCTTGCAAACGTGCATGGACTCACTACGGCGAAGGAGCTATGGGAAAAACTGGAGGAGTTGTACAAAGCAAAGGGTGCCTCAAATCGGGTGTACCTGAAAGAGCGGTTTCACACGCTGAAAATGGAGGAAGGTACAAGTGTTTCAGATCATTTAGGTACTCTCAATGGTATTGTTGCTGAGCTGGAGTCCATTGGAACAAAAATTGATGAGGAGGATCAAGCCTTGAGACTCATCTGGTCTCTTCCGCGATCGTTTGAGCACATGAAGCCGATATTGATTCACGGGAAGGATAAAATTATTTTATCTGATGTTACTGGCAAGCTTATCTCTGAAGAGAAAAGGCTTTCTGGAAGTAACGTTATAAATGTCAACGGTGATTCAAGCTTGAATGTGGTAGCTCGTCGAGGGAAGAAGAAGAGTTCTGGGAAAATTGTCTGTTGGAAGTGTGGAGAAGAAGGCCACACGAAAAGAAATTGTCCAAAAGGTGGAGCCGGTTCGGCAAATGGTTCCAGGTCAGTAAGAGGAGATACTGACGATGAAGCTAACACTTTCTCCTATCTCGATGTCGCTTGAGAGCGGCATGTACATCCTTTTGGCAGTTTGTTACTCGCGGTTGCCATGATAGAGGATGTGTGATGTTAGCGGGTCCACAATTGCACACGGGCATTGGTTGGCATTGATGCAAGGTGTGTGGTGGAAAATCATGTCGATGGGCTGAGAACTCCCTGGAAAGCCAACTTTGGGAGTTGTACCATAATCTTCAGCAAGGTATTTTTCGACATGGGCCGAAATTGAAATTCTTGGGATTGCTGTATTCCAAGTGGTTATGCTTTTATGGTGGAGCATGATAGTTCTCTACGGTGAGAATTATGACTGCAGTAGCTGAAGCTACGGGTATCTTCATCGAAGTGTTACGGAATAGCCAAAAGTCCAAGGTGGAGATTGTTGGATTAATTGGACATTTTGTCCATTATTTTCAACAATGGTAAGCAATTGAAAAACTGTTCACTTGACGGATTACTGTTCATTTGACGGTTCGGCACTGTTCATATGACGGTTTGGCACTGTGCATATGACGGTTTATCACTGTTCCTTTGACGGCTTCATTCCTTATAAATAGAGGTCATTTCATTTCTGAAATTCATTCCGAAAAACAAAGCTATCTAGTTTTCTCTCTAATTCTTCAATCATATTCTTATAGTGAGTTGAGGTGTTAAGTTAGAGAGTGTTGCTAGTGGGAAGCTTGTTCGGGGTCGGTTTGGGGTGAGAAGAAGAATTGTGTAGTTGTAATAATTTTCTACATAGTGTATTTTCTTGTCTGGTTCCCCGTGGTTTTTCTCCGGATTTTGGAGTTTCCACGTTAAATCCTTGTGTCATTTTTATTTCTCGTATTTGCTTTCTGTTTCCACAAAGAGTAGATTCTGGGGGAGCGTATTTGCAAGGCCAAATACCCAACACCTCCAAGGCAGTTAATACAATTGTTTGGAAGCTCATGGTTATATCCATATTTATGGGTCAAATATAGCGAAACTACTGACAAAATACAAGGGCATTTATTCAACTCTTGCAGCTCCATGCTTTCTCTCATCACTGATTCCAACAGCAATGCTTTCTTCTCCAAATTGCTAAGCTCATGTGGGACCTGCAAAAGCTCCAGAAGCTTGTTCACTTTATTCAAAAAAAATTAACCATTCATGCACTGACGCACACGGAAAAAACAGAAACGTGACATGATTAAAGAGCTCTTTGTCTACAATTGTCATCATTGTCTGGTCAAGCATCGGAAGTAGTAATCTAAGAACACTCTAAGAACACTCCCAATATTGTTAAGTATAGAGATCAACCCTCACCTGATCATGAATCGCTTGTTCAGTTTTATATTGTTGTTCCATCTGATCAGTTTGTGCAGTTATTTGGGCAAGGTTATTCTCTGAAACCACTCTGGCCCTTATATCATCCTTGTCCTGTGCAGTTAAGGAGCCTGCTTTGGGTGAATCAAAAAATTATTTAGAAATGACAGACATATAAAATGAGGCTATGCAAGCCATTGAATCAGTTCTGTTTGCAAGCTATTATGAAGATGAAGGTACAAAAAGAAAACCAGTAATATAATTTATCACTGGGAATCTACATCGAGAATAACTTTCTCATCTTCCATAAATCAACTACTGATGCTAATCCAATTTGAATCTAAACGTTTGACATGATGCAATTGATATACAAAAATCCAATTCAAGCTCACATGTTATGATACGAACCTTCCCCAAGACGAGTTGGTTCACGCGGAATTTTTCCAAGAACGATTTTTAGTTTGATGAGATGAACGGTTTTCCTCAACCCAAAATTCTATAGTAACAACGAACCTCGGTATAGATGACCTCGACCCGATGGAATCTATGAACGCGAACGTCGGAAAGAAGTTATGAAGACGCCACAAACGGTATGGATTTCCGTTTGATAAGTCGGGATGAACGCCACAGAGATTTCTCCGATAAGTTCGATAAAAAGTTCTTAACGAACGAGAGAGATTGAACTCACAAATTTTTAATGAAAATTGATGTGTCTATTAATGAAGAAAACGTGGCCTATAAATAGGCTAAAAAAAGAGTTTTGATTTGGTAAGAATCCTTATAGAAAAAGGATATCTTTTCCAAATCTAATTTCCTACTAAACAAAACTTCTTGACCAAGTAAACTTCTAAAACAAGAAGGAAACCTAATAAAAAGGAAATAACTAGAATAAAACTTACTAACTAAGTAAAATTCTAAAACAAAAAGGAAACATAATAATAGGGAAATAAAAATCTCGAATTTAAAGATAAATTCGAAATTCAACATCTTCACTTTTGGCAACTTGCATCATGTTGGATCTTCTAGAAGACATAATAAATTGATAGCCTTTATCTCTATTTTCTCAACTTCATCAATGGGCCTCAATGTATTTGATCGAGCCCATACTTCTTGGATTAGCCCATTTAACACTTCCTTGAATTTCTTAGCTCTTGATCTTGTAATGGGCCCAATTGGCACTTGGACTTGATCTTCTAGACTCGAATTATTTGATCCTTGAGCCGCATCATTCCCCTCCTCGTGAAAAGGATTTGACCTCAAATCCAAAGTGTCACCTACATCAAACGGACTTAGATCAGTAACATTAAAAGTAGCACTCACATTATACTCACCGGGCAAGTCCAACTTGTAAGCATTGTCATTGATGCGCTCTAAAACTTGGAAAGGCCCATCGCCTCGTGGAAGTAATTTAGAACGACGTTGTGCTGGAAAGCGTTCTTTACGCATATGCAACCAAACCCAATCTCCAGGTTCAAACACGAGTTTGCGACGTCCTTTGTTAGCTTGTTTGGCGTATTGCTCCGTACGTCGCTCAATGTTAAGTCTTGCTTGTTCATGAATCATCTTGACAAATTCAGCCTTCTTTCTACCATCTAAATTAACTTGCTCACTCAAAGGTAAAGGAGTTAAATCTAACGGAGTTAAAGGATTAAAACCATAAACAATTTCAAAAGGAGAAAACTTAGTAGCAGAATGAACAGATCGATTATAAGCAAACTCAACATGCGGTAAACAATCTTCCCATGATTTAATGTTCTTGTTAATAATAGCCCTTAACAATGTTGACAACGTTCGATTGACCACTTCAGTTTGACCATCAGTTTGTAGGTGACAAGTAGTAGAAAACAAAAGCTTAGTACCTAGCTTACACCACAAAGTCTTCCAGAAATAACTCAAAAACTTAGCATCACGATCAGACACAATTGTTCTAGGCATACCATGTAATCTCACAATCTCTTTAAAGAACAAGTTAGCAACATGCGATGCATCATCCGTTTTGTGGCATGGAATAAAATGTGCCATTTTCGAAAACCTATCCACAACCACAAAAATAGAATCTCTACCATTTCTACTTCTAGGCAAACCAAGAACGAAATCCATAGAAATATCAACCCAAGGTGCATGAGGAATAGGTAAAGGTGTATAAAGACCATTAGGTTGGACTCGAGATTTTGCTTGCCTACAAGTAACACATCTATCACAAATTCGCTCAACATCACGTTTCATATGTGGCCAATAAAAGTGTTCTTGCAGAGTAATGAAAGTTTTAGTGACACCAAAATGCCCCATTAAGCCCCCACCATGAGACTCACGAACTAATAACTCACGTAATGAACAAATAGGAATGCACAACTTATTTTCGCGAAAAAGAAAATCATCATGCCTAAAATACTTCCCACTCGAAGATTTTTCACATGCTTTGTAGACCTCACCAAATTCTCTATCATTATCATACAAAGTCTTAACAAGCTCAAAACCAAGTAATTTCGCATCAAGTGTAGAAAGTAGTGCATACCTTCGAGATAGGGCATCAGGCACCACATTTTCTTTACCTTGCTTGTACCGAATGACATAAGGAAAGGTCTCAATAAATTCCATCCAACGAGCATGTCGTTTGTTCAGTTTGTGTTGCCCCTTTAAGTGCTTCAAGGACTCATGATCGGTATGAATGATGAATTCTTTAGTCCATAAGTAGTGTTGCCAAGTCTCCAATGCTCGAACCAACGCATATAATTCCTTGTCATAAGTTGGATAATTCAGCGTGGCGCCATGGAGTTTTTCGCTAAAATATGCAATTAGTTTTCCTTCCTGCATAAGAACTGCGCCAATACCTACACCAGAAGCATCACATTGAATTTCAAAAGATTTTGCAAAATTAGGTAAAGATAAGAGTGGAGCGTTTGTAAGCTTATGCTTGAGATTTTGAAATGCGTTCTCTTGTTCATCGCCCCAACGAAAACCAACACTTTTTTTGATGACTTCAGTGAGTGGTGCTGCTATGCTACTAAAATTAGGCACAAATCTTCGATAGAAGCTAGCTAGTCCATGAAAACTTCGAACGTCACCTACGCTCGTAGGACTTGGCCATTCCTTTATTGCACGCACTTTTTCCTCGTCAACCTGTATACCCTGCGCACTAACAACAAATCCAAGAAAGACAAGCTTATCTGTGCAAAAAGTACACTTCTTGACATTGGCAAACAATTTTTCTTTTCTAAGAACCTCCAATACCGACCTTAAGTGTGAAACATGTTCATCCAAGTGTTTGCTATAAATAAGTATATCATCAAAATAAACGACAACAAATCTACCTAAGAACGCACGCAAAACATGATTCATAAGTCGCATAAAAGTGCTAGGAGCGTTAGTCAATCCAAAAGGCATAACCAACCATTCATACAATCCATGTTTTGTTTTAAAAGCAGCCTTCCATTCATCACCCTCTTTCATCCTAATTTGATGATATCCACTTTTTAGATCTATCTTAGAAAATACACATGAACCATGCAACTCATCTAACATGTCATCTAACCTAGAAATTGGGTGGCGATACTTTACCGTGATGTTATTGATGGCTCGACAGTCAACGCACATTCGTGAAGTGCCATCCTTCTTTGGAACAATTAGAACTGGAACGGCACATGGACTCATACTTTCTCGCACATGTCCCTTCGCCATTAACTCACTCACTTGCCGTTGAATCTCCTTTGTCTCCTCGGGATTACTTCGATATGCGGGACGGTTCGGGATCGTAGCGCCGGGCACAAAATCAATTTGGTGCTCAATACCTCGAATTGGAGGCAAGCCATGTGGTGTCTCCTCGGGAAAAACATCCTCGAACTCCTGCAAAAGAAATTTAATAGAACTAGGCAAAGAAGAAAGATCGTTAGTGGTTAAAAGAGCCTCCTTATACATAAGTATGATCATTGGCTGTTTTGTAAATAAAGCTTGCTTGACCTCACTATTCCTCGCAAAGTAACCCTCGATTTTTCTCTCAATTTTTACCTCATTGGCCACTTTGTTTTTTTCGGCCTCGCTCGTTTTTTTCCGCTCGTGTTTAATTTTCCTCTCTTGCTCTCGTGTTTGTTCACTCTCTTTTCTTTGTTCACTCTCTTTTTGTAGTACAACTTGATCCTCATAGACTTGTTTACGAGTTAATGGTACAAGCGTAATGGTGCGCTGATTTAGTTCAAAAGAATACTTATTGGTGAAACCATCATGCTTCACTCGTCGATCAAATTGCCACGGTCTTCCTAGTAACAAATGTCCAGCTTGCATTGGCACAACATCACACAACACTTCATCTTCGTACTTGCCGATGCGGAATGCAACTAACACTTGTTTTGTAACCCTTGTCTCACCACTATCATTCAGCCATTGTAGTTTATATGGCCTCGGATGTTTCACAATAGGTAACCCCAATTTCTCCACCATCGATGTACTAGCTACGTTAGTGCAGCTACCCCCATCAATAATTACACTACATACCTTATCCTTGACGTAGCACCTCGTGTGGAAAATATTCTCCCTATGCTCATCCTCGACAACTTGTGTATGTAGGCTCAAAGCTCTCCTAGCAACAAGTGTTAATGCATCGGGAGCTAGATATTCCCCCTCTGAATCATCCTCCAATGCCGGCATGTCATCTTGGTCAGATTCCTCATCATCACTCACGATCTCGCCATTGTCTCGCACAACCATGACCCTCTTGTTTGGGCATTGGCTGGCTATATGACCCCTACCTTGACATTTAAAACATTTAATATCACGAGTGCGAGTATCAGTTGTACCTGAGTTTTCATGGATGGGAGTTTCTTGCTTTCGCTCAACTCTCGATTTTGATGGGGTTTGGACTTCGTCTTTCTTCCATTGGTTGGGTTTCCAAGTGGGTGGATTTGGCCCTTGCCGGTTTGATTTCCACGTTGTTGGATTAGAACGATTGCTACCCCTCCTCTTGAGTTGATTCTCTACCTTTATTGCCATATGAACCATATCATCCAATTCCACGTAATGTTGTAACTCTATTATATTTTGAATCTCAAGATTTAGGCCTGCCAAGAATCTAGCCATGGTAGCCTCGCGATCCTCATGTATATCCGCCCGAATCATGGCTACCTCCATCTCCTTGTAATATTCATCTACACTCCGATTTCCTTGGCGAAGACTTTGCAATTTGTTATACAGATCACGGTAGTAATAGCTTGGAACAAACCGTTTTCGCATGACTCTTTTCATCTCTTCCCATGTTTGTATTGGTGGTTCCCTATTCCTTCTCCTACCGATAACTACCTGATCCCACCATGTAAGAGCATAGTCTGAGAATTCCACTGCTGCTAATTTGACCTTCTTAAGCTCCGAATAATTATGACAATCAAATACTAGCTCCACCTTCTTTTCCCATTCTAGATATATCTCGGGCTCGTTTCTCCCATGAAAAGATGGTATTTGTACCTTAATACTACCTAAGTTATTATCTTCTCTATCTCTTCCGAACCTCCTATTCCCTACCACAGAGTTGAGATCATCATCTTCTTCAAAACCAACCCCGTTAAATTCATCATCATGGACCCCCACTCCCCTTTGTGGTACCCGAGTTCTTCTATTCGCATGCTCAAAATTCCGATCTATCCGCTGATCCATCTGCTCCCGATATTGTTCCATCTCTGTTCTCATCAGCCTCCTCATCTCTACTATTAAATCGTCGAACATAAATTTGGTATCTGCACCTCGTGCATTACCTTCTGTGGAGTTTTCGTTAGACATATTGTATTTTCCTGCACAAGAAAACAAAAGAGAAAATAATATGATGTTATTAAAGACAAATCTCACAATATAGGTATTTAGGCTTTTTCTGGGATCCCTCTATTGTACTCACAACTCTCTTGCCTTTTTCCACTCAATATCTCTCTCGGTTCGTCTCGAACTTCTCCGAACTCGTAATCCCGAATCTAAATTTCGATTTTTTTTTTTTTTTTTTTTACTTTTGCCGGAGCGAACTATGGGCTATTACGAACCCAACGAAGTAAACCAAAACTAACGAAACGATAAAAAATTTTCCCGCCTTTTTACTCTTTTTTTTTTTTTTTTTGTTTTTTTGTTTTTTTGTTTTTTTTTGGGAACGGCACGAACTAAACGGAAAGAAAATTTTTCAGAATTCTGAATAAGAACAAAAAAAATACGAATGATTGAAAGAAAACAGGAACAAGGTTGAGTTTTGAATTGATAAACGGCAACCTTGGCTCTGGTGCCAGATGATACGAACCTTCCCCAAGACGAGTTGGTTCACGCGGAATTTTTCCAAGAACGATTTTTAGTTTGATGAGATGAACGGTTTTCCTCAACCCAAAATTCTATAGTAACAACGAACCTCGGTATAGATGACCTCGACCTGATGGAATCTATGAACGCGAACGTCGGAAAGAAGTTATGAAGACGCCACAAACGGTATGGATTTCCGTTTGATAAGTCGGGATGAACGCCACAGAGATTTCTCCGATAAGTTCGATAAAAAGTTCTTAACGAACGAGAGAGATTGAACTCACAAATTTTTAATGAAAATTGATGTGTCTATTAATGAAGAAAACGTGGCCTATAAATAGGCTCAAAAAAGAGTCTTGATTTGGTAAGAATCCTTATAGAAAAAGGATATCTTTTCCAAATCTAATTTCCTACTAAACAAAACTTCTTGACCAAGTAAACTTCTAAAATAAGAAGGAAACCTAATAAAAAGGAAATAACTAGAATAAAACTTACTAACTAAGTAAAATTCTAAAACAAAAAGGAAACATAATAATAGGGAAATAAAAATCTCGAATTTAAAGATAAATTCGAAATTCAACATCTTCACTTTTGGCAACTTGCATCATGTTGGATCTTCTAGAAGACATAATAAATTGATAGCCTTTATCTCTATTTTCTCAACTTCATCAATGGGCCTCAATGTATTTGATCGAGCCCATACTTCTTGGATTAGCCCATTTAACACTTCTTTGAATTTCTTAGCTCTTGATCTTGTAATGGGCCCAATTGGCACTTGGACTTGATCTTCTAGACTCGAATTATTTGATTCTTGAGCCGCATCATGTTATTCCCTACAAATACCATACATACCACCATCTAATGTTGCTTTACAGTAATGCTCTGAATTGAAAGTGGAGACTAGCAACTCCTGAAATTTCCTGTGACGCAGAAGTGATACAAATATAACTCAAAAGTTGACAATGATATGAAACGAAAACTGGCCTTAACACAAAAGCCACAGTAGTTGTTCTACTTCTGCCACAGCCTAAAAATATGCCTCAAGTCACCAACGCTGGCCTTAACATAACCCCATAGAATCCTACTTTGGAAAGGAGAAATAGGACAATATACCGGTATAGTTATAATTGAAAGAATATTTTGTCGTGGAGGCAACAAATTGTTACCGTTGACGACCAAAGTAAACTTGACTCACCTTATCTGGTGATTTAGCTCTAGCATTTTTTCAATAAATCCACCTCTGCCGAAAACAAAGGAAATATTTATAGAGAACCTCAGATTTTTACATTTTCACATGACTTCCACATGTGACTTAACTAAAACATATAAATCTGTACCTCGAGGAATTTTCTTCACTCTTCAGATCATTTTGGCATATTCACCAAAAGGAAAGTTAAAATCACATGAAAACGGACATTTCAATGCATATGAGGGTGCATATATATACACAAACATTTGCTTGTGTATATGAACATAAGCGTACGGAACACGAGGAAAGATCACTAGAATATACCTTTATAGCGTTCAATTCAGAGCCAAGTTTTGATGTCTAATAGTAAGTGACAGCGATTCTCGCCTGAAACATATTCAAGCAAAAGATTTAAATCAAAAGAAGCATAAGCATTTATTGCTCAAAGAAATTCTGCTCAAGTGGATGAATGTACATGAAATTCTCTTTCCTCGCCTAACTATCACATCCAGATTGGAAATACAATGCAACAGATTGGAAGATGCTAGAAGATGTTATAATACGTTATATTAAAACACACTATAATATCTTCTACAATATTTGAATAGACAAGTAACCTCACTGTCCACATCACCGCAGAAATATAACGCAACAAATTCCTTACAGATAATACGACAATTCAGGCATAATCATTAAAACTTGACAAAATCAGACCTCTAGCGCTTGAATTGAAGCGTCAATCATGTATAATTCAACTTCATAGCCTTTGAGCTCTTGCCCCGTTGTCTCTTTATCACGCTTTGCTCCTTCCAGCTCCGCATTTGACGCTGCGAGCTCCAACGTTAGTTCTTCAATTCGCTTCCTCTGATTCACAATCCTCCGCTCTGCAAAGTATGTCAAGAAAAAAGGAAAGAAGAAAACATATCAACTGTGAAACGCTTAGGTTCTTACCACTTGAATTTTTGCAAGGAAACAATGAAAAACATCATCGCGACGCGATTTCATTCTGGTTAATTTACCTCCTTGAGACTTTTCAGTACTGAAATCACGAATTAGGGTTAGAAGTGGTTTATGCGAATCGCTTCCCGCCATTATTGGACCTTCCTGCTTCGAAATATTTGAACGGCGTAAAGTGAATGGCGTCAGTTACAAGCTCGACACCTCCAAAAATCACAACTCGAACAGCTGATCGGACACGACATTCGTCCGACACTCCCGACAACATATCCGTGTCAAATATCAAAAATAAAATTTTCTACTTAAACAAAATAAAAAAATAAAATATAGACACCATAATGAATATAATAAAGGATATGTCTACTCAGTGGCGGAGCCAAAAACCAATAAAATTCCAAATTGGGTGGGGCAAAAGTTAAATTTTTTTAATAATTTAATAAAAATTTAATAAAATACATATAAATTTTTTTAAAAAATTTTTTTTGGGTGGGGCGGTGGCCCACTCGCGCCCCACCCTGTCTCCACCTCTGTGTCTACTATATATACATTATTTGTGACATTTGATATTATTTCACTTATTTTTTATAATTTTGAAAACTGAAGTATTTGATTTTCTTTTAAATATATAACTTTACAAATTAAATACAAATTTATAACGTATAATAGTCATTCTTATAATTTATTTCTCTAATCAGTCATTTAAATTAGAATGAAAAAACTAATTTATATATTTAACGTAAATTAATGAACATATATATGTATATTAATTTATATATATACATTTTATTAGTAGTTTCGAGTCTGTGTCGTGTCCTAACATTTTTAAAAAATCGATGTCTCGTGTCCGTGTCTTGTCGTGCCGTATCCCGTGTCTCGTGTCCATGCATCATAGGTTAAAAGTTTCGCCAATTTTATACTCGGTTTGACACTGAATCTCGTCCGTTGAATTGCGTTTTAATTGTGAAGTTAATCGAACGGAGAGCAAAGCTCGATTATATCTTGGGTTAAGCGGTTCATTTCTACCTACTAAACAAGCTATGAGAAAAGCCCAAAGATAAATGAAGTCCAGTGGACCATGAATTACCCATAACTTTAGTTTCATACAGTCACAAGCTTGGCCCAATATGATACAGTTTTTGCACTATGATTGATGAACAATTTTCTTGACAATTAAAAAAATTCGATTGAATCGTAATCTAATTTACCTTCTACGAGTCTCTTTCCTAATAGCGGTCTGTATCAAAATACAAAGAAAAAACAAACATAATTATTTGAAAATATTTGTAAGTATTTATCAAAATTTAATGTTTAAATTGACACAAAATATCAATTTCTTGAAAATGAATAAAAATAAGATTTGTTATTTACTTATGTCCAACTATTTTTTGTATTTACAAACTTTCTCTTAGTTTACAAAACGATTTAATATTTAATAACTCCAAATACTCTAGAAAAAATTTACATCCTTTGTATACACTGTTGGAAATCTTGATTGAGTAAATTGTGTTTTAGCACGATTTATATAAAGATTTAAGTGATTTCGTATATCGAAAGTGGAATGTTTTTGGCTCTAATTATTCTATATCTCGAGTAGATAAATTCAGAGTATTTAATTACTCAAATCCGATTTCGAGTGAATGAGAAATTAATTAACAAAGTGAATCACTTAAAAACGTTATTCATAGTTGGAATTGATTTATCGATATGTACATAAGCAATTAAATGATCACAAATCATATATTCGATGGCCACGATTATATGAGAAAAGTTCATTTAATTAGGACTAAAATGTTCGAATCGGAAAAATTAAGGACCAACTTGAAAGGACGTTATTGTTCAAGATTCAAAGTTTTGGGGTCAAATTATAAGTTTGGAAAAGATAAGGGATGAGGTGCGGGTGCACCTAGCTGCACTGAATTAGTGCCCTTCAAGTAAGCAAGTTGATTGGTTAAGAAACGGGGTGCACCGTACACCTGCTACATTAGATCTGTGCTCACTTGGGGCTATTCACCACACAACAAACAAGGTAACCTTTGGGGCTGTTTTGAAAAAACTGGAAAGTTGTCTTTAAGGGGCTTTTCTTCCAAAAGTCACACCTTTTGGGCCCTTATGCAAAGTACGAAAAGTTGCAACTTTTCACCCAAAACTCTTCATAATCTATAAATAGACCCTCAATTTATGGAATTAATCACACAAAATATCATTTCTCTTCTCTCTTTTTCTCTAAAATACTAATTTGAGTATTTTGAGAGTTCTTTTATTTCTTAAATATTAGTTTTAATATTTTAAGATTAGTGTTGAATATTAAATGCTAAATTGAGCATTTGAAATATTCTTGAAGTTCTTGAATATTATTTTAAGAACTTTTTAGTACTAATTTGAGTACTTTGAATATTCTTAAATATTAATTTAATAGTTTAAGAATAAGTCTTGCATTTTAAATGTCTAGATATGCATTAAATCATACGAGTCCATCGAGAGAGTTTGGAACAAATATTTGTTCGCTAAACTCGATAATTTGTAGTGGTACTATTATCGAGACAATGTCGTTTTATCTTGGGAGACAATTGCCGTAAACCGTAACCACCAAGAGCGGGGCAATATTGTTTTAAAGAATTCGAGTATCCCGTACCTCGACATTTCATCATTATATTACATCTTCATAAACACCACCCGTTACGCTCCAAGATTTTTCCCAACATACACAAGTGGGTGTTGAATGAATCATCATGCTGAATGGAAGGCAAAAAAGTGATAAAATGTTCAATATCAAACACATCAAGCGTGCCCCTAATGATAATGGTGACAATTACTTAACAAGAAGAAGCACAAATGTATAATAATTATTAATACATATTTGATATATTATAACACGTATTAAATATATAAACACGTACTAGAGTTATATTATTACTTGGCTACATATGAAATAAACTTATTGATAGGCCATAACTTGGTGAACTCGTATTTGTTATCTTGTATGTCCCACCTCGTGAAGTGCACCTCGTATGTAGACATTTATTTAAAAAATAAATGTTATTAATGGGTCAACGACTAATGGGCTGGATATGGCCCATACCAAGCCCATTAATATAAGATACGTGGACTAACGGTCTCAAGACAGATGGCAGCTAGGATATGGATCCAAATGTCATATCATGAATACTGAATCTAGTTACTATAAATAGAACATTCTAAATGTCATATCATGAATAGTGAATCCAATTACTATATACAAAACATTTAAAACTCATTGCAGGGATGTATGTCTGACTATTTTCTACGAGCTGTGTTATCTATATCATTACTATATTTAGAACTACGTTTGACTTGATCTTCGTAACTATTCTCTACGAGCTTTGTTATCTATATCCTTACTATATTTAGAACTACGTTTGACTTGATCCTTTACGAGGTACGTAGGCAACTTGTAATACGAGTGCAGTCTTAGACATTTAGACACGAATATTTGACTAGATCACTTATAATGATTTTTTACACAAATTTATCAGTCTCGTCTCATCATAACATGATTACTGGTTAGGTTACTTTCTTTACCCCCACCGCCCAAGCAACACGAAACATACATCTTGTCCAATGACAAGATCCCTAGATTCTACATATCTCAATATTAGAATAAAAGTTATATTTTTTAAATATTATCTAACTAAACTTAATAATATATTTTACATAGATAATATTCGGATTCAAGTTTGAAATAATCAAAAAAAATTATGAAATTACTTGGAAATTTATATTGAAATTTGGATGATTTCAACTATCATAATTATGCATATTTTATATTAATAATATTTCTTATATAATACATGCATAATAAATCTTGTTAAATTGTATGATTAAATTTTGTTGCGTGAAATATGATCCCACGATAAAATACTAAGTAAATCTCATGCGAAGTTCATTAAAATAAAATAACTACAATTAGGGTAAGAATTATTATGCAAAACCATATTGAGCTTTTAAGTAGATCAAAATATATATCACTAGTGTCTGTCATATCTCCATTTTTATAGTGCAAATACAAATTAGTAGTTAAATTTTAATATGAAATTGTTTAGTTGTGAGTAAAAAATACTATAATATTAAAAGTAAATATTATATGAAATTTCAAAGAAAATCGGATTTTGATATATGATTCGGAAAATTTTAGATCCCAGCTCAGATAAATTTGAGTTTCTACTAAAATTTCAAATTATTTTTTACAAAATTAGATCGAGACTTCAATTTCACTTTGAAAGTCCCAAAATTCGAAATTTCGACATTTCAATCAAAATTTAAGAAAATGACTCCAACACAAACTTTTAATCTTTTTAAGCAATTATTTGAGCATTAATTCCACCAAAATAAATGGTGGAGCCTACTAGTACTATGATGTATTGAACTCAAGGTCCACGGATTTTGATATTTTCCTCACTTTTATAGATGCGATTTCTCATAAAAATATATATTGTATGTGTATATATAGATATGATATCAGCAATATTTGACTGCATAAAGAAGACAAAATTTGCAATATTATTGGTGCATGCTTTTATTTTATTTTTGTCTCCCTTTGGTTTATTTTTTGCTGCATACTAGATGCGCACTTTAGATAGTTCTAACTTCCTTTAATGAACATCTATGATGAATAAAACTTGCCACTATAGCAGGCTTACTACTATATAGTCAGGTATATTTGGATCTTACTTTTTAGAAGTATATTAACGTGATGCAGGAATAAATATGTGTGATTAGATTCACTTTATAAATGAGATTTGATTTGATTCACGATAAATTAGTTAGTATTTTATTAGATTGTGGGTTGCATTTGGTAACTTCAACGTGCCTACGTACTTATTTTAATAATAATATATTTTGTATCAAATATTATACTCACCGATCTTAAAAGACTGATATAGTACTTAATTATTTTTATAATTTTCAGGTCAGATAATTATGTGTAGTCACTAGTCACTAAATAAAGGGTATTTATAATGCCTTTACTGGATTTTGAGCTCATTTTATTGGTATACGCCCAGGCCTTATTAACAACCCAAAATTATGATATATTAATCATATTTATATAAAATTTGATTGATTAAATTTGATGAATTTATCACAATGTATAACAATTCCTTTGCAAAAGTAAATGAAAAATTATATAAATAAATACTGGGATAAAACTTAAAAATATAATCAAAATTCTAGGATGTTATAATAGTGAAATGTAAAAAATAATAAAAACGTAATTAGGTCACATCATATGAAATAATTGGAATTCATATGACTTTGGTGGCGTGGTCCATTGTCTCTCTTATGTGTATTATTAGTAGTAATGCATCTTTCAAATCCCGACAATGGCCACTAACTACGCTTTACTTTGATCAACTAGAAAATGTTGATATAATTTCACATATGATAATGATTAGATGGTGACTTTCATAAATTAAACCAACTTTTCTTCTCTTTTTTCAATCAAAATTAATGGTTGTGTAAAGCAATCGCCTTTATTAATTCCAAAATGTATTAGATAAATTTGGAGGCAATTTTCGAATTAACGGGCTAACAAGTCTAGTATGTAACACCTATGGCGCTCTCTTGTGTTTAAAATTCATGTCATTCCAAAGGAAAAACTCAACCTATTACATAATCAAACATGCAAGAATCGGTTTTAATAATGCAATAGTTGGGCAAAAATCATTCTCCACAATCATTAATTGCACCATTTTGAATTTCATACCCCAATTGCATAAACCCTAATCAAACTCGAGTATAATAGCATGTGTTTGTTATTTTCACTTATCATTGAGAAAGAAAGACCCTGTCTTCAAAGGAAATTCCTACTATATATAGGAAGCGTACAAGTCAATCACATAACAATAGCATCAATAGATTATTAGGCTCTATATGAACAAGAGATTGATCTAGGTCGTAAAATACGTATCTAGATTAGTTGAGTTGTTCTGTTGTGTACCTAATAGGAAATCGAGATGTTATAGACTGTACTAAGGGTTCACCCAAGCTATCTATGTACCTTATCTAGGATCAAATTTAATCATAAGTCATGAGATTGTTATGAATTGCAATTGAATACGCTCGGTAATAGAGTAAGGGTTCGTACTGTTTGATCTATTGTGATTCTGCCCCTCCTCCTTTTGACTGAGAGAATGAGTATTTATAGCTATGACATGTTGTATGGATGATGTGAGAGCACATGTGGAATGCCGTACACGTATCCAAAATATGCTGGACACCATTTCTCAGATCTCACAGCATTGTGTAAATTTACACTTTGGAGGGACCTATGAGCAAACAAGACATTACAACCTTAGCTGTTTAGGGTATGGGTCGTAGTTATGATCCCATTTATAAATATGTTTTCCTCCATATCAGAATTTAGGGTTTTGAATTCATATTAGCTAACAAACATTTGGAATGCTAATAATCATTTCAATAATCCCGAGTCGATCTCATTACATGACAAGTAATTATGTATATCAAGTTATTACATAAAACATTAAAAAGAATAATCAATCACAAAGTAAGTATTAAAACAGACGCACAAAATAAATATTTCTCTAACCAAAGTACCCCATCAAGAATTGGCAATGGATAGCATTGTTGCCCAAACACAAGCTGACTTTTTTTACCCTAGCTTGGAATTGGGGTTTTTTGTATAAAACCCCCGAGGTATTTAGCTTTAGCAAATAACCCTCGAGGTATGAAATCTTGGCAAGTAACCTTTTCTGTTAAGTTGACCGTTAGTCAACGGTTAAGTTTATGGGCAAAATTGTAATTTACATATAAAAAACAAGGAACAACAAAAAATAAATAAATAAATTTTAATTCACTTTATACAACAATAATTTTTCTCAATTTCAAATGTTTATTTATTTCTTTAAAAATTTAGATATATATTATATTACTCTATCTAAATTACCTTCAATTTTAAATATTATATATTATATTATTCTACCTTCAAATATTATATTATATATTTTATATTTTAATATTCTATCTTAATTACCTTCAGTCTCAAATATTATAGTACCTTCAAATTATTTATCTAAATAAACTATCTAAAGTACCTTCAAATATTTTATATTATAATATTATTCTATCTAAATTACCTTCAAATATTATATATTATTATATTATATTATTCTACCTTCAAATATTATATTATATATTTTATATTTTATTATTCTATCTAAATTACCTTCAATTTCAAGTATTATATTACTTTCAAATTATTTATCTAAATTTATTTTATTTTACCTTCAAATTATTAGATAGAGTAATATAATATATATCTAAATTTTTAGATAAATAAATAAATATTTGAAATTAAAAAAAAAATATTATTGTATAAACTGAAATTAATTTTTTTTTTGTTGTTCCTTGTTTTTTATATGTATATTATAATTTTGTCCTTAAACTTAACCATTGACTAACAGTCAACTTAACAGAAAATGTTACTTGCCAAGATTTCATACATCGGGGTTATTTGTTAAAGCTAAATACCTTGGGAACTTTATAAAAAAGGTCCCCTTGGAATTGAGTGGTAGGGAGTAAAATACAGTTCCATTATCTATAATAATAGTGCTTCCACTCTTCTTCTTGTCTATTTATAAGTCGTAACAAACAGTCAGGCACAAAAACTTGACAACTCTCCTTTCCAAGTTTAATGAAAACCGACTTCATGAGAAGCCCACTTTAGTTACACCTCATAAATGCATGAAACATGTTTAAGAAAGAAAGCTTATATATAAAGAAAGGCAATATAGGGAAATGTATATATATGCTAGGCCATTATAGAATGACTATTGCAGTTAATAAATACAGTCATTAACGGACATTTATGTTTGTAAAATTGGAGCAAATCATGTTAAATTAAGCATGTGGAATTGTGAACATAAATACAAACTTCTATGATGATGTGAATTCTTGATATAATTCTCAGTGAATTGGACTATGTTTTTTCTTTTAATATAGTAAGAAGCATAAAAGAAATAAGTTAATTAATTAAGACTGTAAGAAACTTTATTGCAGTTTTCTGTAGTCTACTGTCTGAATTTGGACCAAACTATTTAATTTTGTTAATAGGGTTTTCTTGAAGATTTTCTATTGAGTAACATCTTGACAATAAACCCAAAAAGAGGGACATATAAATATTTAAGTGCAATTCCTAATATAAAATAATCAAGTTGCACAGGGTTTTTATTAGTGCTATTTACCTGGAATTTCTACAAACAAATTAATGAATAAGAATGATTTAATAATTATTATAAGAGAGAACAAACAATACAATTGGGAAGTGTTCTTGGCTGGCAGGTGATCATTGAGTTAGCTATCGCAAGCTTCAGTTTTATAAAGATGTAAAATGTAAATATTGAGACACAAATTTAGACTCATTTTATTTATGATATTATATTATTATTATTGTCCCGCACTTTGATATTACGAAATAAGTCAATTATTTACCAAGATACAACCACAACGTCTTGACAATAATACCACCACATTTTTTTTAGTCTAGCGAATACATATCGTATTAATGGAATGCCTTTAAATTAATTCCATCGTTTCCATTTAAAAAAAAAGAAAGAACAAACAACACAATTTTATCATGAACTAAATCTGAACACAAATAAGGGAATATCCACTATTAGATTCCATTAAATATTGTAATAATAAGCAATTATAAATATATAATGTTGATTGTTGAAATAGAACTTCTCAAAGTCACTGGTCAACATGGAAACAATATATATTAGTTGGGCTGACGACTCCAAACTTATATTTAAAGAAATTTATTAATTAATTAAGACATTGTTAAGTCATAGTTAGACACAATACATATCTGGACAGGTTTTGCGAGCTAATAATATGTAGTTTAGCAATAAAATAAGAGATTAGCAGTAGTTAAATCCGCAGAAAATAAACGACGCACATATATTAAATTAACTCAAACCAAATACTTGTATGTACATAAAGAATTGTACCCGTAATATTGCATAATTTTTATTACATAATGTATAACACAATCAAATCATGTAATCATCGGCTTAAGATTTTGTAAAAAACGAAAATAATAATAATAAAAATGACCAAAATTACTAAAACCCATGATAATATTTTTTTTTAATTCAAATGATTGATTTCACCAACTTTTCATTAAAAAAAATCCAACATTTAGGATCAATAAATTTATTGACTTAACTGTCCTTCAACTTCTAAATTTAAAATTAATCAATTATAATTTGCATCGAGATGTACTTATTTTGAAAAAACTTATATTGATAATTGGTATTAGTTAAATTTTTATTTATTTTTAGTATATTCTAAAATTTAAAAAGGTTATTTTAGATAATTATCATACTACAAAATCAGACAAAAATATTTAAAAATAGTAATATAATAATTATATATATCCAACAATAATTGAGCAAATGTCCAAATGGCAGAGGCGGTGCGGACTGAGTACAAAAGAAAATCAGTTAACCTTAATTGCTTGCTTATTTTCAGGTTCCCGAAGCGGCTTTTAAAGTTCACAATTGACGAGGCTAAACAGTCTTCATATGCTTCTGTTTGTATCTTAATAAATAAATGAACTGTAAATACTAAATATAATTGCTAATTCTTCTTATATATCCAGTGAATCCCAAATTCCAATAAAAAAGATAATTAAGGAACACACTGTGACATCAATGCAATTCGATTTCGATTTTGTTTTTTAGGGCCACCATAATTGTGATCTTTATTTTTCTATATTAATTTTACGTTTATATATATACTTTAAGAAAATTAGTTGCTTCTATAGAAAGTATTAGGTAATGAAAAACTTACACACTTAATCCTTTTATCCGAGATTAATTATTTTATTTACGAGTGAATTTCCAATGCAGCAGTTAATCCATGTTTATAGTATGTAATGAAATTATTAGTTCTTAATATATTATACACATTAGTCAAAGGTATGCGATCACCTAATTATAAATAAATCAATAAATTTCAATAATTTACTTAGTAACAACTAACAAGTAGTGACAAAATGGAATAATGTGTTTGTCTCTGTCTTCAGAAATCTTTTAATTTTGTTTTAATCCAAAGACAAAACGAAATAAATTTATAATAATTATTTGAAGTGCATAATAATTCATATGTGTCCAAAAGGAAAAAAAAAAATAGAAAAATGGTCTCGTGCAGTCCCCGTATTCCCCTCGATATATAACGTGCAATTTGTTCTTTCGAAGTTAATTAAAGTGACTATTTCTTTTCCAATGCAATTCAAGTTTATTTTATTTTTTTTAATTTGGCTTCAAAAATTTGCATTAAAAATTATATTACAGAAAGAAATAAAAAAGTCTACTTCTAGAACATGATGTAAGAGAATACGTCATCCTGAATGATCTGGTAACAGTCCTGGATTTTATTAATGTGGCTTATTGAGATTTCTGATGCATGATTAATTGATTGATTAAGAATAATTATCGATTACAATAATTGTATCTAATTTATGACGATATGATAATTATAAAAATTGTTGCAGTCTGCGATATTTGCCCTGTAAAATGCATATAAAAACTGATTTTTGTAATCAAAATAAATAAAATTGAATTTAGTGAGTATTTGCAAATTTTAAATAAAATTATTTTTTGAGTATTTAGTAAAAAATAAGTACCTCTTAAATTAAGCTTTCACAAGCCAAAAGCTTCAAGTTGATTAGGGGGTGTTTGTACTTTGTATGTGCCTTTAATATTTCAACAAATTAAATATTAAAAATATGACGAATTATGCTTAAAATATTAATAATTATATTAGTTGTGAACATTTTCCAATAGTTTTTTTGCCTGTTTTTTTTTTGACTGGCAAGCACTATCAATTTCTAATTTTCAATGACTTATTTATTTTTCACTTAAAAATACCTTGTTAAAAAATAGTAGATTTTCCAAGCACTTTCTTTGTATATTTAGAACCAAAATTACTAGTAAAAAAAATACTATGGACAAAAATAAGAGACTTATTTTAAATCATTTGTTACGTACGTTTCAGTTTATCATTAATTAACTGCCCAAAAAACTCAATTTCATAATCGCAAGCAAAGCTATTAGAATATAAGCAATATAAATATTAATGCCTGACTATCACACTTTTTTATTGGTAGACTAGATAGATGGAGAATAAGAATTGGATGCATATTTATGCAAATTGAGAAACAAATACTGATTTTTGGATAATAAATAGAAATTGTTAGAATACAGTAAATATAGTTTTATATAACATCTTTTCTTATATATTATGTTTTTTTGTATTTTTATTTTTCTAATTTAATTAGATTTATCTTAATGATCGAGCCTTTTAATTTTATATATCCCTTATCATCAATATATTAATGGGGCTTTATATTATTCAACAAAAATAATTGCATTAGATAATTAATATGTCATATTCCTAAAGGCCAAAGGCGATGGACTACATGTCTTAGAATGGAATAACAGCAATTGGAGGGTGGCCCTTACTGGAACTTTAATTTCCTGTGCAACAAATACATGTTGGGTTTGTATTTTCTTTTACAGAAAAAAGAGATTCTTCAAAATGTCCTCCAATCATGTCTAATTAATGAATTATTTTGGACAATTTAATATATGAGATGAAACAAATAAATGATATATATATATATATATATATATATATATATTATTGAGTATATTACCACGTCTATCATTTTGAGAATTAATTTGTTACCATGTAACATAAGAAAGAATTTAAGAAAAAATAAAAGAATAAATAAACACTATTCTCTTCCTTAGATAGGACTAAATCAACTTTTAACATGCAAGTCCATTATAAGTCTTCTATTTCTTCTTTCAACAATATTCTCTTCCCTTATATGGAATTAAATCCATTTTTATCCAGCAAAGTCAAGATACTAATCATTAAACTCTGTAGTATTATTGTTTTCATTTTTATTCCAGCAAAGTACCGAGAAATATTATTGTTTTCATATTCTGAACATAGTGACTAATAATACTCGTATTCTTAAGTTAAACATATACTTTACGTATGTCTCATTATACTTGACAAATAATGCTCTAGTTTTAATGAAAAAAATATTTTTAATTTAAAATTTATTTTTGTAAGTATTAATTCAGTATTATTAATTATTGTCAACTAAGAACCATATTAATTGTTTTTTATAAAATAAATGTGAGTACAAGCAATATATCTTATGGAAAAAAAAATTACTCCATAATAATTCATTTGATTCGCATTATACTTGTACATCTATGAATTCATTGATTTTCCGTTTCGTATTATTTAGCTGATTTTTCAACCATAATTTATCAAATATTTTTTTAGTACACTCTTTCATATTCAATGATGATTTTTTTCGACTTCATATTTAACTAACTAGGGTCAAGATAGATACATCTTGATCCACAACAAATAATTAGTGACTAAAACAAATTTCTTTTAATGTATAAATATAATGAATTGAAGTAGTTCATCATTCCCTCAAACGTATCGGCGTCATTAATGACGGTACATATATTAAAAGTCAACCGCGATCAATTTCAGCCACACATGTATTAATACGTTCATTGAACTTCAAATTCCTCAAAATAATAAATAATAAAATCTAATCAAAGTACGTAAATAATACTATTTTTTTTCATTAATTAATACACTCAAATAACCAGCATAAAATAACCCTTTTTTTTTCCATTCATCCATCTCCAGCCAGCACTTCTCCTTTGTCTCCCTCTATATATAGTCACAAATTAATACCACTTCCCAAATGTGAACTATTTGTCTTTCCCAAAGCTGTTTAAAGCGTCCAAAACCCATTTTGCAAAAATATAGAGAAAAAAAAAAAATCATTTTTTGTAGATTTTCTAGTACCATTTTACAGACAAAGAAAATGGGTTCTTCTTCTGATCAAACGGCCCAGAAACAGAAGAAGAAGAAATCGAACGGCGGAGTTTCATTTGGATCAATCTTGATGCATGCGGACGGTTGGGATGTTGTGTTGATGATCCTGGGATTGTTGGGTGCATTAGGTGATGGATTTTCCATGCCTGTTATGCTGTTAATTACTAGCAAGCTCATGAACAGTTTTGGACATGCTCAACTTTCACTTGTTGAAAGTTTCAGTCAAAATATTAACAAGGTCATTCATTTTCTATATATATTTTACTATTTTATTTATGTTTTTTTTATTGTTTCCTTGATCATGAACATGGTTTTGTTATTTTTCCAGTTTGAATTGTTTTAACGATATTATTTTTCCAGTTTTGAATTGTTTCCTTTGGATTTAATGGGGAGAGCCCGACAAGAAATAATGCTTTTGCTTTTTTATTTCAGTCCCACTTTATTTTTTTTTTCCTCACTTCGATCTTTTCTTTTTTGTGGGATTGATTTTCCTGTGTATTAATCATAATTAATTCGTTCCTTTATAAATAATTTTCTAGAGATATTCTTGATTTTCCCAGGTTTCAAAGGTGGCTAACTAACTAAAATATTTATTTATTACATCTTTTTTCAGAATGCATTGGCTCTTTGTTACTTGGCTTGTGCCCAATGGGTAGCTTGCTTTCTTGGTAAGTGTTTCCAAATTCCATATTGTCTTAATTTGTACATAATCTCAAATTTCAACCTCCATTTCTTACCTAGATAATCTGGTTTTCATAGAGGGATATTGTTGGACAAGAACAGCAGAGAGACAAGCTTCTAGATTAAGAACAAGATATCTCAAAGCTGTAATGAGGCAAGACGTTGGCTACTTCGATTTACACGTAACAAGTACCGCTGAAGTAATCGAAAGCGTCTCAAGTGACAGTCTTGTAATCCAAGATGCCATTAGCGAAAAGGTTAACATCCTCGTACAATCACAACCATTCATTTCGATCGTTCGTTTTTATTCTCGATTGATGCATCTAACACCGTTGATTCCATAACCCAGGTTCCCGTTTTTGTTATGAACCTCGCCACTTTCTTAGGGGCCTACATAGTGGCATTCATAATGCTGTGGAGATTAGCCATAGTCGGGTTCCCGTTTATAGTATTACTCGTTATACCCGGTTTGATGTATGGGAGGGCTCTAATGAGCATTGCAAGAGAAATGAGGGATGAGTATAGTAAAGCTGGTGTTATAGTTGAACAAGCCCTTTCTTCGATTCGAACCGTTTATGCGTTTGTTGGTGAAAGCAAGACTATAGCCACATATGGTGATGCTCTTCAAGGGACTGTGAAATTGGGGCTCAAACAAGGTTTAGCCAAAGGCTTGGCCATTGGTAGTAATGGTGTCGTTTTTGCGATTTGGTCCTTTATGGCTTATTACGGTAGTCGAATGGTGATGTACCATGGGGCCGAAGGCGGCACCGTGTTTGCCGTTGGGGCTTCAATTGCTATCGGTGGAATGTAAGGCCTTGTTTGTTTACGTTTTCAAGTTTCATTTACAAGTTTTTAAATCACAAAATTCTAAATAAACATAACACACGAGATTCTCATCCAAATTCTACTTTTTTCAACTCTAATTTTTCATTCTCCTATATAACTAACTATCAATCATATATACGTCACTTCACACATGTACCAATCAAATAATTTATTATAATCACTTTTTCACTTTGTCTTTCATACTTTACAAATTTTTATCCATATATATTTTTTTATATACATAATCATTATATACACCACTAACACAATTATTCTACACATCATTATCAATCTATCACTATTGATTTGACATGTATTACAACTTTTAAAAACATAAACAAAACACCTACCATTTTCACACGAATTTCCATAATGCGCGATCACAAAGAAAATTCAAAATTTTATCTAAAAAATATAAACAAACATAGCCTTTTCTAGCCATCGATTTCGTAGTAAAAATATCGAAACTACCCATATTGTGATTGATGTTTTTTTTTTTCGTTTTTTGATTGAATAGAACATTGGGCTCGGGTTTGTCAAACCTCAAGTACTTTTCCGAAGCGAGTGCAGCTGCGGAGCGCATAAGGCAAGTCATTGAACGGGTTCCAAAGATCGATTCAGAGAGCAAAGAAGGTCAAATACTACAAAATGTAAGTGGAGAAGTTGAATTCAAACACGTCGAATTTGCCTACCCTTCGAGGCCCGAAAGTGTAATTTTCGAAGATTTTAGCCTAAAAGTCCCGGCGGGAAAGACGGTGGCATTAGTCGGAGGAAGTGGATCGGGAAAATCGACAGTAGTGGCTCTATTACAAAGGTTTTATGATCCACTTGGTGGTGAAATTCTACTTGATGGGGTAGCCATTGACAAGTTGCAAGTGATGTGGTTAAGGTCACAAATGGGCCTGGTTAGTCAAGAGCCAGCCCTCTTTGCTACATCAATTAAAGAGAATATACTTTTTGGCAAAGAAGATGCTTCTATGGAAGAGGTTATTGAGGCTGCTAAAGCTTCAAATGCTCATAACTTTATTACTCAGTTGCCTCAAGGTTACGATACTCAGGTATTTACGGTTCGCCTCAAGCAATTATACGACTCTTATTAAAAAGACGAAGCAATATATGACTTTTATGCCAAGTGATTTGTTGGATTTGATGCTATTATTCGTGCACTTTAATGGCTTTCACTTATTTTTAGTGTTCTTGAAATGGAATCATGTTATTCAGTAAAAAAACAAATGGAATCATGTCAACTTATCTTTTTTGCCTTAAAGATTTGAATTGGATCTGCATGTCTTAATCTGGGAATATTCTTAAACAAATTAAGATTATTATTTCTGCATCGTTTATTTGCAAAAACTGGTTAGTTAACTGTAAGACAATTGCACATTTTTTGCACCTCACTTATTTCATCTAGTTGAAGATTACATTAGTTAGTTGACTAATTGTGATTATTACTTGATACTGATTCCATGTAACTAAACGTCACGTACATTTGTTTGCATTAAGACAAGGTTAAAACATTAACACCTTCACCATTGGTTAAAATCAATCACAAGAACAGATAGTCAATCATATTGGATCCTTTGTTATAGTTTTCTGTTTCATTTTATATTTTATATTATATGATATATCATAGATGCATGTCAAGTGTATATAACTCACGTCAACTATATACTTTGATACTAAAGCTTTTGACTAGTCTATTTTAGCTCTTTTTTCTGTTTAATAATTGAAAAATTTATCCCGATGCAGGTTGGTGAGCGAGGTGTACAGATGTCCGGCGGTCAAAAGCAGAGAATAGCAATAGCTAGAGCCATAATCAAGGCACCTAAAATCCTTCTACTAGACGAGGCCACAAGTGCTTTAGACTCAGAGTCTGAACGCGTAGTACAAGAAGCACTCGACAAGGCAGCAATGGGCCGCACCACCATAGTCATAGCCCATCGTCTCTCGACCATCCGTAACGCCGCCATTATTGCCGTTGTCCAAAATGGGCAAGTCAGAGAGATTGGTTCACACGATGACCTCATTGCCAATGATCGAGGCATTTACACTTCTCTTATTCACCTCCAACAAACCGAAAATCCCAAAAATTTCGGAAATTCTAACATCATTGTACCATCATCGTTTGAACGTATTGATACTCATAACACGAGTAGTAGAAGGCTCTCGATAGTCAGCCGGTCCAGCTCAGCAAACTCAGTTGCACCAACCCGAGAACGAGACACGGAGATAATGACCGTTGATCAGGTTTTTCTAGCTCCTTCGTTTAAAAGATTACTGGCTATGAATTTGCCTGAATGGAAACAAGCTGTATTAGGGTGTATAAGTGCAACATTATTTGGTGCTGTTCAACCACTATATGCGTTCGCATTGGGGTCGATGATATCCGTTTATTTTCTGACCGATCATGATGAAATCAAGGAGCAGACGAAGATATATGCTTTATGTTTTGTGGGGTTGGCGGTTTTTTCGCTAGTGATCAATGTTAGCCAACACTACAGTTTTGCAGCAATGGGAGAGCATTTGACGAAACGAATAAGAGAAAGAATGCTATCTAAGATGTTGACTTTTGAAATCGGGTGGTTTGACCAGGACGAAAATGCTACTGGCGCCGTTTGCTCTAGACTAGCCAAAGATGCCAATGTGGTATGTTCTTTAACCCCGAATCAACCGAAAATTTTACTATAAGCCCACATTGACTTTGACAGTGGCATATTCTGATATACATTAGTACTTTTGTATATGACTATGATATATATATATTTCTTTCTAAACACAATATTATATACCTCAAAATACAGGTGAGATCTCTGGTAGGCGATCGGATGGCACTTGTAATCCAGACCGTCTCTGCTGTAATAATCGCATGTACCATGGGATTAGTCATTGCATGGAAACTAGCTTTGGTAATGATAGCAGTACAACCCTTGATCATAATTTGCTATTACTGCAAACGCGTTTTGCTCAAAAACATGTCAAAAAAGGCCATCAAAGCTCAAGACGAAAGTAGTAAGCTTGCAGCAGAAGCCGTCTCCAATCTTCGAACCGTAACAGCCTTCTCTTCACAAACCCGTATTCTCAAAATGCTAGAGAAAGCTCAAGAGGGCCCACAGAAAGAAAGTATACGCCAATCGTGGTTCGCAGGCATTGGTCTTGGGACCTCGCAAAGTCTAATGACGTGCACTTGGGCTCTAGATTTTTGGTACGGTGGCAAACTTATGGCAGAAGGGTTCATCGGGGCAAAGGCATTGTTCGAAACTTTCATGATCTTGGTGAGCACGGGTCGTGTCATAGCCGATGCTGGAACCATGACTAATGATCTAAACAAAGGTGCCAATGCAGTGGGGTCCGTTTTTGCTGTCTTGGATCGAAATTCCTTGATTGAGCCCGAAGATCCCGAGGGCTACAAGCCCGATAAGATAACGGGCCGGGTTGAGCTCTGTGATGTTGATTTCACCTATCCGGCCCGGCCAAATATAATCATCTTTAAAGGGTTCTCGATCGACATCGAGGCGGGAAAAGCAACTGCGCTCGTGGGACAAAGTGGGTCCGGGAAATCAACCATAATAGGCCTAATCGAGAGATTTTACGACCCACTTAGTGGGGTGGTGAAAATCGACGGACGAGATATTAAGACATATCATCTACGATCAATGAGGAAGCACATTGCCCTTGTTAGTCAAGAGCCCACATTATTCGCGGGTACCATACGAGAAAATATAGCTTACGGAGCATCGGATGATGTAGATGAGTCTGAGATCATCGAGGCAGCTAAAGCAGCCAACGCACACGATTTCATCGCTGGATTAAAGGACGGTTATGATACGTTCTGTGGAGACAGAGGAATGCAGTTATCCGGTGGGCAAAAACAAAGGATTGCTATAGCTCGTGCCATACTGAAAAATCCGGCAATATTGTTACTAGACGAGGCCACAAGTGCATTGGACTCTCAGTCGGAGAAAGTGGTCCAAGATGCACTCGAGCGGGTGATGGTTGGAAGGACTAGTGTGGTTGTGGCACATAGGCTCAGTACTATACAAAATTGTGACACGATTGCGGTTTTGGACAAGGGACGAGTGGTCGAAAAAGGGACACATTCGTCTTTGTTGGCTAAAGGGCCAAATGGAGCATATTATTCACTTGTTAGTCTTCAAAGAACGTCTAGATCTACCTAAGATGATACAAAGTTTGTTGTATTTAGGCCTTTTAAAAGTTTCCCTTAAGTCAATAGGAATGACATATTGAAGATTGTGAAACCTTTCCAACTTCTATTTAAACATTTTTGAAGGAGGAGAAATTACCAAAAAGTCCTCCCTCACGAAGTGCATATTACCAAACAATCCGATCTAGTTTTAAAATTACAGAATTACCAGAGTGGACGTAACTTGGACCCATGTGGATCAAATGTAGACTGAAAATGAAAATCAAAGCAAAATAGAGTTGGACACATACATGATACAACACGAGTTATAACTCTTGCAATATACTTCACCCACAATATATTTTTCTACACACTATATATATACATACATAATATATTTTGCACACACTTACCCACAATTGCACATATTATTTTTTTATATACTACACAGATTTTAATTTACGGGTTTGTATTTCTACAGACCACCTGATAGACACTAATGGACCCTCATGCCATACTCCGACGCCATTTGAGAATGTAGTCAAAGTCTAAGGGTATAATAACAATAATAATAACAGAAATAATAATAATAATAATAATAAATTAATAATAATAATAATAATAATAATAATACAAACGATGAAGATGGAACGTAAAGCATGAAAAATAAGAAGAGGAATAAATCAAGAAAACCAAAATCTAGAACAGATCCCTATTTTTATTAGCGAGAAGTAAAATTTAACTGTAATAAAAACATGACTAACATTTCTACATGTACAATTTTCTTCTATCAATACGTATTTTTATTCCATGTATATGAGTGTCAAGCATGAGAGACAAGAAAATCTTATTATTGTTTGGTGATTACTAAATCTTAGTGAGTCAAATGACATGTTTTTAGTGCAATAAAATTTGTTCTTAAATATGAATTTACTGTCAAGTGTCAACCATGAGGATCCGAAAATCTTAAAAGTACAAAGAATAAACTGTTTTCTATTGGACCAAATCTCTAAGCAATAAATGTGCCTAATAATAATCTCTCTTTTTATTGCTAAACCATTGGATACTGCTACTCTCTCATTTAACACGTATCTTTATATTATTATTAATAATAATAATTTCCCTTAATTAAATATAAGTTATGAGTTTTGATGATCAATGACTTGGTACTCTTTCGATTTTTTAATTACTTATGATATTATTTGTTGGAATCTTTTATTGAATAGAGTGTCATTTGTGGTATTAATGACTTGAAATTATTAATTATTAATGCTAATACATTAATTAAAATTATATTGTAAATGAATCAATCATTTTATATAGTTAATAAATCATTAGTAGTGACAAATGGAATCAACGAGCCTGTCCCTTTCCTTGGGAACTCATTACATTAATTTCAATCTGAATACAAAACGAGATTAATTATAATAATAGATTAGTACTTGTTAGAAGTGCATTAGAAATTTAGAATTCATATACGGATCCCAAAGAATAAAAATAAAATAGAAGATGGATTCCCATTAACTTAACGTGGAGAAAATTCAATTCATTTCAATTTTATTTTATCTTTTATTTGGTTTGAAAATTGGCATGAAATATAATATCATAGAAAAAAAATATTCTCCTTATAGAATATGAAGTAAGAAAAGATTTTATCTGGAATGATTTGGGTAGCGGCTTGGGATTTTCTTATCCCAGCTGTCTAATTTCTAGATGAAATGATAATATAAAAATTGTTGCACCAAATATAGTAATAAAATATTTTCAACAGAGAAAAATAAAAAATATATTAACGTTCCTCTTCCTTCCAATTTCAAAGGAGAATGATTACTTATTACGTTATAGATTATAACTAATTTATTGTTGGAAAAATTTACATTTTCATCCCTTAATTTACTCATAATTTAATTTTGATCACATGTATGTTTCACTCTCAAAATTTTCAAATGTTTGATATTCACTTACAATCGAATATTTTATCTAAAATTTGACGGTTAACTTCATTAGTCTACCAGATTTTTTGAAGAGTCTTAAACTTAATTAGTCGACCAAATTATATTTAATATAACCACTTTGTGAATGCATTCACAACGAATTCTTTAAAAAGGCTAATTCAATACCTTAACTAAAAAAATTAATCGTTAAATTTTGAATGAAAATTCGATTGTTACTAAATGTGAAATATTTTAAAAAATTATAAAATTAATGAGAAAAAAAGTAATGAATACGATCAAATATTAAATTCTAACTGACATTCGGGGATTAATGAATTGTTTTGGTTTACGGGGATTAGGATATTTTGGCAAATCAAAAAATAAATAATTACTCATTATTTCACTTTATTTCATACATATTTTACACATATACCAATCAAAAGTATTTATTATACTCATTATTTCACTTTCTTTTCCATACTTTATAATTTCTTATTTATGTTTTATTATATTTTTATTCACATTATCATTATATACACAATTAAAACATTTATTTTTGTCCATAAATCCATGATACGGACATCTTAACCAAAACGAAATAATTTAAAAAACAGTAACAGGTTGAATCTCAAATTTCTATGTTTTTTTTTTTCAGAAAAAAAAATTATTTAAATTAGTTTATGATGCGTGTCTAGCATATCGGTGTTATTAATGACAAAAATTATCAAAACCTCACATGTACAGTAAAACCTCTATATATTAATAATGTTGGGACCGGAGAATTTTATTAATTTATAGAGATATTATTATATCGATAAATTAATAATTTATTAATTTAAAGAGGTTTTAACGTATATGCACAGTTGACCTTCAAAGTTCCAAATTCTTTGAATAACTTTAAGTATACATGCATAGTTATTGATGAAAATTAAGTTAAAATACAAATGTACTAGTAGAAGAGATAGTGGCCGATGTCACGAAGTTCAGAGTCTAGAAGAGATAGTGGCCGATGTCATTCATAATCCGGAAGATGATGAAGCAGAGGATGATTCAATAGCTTTGCAACCGGTCACTCTAAAAGAAGCATTGCAAGCATCAACAACTCTTCATAACTTTTTGTTGCAGTACGAGAAGACAACACTACAACTATTGGGTGCAGTAAGGAGATTTAAAGATGAGATCAACATAGATTTGAAATTCAAGAAAAAGCAAGTTACAGTAGATTCTTATTTTACTAAGTTGTCTTAAGAATATTTAAGTGCATCATATATATATATGGATTATTTTTAATAATTATTAATTTATAGTTTCGTCGGGACCAATATATATACACTGGGATCTCAAAAAAATTATTATCTTATAATTTTATTGATTGGGTCCCAAATTTGTACTGGTCCCAACTTGGGACCGGACAAATTATTAGTTTTAGCGAGGTTATTAATTTATCGAGTATTAATTTAACGAGGTTTTACTGTATTAATATCTTCATTGGACTCAGAATAGTCAGATAAATAGATATTAAAATAAAAAATAAACTACATAATTATTTACAATAATTTAAGCACATTCCTGCCTATAAAACTGTATAACCAACATAAAATTAATTATTTCATCAGTCTCTTAATTTCCTTCCACCACCAGCACTTCTGTTTTTCTCCCTCTACAAATAAAATGGGTACTTCTGACATGGCTGAAAAACAAAAGAAGAAGAAGATGAAAAACGACGACGTTTCATTTGGGCCGTCGATCTTGATGCATGCGGACGGTTGGGATTGGTTGTTGATGAGTATGGGATTTGTAGGTAGTAGGTTCAATGGGTGATGGATTTGCCATGCCTGTAAGGTTTTTTGTTATTAGCAAGCTCGTGAACAGCATTGGTCGTCATACAGTACCTGATCAAGCTTCACTTTCTGATCAGGGTTTTATTGACAGCATCAACAAGGTCCTCTCTCTCTCTCTATTGACAGCATATATATATGTATATGTATATATGTATATATGTATATACATATATATGCATATATATAGTAGACTTTGCCCTATTTTCATGCATGACATTGCCATCATTAATTTAACTTACTAAAAAGGACTTTAAACTTATTTGAAAATTGAAAGGGTCAAAAATGTTATCTAGCCTAATTTATGTCACTTGGAGAACTTTCATGCTGATGAGTCCCCAATTATGTATAGGGGTATTTTAGTAATTTAATAAAGTAATCGATATAAAGGCAATATTAGTACGTGGGCCTCCAACGTGGGCCCAATAGAGCGAGCCCATGGCCCAACTAAAATCTATATTTTACCACTAAACTGATTATTATCTGGTTTACACTCCAAAAACTAAAATTATTAATAGGCAGCTCGAAGTTACTGAGCGCAGCCCCAATAGCTAAAAACACCTAATCTGGTCTGTCGTGAGTCGGGTCGAATCCCTTCCCCACGTGACTTTCACGTGAGAACTATTTGATCCCGCATCAAATACTAATTTATTAAGTTGTATATATGAGTATCTAATTTTTATAGATTGTGAAAATTAAGAATGTCAAAAAAATAAATAGTTTGACTTAAATTGTGCACCTAACTACTTCATAATCCATGATATGTTTATTTTGCACTTTATTCTATGATATTTTATGCACCAGACTATCGATATTTTGAGTGTGCATTTTGATTCATAATTTAAGTTATATTTAAGGCACGCGACATATTTTTCAAAGGGAAATATTCAAATTGATAAGTTATATACCAAATGCTTCTGTAGACATATATAGTATGGGGTCTAAAACTTTTAACATGATATTTTTAAAACTTATTATAAGACGTTGAATCTCATTTTAAAATTAAGTTTAATCTGTTTGTATAGGAGAAGATTGTGTATCTTATAAAATGTTAATAATGTAATCAAGATATTCCGGGTCAAGGGATTGTGATCTTCAAAAAATAAGCTAGAAATTCTATGACTTTGTTTGAATGTGTTTTCATTTGATTCTGAATCATCATTTTGTAAAATATCAAGATGTTTTGAGCAGCTCGTTTTTCAACTGAATAATTTATTTTAAGCTTGAATAAATTTTCTTGTTCTACCTTTATGAATCAGTGATGTCTTTTAACTTTGTCCCATAAGATTTAGTTTTTCATTTTTCTTCTTAATATTCAATATATATATGATTGTTTGTGTTCTTCCTTCTCTTTATTTGATAAAATGTATTTTTTTTAGAAAATGCAATTTCATTAATCAAAAAGAAATATATTTTAGAAAAAGTGCACAAGATCTACACAAACAATGTGATCCTTATTTCTTTCTTATTTTGGTCTTTTTTCAGAATGCGTTGGCTCTTTGTTATCTGGCATGCGTGCAATGGTTAGCTTGCTTTCTTGGTAGGTGTTTTGTACATATTGTTTTGTACAAAATCTGATCTAATTTAACTCCCATTTCTTATTTATATTATTTGGTTTTCATAGAGGGATATTGTTGGACAAGAACAGCAGAGAGACAAGCTTCTAGATTAAGAACAAGATATCTCAAAGCTGTAATGAGGCAAGATGTTGGCTACTTTGATTTGCACATAACTAGCACCACTGAGGTCATCAAAAGCGTCTCCAACGACAGCCTTGTAATTCAAGATGTAATAAGCGAAAAGGTTAATATCCACGTTTAATCTCAAGATTCTCAACCGTTCATTTTGAACGACGGTTAACTATCTAAATCTAACGCTCTTCGTCTCATCATAAGGTTCCGTTTTTCGTGATGAGCGTCTCGACTTTGCTAGGAGCCTACACAGTCTCGTTCATAATGTTGTGGAGATTAGCTATCGTGGCGTTTCCATTTATAGTATTTCTCATTATCCCCGGTTTAATATGTGGGAGGGCTCTAATGAACATTTCAAGAGAAATGAGGGATGAATATGGCAAAGCTGGTGTAATAGTTGAACAGGCCCTTTCTTCAATTCGAACTGTTTATTCGTTTGTTCGAGAGAGCAACACTATGGCCTCGTATTCTACTGCTCTTGAGGGGACTGTGAGATTGGGACTAAGGCAAGGTTTAGCCAAAGGTGTGGCCATTGGCAGTACAGGTGTTGTATTTGCAATTTGGTCCTTCATGGCTTATTATGGCAGTAGATTGGTCATGTATCATGGTGCTGAAGGTGGCACTGTATTTGCTGTTGGAGCTGTAACAACTCTTGGTGGAGTGTAAGTATTTCTTGCCAATGATCTTATAATGAAAATATCGAAAACAACCCTTTTCATGGTTGATGATTTTTAGTCGATTTTTCTTTTTTTGATTGAACAGAACGTTCGGCTCGGGGTTGTCGAATCTTAAGTACTTTTTCGAAGCAAGTGCAGCTGCAGAGCGCATAAGGGAAGTCATTGAACGTGTTCCGAAAATCGATTCAGAGAGCAAGGAAGGCGAAATACTACAAAATGTATATGGAGAAGTTGAATTCAAACACGTTGAATTTGCCTACCCTTCGAGGCCCGAAAGTTTAATTTTCAAAGATTTTAGCCTAAAAATCTCAGCCGGAAAAACAGTGGCATTAGTCGGAGGAAGTGGGTCGGGAAATCGACAGTAGTGGCTTTACTACAGAGGTTTTACGATCCACTTGGTGGTGAAATTCTACTTGACGGGGTAGCCATTGACAAGTTGCAAGTGATGTGGTTAAGGTCACAAATGGGATTGGTTAGTCAAGAGCCAGCCCTCTTTGCTACATCAATTAAAGAGAACATACTTTTTGGCAAAGAAGATGCTTCTATGGAAGAGGTTATCAAGGCTGCTAGAGCTTCTAATGCTCATAACTTTATTACTCAATTGCCTCAAAGTTATGATACTCAGGTATAAAATGGTGACTCTTTCTACTAGTCTATTTGAGGCCCTCTTTTATGTGCTAACTCGAAAATGTATCTTGTATCTGGAGGCATTCTAGGTTGGTGAGCGAGGTGTACAAATGTCTGGAGGCCAAAAGCAAAGGATAGCCATAGCTAGAGCTATAATTAAGGCACCTAAAATTCGTCTACTAGACGAGGCCACAAGTGCTTTGGACTCAGAATCTGAACGTGTAGTACAAGAAGCCCTCGATAAGGCAGCAATGGGACGCACCACCATTCTCATAGCCCATCGTCTCTCCACCATTCGTAAAGCCGACATTATTGTTGTTGTCCAAAATGGTCAGATTAAGGAGATTGGTTCACACGATGAGCTCATTGCAGATGCTAACGGCCTCTACACTAGTCTTATTCATCTCCAACAAACCGAGAAATCCGAAGAATTTAGCAATTCTAACACTGTTGTTTCACCATCATCTAAGGATACTCAAAACATGAATAGTACAAGCCAGTCTAGTTCAGAAAACTCAGCTGGGCCAACCCGAGAACAAGACACTGAAATAATGGCTGTTGACCATCGTTTTCCAGCTCCCTCGTTTAGAAGATTAATGGCTATAAATTTTCCAGAATGGAAGCAAGCAATATTAGGGTGTACGTGTGCAGCATTGTTCGGTGCTGTCCAGCCACTATGCGCGTTCGCTCTCGGGTCTATGGTGTTAAATTTTTTTCTTAATGATCATGATTTGATCAAGAAGATGACAATGATTTATGCATTATGTTTTATGGGGTTGGCGGTGTTTTCGCTCTTGATCAATATTTGCCAGCACTACAGTTTTGCAGCAATCGGGGAGAATTTGACAAAGAGAATCAGAGAAAGAATGCTATCTAAGATGCTCACGTTCGAAATCGGATGGTTTGACGAGGATGAAAATTCCGCTGGTGTCGTTTTCTCTAAACTGGCCAAAGATGCCAATGTGGTACGTTTCATTTACATCAAATCGTTATATTCTGGATCCTGAGCATAAACGACGCGCTTGTGTATGTCTAATAACATTTTTTATCTCTAAACACAGGTGAGATCTCTTGTAGGCGATCGGATGTCACTTGTCATCCAGACCGTTTCAGCAATAATTTTAGCTTGTACAATGGGATTAGTCGTTGCATGGAAGCTAACATTGGTAATGATAGTTGTTCAACCATTAGTGATAATTTCCTTCTATTGCAAGAGTGTTTTGCTTAAAAACATGTCTAACAAGGTCATTAAAGCACAAGACGAGAGTAGCAAGCTTGCAGCAGAAGCTGTCTCCAATCTTCGAACCGTAACAACCTTCTCTTCCCAAACCCGTATTCTCAAAATGCTACAAAAAGCTCAAGAAGGCCCACAGAACGAAAGCATGCGCCAGTCGTGGTCTGCAGGCATCGGTCTTGGGACCTCACAAAGTCTCATGACATGCACTTTGGCTCTGTTTTTTTGGTATGGTGGCAGGCTTATAGCAGAAGAGTTTGTTGGAGCAAAGGCAGTGTTTCAAACGCTCATGATCTTGGTGAGCACGGGCCGTGTGATAGCCGAAGCTGGAACCATGACAAATGATCTAGACAAAGGCGCAAATGCAGTAGGATCAGTTTTTGCTATCTTAGATAGACGTTCCTTGATTGAGCCTGAAGATCGGAACGGCTACAGCCCCGAGAAGCTCACAGGTCGAGTCGAACTTCATGATGTTGATTTTGCTTATCCATCTCGGCCCAATGTAATGGTCTTTAAGAGGTTCTCAATCGATATCGAGGCAGGGAAAGCAACTGCATTAGTAGGGCAAAGTGGGTCTGGGAAATTAACCATAATAGGCCTAATCGAGAGATTTTATGACCCACTTAGAGGAGTGGTGAAAATCGACAGACGAGATATTAGGACCTATCATCTAAGGTCAATGAGGAAGCACATTGCTCTTGTCAGTCAAGAGCCCACCTTATTCGCGGGTACCATAAGAGAAAATATAGCTTACGGAGCATCAGATGATACTAATGAGTCTGAGATTATCGAGGCAGCTAAAGTAGCCAACGCACACGATTTCATCGCTGGATTAAAGGAAGGTTATGATACCTTCTGTGGAGACAGAGGAATGCAGTTATCCGGTGGGCAAAAGCAGAGGATCGCTATAGCTCGTGCTATACTAAAGAATCCTGCAATATTGTTACTAGACGAGGCCACAAGTGTTCTCGATTCTCAGTCGGAGAAAGTGGTTCAAGATGCACTCGAGCGCGTGATGGTTGGAAGGACTAGTGTGGTTGTGGCACATAGGTTGAGTACTATACAAAATTGTGACACAATCGCGGTTTTGGACAAGGGACGAGTGGTCGAAAAAGGGACACATTCGTCTTTATTGGCTAAAGGACCAAATGGGGCATATTATTCGCTTGTTAGTCTTCAGAGAACGTCTAGATCTACCTAAAGTAATAAGTGATGGTGTTTATGTTTGTTGTATTTAGGCCTTTTAAGTTTCCCTTAAGTCAAGGGGAATGGGGAATGACATACTGATGATTTTGAAACCTTTCAACTTATATGTTAACATTTTTGAAGGGGGATAAATTACAAAAAAAAAAAAAGGTCCCCTATATATTTATGTAGGTAGATAGATAGTTCATTTTTATACTTATTCTCTGATTATTGTTGTGATGTTGATTAATTTGTGCATAATTAAAAATTTGAAATGCATAAAACTTTGTAGTTTAATATAATAAATAATAGAGGAATTGGGTAAATTGCTTTTTTTCGTCCCACAAGTGACACCATTATCAATTTTGGTATCGCGCTTGTTGGTTTTCTCACTCTCAGTCCCATATGTCGTCAAATCTCTCACTTTTGGTCCATTGACCAAATTCCGTCAGAAGGTCAATTCCGTCAGAAAATTGATGGAGCCACGCACGTCTCCGTTAATTGGAGGAAAATACGCGGGAATCAAATCCTCAATGAACATAATTTTGACCCTAATCTATTTGAAGGGAAAATTAACCTAATTTTTTTCAATTTCTTCCCCAATTCTTCCCCGACCCGTCAATTATTTAACAAAAACCGCAAATTCGATGAAAACAGGAATTGGATAGTTCATTATTAATCAAGGTGGTTGGAATATTGTAGATGCACAAGAAAAACACCGGATCATTAACAAAAACTGAAAAGATACTTGCAAGTAAGTTTTGCGGCTTGATGTCACGGTGACAAATACCAATACAATTATGTATGTAAGCAAGTGCTCTGTTATAATTGACTTTCATTGTTGGATTTTGGAAGTAACCATTACCAAAATATGATTTTGTGGGAGGTTATGATGTTGGCATAGCTTGCAACCCCTTTCGGTAATAAGGTTTTTACTTTGAGCTGCAATTTCAGGCTGATCTTTGAAGTAGTTCACCTGCTGTTATGGAGCCGATTTTAGGAAGATTTGGAAGATTTGGAAAGATTTGATTATTTAGGGTTTATTATTCTGATTGCATATTTTATTCCTAGTTGATAGGATTTTTTGTTATTTCCTTTCCTAAGTGAGTGGTTATTTTATTTTGGTAATTAGGGTTTGCTCTATTATAAATAGGGTGGCTAGGTTTTGTTATTCTTATCAAATAGTTGATCAAGAATTGGTAGCCTCCATTGGCTTTGGGATCAAGAACTGGGTTCTTGATATTTATCGTGGATTTTAGGAAGATTTGGAAGATTTGGAAAGATTTGATTATTTAGGGTTTATTATTCTGATTGCATATTTTATTCTTAGTTGATAGGATTTTTTGTTATTTCCTTTCCTAAGTGAGTGGTTATTTTATTTTGGTAATTAGGGTTTGCTCTATTATAAATAGGACGGCTAGGTTTTGTTATTCTTATCAAATAGTTGATCAAGAATTGGTAGCCTCCATTGGCTTTGGGATCAAGAACTGGGTTCTTGATATTTATCGTTTTATTTAATAAATTATCGTTTTATTTCGTTTCTATCTATATTGTTTCTATCACCTGCTCACATAGATTGTCCAGCTTTTCTTGCATGCTTAAGAGCACTTGGTCCTGGATTAACTCATTGAAAGGTAAGAACACAACTAATCACATGATAAATTATTGCAAAAAGTTAGGATTGTGTATTACGAGATAAACTGAACAAAATGGTTATCAACAAATATAAAGAAAGAAATACTATGATAGATTCGAGGAAAAACTTGAATTATGCACTGAATTAGTGTTTGAAATTACAGAGAAATATTAGTATGAGAAATTATCAAATTTATAAAAACAGTAACAGTAAACTTCATTAGATTGAAATTTAAAAACAGACCAATTATTATGGATTGGGAATTATTATACTTCAATGCATAAATATCTGAAACGTCAAATAATGTAGATTGATTTCCTTTTCTAAAGCCGCATGAATTAAAATCCCCAATAAATATTACACACTCAGTATTTCCAGATTCTCAAATCTACTTTACTCACTAAATCAAGCGCACATACAAGCATATAATAATCAACCCAAATATAAACATAATAAATAACTAAGAAATTACCCTAAACTGAACAGATTTTCGGAGCTTAAAAATCTCCCTATTCTTGTTCGAATTCACAGCCGCAGCAGAGACAATAGCCACAATCATTGATGGGTCGGGAAGAATTGGGGAAGAAATTAGGTTAATTTTCCCTCCAAAGGTGAGAGATTTGATAACATATGAGATTTGAGAATGAAAAAAGCAACAAGCGCGGTACCAAAATTGATAATGGTGTCACTTGTGAGACGAAAAAAACAATTTAGCCAGAGGAATTTGATGTCAAAAGTTGCCATTTCTTTGCTGCCAAAATCCACCCAAAAGTCTTGGCCTTGTTTGTTTATAACTTTAATTTTAAGTATTTGAATCACAAAATTTTAAACAAACTTAAGATACCAAATTTTCATTCAAATTAATTATTTTTAACTTTATTTTCCAATCCCTTTTATAACTATATATCAATTTTATATACAGAAATTCATACATTCACCAATCAAATCATTTATTATAATCATTATTTCTCTTTCATACTTTATAAATTTTAATTTATATTTTATTATTTTTATTCACATAATTATGATATACAAAATTAACACAATCATTCTACACATAATCTATCAACATATCACTATTAATTTAACATATTTTACAACCTTAAACGTAATAAACAAATAATGTATCAGAAATACAAATAAAAATATTTTAATAATCTAACCTAGACTTAAGAAAACATATTTATTGAAATAATTTGTAACTATATTATAACTTGAATTTATTGAAATTCCAATATGGAAATCAAGAATCTAGTGCGTAATAATACTTTGATTAAAAATATATAATTTTATTCAATTAAAACAAGGATTTGATAATGCAGATTTTACAAAGATAAGAGGCAATATGCAACTACCTCAAAGTAAAAAAAAAAAACTTCAATAGAATATTAGATGACTATTTCGTTAGATTTTATTAGAGACAAACGAAGGGGATTATATGCATTACTTATCAAATATGGAAGTATCACCTCCATATCTTTTATAAATACTAGCAAAGTATATAATCCCATAAATTCATGAGTGCTTTAATCTCAGAATATTATTATAAAAAACTAGCATGTGGCCCGTGCTATGTACGATAAATATTTATTGTAAAAGATATGATACTTGTATTTATAATACTAACTAAAACTTGTTGTTAACTAAAACTTGTAAATCCATGCGTGCTTTAATCTCAGAATATTAGGGCCTGTTTGGATGACTGTTTTTAAAGTGTGTTTTTATTTTTGCAAAATAAAAATATGAAAAAGGCGTTTTGTTGGGCTTGTTTCCACTTTATTGGAGAACTTGTCAAAGTCAAAATATTATTTCTTATATACTATCGACTTTTCGCCTTCCTTAAATTTAATAAAAAAATTATTTATAATTAATTAATTTTAATAAATTTATTATATTTAAACTTTCTAAATTAATACGGTGAAATATTGCATTTTCCAATATTAATAATCAAGAGACGTGTTTTGTGAGCCAATAATTAATTATTGATTGCAAGTTTACGCATTAATTATTTATTTATTTATTGCAAGCTTAGAGATTTGCGTGCACGGAAAACTGTTTATATGTTGTACATTTTGATTTTCCACGATCCTTGGATCCACGTATATTTATTTTGGATAATTTTATTATATAATATTTACACACTGAAAACATGTCATTAATTCAATGTACTAAGATTGAGTAAGATGCAAATAATTGTAATAACTATTATTGGTCAATAAAGTGTCATAAAACTAACCGAATTTATTAATGTCATCAAAAAATATTCTTTTAGATTTTCAATTTTGACATTTCCATAAGCAACTATTTTTATTTAATCAAAAATCCTTTGAGGGGTGAATGTAATTTTTTAAATTAAAGATGAGGTAATTTTTAAACTTTCGAACTTTAAGTGTATGATTTCGTAAAACCTTGTTAACATCTTGATAGTGAATTATAAATTCATATATATGGATAATCTTAGCAATTAGAAAAGCACACTCGATACAATCATTCAACTAGATTACGTTATAAAATTTATCTCAATCTTTGTTTAGGCGAATGGTAAAAACATTTTTCTCAATATATAAAATTAAAACAAGGAGTAAATTTTAAAAAGAATAAAGTTTTCAATGAATGTTATATAAATCCTCTTTAATTGTAAATTACATCCACCCTACTGAGTAACTGAAGAATATGTCAAAATAGTTGACGAGAAAAGGATCAAAAAAGAAAATCTAAAAATATTTTGATAGTGGCAAATTTTGTTAGTTTTCTAATTAAAAGAGATTAATTGCAAAATTTTACAAATGTCTGTTTTGTGCCCAAAATAGTAGTGTGCTAGGTTATAATCACATTAAATAAGATTTATAGTTAATATAATTAATCCTTTATCATAAAAGAGATTGCGTGTTATATTGTTAAAACAAATGGGCTAGACCATAAGGAGGGGGAGTTAGTGTAGTTAACCTTTTTTATATATCTCTTTTAAATTAAGGGTAAAATTATCATTTTACACGTTTAATCACAATTGACGAAACTATATATCTCTCACAATCAAAATTGAGGTAGTTAGACTGTAATTATATTAAATTAGAATTAATTAATATAATTGATAAGGTTAAATAAAATAAAATTGCCTACTAGTCTATTTCGTCACTCAAAAATATATATTATTCCCCGAATGGAACTGAATTCATTTTTTTCCCGTAAATCCATGATACGGACAGCTTAACCAAAAAATAAAAATTAAATATACAGTAAGAAGTTTGAATGTCAAATTTCTTTATGTAATTTTTTTCTAAACAATTAATTAAATAAATTTATGATATTGCATGGCTAACGTATCGGCGTTATTAATGACAAATGTTAACCCCCACATGTAAAGAAATATATCTTCATTGGACTTCAAAATAGTCAAATATATAAACAATATAATAAAAAGTAAACTACCTAATTATGTACGATAATTTAAGTACATTTTTCTAATAACCAACATAAATATATTACATCATTCTCTGAATTTCCTTCTACCAGCAACACTTGTGTTTTTTCTCCCACTACAGAAATGGGTACTTCTGATATGGCCGAGAAAGGAAAGAAGAGGAAGATGAAAAGCGACGTGGTTTCATTTGGGACGTCGATCTTGATGCATGCGGACGGTTGGGATTGGTTGTTGATGAGTATGGGATTTGTAGGTTCAATGGGTGATGGGTTTGCCATGCCTGTAAGGCTGTTTGTTATTAGCAAGCTCATGAACAGCTTTGGTCGTCATGCAGGACCTGATCAAGCTTCACTTTCTCATAATTTTATTGACAGCATCAACAAGGTCCTCTCTCTCTCTCTCTATATATATATATATCGATACATATATATACATATACATATATATATATAGTAGACTTTGCCCTATTTTCATGCATGACATTGCCATCATTAATTTAACTTACATAAAAGGACTTTGCTTAAGCTTATTTGAAAGGGTCAAAAATATTACCAAGCCTAATTTATGTCAGTTGGAGTACTTTAATACTAATTTATTAAGTCGAATATATGAGTATCTAATTTTTATAGATTGTGATAAGTAAGTATGTTGAAAAAATAAATAGTTTGACTTAGAATGTGCACCCAAGTACTTCATAATCCATAATATGTTATTTTGCACTTTATTTTATGATATTTTATGCACCAGACTATAGATATTAGTGTGTGCATTTTGATACATAATTGAAATTATATTTAAGGCATGCGACATATTCTTCAAAGGGAGTATTTCAAATTAATAAGTTATATACCAAATGCTTCGATAGAAATAGTTTGGGGTCTAAAATATTCTTTTTACCCTATTTGAAATATCTTATAAACTTTTAACATGATATTTTTGGAACTTATAAGGTATTGAATCTTATTTAAAAGTTAAGTTGTTAATCTGTTTGTATAGGATAAGATTGTGTAGCTTATAAAATGTTAATAATGTAATTAAGATAATCCAAAGTCAAGGGACGGTGATCTTAAAATATAAGCTAGAAATCCTATGACTTTGTTTGAATGTGTTTTCATTTAATTTTGAATCATCATTTTGTAAAATATTAAGATGTTTTGAGTAGCTCGTAAGCTCACGCAAACACCCTTCAAATTATTAAACATTCATAAAGTTTAAGTCATATTTCAAATATATAAAAAATTAAGCTTGAATAAAATTTCTTGTTTGACATTGATGACTCTTAATGTTTTTTAAACTTTGTCCCATAAGATTTAATTTTTCATTTTTCTTAATATTCAATTATCTATTCGTCATTCCATATATAATTGTTTGTGTTCTTCCTTCTCTTTATTTGTTAAAATGTATTTTTTTAGAAAAGGCAATTTCATTAATCAAAAAGTTCACAAGATGCTATATTAGTATAGTATCACTATTAACTAGTTGGATTATACCAGCTATGTTTGTGTTCCTTATTTCTTTCTTATTTTGGTCTTTTTTCAGAATGCATTGGCTCTTTGTTACATGGCTTGCGTACAATGGGTAGCTTGCTTTCTTGGTAGGGTTTTTTCAAACTTGTCTTATCATATTCTTTTGTATAGAATCTGATATAATTTAACTTCCATTTCTTATTTATATTATTTGTTTTTCTTAGAGGGATATTGTTGGACAAGAACAGCAGAGAGACAAGCTTCAAGATTAAGAACAAGATATCTTAAAGCTGTAATGAGGCAAGATGTTGGCTACTTCGATTTGCACATAACAAGCACCACCGAGGTCATCGAAAGTGTTTCCAACGACAGCCTTGTAATTCAAGATGTCATAAGCGATAAGGTTAATATCCTCATTTAAATCTCAACCGTTCCTTTTGTACAACGGCTAACTATCTAAATCTAACGCTCTTCGTTTCATCATCAGGCTCCGTTTTTCGTGATGAGCGTCTCGACTTTGCTAGGAGCCTACATAGTGTCGTTCATAATGTTATGGAGATTAGCTATCGTGGCGTTTCCATTTATCGTTTTTCTCATTATCCCCGGGTTAATATGTGGGAGGGCTCTAATGAGCATTTCAAGAGAAATGAGGGATGAATATGGCAAAGCTGGTGTAATAGTCGAACAGGCTCTTTCTTCAATTCGAACCGTTTATTCGTTTGTTCGAGAGAGCAACACTATGGACTTGTACTCTAATGCTCTTGAGGGGACTGTGAAATTGGGCCTGAGGCAAGGTTTAGCCAAAGGTGTGGCCATTGGAAGTACAGGTGTTGTATTTGCAATTTGGTCCTTCATGGCTTATTATGGCAGTAGATTGGTCATGTATCATGGTGCTGAAGGAGGCACTGTATTTGCTGTTGGAGCTGTAACAGCTCTTGGTGGAGTGTAAGTATTTCTTGCCAATGATTTTATAGTGAAAATACAGAAACAACCCTTTTTGTGGTTATGATTTTCGTCTTGTACTTAGTCGATTTTTCTTTTTTTGATTGAACAGAACGTTCGGTTCGGGTTTGTCCAATCTCAAGTACTTTTTCGAAGCAAGTGCAGCTGCGGAGCGCATTAGGGAAGTCATTGAACGAGTTCCGAAGATCGATTCAGAAAGTAAAGAAGGCGAAATACTACAAAATGTATATGGAGAAGTTGAGTTCAAACACATCGAATTTGCCTACCCTTCGAGGCCCGAAAGTTTGATTTTCGAAGATTTTAGCCTGAAAATCTCAGCCGGAAAAACAGTGGCATTAGTTGGAGGAAGTGGATCGGGTAAATCGACAGTCGTAGCTTTACTACAGAGGTTTTATGATCCACTTGGTGGTGAAATTCTACTTGATGGGGTCGCCATTGACAAGTTACAAGTGATGTGGTTAAGGTCACAAATGGGATTGGTTAGCCAAGAGCCAGCCCTCTTTGCTACATCAATTAAAGAAAATATACTTTTTGGCAAAGAAGATGCTTCTATGGATGAGGTTATTGAGGCTGCTAAAGCTTCTAATGCTCATAACTTTATCACTCAATTGCCTCAAGGTTACGATACTCAGGTATAAAATGGTGACTCTTTCTACTAGTCTATTTTATGCCCTCTTTTGTGTGCTAACTCGAAAATGTATCTTGTATTTGGATGCATTTCAGGTTGGTGAGCGAGGTGTACAATTGTCTGGAGGCCAAAAGCAAAGAATAGCAATAGCTAGAGCCATAATTAAAGCACCTAAAATCCTTCTACTTGATGAGGCCACAAGTGCATTAGACTCAGAATCTGAATGCGTAGTGCAAGAAGCCCTCGACAAGGCAGCAATGGGACGCACCACCATCCTCATAGCCCATCGTCTCTCCACCATTCGTAAAGCCGACATTATTGTTGTTGTCCAAAATGGCCAGATCAAGGAGATGGGTTCACACGATGAGCTCATTGCAGATGCTAACGGTCTCTACACTAGCCTTATTCATCTCCAACAAACCGAGAAATCCGAAAATTTTAGCAATTCTAACACTATTGTTTCATCATCATCCATTACAACTAAGGATACTCAAAACACGAATAGTACAAGGCTATCTATAGTCAGCCGGTCTAGTTCAGCAAACTCAGTTGGACCAACCCGAGAACAAGACACTGAAATAATGACCGTTGATCATGTTTTTTCGCCCCCCTCGTTTAGAAGATTATTGGCAATGAATATTCCAGAATGGAAGCAAGCAATATTAGGGTGTACAAGTGCAGCATTATTTGGTGCTGTCCAGCCACTATATGCATTCGCTCTCGGGTCTATGGTGTCGATTTTTTTTCAAAATGATCATCATTTGATCAAGGAGAGGACAAAGATATATGCATTTTGTTTTATGGGGTTGGCGGTGTTTTCGCTCTTGATCAATATTTGCCAGCACTACAATTTTGCAGCAATGGGAGAGAATTTGACAAAGAGAATCAGAGAAAGAATGTTATCTAAGATGTTGACTTTTGAAATCGGGTGGTTTGACCAGGACGAAAATGCTACTGGTGCCGTTTGCTCTAGACTTGCCAAAGATGCCAATGTGGTACGTTTCGTTTACATCAAATCGTTATATTCTTTAGGGTAAAATTCTAAAAACCCACCTGTGAAAGGTGAAATATTTTATTGGCTGAAAATTTCTTATGAAAAAAATATATACTGAAAACCCCTTGTGTAATTTTAAAATTGCAAACTTTTCCGTTGTTTCTATTTACTTTAATTCTATTTTTTTTTCCTTAATATACCCATTATAACCTTCATACTTAATCAAGTAAAATATTATATTTTATTTATTTGACTTCCATATGTGTGTCTAAGAGAGAGAAGCAATAAGATAGTTTAGGTTTTTGAATATTCTTTCAAATTTTGGAAGAAAATAGCATATTAAAATGTATTTAATTCAAAATATTAGAAATTGTGTTCATATTTTTCTTTTCTTTTTTATTGTAAAATCATGTTTGTCACTTGAAGGCGTAAAAAAAAATAAAATGTTATTATTTTTGTGCAAACTAATAAAATCTTTATTATATTTACAATTTTCTAAAATCTTTAATTAACATTTTACAATTTTGTGAGAAATTTGATTTAATCTCTTCCTTTTTATATGATTAGGGTTTAATAAGTCAATAATCAAGACATGAACGATCATAAAAGTAAATTACTTAGTAACTTTGTGGTCAATAATCACTCAAAATCGCATATGTGGTGAGTGTGCTTCACTAAATTAACAGAGAGGGTTTCGTGCAACTAAAATATTTCATAGGGGATTTTTAGGCTATATTTATTTCATAGAGGGTTTTTAGCCAATAAAATATTTCACAGGGTTCTTTTTGCATTTTTCCCTATTCTTTATCTCTATCTAATAACAATGTTTTCTAATATCAATTTCTATATCTCTAAACACAGGTGAGATCTCTTGTAGGCGATCGACTGTCACTTGTCATCCAAACAGTTTCGGCAGTAATTATAGCATGTACAATGGGATTAGCCGTTGCATGGAAGCTAGCATTGGTAATGATATCTGTACAACCATTAGTCATAATATCCTTCTATTGCAAGCGAGTTCTGCTTAAAAACATGTCTAACAAGGTTATCAAGGCACAATATGAGAGTAGCAAGCTTGCAGCAGAAGCTGTATCCAATCTTCGAACCGTAACATCATTCTCTTCCCAAACCCGTGTTCTCAAAATGCTACAAAAGGCTCAAGAAGGCCCACAAAAAGAAAGCATGCGCCAGTCGTGGTCTGCGGGCATTGGCCTTGGGACCTCACAAAGTCTCATGACATGCACTTTAGCCTTGTCTTTTTGGTATGGTGGCAGGCTTATAGCAGAAGGGTTTGTTGGAGCAAAGGCAGTGTTTCAAACGGTCATGATCTTGGTGAGCACGGGGCGTGTCATAGCCGAGGCTGGTACCATGACTAATGATCTAGCTAAAGGTGCAAATGCAGTAGGATCGGTTTTTGCTGTCTTGGATAGACGTTCGTTGATTGAGCCTGAAGATCTAAACGGGTACAGCCCTGATAAGCTAACGGGTCGGGTCGAGCTTCATGATGTTGATTTTGCTTATCCATCACGGCCCAATATATTTGTCTTTAAGAGGTTCTCAATCGATATCGAGGCAGGGAAAGCAACTGCATTAGTAGGGCAAAGTGGCTCTGGCAAATCAACCATCATAGGTCTAATCCAAAGGTTTTACGATCCACTTTCAGGGGTGGTGAAAATCGACGGTCGAGATATTAAGACGTACCATCTAAGGTCAATGAGGAAGCACATTGCACTTGTTAGTCAAGAGCCCACCTTATTCGCGGGTACCATAAGAGAAAATATAGCCTACGGAGCATCGGATGATACTGCTGATGAGTCTGAGATCATCGAGGCAGCTAAAGCAGCCAACGCACACGATTTCATCGCAGGATTAAAGGACGGTTATGATACATTCTGTGGAGACAGGGGAATGCAGTTATCCGGTGGGCAAAAACAGAGGATAGCTATAGCTCGTGCCATATTAAAAAATCCGGCAATATTGTTACTAGACGAGGCAACGAGTGCATTGGATTCTCAGTCGGAGAAAGTGGTTCAAGATGCACTCGAGCGCGTGATGGTTGGAAGGACTAGTGTGGTGGTGGCACATAGGCTAAGTACTATACAAAATTGTGACACAATCACGGTTTTGGACAAGGGACGAGTGGTCGAAAAAGGGACACATTCATCTTTGTTGGCTAAAGGGCCAAATGGAGCATATTATTCACTTGTTAGTCTTCAGAAAACGCCTAGCTCTATGTAATCTATAAATTAGGAAAGTCTGATCTTATGAATTTGTAAGTTAACTCATACATTTACTCATAAATAACAAGTTTTTTTTTCCTTTAAACCATAAATTCATTTATATTCGTGCTTTGTTCATATGTGTACAAATTTATTTGAAAGCCGAATGGCAACTTATCATGTATTACCAATTAATGGTAATCTAGGCCCAAAGGCCAATTTTGGACTTGTCTTCTAAGTCATGCAGAAATTGGGAGCCCAAATAAATACATGATTGAAAACCCAAATTTCTATAAGCCCACTACAGTAGATATTTTGGCCCCTTTTTGAACATTGATTAATTGAATAATTCTAGAAATATTTCTATGTTTGTTTATGTTTTTGGGATAAAAATTTGAAATTTTATTGGGAACTGTGTATCATGAAAATTCGTGTGAAAATAATAGTTGTTTGTTTATGTTTTTAAAATCAGGTTGAAAGTTGTAAAATATGTCAAATCAATAATGATAGGTTGATGGATTATGTATAAAATAATTATTTTAATTGTGTATATAATGATTATGTGAATAAAAAATAGATAAATATAGATTAAAAATTATAAAGTATGAAAGATAAAGTGAAATAGTGATTGATTTGATTGGTAAAAGTGTGAAATGTTGTATATATGATTGATAGTTAGTTATATAGGAAATTGGGAAGTAGAGTTGAAAAAAAAGGAGAATTTGGGTGAAAAGTTGGTGTGTTAAGCAAGGTTTTGAAACCCGGCCCGGACCGGCCGGTCGGACCGCCGGAACCGGTAACCGGTCAACAAAACGAACCGAGCAATGCTGAAACTCGTCGGAGGGCTGAAAACCGCTGTTTTTTGTCCAAACCCGTTCGATCCGGCGGTTGAACCGCCGGATCGTTCGAACCGGGAGTGGGTTGATGGAACCGGTCAGGCCACAGATCTTGATTTGGGTAGATTCAGAAACATGAAAATTCGAGAATAATAATCTCTATCATCTTCTTCAATATTCTTACTACTGTACATCTCTTGTTGTTCATCTAGAGAGGGAAAAACATTGAGAATGTTTGAAAGAAATGAGAAAGAAAAAAAAGAAAGGAAAAGAATGTAATGATCTAAAGAGAAGATGAAGAATATTTGAAAGAAGAAAAAGAAAGAGAAGATGGCAGGGGTGGCTGGACGACTGTAGGGTTAGGGTTTGTGAAGGAGCCTAATAAATTAGGCTTTTTTTCCCTTTTATATCTTTTTTAATTTTTTATTTAATTTTTTATTTTTTATAATTTTTTTAATGATTAAATAGAGACTACCATCATAATTACATTACACAATAGACATATTCATTCATATTTGATTCTACACTATATAATGTTTTAAAATTTATACTATAAATATGTATAATATTTACTATTATATCAAATTATTAGTATAATAAATTATATTTATTACATAATTATGACATCACTGGTTTGATAGCGGTTCGCCCGACGGTTGAACCAATGATCCTTGACCCGGTCAATTTTTCGGTTCAATGAACGGTCCGAGTTTCAAAACATTGGTGTTAAGTATATTTTGAATTTTGTAATTTAAAATGTTGAAAATGGAGAGTTCATGATTCAATTAGGTTCATTTGCCCTCAATGTACCTGTCGATGGTGTAATTAGATTATAAATAAAACCCTTGACGTAATAAAATTTTGCAGCATTTTATCATTCTAGAAATAGCAATAGTGTGAAAGAATACAAATTGTAGGCATGAGACACAATTTAAATTGTTGTTGATTATTATATCCACGTATAACAATATAACGCAATTTTGGGGAGGTGGTGTGGGGGTCCATTCTAACATACGCTAAATTAATGTTCTCAAAAGTATGTACTATTTGTCGATGAATCAATAATACAACACTTAAGATGTCTATGCATTGTAGAGTATCACTAAATCATGGATTAATATAATTGAAAACATAATTCTATCATATTTTTAAAATTCTATTTATAAGATTTCACTCAGTTTAATGGAAAAACGACAAATTTGTATACCGTTTTAGTTACTGCTATGAGTCATGTATTCGCTCAATCTTAAAAGATATTGATAAATTTATTTACAGATGACGTGTCTCATTCAACTTTTTTCATTAAATATATCAAATTACAAGTATTGTTACATACACATCACGAACACAAAAGTTATCATGTTACAAATAATTTTTTCTTTCTTATTCTCTTTTGTCTCTCACAATACACACATATATTTAGTTATATCCTTACTGCTCGTTTGGTTGGGATTTATATGGGTGATATATTAATTATCAATTTTAATTTTTAGTTTGATTTGACAGGGTAGGCCCATAAAATGTAATAAGTCCGGTACTTAATCACTCAATTTCTAGGATAGTAGATACCACCAGTTAGATGGTATCCATTTTCACAAGATTATATCCAATATATTTTAAAAAGTAGAATTATTAATTTACCACTCACATTTAACCTAATCTTTTGTGCCAAACTTCACCCCTGTGACCAACTAAGCTGCCCATGCGGGCACATTTAACCTAATCTCTATCTTATTACAATTAGTCCAATTCTACTAAAAAGCTTACACCTACGCTCAATTCCCTTCAATTTCAATTTCTCCTCAATTTCAAACAAGCACATACTTGTAGAAACTATGTCTCCTAGAGTTAATATGTGTCACCCTACTTGTAACGTAACTGTAACCTTATGATAAAAGCCAACATCCTTCCTTTCTTTCCATTTCTTTTCTTTTTTTGTTAACATTCATAACAAGGTTAATGACTTAGTATCACCTAAATGATCATTAGCATAATAGCTAAGACATCCATGTATCCTACCTAATCTAGCCTTAAAAACCTTTAAACTATCATTAAACTATGCATTAACATCAACCGAAAACAAAAAGTTGCTATAATTTACATCATATGCCACCCACTCGGCATTAAATCATAAATTTACGTATTATTCACCGCATCGAGAATCAACACGTAAAACTCACGTATTCGTCTTCAAAGATATCCGTAAACGACGGATAGATGACTGATATCTTACACATGTCCTGTTCAAATATTTCAGTAAAGGAATGTATTCATCTTTAAAGAAATCAGTAAACGACAGATTCTTTGACACGCGTCCAGTCCAAATCTTTCATCAAGTATATCAAATCCCAAAGTATTGCTACATGCAAAATACTAAACACATAACTCATCATCGTAAAAAAAAAAAACATTTTTCTTTCTTTCTTTCCTTTATTTTTTAATGAAACTTCAAAAGAACACACAAAATTCGATTTTGGTAAAGCCCAAAGAATTTAAATCTTTTTAAAACCCACAAGCCCAAAGGGGTGTAGTGTAACAAAAAGCCTGAAATATTTTATTTTTTTCGAAATTTCGATCATCATATAAAAACTGAGCGTCACGTAATAAAAGTTGAGATTTCATAAAGAAAACTTCATTAGACATTCTTTTTTCTCTCCATTCTCAAATTTTCGTCTTAGTTTGTTCTCTTATAACCTAATTTCTGTTATTAATCTTCTAATAAAAGTCTGGTGGTGATTGAAAGTTGAAAGATAAGAAAAACTGATGTAATTTTTGAAGTATAATTTGATCTGGACTGTTGGTAAGATTAGATCTGTTTTCAGCAAGGTTGGTTTTTCCTTGAAATTAAGAGATTATTATGTTTTTAGATTTTACTATAGTATTTGATTATTGTTTGTTCATTTTTGACGATATGTTGTTTTGTTGTTCTTGTTAACGTTGAGGTTGATATCTTGTGCAGAGAGATGAAGCGATTGCGAGATGAGGCGTATGTGAACCCTCAATTGAAGCGGCCGTTTGGTTCTTCATCGTAAGCCCTTTTTTTGTTTCAATTTTTTCACATCTATAATTTGGTTTAATATTTTGATTTACTAGCGTTTGTTGTCTTGTGTGATTATTTTGTGTTTGAAGTAATGGTGTAGTGTTTCATGTGAAGAAATTGTGTTTTCTTGATGTGACTGTAGGTTAATGAACTGGATTTAATTAATTTAGTGATCAGTTCTTAAGTGGCTCTACTTTTTATCATGTATCGGAGTCTGATTAGGTCACCTCTTTTGCAGCAGTTGCAGCAATTGGAAGGGTGAAGAGAGAACAATTAGGTTCATTTGTTGTCTTGACTAGGGTTGCCGGGTACTTTGGGGGCATTAGTGGGAAGAAAAACTGGATCTTTATTCTTGGCACCGCTTTGTTTTGTTTTTTTATCTTGGATTAGGTTCTCTCTCTATATATATATTATATATATATATATGTATATATATAGAGGAAGGTAGGGCGCGGGTTTGGTCCACAGCACCAGTTAAACCTTTCAATTGTATTTTAGTCACATTTAGAGGAGTCTATTGTTTGAACCTGGTTGTGGGTATTAGGATAGACCTTTTTTTAAGAACATATTTAGAGAGAATCAAGAATTAGTAAGAATTCTGTGATTATAATGCATGGCTGTTTCCAAAGTTATATGAGTTGTTATATCATGTGTTTTGATCTTAACTTGTATGTTTATTTTCTTATTTGTGATAAGGTATGGGCCGTCACATACTCCTCCTGTAGGCAGTGGAGGAGGAACTGGTGCAGGAGGAACTGGTGGTGGAGGTAGTGGCAATGCTGGTGTTACTGGAGGTAGCGGCAGTGTTGCAGGTGTTGCTGCTGGTAGTTCACAAAAACTCACTACCAATGATGCATTAAGTTATTTGAAGCAAGTTAAGGACATGTTCCAAGATCAAAGGGAAAAATATGATAGGTTCCTTGATGTTATGAAAGATTTTAAGGCTCAAAGGTAAGTCCATCTTTCTTCGCAAAACCAGCCCATGCATTTGATTAATGAATGGAACATCATTGCCTTATAAACGAATTAACCTGTTTATGGCAGAGTTGATACTGCTGGTGTCATAGCAAGGGTGAAGGAATTGTTCCATGGGCATCCTGATCTAATACTCGGGTTTAATACATTCTTGCCCAAGGGTTATGAAATTACTCATATTGAAGCGGAAGAGGCTCAACCAAAAAGGACAGTTGAGTTTGATGAAGCTATCAGTTTTGTCAATAAAATTAAGGTGTGTTTTTTATTACTTGTGATGATAACATTTTCTTAATTTAGTTTCTGAGGAATAAACATATGTAATTGGCTTTTTCTCCTGCAGAGACGTTTTCAAAATGACGACTTTGTTTATAAATCTTTCCTAGACATCTTGAATATGTACAGAAAGGAACACAAGGGTATAGCTGAGGTCTACCAAGAGGTATGTATCTCCCTGCAATCAATTCCTATGTTCTGCTGTTTATTTTAAAATATTGCTTTTCAATATATTGATTTGCAGGTTGCAGTACTTTTTGATGCCCATCCAGATCTCCTTGATGAGTTCACTAGATTTTTGCCTGATACTTCAGCTACCGCATCAGCTCCTCACCGTCATTCCTTCAATCGGTACGATGAGAGGAGCTCTATCTTGCCTACAATGCGGCAGTCTCACATAGATAAGGTTCTTTCTAAATGTATCTCATATACCGCCATTTCTGTTTTATTGCTCTTTAACTAAAATGACATCTCCAACATTTTTTTAGCAACGACCACGAAACAAGATTAGTGACGGCGGAGAACGAGATCTTAGTGTTGAGCGTCCAGATATGGATGATGATAAAACTGTTGTGAAGTTGCACGAGCAAAAGAAGCATACTGAAAAGGAAAACAGGGATAAGAGACACCGTGACCAGGGTGATAGAGATCTTGACAATGCGACCAATGGGGACATTAGCATGCATCGGCTTTCTGAGAAAAGGAAATCTGCTCGGAAAGTTGAAGATTTTGGCGGAACTTCGAATTTGGCCTCTTTTAATGATAGAGATACATTGAGAAGTAAGTTGATAATACCCCTTGTTTTTCAGTAGTAATACATGAAATCTTTTCCTTTTATGTGAATAATCATGATTTTCACCATGAAACCCTAGTTATATGATTTGCATTTTTTCCATATTCTCATAAGGTGGTAGGATTTACTACCTGGCAATACTTAGATAGTGTAAAATGATATAATTCCAGTGTACTACAGTTTAGATCACAATTTCTCTTAACAACCCAATCCTGAGATCGTCACCCAGAAGTAAATGGAAATAAAAGAATTCAGAGAAATTAAAAGTGAAGCAATCTCCTTGGAAACATATTCCTATATGTCGCATCAAATATCTTCTGTTTTTTTTTTCTGTCTCTATTACACCTTAGCTGGAAATTGGTGCTATTTAACATTTAGTTCTGCTTGATCTTGCCAGGTGTTTACAGTCATGAATTTACTTTTTGTGAAAAAGTCAAAGAGAGGTTATGCAGTGCAGATGATTACCAGGCATTCTTAAAATGCCTTCACATTTACAGTACAGAAATCATTACTAGAAAGGAATTGCAGAGTCTGGTACGAATATTCTGCCATCTGTACCACTGCCTTACATGCCACTTGTCTTCTTCATGTTTCCATTTACATTGTTACATTTTGTTGCCGTATTTATTACTATCTCCCAGTTGGTCGTGCAGAAATCTGTAACTGTTCCTTTCACTTCTTTTAAATTAGATTATTATGAAATGATTCAGGATGGTTGTACTTTTTTCACATAAAATTTGGTGGAAACTTGTTCGTTTGATGTAGTTCTTACAATACTTGCTTTCAGGTTTCTGATTTACTCGGAAAATTTCCAGATCTTATGGAGGGTTTCAACGAATTTTTGGAGCGCTGTGAACAAATTGGTAGTCAATGGTTTTCACTTCCTAAAATAATATCTTTTGGCAAATTGTTTCACTTCTAACGAGTTTCCTGTTTTTTCAGATGGATTTCTAGCCGGTGTTATGGGAAAAAGTATGTAATTTTCCTGTTATAGAAATATTATTTGGTGCACGCTAATTGTTTTATTTGGTACATCTATAAAGTGCAATTACCGGTTGGCATGTCTGATCTGACAAGTTGTTTAATCAACAGAAAAACTATGGAATGAAGGTAACTCATCGAAAGCCTTGAGAATACAGGAAAAAGAAAGAGAACAAAAACATGAAGTTGAAGGGGGGAAAGAGAAGGATAAATACAACTCGAAATACTGGGGAAAGTCTATTAATGAGCTTGACCTTTCAAATTGTGAACGTTGCACTCCCAGTTATAGGCTTCTACCTGATGATGTAAGGATTCTTGATGCCTAATTATAAAATTAGCAGCATTACTTTTGTCATCATAAATCATCATGATCACAATTTTCCCTTGGCAGTATCCAATCTCTTCAGCTAGCCAGAGATCAGAGCTTGGTGCACAAGTTTTGAATGATCATTGGGTGTCTGTGACATCTGGTAGTGAGGATTACTCTTTTAAACACATGAGAAGAAACCAGTATGAAGAAAGCCTGTTTAGATGTGAAGATGATAGGTACAATTTTTTGCTCATCCCATTTCCTCCTGTATGCAGCGTGGTACTTGTATGTGCAGCTGTGGAGAAGAGAGACCTTAAATTTCGTGTGTTCAGTGTTTTATTACTGTGCCTTTAACTATTTTCTAACCTGTCCCATATTGTGCTATATGTCTTAAATTGATAAAAAGAGGCAGCTTTTTCGTGGGTGTTATCGAGTCTTTATGTATTTCGTGGAGTTTCTCAAGTGTATATGTCTGGGGTTTAGCTAATTGGAGCTAAGTGTGGCCTTTCGGACACTGATTGATGTTTCAGATTTGAGCTAGACATGTTATTGGAGTCCGTATCTTCAACTACCAAGCGAGCGGAGGAGCTCTTGAACAGTATTACTAACAATTCGATTGGTTTAGATGGTCCCATACGAATTGAAGATCATTTCACAGGTTTGTAACTAGCTATTTTACTTTCCTCTTTCCTTTCTTTCCAAGAATATTCTTTCTAACTGGTAGGTTTCTTGTTCTTATTTATTTTAGCTCTTTCTTTAAGATGCATTGAACGTCTATATGGTGACCATGGTCTTGATGTGATGGACATCTTGCGCAAAAATCCTTCCCGTGCTTTGCCTGTTATCCTAACCCGTCTAAAGCAGAAGCAGGAGGAATGGACTAAATGTCGTTCAGATTTTAACAAAGTTTGGGCTGAAATATATTCTAAGAATCATTTCAAGTCTCTTGACCATCGCAGCTTCTACTTCAAGCAACAAGATTCAAAGGATTTGAACGCAAAATGTGAGTTGAGCACATACAAATTATATTTGAGTAATTACATAGATACCCCTTTCTAGTACCCTAATTACAAAAAAAAACACCTTTGAGAAATCCCTTGTCAGTTAAAGCATATTACAATTTCTCCCCTGTTTTTCGAAGTTGTCTGGATGTGACAAGGGGTGTCTTGATAATTTGCAGAACCTCATGAGGTTCATGGTAAATACCTAATGAGAGTGTACATTTGATTCCTTATATTTAAAATTTTAATCTTATGCTTCAGTTGGCTATTTATCCATAAGTCACCCTTGTGAACAAATATATGATACCAAGGTTTGCTTCTCGTTTATCTGTTGGTTCTCATGTGCATTCATTCTTCCAATGAACAGCCTTGGTGGCAGAGATCAAAGAAATCAAAGAGAAAATGCAGAAAGAGGATGATGTACTTCTTAGTATTGCTGCTGGAAGTAGACATTCCATCATTCCAAACATTAAATTTGAATACGCTGATACTGAAGTTCATGAAGATGTTTACAAAATTATCAAGTACTCGTGCGAAGAGGTCTGCTCGACAAAAGAACAATTAAATAAAGTTTTGAGGTTTTGGACAAGTTTTCTTGAGCCAATGCTGGGTATTCACTCCCGCCCGCATGTTTCAGAAGCTACTGAAGATGAAAGTGCCTCTGAATGTCGAGCAGCAAAACCGACAACGACAAGCGTAATAGAAACTGAAGGCAGTCTTAATAGGGATGCTACCGTCACAAACATGAAGCAACTAAAGTCTAACTGCAATGGTGATTCTCGTTCATCACCACAACAAGCGAATTCCAGCAGGAGTGGCTTTATGACTTTGGATGATTTGGCTAAAGAAGGATTAGCTGAAAGATTGACCAACTCCGACATAGCTACTACTTCAGGTCCAGATGTCAAACATGGTATGCATCTAGGAAAAATGGTGAAGGTTCTTTAGCTACTGATAGATTAAAGTTTGATGTTGATGATTTTCGAATATTCGTTGACATTTTGATAGTATCTCCTTTCCATATATTGATATAGCGTTTGTTGTATTTTCTTTTCATTTACATTTGTTTGTGTAGATTTTGCTTTACTTATGTCATTTTCATAATTATGAGATTATTTTGAAATTGAAGGACGTGGTACAAATTATCCGCTTGTGAATAATGGTCCCATCGGGGAGGGCAATGAAGCCAAGTCCACTAATGACGATATACTCTGCCAAGAGGTATAACTTTATACAGTTGGCTTGAATTGTAGATTTCATATTTTGTCTGGAATAGGCATGTTTTAGGTATGATTTGATTCCACGTGTGTTCTCGCTTTCTGTTCTTATTCACCATGTCTTTCTTTTTCTAGTTTTTTTCTTCTTTTACATATTCTTCTCCTGTGTGTGTAACTGTGTATGTATTAGGTTGGTGGCAGTAAGGGGGGTTGGAAATGGCTATCATATTGTCTTGATTGTTTTCCATTATACTAGATGTAATTATGTTTCCTTGTGTATGACAGGTTGGGGAGAGATCGAGATTGAATCAATTGACTAATGGAGAAGGCTCCAAAAGTACTGGATTTCATGAGGACACCGTTGATACTTCTAAAATTGAGAAAGAAGAGGGTGAGCTGTCCCCTAATGGTGATTCTGAAGATAACTTTGGTACATATCAGGATAACATCACACAAGCCTTGCCCGACAAAAATAATGGCAATGAAGGAATACAAAGTCAAATGGGGAATCATCAAGTGATTTGTGCAGATGCTGATGACGAGGACAGTGAAAATATTTCCGAGGGTGGAGAAGATGTTTCAGCCAGTGAGTCTGCTGCAGATGAGTGTTCTCGGGAAGAGGATCATGATGAAATTGATGGTAAAGTAGAGAGTGAATGTGAGGAGGCTGATAATACTAGTGTAGCTCACTATAATGGTGGAGATGGTGCACTAATGCCACAATCTGAACGTTTTTCGATGACTTGTAAACCTCTGTCGAAGCATGTAGCTTCTCCATTAGCAGTTGATGAGAAAAAAGATCGACGTGTCTTTTACGGAAATGATACATTTTACGTACTTTTTAGGTTGCATCAGGTACATTTAAGTATTTCTTCTTCCTCTTCAGCCTTTTGTTTTCCTTTATGTTTCTAATGTAGTATTGTGTACATATTTATTCTGGTGTGGCAAATCTTCTCACAGATCAACACCTCTATTCTTCCCTTCTGCCTACCTCTTGATCTAATGTCATAGTGTTTGTGATAAAGAAAATGACTTAATTCGTAAATGAAGGGATGACGTTTTGATTATATGTTTTTCATTTTTTTTGGATGGTACATAATATTGTCTCCATTCTTTCAGACACTGTATGAGAGAATATTATCAGCTAAAGTGAATTCAGTATCTTGTGAATCCAAATGGAGAATTACAAAGGACGCAAGTTCTGATCCCTACGCCAGGTGGGTTCAGTGCAATAATTTAATTTCTGAACATCTCATAAGTTATATGACCCTCTATTAATTCTGCATAAACATATTCACTGCAGGTTCATGAGCTCACTGTTTAGTTTACTTGATGGATCCTCTGATAATACAAAATTCGAAGATGATTGCCGATCACTGATTGGAAATCACTCCTATGTGCTCTTCACTTTGGATAAGTTAATATATAAGTTGGTTAAACAGGTACTTTCTTAATAAATTGTTGTACCTTCTTAATCTCCTCACTTTTTTACTTCAATAGTAAGTTCTCATTACGTTGTTATGTTTGCAGCTTCAAACTGTTTCAAGTGAGGAGGTGGATTGTAAGCTGCTTCAGTTGTATGAGTATGAAAAATGTAGGAAGGCCGAGAAGTATGTTGATTCAGTTTATTATGAAAATGTTCATGTGCTTCTGCATGAGGAGAATATTTACCGTCTTGAATGTGTAGGTTTTACTTTAATTAGTTTCTTCTATTAACACATTGGTTTATGTTTGTGCTGAGCTGTTTCTATGCTCCTTGCAGACATCTAGCCCAACCCGCTTATCTATCCAATTAATGGATGATAGAAACGAGAAGTCTGAAATTGTTGCAGTTTCAGTGGATCCTAAATTTGCAACATATCTCTACAATGGTTATCTTTCTGTTGCTCGTGCAAAAAAGGAGTCATCGGTACTTATGCTGAAGAGGTATTTATACTATATCCTCACCACTACAAAGACAAAAGACTAAATATTCTCTTAGTCATTAGGAATCCTATACTTGAAAAAAATGGCAAAAATTGATGCATAGATTAATTGCACAACAATTTTGATCAATGGAGTTCATGGTCTGACTTCTAGTCCCGTTCAGGAACATGCGGAAGTATGCTAACGTAGATGAATCCACTGCTCTATATATGGCTACAGAAAATGTTCTAATCATGAACGGGCTGGAATGTAAGATGGCTACTACCTCATCAAAGGTATAATTCTATGGTTATTCTAGTTTGACCACAGTTTCTTATAGACAGCATCTCGTGCTTCACAAAATCTTATCTAGTAGACTAGTAGTAGATATGGCTAATATATTACTGGAAATTCGACATACTGACAAACAATGTGCCTTCAGATTTCATATGTCCTAGACACAGAGGACTCTTTTATTGGCATGGGCCGAAGAAGGCATAGCTCAGCAGAAAGATCTTCGCGCAAAAACCAAGCCAGAGTGCAAAAATTTCACCAGTTTTTGGCAGCCTCTATAGTTTAATCGTCTTATTTTCTGATGCATTAAGGTATATACACTTTGCCCGCCTCTCTCTCTCTGCTCATCTCTCTATATATATCACTCACGTTTTTTTTTTTTCCCTTTTTTGGTTTCGTTTTGGCAGAGTTATAACTCACTGAACTTAAGAGTATTATTTATTCATATGTGGGTAGAAACTTGCTTGGGAAAGAAGCATCGTGTGCGATTATAATGGCACGTGCATTGCCGTTGCTCTGTACATAGAAAGGTTGGTCTGGTAATGTTAACTGTAGAGTTGTCTGTTTGTTTGATTTTGTTTGGTTTTATGGGCACAAGTAGCCTTCTTCTTTTTCTTCGTGTAATAATAGATTTTCTTGTGTGTTTCTGGAAATGACATTTTCAGGTAGATATATATATGATGTTAAGAGTTAGAGATCGGTATAAGGAGTTATATTATTATACAATTCTATATTCTACTTTTGAACATGTTTTTTGTATATGGATATATATAAGATGCCAGTGACCAATTCTCTTGATAAATACATATTTTCATATAATTAATTTGATATAATTTCATATGTTGGAAACAAAAACGCAGCACTCAAATTTCGAATTGAAAAACATGTTGACATTATTCAATCATAATTGAATTGTCATGGCCATCCAGAATGAATAAACTCATAGAATGAATGGGACTTTCACTTTCACGTCAATGTTGAGAAAATTATTCGAACAATTGAGACCCAGTCCAGATTAAAACATCCTCGGACACGTAAATAACACAAAAGAAATTCAAAAAATTCAGTTTGTCCTGATTAGTGATAATTAAGTACCATAGGTACATAATCAAATGCATGCATTTATACATGTAATAAAATATACGTGTATAAATTATACGGATACATATTTTATATTGTTCTGCCACACCCACCGTCCATGAAACCTTGGTGGTTGCGCTTGCATCTTTCTTTTTTCCTATTACTTATTAATTTTCCTATTTTTTATGAAAGTTTGTGCTGCCACGTGGCGTAGAACGATTGCTTAATTTCATGAAGGAATGTTATTCTTTCAGGTGCTAATACAAATTAATTTAATTTAATTATGCCAAAGAAGCATCATGGAAACATCATTAACACGGTATTCAATTCTCACCAAACTATATATAACAAAAATATAGTAATAAAAACGAGACCCCCGAATTAAAAACCTGTGGTTTGTACACATCACGTGGCCACATGTGGTCAATGATGCCTCAACCAAAACATTTATTCAGGTTCATGTTCTTATTCCTCGAACTTAACAATTTTTTAAAAAATTATTGTAATAATAACAAAAAAAATCAATAAAATATTTTATTTAAAGGGAAATTATACCTTTTGTCCATTAATTTAGCCTAAATTTATTTTTGGTCCCATTTATTACGTGTTTTACACATTTAATTTCATAATGTTAATTAAATTTTTCATTAAAATTTCAACGGTTAGCTTCATTAGCCAATATTTTGACTGATCTCATAGGAAGATTTTATGCATGTCTAACATATGATATTGAGTAGAAATATCGTAATACTAATTATAGTCCACATGCGTGTACATGCATGGATTCTTCATTGGGAAAAACTCGATCAAAGTTGACTAACAGAGTTGACCAAAGTTGACTAACAGAGTTGACAATTAAAGTTTACATGAGATACGAGATATTTTGAATGTTAAAAGGACAAAACGTGTGAAGTGCATAACAAATTGAACTAAAAATGAACTTAATAGAAGTTAAGGGATTGAGAAAAGTAATTTACCGTAATTTGAACTTTCCTTGTATTCACGGTCCTAAACGCGCTTTAAAACAGAGTTCCACACCAAATTCTGCCTATATTTGAACTTCAAACTCTTCTTCTCACCATTAGAGCCTTTCCCTCTTACAATCTCTTCAAAACATCCTAAGATCAAAACCATATCCTATGAGTATGAAACAATCCTTAATCTTTCTAACACTAGCTCTCATTCTATCTTCTGTTTCCTCGATTCGATTATTACCACAAACATCATCAGACTACATCGAAGCCCCAACGTATTCGAATGAAAACAAATGCCACAATCTAGTAAAGAGCACAGGTTCTTCAGTATCAGTATGTAATCCTTCACTGGTTCATGTAGCAATGACGCTTGATTCGAAGTATTTACGAGGCTCAATCGCAGCCGTCCATTCGATCCTGAAACACGCTTCTTGCCCAGAAAACGTCTACTTCCATTTCATCACTTCAGCTTCAAGTTCATCAGACCTCAACAGCATCGTAAAATCAGTATTCCCAAACTTATATTTCCAAATTTACCCTTTCGAAATGGAATCGAAGGTGAAAACCCTAATTTCCTATTCTATCCGTCCAGCTCTCGAACAGCCTCTGAACTACGCAAGAATTTACCTATCCGAAGTTCTCGATCCGTGTGTTGATCGCGTAGTTTACATCGACTCCGATACTATCGTAGTGGATGACATCGGAAACCTCTTTTCGACGACATTAACCGGCTCGAGAGTGATCGGAGCGCCGGAATACTGCCACGTGAATTTCAGAAACTATTTCAACGACCGATTCTGGTCCGATCCGGTTCTGTCAAGTGTGTTCGAGGGGAAAAACCCGTGTTACTTCAACACAGGCGTTATGGTAATGGATCTAACGAGATGGAGAACAGGAGATTACACGAAAAAAATCGAGAAATGGATGGAGATACAAAAGGAGAGGAGGATTTACGAATTGGGTTCTCAACCGCCATTAATGTTGGTTTTTGGAGGGGAAATAGAAGGGATTGATCACGGATGGAACCAACATGGGCTTGGTGGGGATAATTTGGTAAATAGTTGTCGGAGTTTGCATCCGGGTCGGGTTAGTTTGCTCCATTGGAGCGGGAAGGGGAAACCATGGGTGAGGCTTGATGAGGGTCGACCCTGCCCGGTGGATCATATTTGGGCACCTTATGATTTACATAGAGTACATTAGTGATGGAATTTGGTGGAAAAAATTCGTTCATTTTTTTGTTTATTCATTTGTAAATGAGAATAGATACGTGTTTGCAGTCCAAACAATATTTTAATGACGATTTGGCTCTTTTTTATAAATTTTTCTGATATTTATGCGTTATAAAATCACATTTTTGGCGAAATTATTAATTTATCCTTGATTTCCACTGTCCTTTTATGGAATTAATGCATATACTGAACTATGTCTCATAAAGTATGTATATGTCAAAGGAAAAATATAGAAGCAAGATGAGGAGAAAAGGTGAAAGAAGAATATACATATCCCTCTTCATATTTCCTTAACTTCTTATAACAAACCAACAACACAACTCAGATGCAATCTATTCTCCAAGCCTCTTAAATGATGCCCCAATAACATGCACCTGCAGCAAAAAACACATAATCTTCATTAGCATAGGAAAATCGATTTACTTATATCTAGTTAAACACGATCCAAACGTTTAATATAGCATACGAAAATAGAAACAAGGGAAAACGAAAGCATTATATAAGACAGAAGTAGGAGTTTTATACTAACCAGAAAAGCAGTTTGGCCAAATAATCCCGTGAAGTTCCAATGGTATTACAAAATTCATTATCTGTGTCTTGATAGTTCTGGATATTGCTTAAAGCTGAGTTTCCATCATAATCAGATTCAGTCTCGTCTGTGAAGAATCTCCGTAGTGTATTTTGAGCAAGTTGGTGGATAATTTCCTCAACCTCAGGTGACGACGGTCTAGATAGTTCACTTACCTGAAGTAAAATGTAACCATGGTTAAAGTCAAGATGCATAACCCAAAGCTAAATGGAAGAATCAATATATGAGGTATTACCATATTGGATTCCAAAGACCTCAAATACTCGAGCAGATTGTTGTTGCTCTTTCTGATATGCTCGATTTCCAAATTTTCCTGTCTCTGCGCATGAAGCTCCTATGAAACAACGCACATATTAAGCAAACAACCAATTTAAACATTAAGAAAGAGTTCTATAAGATTAAAAAAGAGTTAAAATCAGGAGGGACACGGAGCAAGTTATAATGTATTGTCATGTGCAAGTAGGAGTAGGGATCAGCAGCCCACTTTAACCATGAAGCTACACTGCATTACTTCTATGAAGATTTTTCAAGCTAAATGAGGCAGAGTTTCTTTGAACACGAGCCGGTAATAAGAGTCATTCACCATTGATCCATATTCCATTATCATATCCAGAACATACCAGAAAGTCCATAGATGTATGTAGAACTTGGATTAAAATCTTAACCGTTTCAAAGCTAAACCCTGACGGGTCATTAGCATCTCCAAAAGATAGTTACAGTATAGACATCTAACTCTAAGAGTGAACTGATATAGAAATCACCCTTTCGGACCTCTAATAGCATTCTGTAATTACAGTTGCAAAGAAATACAAAGGCTCACCTGCTTGGCAGCAAATGCCTCCGATTCTAATTGATGAATATACTTTAATGCTTCTGGAGACAACTTTCCCAAATTTTGAAGATTGGCTCTCTCCAATTCATCTGCACTACCTTCATCTCCACCACCAACACCTTTTTCACCTCTACAACCATCACTCTCCTCGCATTTCAGCTCCGAGTCCCCATCTCTCTTCACAATATCTGGCCTATTCGAGCTATCTGACACTATATCAAAGTTCCTCATCAAGGATATTCGATACTCTGCATTCCAGAGTGTATATCTAGAAAAGCACAAATCAACAGATAAATGAATTCAGTAAAATTCAGCAACATAATGCTACCTATTTGGTCAATTAAATGCTATGCTACAATACCATCTCCGTTACATTATAAAATTTTTAATTTTAAATATCACATGTTAAGAGACGATGAAATCTAAAATTACCCTGTGACGATAGACGAGACAATGAGGTGGTCGAGAGGATGTTTGGAAACGCTAATAGTGACGGAAAATTGATCGGACGGCAAAAGTCCAAGCATAGTAGAAATCGTCTGCTTCATCGAATCCTTAGCCGAGTCCGAAACGCCTTTCGAGATAATCGAATTGTCAAGAGGCTCAATTCTCTTCAACATATTAGCTATAACCGAAAATTCGCGCCCAAAGCCAGATTTTCTGGTGGATACAAACTCGTCAGAGACCCCGCCGCCGTCGACGCCGGAAATCAAGCAGCTGATAGCCGAGCGTTTCCTGGGGATGGTTACAGGGAGCAACGGCCGGATTAGGAGGTGATGCGACGGCGGTGGCTGAGGCGGCAGGAAAGTAGGAGTGAGAGAAAAATCGGCGGCGGCGCGTGAGATGAGGATAGCCCTAGCTGCGGCTGAGCTAGCCATTAGGGGGAATTTGGTCTGTAACTGATTTTATTTTGGGGATTTTATGCAGACTAGAAAGCTCTCAGCCCACCAATTTCAGTTGATTTTGTTTGTCGTTGGGTTGTGAGCTGGATAAATTAGTGGGCTCCTACTTTGGTTTAATTACGGATTCGCCACTGGAACTGTAGGTAGTGACGTCACTGTGATTTTTCCTTATGGATTGGGTATAGGATTCTCAATTTGGCAATTTCTCAATCTATATAGAGCTATATAGAGCAATGAGTAATGCTATATACCACCGTTTTCATACCATCGATTTTTCACCTCCCCTTGATTTAGAAAGTATGAATGTATTAAATTCAATTGAATTAATTAAATCCAAATGATTGTTTACTAATAATAGAAAGAGTGAAAAATCGGTGGTATGAAAACGGTGGTATATATCATTACTCTAGAGCAATTACATACTCTTAAACACATGTTATTATTGATTTATATTTTTAAAATAACTTAATTTACGAGTGTTTTTGTAAATAAAATAATATTATTTTAAATCTTATTAATTATTCTTAGCAATAATTTGACAAAGATTCCTTTTATTTTTTGTACTATTATTTTCATTCTCTTCTCAATTTTAATCATTCCAACTTATGACCACGTCTAGTTATAATTGCCTACACGCCATAAGTTTAGGTTAGTCTTTAAATAGTTTCTCATGCATGTATAATCCATGGGTTTTAAGTCAGAAATCTGTAACTAAATAGTCCCAAGTTTTAAATAACAAATTCAGAGCAAGTGCATGAATGGCACTCTTACTAATATTAGTATTATAATGTTATTATAGTTGAAAAGTAAAATGAACGTTCATGGTTGCACGAGGGCCTATTTGAATATAACTCTTATAAGATTTTTTTAATATTTGTTAGAAATAGAATATTGTGGGCCTATTGGGTCTTGGTCAGAGCTTAGATCTCCAGCACCAGTCCCATTAAATAGCCGCCACAATTCTAATTGACAGTGACAACAATTTATTTAGACCATTAAAATTGATGTAATTCTATAAGTGATCGACTTAGATAATTTGGATATATATGTTGTGTTTTTTTCTTTTTTCATACCAAATATATACATGTGGGATTCACTTGATAATAATCTCTTAAAATTGGTGATTAGGGTTGAAACACTAATCAAATCATCCAATATCATTTGATCAAAGATTGTTTAAGCTTGATTGTTACATATCAAATTAAATTAAAACAAAATTTTATGAACACGATAAGTTTGAAATTTCGATTGAGCTCGAGTTGATCAGCTAAAAATAATAAGATATGTGAAAAAAATTAGTTATTTGAGTTCAACTTGTGTTCGACTCGACAAAAACTCATTTGAATTTAACTCTCTGAGTAAAAAAAATTAGATTACACAAATTTTAAAATTAGTAATAGTTCAAACAAAATCGAATAATTTACTCGACTCAGATTCAATTTATTTAAGGCCTTGAAGGGCCATATTTTGGGCAACCTACGTCTCGTGGTGGCCTCTTTAAGTGTAAATAATTTTATGGACTTTTTCGAGCTTTGAAAAGACGCAGTATATAATATTGAAGTTTAGAAAAGGAGAAATACTTTATTTAATTTTTAGGGTAGATGAAAGAATACTTTATTTAATTATTGAAAAATAGCAAAAGTGTTGGGCAAAGCATGCTATGAGAGAGTATTCCCACACGCCAAAACCATACTATAAATTAGCACCAAGTTGGAAAAGCACGCAACTTTTTCGTCTCAAAACTTGGGCGAATCTTATTCCTGTAGCTTTCGATAATCAATTGAGATTATAAGACTAATTTTCCATTTCTTTTATCCCTAAAATTCTTACTCCAAACATGGCATTAAGGTTACTCGGCAAAGTCCCTTTTTCTTCTTCTCTCTTAATGAACACCACCTTTGATGAGTATGCAAAGTTCAACTCAAATACACCTAAACTCCTAAATCTAATGAACCAAACACATCAAGCAAAAAGTTTGAGATGGTTATCATATACTATTACAGTTTTGGTGATGAAGGATCATGAATCATGATCCAAGCCCAAGTATTTGAATGGGACAGCTGGTACAAGATAGACTTTTTCCTATTCGTATGGAGTATCGAAACAATACATTCAAGTCGAAAATTCTCATGAGAAAATCTGGCAAGTAAAGGTGAAATATGCATTAGGATCCAGGTTCTGGCTGCTGCTTTTCCTCTACTTCAACATACCAAGACTTCCATGCATCAGCATAATGGTGAAAAAGATTGCTCACAGCTGCCACATTGTTAACAAAAAAACAAATTCATCTTTTATAGGTTTCTAAACTTTGAAGAGAAAACCCGAGACTGTATAATGTATCTGTTTAACCTATACACTGCCCAATATTCTTTTCTGTTTTTTCGTCACAAGTTCCCAAAATTCTTTTTTGTTAATGAAGATGATTGATCAGAAAGATTAGCAAGTACCTTGATTTCGATATTGTGGCCTGTACTCAATAGATAGATTCTCCCAGTCATGTATCTGCCTCTCAACTTGGTTTTCATGAGCTCCTGAGTTGGTCATGTTTGGAGGAGTGAAGGGACCAAATACAAAATCCTTTGAGCCATATTTCTGATTCTGCTTGGTTAATAAGTCGTCATCTGCACTTTTCGATTTGCCTTCCAGACATTTTCCCATGTTTACATTCTTATTTTTCTGACCGATTGACAAATTCGTATTGCATCTCTTTACCATTGTATTAGTGATGTCAGTCCCGAATACCCTCTTCTTGGAATTTTTCACATCCAATGCAGAAGATCCGTATGTGAAATTTCTTTTCATACCTATCCACCTAAATGCCGGTTTTCCACTCTCGGGGTCACGAATCTGTAAGATTGTAAGTAATTTCATTTCAAAAAATTTAGCTTCTTATTGTGCTTGTAGCATAGGCAAGGGAAAACGAAGTCTAAATAAGGAGAAAGAGTAAATTGTCACCAAGCTCAAGAGTAATTGATAAAAAGAATTGGCCCCTTTAATGAGAATTGAGCCACTGTATGTAATTATATAAGAAATCATAATTAATGGCAGTAACTATTGAGTTCATGTAATTCTATAAAAGAACTGAATGCGTAATACTAATCCAAAATGAAATAAGTTAACATTTCGATGAGTTCATAGGTCAAATATATTTGCAATATGGAAATAAACTAACCTTTTCGATAAGTTCCATAGATGAAAACACATTTGCAATATCATACAAGCGCCTGACTTTTGCTGCAAAAGTATCCAAGATTTAGATCGTAGTAAGAGTGAAACTTACTTTCTTCACAATATATCACCATAAACATATGTAGTTCAAAACCAACAAGGTCATCATTACTTCTCATAGCTGTTGAGTTGTGACTATCACCTAGCAAAGCTAATCCAGCACGATCAAGCGATATTAAGTCCACCTTAAAGAAAAAAACAAATTAACTGAATCAAATTGATTGCATTCATTTGATTCTTCAAACCCGAATAATTGCATTACCTACATCAGAACACAGGAAAAGCTTGACAAAATTCTGCGCCAGAAGCCCCATTGATTTTTCCTTCCTGTGTTCTACACAAGCACATATGTACAAAGATCCAATTCAAGTTGATTGGGATGATAGGAAGTAATAAATCAAAACCCTACTTTATCTCAGTATTGATATACACAGAGACTCTGAAACAAGCAAATTTATAAAGTTCCGAGAGAATAGCAACAAGGCAGAAATGGAAGATGCTCACCACCTTTATCTGATTCAGAACTTTTGTCTTGATGCTCAGTCTTTGAGTCAAAATGTAGTCTACATTCTTCCTGGTCTGAGACCTTTAAAACAGATATCCACTACAGTTAGATGGTATATAGCAGCATATTGAATGCTATTATCATGCTAAACCTAAATTGTCCTCGATAAAAGTACAGTAAAGTGTGGCTGCAAGGTGTTTTACGCACTTCATGCAGCTACTACGTCGACAATAGGAAAGAATTTGTGTTAGCCAATCGGGAAAAAAAAGAGAGCATTCAGTAAAAACTTAATAAGATAAAAACAGAAAACACACCTTGGCAACATAGGTATCACTCTTCTCTTTCAGTCCCTGTTCCTGTAAATTACATCAAGTAGGACAAAGTCAGTATGCTATTAAGATCTAGGGGGTAATTCTGGAAACTTTTCATGCAGCACATAACCAATCATTCCACCTTGAGGACTTCTAAAACCCCAGGAATAGCACCAAAACCTTTCCAAGTATACTGATTCTTAGCTTTTCTCTGTAAAACCTGAAGCGTTTACTTCTCATTAAGATTTATAATTATATTGTGAGATTTGTTAAAATAAACCAAAGAAGGAAAGTGGAAAAAGTGTTACCCCAATGCTCTCCAAAATATTCACAATGTCATATATTCTTCGCCGCTCAACACCTGGGATACAAAGTTCAAACAAAAATTATGTATCCAACTCGAACCTGAATCCCTCATTTTCATTTGAGATTAAGTCTAGGAAATCCGAAGATAGAATTTTGAGAACCCAATTTTGTCACGTTTTCTTTCGAATATAATAATTGTGAACTGGCTAAACATTCCAAATGTAATCTAGTATTATATAAAAAATGTAGATACATAAATGGACATAAAAATCATCACAGTTTAAACTTGATATTATTTTTTAGTGCTTTCCTCCAAAGAAACAAGACGCTATTTTTAATTATGTCCATCGTTAAACCAAGGTCTAAACGTCCAGATAGTGACCAACATGAATTGATACTATGAACTACAGTAATGAAAGCTTTGCTTTCATACCTAATTGAAGAGCAGCAGCATCCAATCCAACAGACTCAACACCATCACGATTGTACAACCTCAAAAAACTGCATAAACCCTAAAATCAATCAGATACAGAACAGAAGATCTTACAAAAAAACAAAAAATTGAGCGCATGTGTGCTATCAGATGTATAAGCTGAAAAAAACATTACTTGGTGCATAAGAGGCCAAGCGATTTCTCCTTGCGACAATAAAGAGGATCTTTTCCACGCGACTCACGAGACGCCATTACAACAACAAAGTAATGAAAATCTACAAGAAATTATCAAAAATGGCGGTGAATGATAAACATTGCAGAAATAGGGATTTCGAACTTTGAGATTTGGGGATTTACTTTACAGCGCGAGAAGTGTATACTATACTGTGCAAGTCGCCTGTCGCGGGAATTTGAATTCAGATTGAAGCGCGGGCGACTCGAAATGTCTAATGTGCCCTTTCTTTTATTTTAACATTTTTTTTTACAATATGACTCAAAATTAACTGGAGTCGATCCATTTCAAATCATTGATGCCAATAAGTGTATAAATGTAATATATAGAATTTAATGGGTTGATCACTTTTTGTTGTATTATAATAAATTTTTGTAACTATATTGTGTTTACATCCAATTTCATATAAATTTATTTTTTAATAATATTAATTGTTAAAAATGACCAAATACCACCAATAGTCCATCAAGTTTGTCATTTGTCGAGAAATTTAAATAAATAGCATTAAATTAAAAAAAGATTCAAAAAATAGTCTACTTTTTCGACTCTTTAGAAAAGTGGTATTAAATGCCTTCTTGGAAGGCGCATATACCCGCGTGGCATATGCGCCTTCCAAGAAGGCGCCAACAGCAAAAATAAAAATATATATATATAGAATTTAATTGCCTGGGAAAACAAGAAATTGATTAAAAAGTCATTATTATTGTTATTAATTAGTTCGGGCACTATCTCTTTGCTACAATGATGTTATGGGGCTCATTCTAATACGTGGCATCACAGAAATCTAAGGGACCCTAATAATTCATTATTATTAATAATTCAATGACTCAGTTTGTTATATTAATTAATAATTTTACAATAAATTTTTTTTTCCAACGATTTGAAATATATTAATTTTATTGATTTTGATTTATTATAAATATTATTTTAAAGTTGCACACCTGAGACTAGGTGAGATGTTTACTAGTGTTTTGTCGATAAGAGCGTTGTTTGGTTGATTGGGAGGTGGGATTGTGGAAAACGAAATAAAACAAGAAAAAATATGGTCACAATTTGTTGTGAGTGACACCTATTCTAAGGTTGAATATTTTTCAATTTATAATTTTATATGTATTGACTCAATAATTATCATAAAAGGTGAATATATTATAATTATTATTATTATGTAGAATTGTAGAATTGTAGAAGAAGAAAGAAGAAATAATAGATTGATTATCAGAATGAAGTTATGAAATCCCTCTCTTGATTACAACGGATATATAAGAGCTTCTCTTAAACCCTCTTTATAACTAACTTACCAACTAATACATACAAGATAGTTACAAGGGTAAATTAGTAAATGTCCAACCTACAGCTCTTATCATAACACTCCCCCTCAAGCTGAATTTTGAGGTTTATATAAATCAAACATGCCAAGCTTGCTAAGAAGAAATTCAGCTTGTACTTTCCCAAGTGATTTAGTAAACATATCTGCTGGTTGTTGGGTAGTAGGAATATACTGAGTCTTGATAACTCCTTGTTGTATCTTGTCTCTTATGAAGTTGCAATCCACTTCAATATGCTTTGTACGCTCATGGAACACAGGGTTAGAAGCAATTTGTAGGGCTGAAGAACTATCAGAAAACAGATCAACTGGCCTTTTTACAAGAACTCCAATATCAGCTAACACTCCAAGTATTCATATAACTTCACTGGTGACAGTAGCCATTGCCCTGTATTCAGCTTCAGCTGAGGACCTAGACACCACACTCTGCTTCCTTGTCTTCCAGGATATCAAAGATTTGCCTATTTGAACTGCATATCCTGTAACAGACTTCCTTGTGACAAGTTGCCCAATCAGAGTCACAAAAGGCTTTTACCTGCAGGTCGCTGTTAGAAGGGAAAAATAAACCAAGACCAGGACTTCCTTTTAGATACTTCAAAACTCTATATGCAGAATCCAAGTGAGACATTTTAGGCTTATGCATAAATTGAGTAAGCACATGAACAACAAAGCTAATATCAGGTCTAGTTAGGCATAAATATAATAGCTTGCCACCAATTTTCTGATACAGAGTCACATCTTTTAGCAACTGATCATCAATATTCATATTATTTGCAACATCATAATCATAAGAAGTTAATCTAATATTACTTTCCATAGGAGTAGTCACTGGTTTAGCTCCCAACATACCTGTCTCAGCAATCAGTTCAAGAGTGTATTTTCTTTGAGATAAACAAATACGTGTTGGTGACCTGGCCACTTCTATACCCAAGAAAAACTTGAGCTCTCCCAAATCTTTCATCAAAAATTGATCATTCAAGTACTGCTTTGTGGCCAAAATTAACTCACCATTGTTACCTGTGATGAGGATGTCATCTACATACACTAAAAGCACCACAAAATCACTCCCCCTTGATTTAACAAAGAGTGAGTAATCATGTTTGGACTGCAAAAAACCAAAACCAGTTAAAGCATCACAAAACTTCCTATTCCACTGTCTAGGAGCTTGTCTGAGTCCATAGAGAGATTTGTGAAGTTTACAGACTTGATTGGCATCAAAGTGTCCAAAACCAGGAGGAATTTTCATATAGATCTCTTCTGTTAAATCACCCTGTAAAAAAGCATTAGTGACATCCATTTGAAATATAGGCCATTGTTTTACAGAAGCAATAGAAACAACAAGCCTTACAGTCACATGTTTAGCAACAGGAGCAAATGTCTCTGTAAAGTCTATACCTTCCTGTTGAGAGAACCCCTTAGCAACCAATCTAGCTTTATGTCTATCTATTGAGCCATCACTCTTATGTTTAATAGTATAGACCCATTTACAACCTATAGGGTTCTTGCCTGGAGGTAAGGACACAATACTCCATGTTTTATTTAACTGAAGTGCACTGATTTCCTGTTTCATAGCCTCTATCCAATTGGAGTTTTTACTAGCCTCTTCAAAGGTATTAGGTATGAGATCATTAGCAATAGAGGATAGAAAAGCTTTGTAAGTAGGGGTGATAGAATCATAACTAACAAAACTAGAAACTGGATATCTAGTACTGAGATGATGAACATTTGCATCTGTAGAACCATAGGGGGAAATATAATCAGACAGCCAGTTAGGAGGTTTGCTGATTCTAGATGACCTTCTTAATGTAACATCAGGGATAGGTTCAGCAGACTGAGGCTCATCAGAATGATCAGTAGTATCAATAGTAGTGTGAGGAGATTCAGACTGTTGTACATCAGAAACAGTGTAAGGTACCAGAAAATCAGTGTGATATTGAGCATGATCAGGAGTAACAAATTTCTCTTTTTCACAATCTGGTGAAGGTAAAGCAAAAGGAAGAATATCTTCATGAAAAATAACATCTCTAGAGACAAAAAAAAGCTTGTCAATGAGACTTAATAGTTGATAAACCTTCTGATAACTAGAGTAACCCAAAAAAACACAAGGTTTACCTTTTGGTAGAAATTTATCAACAGTGGGTAGAACTTTTGCATAGCACAAGCACCCAAAAATCCTTAGGTGTCCATAAGCAGGTTGTTTTCCAGTTAGTTTAAAATAAGGATTATCACCTTGAAGATTTATAGTAGGTATCCTGTTAATGAGGTAGACAACAGTATGCACACAATGGCCCCAATATTTGATGGGAATTTGAGAATGAAATTTTAGGGCCCTAGCAACATCTAGAATGTGTCTGTGTTTTCTCTCTACAACTCCATTCTGTTGTGGAGTGTAGACACAAGTATTTTGATGAGCAATACCTAGAGATTTAAACATACTAGTGCATTTAGAACTAAAAAAATCCTAGGCATGATCAGTTCTCACAATTTTAACCTGAGTATTATACTGGTTATGCACAAGAGTAAAGAAGTCTTTAAGTAATGTGACAACATCTGTTTTATATTTCATTAAAAAAATCCAACAATATCTAGAGTAATCATCCACAATAGTCAAAAAATATCTTTCATTATTATAAGTAGGTTCCTTATAGGGACCCCATATGTCTATATGAACAAGATCCAAGATACAAGAAGCTCTAGAATTACTGTTAGGAAATTTGAGTCTAGTCTGTTTAGCCAAGGGGCAAATGGTACAGAACTGTTTATGTGTAAAATCATGATTGCCTATATTTAGCTGAGGTAACATCTGAAACCTGGCAAAGGATGTCCAAGCCTGTAATGCCACAAAGTTGGCTTATTTTTAACAAGATTCTTACTACCTAAATCAAGACTTATGTTGCTGAAAACCTCTGTAGAAGTAATATCAGGTTCAGTAGCTGAATTGTCAAAGTAGTAGAGTCAATTGTATTGTTTACCAGTACCCTTGATCAACCCAGTCAGGCTCTCATGTATCAAGAAAAAGGTTGAGTAGAAACTCACACTACAGTGGCAGTCAGCTAGGAGTCTAGATACAGACAGAAGATTAAACTTGAAATCAGGGACATACATAACATTATGTATTTCTAAGTCTTTAGTAAGCCAAATACTACCTACATGAGTAGCTTTGCTCATACTACCATTAGGAAGTCTTACAGACATATTGTCATGACAGTGTTTAACATTCTTCCCAAGCAAGTGATAATTGAATGTGATATGTTGATTAGCTCCAGTATCCACTATCCAAGTTTGTTTACCACAGGCAATATTAGAAGTCAAGTTAATAGCAATACCTACCATGTTACCTGTAGCCTGTACATTTGATGCATTTGGTGCATTTTGCTTGGAATGCCCTCCATCATGTCCATGGGGAGGTTGGAGCAACTTGAGAAGATGTTGGTACTGCTTCACAGTGATAGGATCATTAGAACCTCTACTCTGTTCAGCTGACCCTTTGTCTTGATCAGCAGCCCACATTTGATTGACCTGATTAAATCCAAACAGCTCTCCTCTCCCTTGGTTATTTCGACCCCACGATCCTCTTCTGCCCGAACCTCTTCTTCCCCTACCTCGACCAGGAGGATAGCCAATGACCTTGTAGCAGGTTTCTTTGGTGTGACCGTTATAGTTGCATACTTCACACTTAAGTACATTCTTGTCACTGGAATTTGTATTTGTAATCTTGGAAGATGTTGAGGCATTAAGAGTTAGGGTTTGAGTTTTTGATTAGGGGAAATTACACCAATGTTCCTCTATCCTTCCTCATTGCACACAATCGAGAAAACCTGGGTATGTGAGGGAAGAGGCGACATCATCAGAATCTGTGATCGTGTATTGTTATAACACTCATTCAGCCACATTAAGAACGTCATCATCTTGAGTTGTTGAGTGAAATTGGTGTATTCTTTGGAGACTACATTGGCTGGAATAGGGATTAGGGATTCGTATTCATCCCAAAGCTGCCTTAATTTTGAGTAATACTCGGTGACATTATTAGCCCCTTGTGAGATGGTGTTGATCTGCCTATACAAGCTGTACATCCGAGCACCATTCACCTTGTCAAACCGTTCCTTTAAATCCAACCACATAGCCGAAGCCGTCTCACAGTAGACAACTCCGTGGATCAATTCTCTCGATAGGGATCGGGTGATCCATGATTTGACTAACGCATTACAGCGTTTCCACAAGAAAAAATTGGCAGATTCCTCACCTGGATTTTCTCATTCTCCAGTGATAAATCCGATTTTGTTCTTGGCTTCAAGAGCCACCCGCATCTCTCGACTCCATATTTTGTAATTCTCGCTACCCTTCAAGGTTTCAGTTACGAGATCTGTATTTGGGGAATCCGATGGAGAGATGAACAAGGGATCATGAAAATCGATCTTGGAGGTTGTAGAACTCGCCGTCTCTTTGGTTTCAGCCATGGCGATTTAACCGCAACTCCAATCAGAAAAGGAAAGGAAAACCTAATCACCAATAAGGAATTAGGAAGTGCGCAGCGGGAAGATGAAGTTGATCGAAGAAAGAAAAAATGGCTCTGATACCATGTAGAATTGTAGAATTGTAGAAGAAGAAAGAAGAAATAATAGATTGATTATCAGAATGAAGTTATGAAATCCCTCTCTTGATTACAACGGATATATGAGAGCTTCTCTTAAACCCTCTTTATAACTAACTTACCAACTAATACATACAAGATAGTTACAAGGGTAAATTAGTAAATGTCCAACCCACAGCTCTTATCATAACATATTATTATTATTGTTATAAGATGTCTTTCTCTAACCTAACTTAAAATGTAATTAACGAGGATAAATATTTATTCGTAAATGTAAAATAATTTTTTTGTAAATGTAATATATTATTATTATAAGTTGTAAATATTTAATACATTTAATATGTAGATTATGATTTCGTTTAAAATTTGAGTGTATATATACATGTTTTGTTATTGGAGATGCATGTGCAACTTTTATTATTTGTGTGCCAGATGGGATGAATTTATTTATTTAGTATTTTTATTCAATTGAATGGTTATATATATATCTACTTTTGATGTGGGTTAATAAAACAAACAATTTAAATTTTTTTTTGGTAGTGCCTTCTAAGAAGGCGTTTAATACTACTTTTTGAAAGAGGCAAAAAAGTGAACTACTTATTGAAATGTTTTCTAATTTAATACTATTTATTTAAATTTCTCGTCATTTGTCACACTTTAGTCCACATTTTTATTATTTTATATTTCTTTTTCTTCCTTTCTCAAAACCTTAACCCTAATCCTTAGGGGTGTTCAAAATCAACCGAATCGATCGAACCGAAGCGAAAACCGAAAATTCGATTCGATTTTTAACCGAACCGAAAATTTCGGTTCGGTTTTCGGTTTTTATTTTTGTGAAATTTCGGTTTCGATTTTTAGGCGCGGCTAACCGAACCGAAGGAAAATTTAAAAAACTAGATTTAATTTAAAAACAAATTCAAAAAGTAGACCACTTTTGGGTATGTTCAAAAAATGGTCATAGGCGCATATGTCCGCGTGGCACATATGCGCCTTCCATGAAGGCTCCAATGAAAATCTAAAAAAAAAAAATTTTTTTTTTAGGCATATTCCCGAGGGAAAATCCTGCCAAAAGTTTTACATATCAAAAATATATATATGTATATATATATATATATATCCCATCTACCTAATTTTCAACTAAAATTAATTCCCACCTACTCTAATTTTTAACTACTATTATTACTGCTTTTTGTACTTTCTTTCTTTACTACCAATTTGACATATTAATTAACGAATTTAAATGTGTCTTAGTTGAGATTTATTACAATCAATAATTAAGGCTATCTCACGAGATTTAAATAACTTGGACTGTATAAGTATTTTATGCTCATGAAGTAATTAAGTTGGATTATCGGGCATAAAATAAATAAACCCATAAAATGCCCGATAATCCAACTTAATTACTTCATGAGCATAAAATACTTATACAGTCCAAGTTATTTAAATCTCGTGAGATAGCCTTAATTATTGATTGTAATAAATCTCAACTAAGACACATTTAAATTCATTAATTAATATGTCAAATTGGTAGTAAAGAAAGAAAGTACAAAAAACAGTAATAATAGTAGTTAAAAATTAGAGCAGGTGGGAATTAATTTTAGTTGAAAATTAGGTAGATGGGATATATATATATATATACATATATATATTTTTGATATGTAAAACTTTTGGCAGGATTTTCCCTCTGGGAATATGCCTAAAATTTTTTTTTTTTTTTATATTTTCATTGGAGCCTTCATGGAAGGCGCATATGTGCCACGCGTACATATGCGCCTTCCATAAAGGCGTTTATGACCATTTATTGAACATCCCCAAAAGTAGTCTACTTTTTGAATTTGTTTTTAAATTAAATCTATTTTTTTAAATTTTCCCCGAACCGAACCGAAAACCGAAATATATAATATATATTAATTATTATTTTAATTTATATATAATTAATAAGTATTATATATTAATAAAAATTTAAAAATATATATAAAAGAGTAGGTTGAAAACCGAAGTTACAAAAAAAATTGAAAAATCGAACCGACCCATGTGATTTTCCTATTTTGTTTCGAAAATCGGTTATTTCGATTAAAAACCAAACCAAACCGAACCGAACTTTTTTCGGTTCAGTTTGTAATTTTGGAAAATCGAAAACAGAAATAACCGAAATTTCGGTTCGATTTTCAACCGAACTGATGCACACCCCTACTAATCCCTCACCTCAGTGTATCCAATAAGAAAGACATCATTATATACACATCGAATGATTCATATACGACAGTTTGTTGGTACCAAAATTGATCACAAGAAACAAGCATGCAGAGAAATTTTGGTAAAAATCATAGCAAAAAAACTCATTTACAAGAAAACTGGAGAACCCAATACAAATCTATTTCTATTATAAAAGTATGGGTGTTTCTTTGAATTTTTGATCTACCAAATATATCCCTATATATTTCAATATTTAATGGCAAAAGAGTCAAATAATAAAAAATATAATTTTCTTAGGACTCTACAATTGAAAAATAAATAGAATATTTAATGGCAAAAAAGTCAAATAATAAAAAATATAATTTTATTAGGACTCTACAATTGAAAAATAAATAGAAGTAGATATACATTAGGACACTTTTATTTCTTTATTTATTTAAAAGAAATACTTTTACTAAGTACACATGCAAAGTAAATAATTTTTGCCCAGCTTTTAAAGTCTACGTATTTGTTGTTGGACCATAGAGATTCCCAAATTTATGTTTAGGAAATAGGACCTCAAATTATATTACTATATTATTATATTATTATTATTTAATTATATTATATATTATATTATTATTAAAAAACGACTTATTTTTTACATTTTCATATATCTAAATTATCCTTATGAAATTTAGTTTTTAACGATAAAAGATTAAAAAATTAAAAGTCTAATTATATTAGAAATCTACTTACATATAGATATGATTACTCTTATATTTTCTTATTACCAAGAAAAGATTACTCTTATATTTCTATTATATTTTCCTATGAAAAAAAAATACTCTTATATTTATTCATTAAAAAATTTAGAAAATTATTATTATCACATATACAGTATCACATAATTACAAATAAATTGACATTTAATATGAAATTCGAGAAAATGGTACTAAGTGTTCATCTTGAAACCAAATTAAAATAAATTTATAAAATATCAAACTTGATTATTCAAGAATTTTATAACTCATTTGGTATAGAATCCCATTTATAATTATGTATAAATTGTTAATTTTTGATATGCTGAAACATACCTATGTAATTTAATCTTCGGATGGTAAAAGATTTAAAAATAATAGAAATCAATTTTAAATATCTACAACTAACTGCAATAATAAAAGATGTAATTAATTACACTATGATTCTATAATAAAATTACGAATAGTGCTAATCTGATGGACTATTGTGAGATAAGCACTGGCACCCCACAGTCGGTAATAAATTAAATTGCAAGGGGCCATCTTATTTTTAATTAAGAAATGATTTCATATGAAATCTAATCACAAATGCTCACAAGAATATCACTTTGTAAGTCTCGGCTATCAGGAGCTTTTCTCAAGTATAAACATAAATATATATTATTTCTACTTGTTCTACATAAAAAATTGTGCAATATAGTATTTAGGGAGTTATTGATTAGAAATAACATTCTATTATGTTTATAATAACTTTAAAGTGCAACCAATACCAACAATCAAATTGTGGAATTATTCTATGGGGCATATTCATAGTCCTGAAGAAGGGTATGTTAAATATGAAAACATATATTAAGTTCTAATAATTAAATTAATTTCATTAAAATAAGAACTATGTATACACAGTAAATTTTCACAATAATAAGAAGCGTATAAATATGATGACCTGTTCTTTGTTCATTTTCACATGTATAAAGATACAAAGTAAATAAAAATAAAATATTAACATTCAAATAATAGTATTTAATTAATCGTCAACGTCTAACCGTTCAATTTTTTCTAAAAAGTTTCTTCAACATACTCTACTATTTTTCTTTATTAAAACTAAATTACGAAGCTTTAAATTATTCACGAGGTTGATTAAAAAAATATAAAAACACTTGTGTGGTTAAATTTTGAGTTAATTAAATAAAAAATTAAGTTATACCTAGAAAATTTCCAGCCACAATTTGTGGCTGAAAATGTTAGATACTTTTTTCCCTAAAATTACATATATATATATAGAAGCTTACTCCTATTTATTAATTCATTAAAAAAAAGATAAAAAGAAAGTTTAATGTTTATCATGAATATATGAGTTGAAAATACATATTTTTTAAATATTTTGACATTCCTAAAATACATATCTAAATTATATATTTTAATGGCAAAGAGTATAAATAAATGAGTAATGCTACATACCACCGCTTTTTTATTTTTATTATCGGTAAATAATTCTTTGGATTTAATTGATTTAGTTGAATTTAATATATTCATACTTTCTAAATCGAGGGGAGGTGAAAAATCGATGGTATGAAAACGATGGTATATAGCATTACTCTAAATAAATAATATTCATTAAATTTGAGTATTACCAATAAAATATATTTACTATAGAACTCTGTAACGAAAATCACATACACGCTACTTGAAAGAGATCTCATACAACGTATTTTTTGTAAAATTATATAAAAAGTAAATATTGATTAATATAAATAATTGAATTAATATAAAATATTTAATTATATTTGAACTTGAAAGCTCAAACTATCTGATGTAAAAAATTATTTATATTATATCTAAGAGCATAAAAAGTGTTTAACTAGGATAATTTAGAATAAATATTATATAGATGCTTTTGAAATTTAAAAAATGATCAAAAAAAACTTTTAAAAGATTTTTCATTTATTAATTGTTAGAACAAAAAAATTATAACATTATATTGTAATGAAAATCATGTAATATTAAATTGATTTTGGAAAATGGAGAAAGATGAAGTAATAATTTTGAAATAAGAAATAAAAATATTATACAAGTGTCTAGCTTTTATATCATTATGAAAACTATAGAAGATAACAAAAAAATTACTGGAAAAAAAAAGAAAAAAATTAAATATTTAGTTCTCAAAATTAAACAAGATATATTATAAATGAAACATGAATTTACACAACAGTTTTTTTTCTTTTTTTGAAGAATAATTCTTTCATATCGATAAATACTTAACTTTAAGCATTAACTTTAAATATTTAAACTTTGAATTTATTATATAAAGTTTTGGATAAATAACATAATCAAGTTGAACAATAGTTATGTATGTGAAAATTTTAACGAGATTATATGATTCACGTTCAACGAACGTGCTATTTACTAGTTTGCTATAAAAAGTCTGAATTTTGCCATAACATACATGCTTTAAAAAGTTAAGCACTTGTACTTGAGAATGATAAGAGGTAAGAAAGCCCTTATCAAGGACACATGAACAAGAAAAAAATGTATAAGCATAATCATTCATCAAAAACAAGGATTCAACTACAATGAATATAGACTTATAGAGTACATGAAAACTAAACAAATTGGTCTTCAACAATGCCAAACATGTATAAAAAGACGAACAAAATAAATCACCTCCTTTTTTCAGACAAAAAAAGAGCCTGAATTCTATTGATCAACTGTTGTAACCTCTTGCCACTCACCATCAACTGCTTCTTTCCATAGTGTCACATTGTTGTCCCCAGATGCCACCGCCAGCAAGTTCCCAGTCAAAGACCATGAAACCCTCCAAACAGGGCTCTTAAAGTCCTTCAAAACCTTACCATCCCATTGATCACCTTCCTTGGCCACGGTCCATATCACAACCGTACCATCCTGAGAAGCACTAGCAATAGTGGATTTTGGAAGTCCCAAATTCGGTGCCCAAGCAACATCTCTTACCCAATCAGAATGCATTTGAAGGGCCGGGAAGCAGTCCATTTTCCAGTTATCATTATACAGCTTCCATACCTTCACCGTGTTATCACAACCACCAGAAGCCAGCTTATGAACAGGCTCAAGTGATCCAGATCCAATAAGCGCGCCTGGAGCCATTGATGGGGCCCACGAAACGGATGTCACCCCCACTGGATGTGCTTGCTCGATTTTTGTTGTATCCCAGCCACCATCAGATCGAGCTGTATAAACTGAGATATTCCCATCGGACGAACCACAAGCCAAGCAGAACCCCAGCTCATGAGGCGCCCATGCAATGGAATTGACAGAAGATTTGTGGTCAGTGAAAACTTGAAATTGAGACCACTCGTTCTGATTGCCTTCCTTCCAGATGATGACTTTACCATCGTAAGAACATGAAGCAAGTGTTGGGCCAAACTTGGGGTGGGCCCAAGCTACCTGCCAAACTGGACCTTGATGCCCAGTCAAAGTGGCCAGATGCTGAGAGGTAGAGTTGTTGCCGACACCAATTATTTTTATTGTGGCATCAGATGAAGCTGTTGCGACGCGTTTTCCATAGTAATCCATAGATACATCGTGAACAACATCGTTATGACCTGTTTCGATCTTCTGTGCAGGCATCCTTTCCTATTTTTTTTTTTTACAACTTGGAGCTTCTAAAATTGATGTATGATATTCTTTTCAAATCCTGTAATATTCAATTCAAATGCATATTAATACAGGACAGTTATCATTCATTCCTCAAAGACATCCCCCCCAAAAAAAATTATAATTCATATTCTCACTTATCTCACATATTAATACAGGAAAGTTACCATTAATTCCTCAAAGAAGTCCCCAAATCTTTCCATAATTCACATTCTCACTTATCCAGCAAAAAATTAACTCACCACATAGGCACATAGCAAAATGCATACCAGAGAAGAAAACCATTCATCGGTACATAGAATCAGTCGCAGTTAGGATAGGCAGCAATTAATCAACGCACAAACCAAATTGAATCGAGAAGGGCTTAAGTAATTTCTTTGTTTCAGCTAAATTGGATACATTTTTTCTTTGTTTAACAGAATCAGTAATCCAAAAACCTATTTTAAACCTTATGCAGGTAATATCCAATCAAACAGTCTTGAAAAGTGAGCATATAATTCTCAATCTTCCCTCATGTACATAAAAATCCGGGGTTAAAACAATAAAAAATTATAATTTTCTCAGAAAATCACACAAATCCTTCAATTTCCTTCCAAAAACTCAAATTCGAAATGCAAATACAGCTCAAAAACATCAAGTTACATTAATCATCTCGAAAAAGGCAAAAAAAACACGCATTTTTTAAACGTAAATGAGATAGATCTAATATTTCTTAGCAGATCTAACAAATTATCAAACGAAAGTAATAAACTAAATAAGGGGGGTGCAAATTCAATTACCGAAAAATAAAAGAACATTTTCATGGAATAAGAACAAGGATTTACCAGCGAGAGAGAGGATTGGATCGGATCGGTAGAGGCGCAGATATGAGCTGAAGAACAGGGAAACGCCCACCTTAATGCTGGATGGAACTGTTTATTGTGCAACTTTATGAGTTATGTGATATGTGCATTATTATTATTTATATGAGGGCATGTTTGGTTACTCGAATAAGTCTTGGAGATTCTTTTTTCTTCATGATAATTAAAGTTAGAAAAAATGTTTTAGAAACAAAAAATGTGAATTTATAGTGTATTTAGATGACATTTTTTTTAAACAAAATATGTAATAATATCATTGATGTGATGGGTTTTTTTAAGATAAATCTGTTTGAATTGATATTGTACTTTTTTTTAATAAAGATACATTCAGTTGACATTATGTAGAATAATGTATTTAATATCTAGTTATGAATTTATACGATTTATAGTAATTAAATCGGGAAGAAACTGAATACAAAGATTTATTGAGAAAAATGAGAGAATAGGGAGGGGGAAAAAATAACAGGTTAATAAAATGAATCAACTAGGGGTGGCAAATGGGTGGATCGGATCGGATTTGGGTTGGGTCCAATTGGGTTTGTAAAAAAAATAAGTTGTAACCAACAAGAAACCAAAATGTCTTTTCAATATGAATTGGGTCCTTATTGGTTTTGATTGGTTCCAAATGGTTCTTATACAAAGATCCATTTAGGAACCATAAAGGATCCAAAATAGGAGGTTGGTGACTTATGGATCCAACACAATGCAAACATTTGTATACTAATCACTAATCTTTTTTTCTTGTTCACCAACTAATCCAATATAATGCAAACAATTTTTTTTTTCTTGTTCACTAACTAACTTATTACATTATATTTTTATAATTTTCTTATAAAAATTCAAATCATATTATACTAATGTAATAATTTATATGTAAAATATATTATTAACTAATGTATTTTAATTTATAACGAAAAAATTAATGTAGAGAAATTAAAGATATAATTTTTTTTTTTCGGTTTCAAAAATTAAAAATATAATATTTTTTTTCGGTTACAAAAATTAAAGATATATTAATTGATATTAAGTTATAATTTATGTTACTATTTGAAAGTTAGTCGGTTCAGAATAGAGATGTAAACGAGCCGAGCTTGACATTTTTTTCGAACTCGTCGAGCCCAAAATTTTTGAGCTCGGACTCGAGCTCGTCGAGCCCAAAATCGAGCTCGTGAGCATGGATTCGAGCCGAGCCCAAAATTTTCGAGCTCAGACTCGAGCTCGTGAGCATGGGTTCGAGCCGAGCTCAAGCTCGCGAGCTCGAGTCCGAACTCGAGCCGAGCCAAAAATTTTCGAGCTCGAACTCGAGCTCGTGAGCATGGGTTCGAGCTCGAGCCGAGCCCAAGCTCGCGAGCTCGAGCTTGAACACGAGCCGAGCCCAAAATTTTCGAGCTCGGACTCGAGCTCGCGAGCATGGGTTCGAGCTCGAGCCGAGCCCAAGCTCGCGAGCTCGAGTCCGTACTCGAGCCGAGCCAAATATTTTTATTTATTTTTAATTATTTAATATATATTTATTAATATAATAATAAAAATAAAATATATATTAAAAAATAAAAAAGCTCAAATGACTAAAAATAATATAAAATAATTTTTTGATCTTATTATAAAAAATTATTTAAAGTCTAAGTTCAAATGACTAAAAATAATATAAAATAATTTTTTGATCTTATTATAAAATTTTATTTAAAGTATAAGTTCAAATGACTAAAACAAGAATGAGTTTAGTTCTTAAGCAATCACATATTCTCTACAAGTGAAATTTTAAATAAAGAAAATCAATTGGGTCTAAGAAAGAAACAAGGGAGAATCGTTTCTCTCTTTTTTTAATTGGATCCATTTAGGAACCAAAATAGACCCATTATTGGACCCAATCAAAAACCATAAGAAACCAAAGTCTTGAAAATTCAATAAATACAAAACCAATTGGAACCATAATTCTTTTTTTTTAAGATCCATCCAAACCCAAAACTAATTGGGTCAGGTTGGACCCACGGTTCCGGAACCAATTTGCCACCCCTAGAATCAACTATTCGATATTAACTCGAGAACGACTGTTATTTGTTAAAATTCATTCATTTAACTTATTAACAAAGCTTTAACAAACTTACTTGTTTGGTAAGATTATAATTTAGTCTCGATTCAATTTAATTAGTAAAAAATAATAATATTTATGTAATTAAAGTAAGATTCTTTCAAGTGCGGTGCAACTTTGTATCGATTAAAGCTCATGCGAACTTAACTCAATTACAAACATGCTCAAATAATTAAAAACAATTTATTTGGCTTGCAACCGTTCCTAATTTAGCCTTGAAATTTTATCTTAATATAACAAAAAGGTTGAAATTGGCGTTTCCAAATACATAATTAAATTTAACACTACCTCTTTAACTAATTATCTAAGAAATATAGTGAATTACTTTTGAAATATACACAGTCAGTGATATTCTCAAAATTAGAAAAAATATTACTAAATGTTATTCTTAAATTTAAAATAATAATTATAATTTTCAAAAATAACTAATATACATTATACGATATTGGTTCATCTTTAAAAACACATAAAGTTAAAAGATATATAAAGTAGAAAAAGTCTTTTGTAAAAAAGCTTCAAGAATCCTGGACAAGTTGAATAAATTTTAGAATTAACAAAAATATAACTTTTATTGACCAATTAAAGTTAAAAAAATGTGGTATTAAGTATTAACCCTAAAATTAAGACAACTTTACATTAATATTTAATATCATCCTAAATTTACTAAAATGAAGATAAATTTGTTAACGACAGCCTAAAATAAATGAAATAGCACAACGTAAAAATAATAGAGTCATCGAATTCACAGTGTCACAGTCTCACTATTAACAAAATAAATCACCGGATCTCACTCCACCACCACCATGCAATTCTCTTCCCGCCGGGGCGGCGGCTGGGCGCAATCCATCCTTCCGATCACCAAATCCGCCCCAAAACAACCTCGCAAGCCACGGCGGCGCACCACCGCCGCCTTCCGCGACTTCATCATCTCAAACTTCTTCACAATCGGACTTTCATTCACCTTCCTGTTCTTCCTATTCATCCTCTTTCGCTTCACCGCCGTACCTAAACCCTTGCAGCTCCGGTCCTCCACATCTCGACCTCGACCGCCGCGGCTGCGCAAGCCAGCTATCCACAAGTCTCCTAACGCCACCGTTTTGGCCGCCGCGGTGGATATCACTACGAAGGCACTGTATGATAAGATCCAGTTCTTGGATGAGGACGGCGGACCGTGGAAACAGGGGTGGCGCGTGAGTTATAAGGGGAACGAGTGGGATGAGGAGAAATTGAAGGTTTTTGTGGTTCCCCATTCGCATAATGATCCTGGATGGAAGCTCACTGTTGAGGAGTATTATGATCGGCAGTCTAGGCATATTCTTGATACCATTGTTGAGACTCTTTCTAAGGTTAAGTTCATTCGTGGATTTGAGTTCTAGACTTATATTTTGAAACTGATTAGTTTACTGTGGTGATTATGTCAAATTTTTGCTCTATTCTATTGTGCTCAACTAATCTTAAGCTTCAAGGATATTGGGACATTGGTATATACTGTTTTGCATTTCTAGCTGTATCTGTGTGTAATTAGTGATCAGCTATAAATTCCTGGTGTTATTAGACGTTGTGACTGAATTTATTGGTATCCAATTTGGTAAATTGAAATGGATCTATGGTGTCTATTTTCTAGTTGCTTTTTCTTTGGCATTTATCTCGATGATTATTGCTTAGAACTACATGTGAGTAGGAAATTTGAGTTTTGTAGAGTTAGACTTGATTGGCTAGAGTTGTATTATGCAGGATAGTCGTCGAAAATTTATATGGGAAGAAATGTCTTACTTAGAGAGATGGTGGCGAGATGCTTCAGATGCAAAACGAGAATCATTCACCAATTTAGTGCAGAATGGACAGCTGGAAATTGTTGGAGGCGGATGGGTAATGAATGATGAGGTAACATCAATCCCTGCAGAATATATGAAATAAATAAAGGAACTTTGCCTTATAGCTGTTACATTTTCAATCTTCATTTGATTTGAGCTTGATGTATATAGAGTAGGGGTTTGCTGAACTTTGATTTCTCATGTTACCCATCTTAGCATGTTGATGCATTTTTTAGATCAATTAAGCTGAACTAGTCCATTCAAAACCACTTGCACTTTAATATTTGATCTCAGAGTTTACTGCAGTCGTACATAGAAATAATGTTTGTTCTTTTAGATTAAGAATCTAGATCCATATTCTTTGTTGGAAGTGGCTTGATATTTAGATTCGCCATATCAAGTGGCCTAATCTTACTGGTTGTTTGTTCTTTCTTTCTGCAGGCTAATTCACATTATTATGCTATCATTGAACAGGTAAATCTGAATTTTCTTTGTTTGTTCATCTGGTGAATATATTTATTGATAATCAGACACTAACACTGATGAGTTATATTGGGATATGCTTGTTTATATGTTAGCTATACTAATACGAAACCTGTTAGTTTCATGCTTCAGATTAATAGTTTTAGATTCTTGCCAAGACTAATTATTAAATTTATAAAAGCTTGTGTAGTCATATTTCTACAATTGTATACCTCAGATGACAGAAGGAAACACGTGGTTAAATGAAACGGTTGGAGTTATTCCCAAAAATTCTTGGGCAATTGATCCATTTGGCTACTCTCCCTCCATGGCTTATCTTCTCCGTCGCATGGGTTTCGAAAACATGCTTATACAGAGAACACATTATGAGTTGAAGAAAGAGTTGGCATGGCATAAAAATTTGGAGTATGTATGGAGACAAAGCTGGGACACTGAGGAAACTACTGACATCTTTGTCCACATGATGCCGTTCTATTCTTACGATATTCCACATACCTGTGGGCCCGAGCCTGCTGTTTGTTGCCAATTTGACTTTGCTCGAATGCGTGGATTTGTTTACGAGCGTTGTCCATGGGGAGAACATCCCGTTGAAACTGACCAGGAAAATGTGAAGGAAAGGGCACTTAAGTTATTGGATCAGTATCGAAAAAAGTCAACACTTTATCGAACAAATACACTTCTCGTTCCCCTTGGCGATGATTTCCGCTACATCAGTATCGATGAAGCAGAGGCCCAGTTCAGGAATTATCAACTGTTGTTCGATTATATAAATTCTGATCCCACCTTGAAAGCTGAAGCTAAATTTGGTACTTTGGATGATTATTTTCGTACCTTGCGTGACGAGGCTGAGAGAATAAATTATTCGGCAACCGGCGAAATTGGTTCCGGCGAGATCGGAGGTTTCCCTTCTTTATCCGGCGACTTCTTTACTTATGCCGACAGAAATCAGGATTATTGGAGTGGCTATTATGTCTCGAGGCCGTTTTTCAAAGCTGTTGACCGTGTATTAGAGCAAACGCTTCGTACTGCAGAAATGATGATGGCTTTTCTGTTAGGACACTGCCATAAACCACAGTGTGAGAAATTACCGACTAGTTTTTCATACAAGTTGACTGCTGCGAGACGAAATTTAGCTCTATTTCAGCATCATGACGGCGTGACTGGTACAGCTAAGGACCATGTGGTTGAAGACTATGGGTTGCGAATGCATACGGCTTTACAGGACTTACAGATTTTCATTTCAAAGGCTATTGAAGTTTTTCTTGGAATTCACCATGAAAAGAACGAACACCTTCCAGCTCATTTCGAACCAGCGGAAACAAGATCTAGGTATGATGCTAAACCTACGCATCGATCAATTAGTGCTCGTGAAGGAACTGTCCAAACTGTGGTCCTTTTTAACCCACTGGAGCAAACAAGAATCGAGGTGGTGATGGTGGTCGTTGAAAGACCAGATGTCACGGTATTGGACTCGAACTGGACATGTGTCAAGAGCCAAATCTCTCCTGAATTAGGTCATGATAATAAAGGATTATTTACTGGAAGACATCGTGTTTATTGGAGATCAACCGTTCCTGCTTTGGGATTGCAGACTTATTATGTTGCTAATGGATTTGTTGGATGTGAGAAGGCTAAACCTGCAAGTCTGAGAATGTTTACTCCAAACAAGAAGCTAAAATGCCCCACACATTATACTTGCACTAATATAGAAAGTGAGACAGTTGAAATTAGCAACCGACATCAAACATTAGCGTTTAATGTAAGTAAAGGCCTGTTGCAGAAAATAGTTCACAAGGATGGTCACATCAATGTTGTTGGTGAAGAATTAGGTATGTACTCTAGCACCGAGAGTGGGGCCTACTTATTCATACCGAACGGTGATGCTGAGCCAATCGCTGAAGCCGGTGGGAATCTGGTGGTAGCTGAGGGCAATTTGGTCAGGGAAGTTTACTCTTACCCAAATACAGCATGGGAAAAAGCGCCAATCTCACATAGCACCCGTGTATATAACGTTGAAAGTTCAATACAGGAATTTGTGATTGAGAAAGAGTATCATGTTGAGCTTCTTGGGAATGAGTTTAATGATAAAGAACTTATAGCAAGATATAGAACAGATGTTGATAACAACAGAATCTTTTACTCTGATTTGAACGGGTTTCAAATGAGCCGTAGAGAAACTTACGATAAAATACCCGTGCAGGGAAATTACTATCCAATGCCCTCTCTTGCATTCATGCAAGGCTCGAACGGTGAACGTTTTTCCATTCATACGAGGCAGTCATTGGGTGTGGCAAGCTTAAAGAATGGGTGGTTGGAAATCATGCTGGACCGTCGATTAGTGAGAGATGATGGACGTGGGCTGGGCCAGGGAGTGATGGATAACCGTCGGATGAACACCGTTTTCCACATTACGATGGAATCTAACATTTCGTCGTCTGTGGACCCCGTTTCGAATCCTCGTTACTTAAGCCCCTCTCTTCTCTCTCATTTGATTGGTGCTCATTTGAATTATCCAATACATGTATACATTGCTAAAAACTCCGAATCAGTATCTGTTCAGCCGCCACCTAGATCGTTCTCTCCTCTGACAGCTTCATTGCCGTGTGATTTGCATATCGTGAGTTTTAAGGTTCCTAGACCTCTGAAATATACACAACAGCAGCTTGAAGAACCCAAATTTGCTCTCGTTTTACAGAGGCGACATTGGGATTCTTCATATTGCCGGAAAGGAAGGTCACAGTGTTCGACAGTTGATGATGAGCCAATCAATCTGTTCGATATGTTCAAAGGGGTTGATGTTTTGAATGCAAGAGCTACCTCTTTAAATCTCCTGCATGAGGATACTGGTAAGCTTGGGTATAATGAGCAATTTGGATTTGGTGCTCAGGAAGGGCACATTCTTATCTCCCCCATGGAAATACAGGCTTATAAATTGCAATTACAGCCTTCAAATAAAACTAACTGATTGCTAACTTTTTTCCTACTGATGATGAGTGTGAATGATGATAGGATGAGGACAACTATTTGAGAAAGAAATTTTGCAGATCCTCATTTGAGGAACGATTTATGCTCCCTAGAGCCTCGTTTGAGGAAATGACATTTTCGCCCTGTGAAAGAAGTAATATCTCATTGCTTGGAGGAGATATACTCAAAGGGCATTTGTGTAAGTTAGAGTTATGGTGATGACATGGCATCACACTGTTCAGATATGTCTTGTAGATGATAGAATGTTATATGGTGCTGTGTGGAAATCATGTGCTATAATAACATATGTTGATAACAAAACAAGGTTTTTGCTAGTTTTTTCTCCAAAACCATAGGTATGAAAATTAGAATGAATCATGATTTCCTCACTGGCAGAGTATAGTTTTACAAAGTTGATGAAAAACAGCAATGGATGTATTGACATTAAACCTCCATTATCTGTATAAAATTTTTGAGCCTCTGTTTATACTTCACAGGATGATTTCTTCTTGTACACTTAAGTTGAGCATCTTATTTGGAAGAACTATGCTGTTAATTACGACCACCTCGTCTTCAACAGTCACAGCTTCCCCTGTATTATAAACGATAAAAACTGTCATTTTCGGTATATACAAATTGGCCTATGGCAAAATTTCAAAAAATCGAAGTGGCATACCCAAGATAGTAACACCAAGCTTTTTGTAGTAGTCTCCATCAGCCTGAACAATAATTCAATTGTTTAGCCATAAACTATAGGGATACATTTCATTTTACGTCACAAGTGCATAAAACTACGTATATACAGCACGAAGAAAATCGATAAACTTGTACATTCAGTTTTAACAGAGTTGATGGCTAGGAACTTGTAAGGTTATAGTTTAGGCCAACTTGATATTCGATAAATTGGCATAATCCCACAAAAATTCCACAATAAATCTTAAAATCCCTCCATATTAATAATTTTAAAATTATATGTAACTACATAAAATTCTAGAACTCTACCTGGACTCGAGACCATTTCCCAATAGACGATTTCCAGCCAATGATAGCATACATAACAACAGCATTTTCCTGTGGAAGACAAAAAATTAAGACTCCATGTTTACTAAAAACGATATTATAAACCCTTTTCTGAACTAACATACCTTGATTTCTACATCGTCCAACACGATGCAGTTAATAAGTCTTACACCAGCAGCTATACGAACATTTGCTGATATCGACACATTGGGTCCAATCTGTTTACATACACAAAACCAAATTTAATATAACGAACGGTTTTGACACAAAATTGTAACATGCTTTTAGTTCAAGTACCTTTGCAGTTGGATGTATTTTTGCTGATGGATGAATATAAACATCCCCAACAATTGTAGCCTTCCTTTTCCCATCTCCACTGGCCAGCAGATTTGGAGACGAAATCCCGAATTGAGCAAGATATAAAGCAGAACACTTAATAGACATTCTGACAAGTTTTAGATGTAAGAATCATTACATATGGCCCAAGTTTTTCAGAATCAAGAAAGAACATTATATACTTTTGAAGAAAAAAGTTATCTACCCTGGGGTCTTGATTTGTTCCCAAAAGTCCACGGTCTCGTATGTATACAATTGCTTTTTTCCAGCTAGAGGTGACAAAATATCTTGGTCCAACCTAACAAAATCCTTTGGAAGAGACCTAAATGGAAGTTTAATATGTAAAGGTTATTAAAATGAAGTGGGATTTCAAGTTAATACTCACAGAGATGGTATGTTATTGACCATGATACCTTGTTGTCAATTGCTGGGATTGAAAACCAGATACATGGTCTATATCAGCTGCAATTAACAAGAAGATAATATGAAGATCAACAAGATCAAAGAGGTTATTACATCATGTATCAACAAGATAAATAGTCGAATGGAACTTATTGGCAATTTTTCACATTTTGACATGGATTTATAAGAAAAGATAATAGGGGCTGTGAGCATTTTAAAGAGACATTGAATGGTTTTATGGTAAGACAAATATATAATATGTGCAGCATCACTTACCTCTGTCTTCCCGAAGAAGATATACATCGTGGATGGCGCTAAAGATTTTTGGCGTAAATATATAAACACCACAGTTAATCAGATCACTCACCTGTAATTGTGATGAAGAGAAACAACATAAAGGATATGCTTAAGAAAGGAAACACTATTCAACTTGTAAGAATAAGCCATATATGAATCTTTACTTGTTATACATACAAAAGTCTCGGGTTTCTCAGTGTAATGCAACAGTTCTTTCGTGATTGGATCAGCAACTAGTTCACCAAACTGGTTGGCCGATTCAGCAGAAACCTGCATGGGAAAAACGGGAAAAAAAAACGAGGATTAATGATAGTTACATAAGAACAATAGGATAGGATATATTCTTTGATGAATTTATGCCATCTGAGAGAAAGTTGAAAACTTTGGGAAAGGAAGGTTACTTTAATAACTAGCAATGTGCCAATCCCACCATATCTTTTATGAGCCTCTGAAATAACAATACAAACAGTGCAAGTTACAGCAAAACATAAAATAGACATGATATTAGGTGCATCAATATGAAGAGGATAATTTAAGGCCTGAAATTCTCAGAGTATAACAAAAGAAGTCATGATATAGATGATGAAGTCAATGCTTACCGAGCATGTTAGGCAATGGAAAATTGCAGCAAACGTCAAAATTCAACAGAAAAATATGCGACTGCATGAATCACAAGCATACAATTTCATTTAGGACTTGATAACCGTTACAATTTCAACTGTACTATGAATTTATATCAAATGCTAAATAGGGAGGAAACAAGAGCTACAACAAGACAATTCATTTAAAATTGCTCGAAACGAGTTATACATACAGGGGACTCCTCCATGATTTGATCTCTGAAATAATAAAGGCCGCCTGCTGAACCATGTGGTTTATCTTCTTTCAAATATCTAAGAAAAATGAAAACTCACAATGGCTGAAAATGAAAAGCACATAGGCAATACCACATACTATCAAAAAGCATTTGCTGAGATTACCTGACAGGAACTCTGAGCTCATTAGATATCGAAGAGACATAGAGTGCAAATTCTCGTTCCTCGTAAAATCCGATAAGAAAAATTTGCACTAGGTTGGGTATCTGTTCATCAGCAAGCAACAACCAATCCTCAGTAAATCTTAATAAATTTTCAAAGTCCACTTTTTCTTGCTAGGCTTGTAAGTTTGTCCTAATCTTACAAAATGCCCTGTAACAACTATGCTAAACAGTAACATTATGCAAAAAATCCCAGCTTTAGTACTTAACACTGGAAAATTCCAAAAACCCTTGTCAAAATAAATGAAATACTACATTAACAAGTAACAATAAAATTGATAAAATTAAATAAAGAAGCATATAATATACCTTTTTGCAAGCGGAGATGTGATGATGAACCATGGGTTGACCAGCTAGAGGAAATAGAGGCTCCGGAGTATTGAAAGATAGCGGCCTAAATCGAGTTCCTTAACACAACAAAACACAAGATATATAAATTGTAATTAAAGAACAAAAATGTTTGATTAGTGAAAAAATTGTCAATTATTTTTCCCTAAGAAAATTTTGAACCCACCCTTAGTCGGACCACCGACCAATATAACGGCGACCACCTTCTCCTCCGTGATATCCATTTCTGTATTGTATCAGAGCTAATAACAATAATATAAGGTAGAGAAAAGAGAGCAATAAATCCTCCCTTAAACCCTAAATGCAAGACTGGAAATTTCAGTTACAGTAAAGATTCAATTTTGATTTGCGGGTTGTGATCCAGCTCGAAAACGGCGTCGTGTTTGCTCCTCGTTGCTTCCTAAATTTCTCCTTTCTCAGTTGAATTACATGAACTCAACAACTATGACAGAAGAATAATAATGTCTGTATTTATTTATATATTTTTGGAATAAGAAATTGAAAATAATACTGTTACATAACTAAAATTAAATTGATCCCCAATAATATCTGATTGTATTTATTTGCAGTCCTAATAATTAAATAAAATAATAGAACAAAATTTAAGTGAACTCCTATGATACATCTTCACTTGACAGGCTATGTCCACCAACCCACATCAAACCCCCTATTCAATTGCTAGATTGAAATTTATTAGTAGTTTAAATATCTGTATGAGTTCTAAATGAGTGGGAATTATACACACCCGGTTCCGATCAATTTCAATTTTGTTTTAAAATTATTTTCGGGTCCTTTCCCTAAACAAAATGACCCATTAAAATTATTCGTGGGTCCTAATAAAATTTAAATTTTACCCATTAAAAAATACTCATAAGTTTTTTACTTGAACAAGATATCAAGTTTACCAAACCGGCCAATCAAAATGCATCAAACCTGTCGTTTTGGACCCGTCAAGTATGGGTATATTGCACGTCCGGGTATTCCTCACCCAGCCCTCGAATTTCAAGAGTCTTTCTTAATTAAACTAATTCAATATATGATTTTTCATGCATAAAATACAAACAAAAACAATAAATATAACAACGACAAGAGATAATAAAAATAGATTGGAAGTATAACCAAATATACTGTTTTAATACAACAGGCCAAACACATTTTTAAAGTATGTATTCAGTTGATAAATCTTCTATTACACAACACTTTCTAAGCTTATAATTTAAACTATATTTGGGAGAAAAGTTGGGTATGCCCATTTGTAATCAGCTCCATACACAAATTACAGGCAGATTATATGGAGGAAAAAATTGGAATATATATACACTCTTGTAATTTCTGATATGTGCCTTGTTCTGCATAAAGTTCAATAATCCGTAAGGCTTGAATACGTGAAGCTATTCATGGACAATATGCTATGTGATTCAACACTTCATTCCACAACTTTTCCAGCTTGAAAGCCTGATACAAAAGAGACAAAAAGACTCAATTCATGATCAAGAAATAAACATGTTGATCTCAAAAACACTATATAAACTGTATCCCACAGTTAAGCTTATCATAGCATCTCATTAGACTTGTATATAACTAAGCTGGTTATTTTGCCATGAAGTAAGAATAAAAGGAGTGGACTAAATTTTATGATACCAATACAAAGCTAAAGCGAAGTATCCAGCTTACCAAAAGATCGTGTTTTTGAACGTCAAGTTGTGTCCACTTTCAGATACGAAATAAATTCTTCTTCTGATATAAAGTCTACAGAAGGTTAGAGTTGATTTTCTTAATGTCAGTGGACACATTCAATTTGCACAGTCAAATCCTTAACCCCAGCATCGTGTAAAATGTGTGAAACTTGTTTCTTTATGGAAGCCTTATCAGTGTCTGCTGAGACATGGAGATGAACAGTCCCCACAATATCCGTGTTAGTAAAACTCCAGACATGGAGATTTTGTACGCCAATAACGCCCTTCAGCTTCATGACATCATTTAGAGATTCCTTGAGATCATGCTCACAAGATCTAGGAACCCTTTGCAGCAAGATTTCTGCAGAATTTCTGAGCAATGGGATCACAGATGACACGATTAGTGCAGAAATGAATATTGAGCACGCGGGATCAGCAACGAGCCACCCTTTGTACTTGATTAATAGGGTCGAAATGACAACTCCAACGCTCCCCAGTGTGTCCGCTAATACATGCAAGAAGATGCCTTGCATGTTGTGGTCAATGTGGTGATGGCGGTGTTTCTTCTTTTCCTTGCTTTCCAAAAGCTGGTCTGTATGGCTATGGCTATGATCATGGTGGTGGTGGTGGTCAGAGTGATCATCATGGTGGTGATGGTGGTCGCTTTGGTCAACGTGGTGGTGGTGGTCGTTTTGGTCAACATGGTGGTGATGGTGGTCGTTTTGGTCAACATGGTGGTGATGGTGGGCAGTTTGGTCAACATGGTGGTGATGGTGGTCGTTCTGGTCAACATGGTGGTGATGGTGGTCGTTTTGGTCAACATGGTGGTGATGGTGGGCAGTTTGGTCAACATGGTGGTGATGGTGGTCGTTCTGGTCAACATGGTGGTGATGGTGGGCGTTTTGGTCAACATGGTGGTGATGGTGGGCATTTTGGTCATTATGGTGGTGGTGGTGGGCGTTTTGGTCATTATGGTGGTGGTGGTGGGCGTTTTGGTCATTATGGTGGTCATGTTGGCCGACCCCGTGGTGATGGTGACCATCATGATCCATACAAGCCTTCTCATTGCAATCATGAACGGCCGTCACACTTTCATGATGCTTATGTTCAATTTTGTCGCCAAGTGTGTGTACATGATGATCATGGCTGTGATCATGGTCATGTGAATGAGAACATGATCCTGATCCACCATGGGCATGATGATGCTCCTCATGAAAGAATATCAGCCCTACAATATTCACAACCAGCCCACCAATGGAGACAGTTAGGAGGCTACTCGTAGAAATCTCTTGAGGGTCTAAAATCCGCTCAAACGACTCAAGTGTAATTAATGCTCCAACAAGAACCAGAAAAACAGCATTGACATATCCCGAGAGAACATCAAATCTCCCACGACCATAATTGAACTGGCTATTAGCTGGCAATCGTGAAATATAAGAAGCATACAAACCAATAGCCAGAGCAGCACAATCAAACAACATGTGACAAGCATCGGATATCAACCCAAGACTATTACTCATGAAACCAGCCACAAACTCAACAACCATATAAGCAGTATTGATCAACAAAAACAGAGCAATCTTGCGTGACTTCCTTTCGCTCAATATATGCCTAATATGTTTCATAAATGCAGTACTAAACGATTCAGACGATTCATATCCCAATTCAGGGTAATTAAGATATAAAGGATTCAATTCCCTAACAGAAATCCACAGCAAAAATCCACAAATCAGCAAACCCCACAGTGAAAGCTCCGGGAAATAGAACAACTCCAAAATAAGAGTACACACGAAGGTCACAAAATACTCCTTTTGAAAATCTTTCGAAGCAGCTACTTTCTCATCAGCGTAATTCTCACTCAAAAGCACACCGAAAACTACAGTATTCGCCAAGGGCCAGCCAAGGCTGGACACGGATATACTATCGCCCTCGGCTTCAAACACGAGCATACTAACAGCAGCCGGTATGAAAAGTACAACAGTGGTGAAAAATAATGTGATCAAACGAATCCTTTTCTGTCCCAATTCTTTTACATCTCCCCAGTTCCACAAAACCCTCTCATAACACCCCAAAAACCCTGATAAAAAAGGGAGCAGCATTGGCCAAACCCTTAAACAATTCCCACTAGGAAACACGAAGAACCCTTTAGTGCTAACATTCGCATAAGAAAAAGGGAAACATTCAATTCGATCCCAGCTAATAGATAACAAAAGCAACCCAGAAAACAGCGCAATAAACCCACGCACCTTTGATGATCCAATCGAACTAATGTTCAGATTATTACTACCTTCTGCCACAAAACGCGCAGCTAAATTACCAGACAATTCAGCTAGAATCATCGCTGCGGCGCCGCAATACCTCAACGCCTGAAATCTCAATAAAAAAACTACGGCGAGAAGGAGTGATTTACAGACTAGTAGTTTATGCTGGGACCGAGTGACTGAAGTGACAGAAAAAATTGGGGATTTGGATTTTAGGTTACTGAAATACGAAAAGGATAGGGTGAGGATGAAGGAGAGGAGAGAGACGAGGAAAGAGAAGGGGAAGACAGAGAAAGAGGGAGGGGAGGCGCGTAGGAAAGGGAGGAGAGAGTAGAGGGAGCGGAGAGAGAAGAGGAGAAGGAGAAGGAAAATGGAGGAGAATGATGACGTGGCGGCGGCGGGTTTGGAGACTGAGCGGCGGTGTTTGGAGGGTGTGGGTGTAGGGGTGGTAGGAGGGTAGGGGAATGCAAGGTAGGAGGGGCGTGGGGTTGAGGTGGATGGGGTGGCTCGTGGGGGGAGAGAGATGCGATTAGGGCGGTGGTGGTGGTGGTGGTGATCGGCCATGATCGCCGGAGATTGAGAAGAGTGGGGGACTGTGATTGAAGATCGGATTTCAAGTCTACTGTTGAGAAGTGGTGTTTGTTTGAAAAAGCCTAAAGTCGAATTCCCATCTTGACGAAAACCAAAGACTAAACAAATTTCTTATTAATTACCCAAATCCTCGTTTAGATTTTTCACCTATGTGGTCATTAACATCTCTTTAGTTAAATCGATTAAAAGAAATTACTTTGGGGGTTTAATTTTGGTGATGAATACTATACAAAAACAATTTATTTATCTTTTTGTAAATAAAATTACACTTCATCAATATTATCAAAACAACCAGTAACATATAGAAGTGTAAGCTATTAATGATTGTATTTTTTGAATTATCAGAAAATGAAAAAACTCATATTTAGTCGGATTCTAATTTCTTTTTTATTAAGGAAATTCACCACCGTTATTTTTAGAGTGCGCATAAACCATACAAAAAAATTAAACAAACATAAATTATTACAAGTCAAGATAATCAAATTCGTAACCAAGATCACAGTGTCCGACCTTCATTTTAAATTTTATCATATATTAAGTTATATAATCACTCATCATTTCAATGAATTCATACTTAGATTTTAAATTCAAGTATGCAAGCCATTATATTTTATTTCATTAATAATATTTATTATAATTTTTTATCATCATTACATACATAACTAATGCAATTTATATCAAATCTAATTTAACAACAACAAAAAACTGTATATCACATCTTAAGCTTAACCATTTCTCAACAACATATTCAAAATTATTTGACGACTTTTAAAAATTTTACGGTGAAGATCTCCCGAAAATTGAAGCGCGAGAGCCACCAGATATCACCACATTCAAATAAAAAATAAAAAATATTTAACACAAATTTTATTGTACACATTTTTCAACAACTACTCAAAATTCATTTTTAAAAACACAATCATGAATCATGCATAGCAGTATAAGTCATAATTTTATTTAAATATGGATATTAAATTTTTCAAATTGAGCTAAAGGTCTAAAAATTAATTTTTTTTTACTCTATAGTTGTACTTTATCATTGATTGTACTTGGTTAGTTATAGATGGTTGATTGCATTAGTAATTAATTGACCATATATTAAATATATCTAACCTCATTAGCTCTAACTTCTAAGTAGAGTGTGCTAAATTAATTTGTACAGTTGAGAAGAAAATGTATATACACGTTTGGTTGACGAAGCATTAGTTTGGACTTTGGCCCATTTGAGTTGGGCTTCAAGAATAGAGTAGCTTAGCAACTCAATAAGAATTATGTTGGGCTTTAGGCCCACTTGATATGTCTACAACTCTAAATCATTTCTTAAGTTAATGATTGATTCATTACATTTTAGTAAAATCTTTTTATTTAGTCCATTGATTAATAAATTGTATAACACAACTTTTTTTAATATTAAATTGATGTATTATTTATATTTACTATTTATGTTAACACGGGGATTATCATAAAATGTTTTTTTAAAATTTTTTTTAAGAAGATTAAAAAATCTAAAATTTCTTAATGAAAATAATAATTAGTATCAATTACTAATATGCAATTTCTTTTTCCTTTTTGGTTAAAAGAAACTCTAAAATGTAAATTTTATGCAAGTTAGTAGTTAACTAATTCATAATCGAGAAGGCTAAGAGTAATTAAGTACACATTTCCAAAAATCTAAATAAGGTTTTTTTTTATTGAAATAAATGTCCGTACAATGAGTTTTTTCAATTGAAAATTTTCTAATGAATTTATATAAAAGTTTATATTGAACAATTTTTTGCCTAAAAATTTAATTCATTTACTCTAATATGCATTAGTTTCATAAAATTTTCCTCTAATTTACGTACTAAAAAACAACTCACATACATAACACGTAATTCTTGTTAGTTGTACTAGAGAAACAAAATGTAATATTATATATTCTACATGTACTATCATATTTTTTATAATAAAATCATATATTCTTATGGTAATTGAATAATATTCTATTAGTTTCTCTCCCACTTACATAGTACAAGACAAATCAAGAATCAAGTTCATTAAAGCAGCAAGAATTAACAAAAGCACCTCAATTAAGTTTGTTTAATTAAGTGTATTAATATATATATATATATACACACACTACAAATCATGTGTTTCTATGTTATAAAGATAAATGCAACAACCCACTGATACATAAATATATTATATGTATGTATATACTAGAAATCATGTGTTCCTATGTTAGAAAGATAAATGCAACAACCCATTACATTGATAAATATATGTATATAAATAAAAGGAAGATGACAAATCACTACAAAATATCAACATTTTTAAAAATTATACATTTTTTCCCAGCATTAAGGTTCAATAAAATAATGGAATCGTCAAAAAAGATAAGTGATTTCCTTGTCAAGAAAGCACCAAAAAAAAAAAAAATTAAAGCAAAAGAATCGTATTAAACAAAAAGCAAATGCTAATGGCATGAATAGAAGAATGCTAACTTGTAAGTACTACACTCTCTTATCTTTGGTTATTGTTATCATCATGATAACGTATTTATGCCATGCATTTCAACTCAAATAATTTAAAATACAAACAACTTATAATTGTCATATATATATATATACACATATATATACTAAAAGGAAAACGATTAATTCATACCAAATATGTGTTATAACACTTGTTATAAGTAAGTTCGATTAAACTAAATATGAATAAGAAAGTTATTTAGCACATCAATGTTTTGGGTTAATAATTAGTTGATAAAATGAAAAAAAAAATTTGGCGTACGTTTTACTTGTAAATATTGACTATTAGTGAGACATGCATTACATGTATCATGTATATATGCAGGCACGAGATAGCATGAGCAATCGTAAGCAAGACAATGAGAGAATGTAGATTCATAAGTAATACGTGATATTATAAAAAAAAATCAGTATCTTATTCAAAATATTTCGCCAAATGTAAAAATATATACACATATTTGGATCGATATATGTTATCTATAACCTCATTATCACAATGACAAAAAAAATGGATCCAAATAAATAACACAATCAAAATGGTTCTCAATAGATGCGATATCTATATCTGTTACAGAAACTTCGAACGATTACAACGAAACAGTAGCGCAAAAGATACAAACGAACAGGAATTTCCGAGGCGAGATGAACTCTGTCCTTAACACGAAATTGCCCCGCTTCAGGTGGTACGGGTGATGCACACGTGTCCCAAGATACAACGGAAACAGCTTTTTCGTAGGACCACTCCAAACGAAAAAACAACTACGAACTTTACTCAATGCCTTAAGCTCTCAAGAGGAAGAGGATAATGTATTCTGTTGTGTGTATTTCGATTCTGCAGGGGACTCCTTATATAGGTGAGAAAATCAGACATGAGATTAATTACAATAAAATCGTGCCTTGAATGTCTGCTGTAACAGCCGAGGGGTTACTGTAACAGCAAGGAGTTACAAGCTGTTACACAGAAATTCAAAGATCAGAATTAAAGAAAATTAAACGTGGCCTTTGTTTAATTTCTTTTATGTAATTATCTCATGTATATTTTTCTATTTTGGAATCCGAATGGGCTCAAATTAAATTGACCCATTTAAAGAAAAATAAACAAACTAAATGGGTAGTCTTTTCCTAGGCCCAAATTTAATTAAATAAATTTGGCCCAAAAAGATAATATTTTGACCACAAAGCCTCAAGCCCACGGCCCACGACCCGGCCCCGGTCCGGTCCGGTCCGGGCGGGCGGCGCGCGTGTGTGCGCGCGAGACGAGCCAAACGGACCATAGCTACGTCTTCCCTCCGGTCAAAACTATTGTAGACCCAAGGGCCCAAAGCCACAAGCCACAAGCCTCAAGCCCACGGCCCACGACCCGGACCCGGACCCGGCCCGGTCCGGGCGGGCGGCGCGCGTGTGTGCGCGCGAGACGAGCCATAGCTACGTCTTCCCTCCGGTCAAAACTATTGTAGACCCAAGGGCCCAAACCCATAAGCCAACTCTAGTCTATATACATAGACTTAGTTTGTTTTATTTTTCCTATGTGGGATAAGCCAAATTCAAACCCCTCACTTCAACCATTAATTTCTCATTCGTTATAAACCCGAATCGAGAAATTCGAAAGGCTAAGTTTATCTACTCCCGGAGTAGAACAAGAATATGCTAAAATATTCCGTATCCCCGATACGTACATGGTTCGAATTTATTTGGCAAAATGACCCCTCATTTTGCCCCCCACAAAACAAGCTGTTACCAACAGCTTTTCCAACAATATCTATATAAAAATAGAATCTTAAAATGTACGTTCCACAATACATGCAGTTTCAAGATTTTATCTCCTAATACCTGGCAATTTAGGCAGCCAAACAAGGCATTGTTGGGACATATGCTGATTCTGTACTCTTTGTCTTATCATTACACCACTTTTTATCCAATTTTTCTTACATGTATATATGCATATTAGCCTAACACTTTGTAATTATAAATAAAATAAATTGAATATTATGAATAAAAACATATCTCCTAGGAGCAAGTCTTTCATTAGTGACTGTCTAGTGTCAACCAACAAATGTTTGTATTTAAAACAGAATAAAAAGTGGTGAAAAAAAAAAAGGAAGTGGGATTCTTCTTTGAAGGATTATATTTATATCACTAGAGAAACACAAAACATTTCATTATTTATCCCTTTTTAGGTCCTCTTCAATTCAATTTTTGGTGCATTATTCAGTGATGGCCGAAGGAAATATATCATTGGGACTCAACAAATCATGTATTCTCCTCATAGGTATATATATATACAAAATCCCACTTCATTTCTAATATATATATTTAGTCGCAATATAATACTCTTTTTATCTCAATTTTTATGAATTTTTTGACATGTAATATATAGTGATAGCTGGAATGGAGAGATTTGCATTTAAAGGGGTGGCTTCAAATTTAGTAACATATTTAACATCTGATATGGAGATGAGTAATTCATCTGCTGCAAAATTTGTAAATAGTTGGGTTGGATTTACGTCGATGCTGCCTTTAGTGGTAGACTGGTAGCTACGCTGGCCGATGCATATTGGGATCGATATTCGACCATTTTGGCCTCTTCTCTTCTCTATGCTGTGGTGAGATTTTCATGTTCAATTATATCATAAATAGAACTTTGACACTATATGTTAAAGAATTGGTCATTTTTCAAATTATTTTTGTGCACTTAATTTGGTGTTTTTCGACCTTCGATTGAGGGGCAATGGGGCATATATAACACAAGTTTACATGGGTTATTTTTCTCAAGTCCTCCTTTATAAAATGCCTCCTCATGTAAATATATAGTGTATAATGGACTGAGACTGTTGGTGTCACTTCAACATAAAATTTCTTAAAATTATGGTGATCGTGTTCCAATTCGAGTCATTATCAACTTTTATTTCTAGGGTTGCTATTTACTATTGATTCTCGAAAGTAACATAGGAAAATCAAGTCTGCATATACAAGAAATGGGATTGAATTGGGTTTAATTAGAAACATAAATAGGAGAATGTTGATCCATTTTGAATTTATCACCAATAAGCTTTCCTTGTCATGGTGGATCTACTACCATAACAATCGCTATAAATGTATAAACACCTTTCCGTTGGAGGTATTGGCGATTCTCCAATAAGAAGTAGACAAAAGGATTAAGGAATTAGAATATTTTTACAAATTTTCGTAGAAAAAGAGATGTTTTGTCATATTTAATAGAAATCTTATTTAAAAAAGTAGTTCACAGATTCTAATTCCTAAAATAAGTTGAAAAAGAAGGCTAATCCAATTCCAAGTATGGATATTAATCGGGTCAATACTGCAAAACCCGACTCAATTTCAAACAAGTAATTTGCCTTTTTTTCAAAAAAAATAATGATGTGAACATTGTACTTCATGTCATACTGTTGATTGGGTAATTCTAAGCTGGGACTGGACCAATGATCCCGACCCCCTAACACCACACATTTACCGTGAGTACCCATGTGGAAAAAAACACCCCACCATGGGTAAATTTGTGATGAATAGTCTCGGCCCACCTTAAAATTTTCCATGTTGATTCATATCTTTAAAATAAAGGTTGACAATCGTGCAACAATGTCTATATACAGGGTCTTTTAGCTTTAACATCAAGTGCAGTCCAATGGCCTTGGATTTCGACAACCAAAGTACATTCAATACCATATCTACTACTCTCTCTTTATATGATTTCACTTGGTCAAGGAGGCTACAACCCTTCCTTACAAGCTTTCGGAGCAGACCAGCTCGAAAACGAAGATCATTTAATGCCTCAAACCACCACTAGTGATGACCAAAGTTCAGCCAAAAAGAGTTTGTTTTTCCAATGGTGGTATTTTGGTGTGTGCTGTGGCAGCCTATTAGGTGTCTCAATCATGTCATACATACAAGATACTCTAGGTTGGGGACTAGGTTTCGCAATTCCAACCTTTGCAATGGTACTATCAATTATAATGTTTTTGTTTGGTAACCGGTTTTATATGCACAAGCAAGGTAGGATTGCGAATGGCAAACCGTTTCGTGATATTGTCCGAGGAATCAAAACAAGAGTGTCGAAGATGTTCTATGGCGGGAAACCTATGTCGAGCAATGAATATGATGTGGTTGAGTTAGAGTAAGTCATTTTTTTAGGCATGGTTTGGTGAACATATCGAAATTTGCCTTCTTATAGTTGCTTACTACAGTAGAAACTCGATAAATTAATACTCGATTAATTAATAAACTCTCTAAGATAATATTTTTGGCCGGTCCCGACTCGGGGATAGGGTGCTAAATTAATAATTCGCTAAAATTATAAGATAATACATTTTTGATAATTTCTATAGGTCCCATATAAAATATAAATTAATAATTCCTTATATACTACATATTACATGAATGATTTATGAATTTTTTTTTAAAAATGATTCAATTGTCTTTTGTTTTTTTGTTGAAATCAATTTCACCTTGCAAAACAATTTGCAATTGTCCTTGAGTTATCGTTGTTGTGCTTACATAATTGCTTACATCCATTCTTACAATTGCTTTTGAGTGGAACTTGAATTATCCTTGTTGTGCTTGCATAATGCTCTTCGAATCTCGTCGGTCATTATTGTTTTTTTCACACCTTTAAGATTAGAAGGCATGTCGTGTATGTATGATTTATTTGTGTTAACATATTATCTTGTATTTATATAAAAAATATTTTTTAATTATTGTACATGCATTGTACTATAATTAAGTGAAAGTTTGAATGGTGTTTGTAAATTGAATATTTCATAATAAATTAATAAAATATTAATTAATGTATAAATTAATAATTATTAATTTATCGATTAATTAATAACTCTTTTAATTAATAAATTTTGGTGGTCCCAAGAGTATTAATTTATAGAGTTTCTACTGTATAAGGATATGGCAAATTTCGTTATGAGATACTGGCAAATTTAAGATATCAACTATCCAAAAGGATGAATTTCGCCAAAATTTGAGAATTTATTTGGATTACGTCGGATAGAATTTTCAATTTTGGAGGAAAAATTATTGTTACAGGACCAAAATGCCGCTTATCATATCTTACAAGGCTATAAAGCTACAAATAATGTGCTCGATTTTGTGTAATTTTAATTGTAAGTTAGGAGAAAGTGACAATTTTAGGTCTTTTTTGTTTATGTTTTCAAATGTTATTTTTAAATTTTTAAATCGCAAAATTTTAAATAAAATTCATCAAATTCTCATTTAAATTTTTATTTTTTCAATTATAATTTTTGAATTCCGTGTACAACTACACATCAATCACATATATATATATATATATTATTTCACGTATTTACCAATTAAATTATTTATTTTTTTTATCATAATTTCACTTTTTTTTCTCCGTATTTTAACAATTTTTTATTTACATAATCATTATATACACAACTAATTCAATCATTCTATACATATGTATCAAACTATCACTAGTGATTTGACATATACAACTTTCAACCTATTTTTAAAAATATAAACAAACATCTATCATTTTTCCACGAATTTCCAGCAATTTTCGATTTTTTTAAAAAAAATTTAACTCAAAAACATAAACAAACAAAAACCACCCGGAATACATAATTTCTAAAAGCTCTTCTATTTTATCTCTAATCAACAACATAAATCTTAAATCATTGCATTTTTCTTCCTAGGCTTCAAGAAAAAGTCCCATTCAACCAAGACCCCGACCACAGCATCACCGGCGACGATCACGTTCACCCTTCCGAAGCAGCAAAGATAGTCCTGCGCATGCTCCCCATCTGGACAATGCTTCTACTGTTCGCCGTGATTTTCCAACAACCCGCCACTTTCTTCACCAAACAAGGCATGACGATGAAACGAGACATCCTAGGAACCAAGTTCAAGATCCCACCGGCCGCCCTTCAGAGCGCAATAACAGTCTCAATAATCATCTTAATGCCCTGGTACGACTCGTTATTCATCCCCCTCGTACGCGTTTTCACACGAAACGAAAAGGGCATCTCGTTAATGCAACGAATGGGGATCGGGATGTTTCTTTCTGTCGTGGCCATGGTTTTTGCTGCTCTTACAGAGCGTAAGCGTCTCGAGTTGAGTAAAAACATAGATTATTTAGCTAATTCACAAGAGGTGCCATTTAGTATATTCTGGTTGTTACCTCAGTACGTGTTGTTGGGGATTTCGGACATATTTACTGTTGTTGGGATGCAAGAGTTTTTCTACTCGGAGGTTCCTGTAAGAATGAGGACAGTGGGGATTGCGCTGTATACAAGTGTGTTTGGGGTGGGTAGCTTTTTGAGTGCTTTGCTTATATCTGTGATTGAGTATTTGACGAGTTATGGCGGAAGGGGAGGAGATAACTGGTTTTCTGATGATATGAGTAAAGCTAGATTGGATAAATATTACTGGTTTTTGGCTATTTCTAGTGCTGTAAGCTTGCTGGCTTTTATAGTTTTTTGTAGATTTTTTAGTAGTAAAACATGATATATATATATATATATATATATATGTGTGTACTTGGCAGGCAATTGTGAAATGTAAATGATCTTTGCTTCAAACTTTCAATTGGTCCTTTTCATATTAGATTTTTTTTTTTTTTGGAAAAGTAAGTGTAGATTTCATTCAAAACTAAAGAAACATTTACAAGTATGTAGTGACTCTTCTTAACTCAGACATTATCTCAACTCAGACACCAAACTTACATTTGATCAATCTCCAGATAATTCCTATAATATCATTAGGCTGCATTCGTTCCTTCGCGAATATTCGACGATTTCGTTCTCCCCAAATATGGTAAATCAGACTAGCAAACAAAGCTCGCCTCATCGCACTGATGCTTGTCTTTCCCACACTCACCTTATCAAACCAAAGAAGCACCTCCAACCATGAGTCCTTGTTACACACCAGTCCCATTTTCCCCAAAACGCCATTTAATATTTCCTTGGAAAACAGACATTGAAAGAAAATATGGTTTCTGGTTTCTTTGTCCCTATTGCAGAAAACGCAACATTCATCAATTCCCACTTTCCATTTTCCTATTCTATCCTTTGTTTTCAATCTATCTTTTGCTGCGAGCCACACAAAAATTCTATGTCTTGCCACCGGTCCCTTACCCCAGGCCAATCTCTTCCATTGCACCTTGTCCCTGTGCTCCATGAGGTGAGAGTATGCTGCCTTAATAGAAAACACCCCATGCTTCCATCGATTGTGCACCACATCAATGGCCTCTACAAAGACATCTTTTATCCCCATCAACCGTTTCCAATACCACGAAGCAGTTTGTATATTAGGGGCTGTCCAAATACTATGAGTTTTAAGGTAATACGCGTTTACCCATCGGATCCATAATGTATCAGTTTTTTGAGCTATGTTCCATATTTGTTTGAAAATCGCAGCCACGTTCCATTGCTCCAGCGAGATAATGCCTAATCCCCCCTCTGCTTTATCACTACATACCTCCTTCCAACTAACCGCAGCAAAGGCTTTACCATTGATGTTCCCTTTCCAGAAGAAATATCTACACAACTTTTCAATCTCCTGCACCACCGATAAAGGTAGAGGAAATATTTGTGCCCAATACATTTGTACACCAAACAATACTGCCTTTATCAACAATGCACGGCCTGCCATCGATAGGTACCGCGCTGTCCATGACTGAATTCGACTCAAAATCTTATCAATTAACGGCTGGCAATTCTTCACTGTTAGCCTAGATGAGACCAAGGGAACACCGAGATAACGCATAGGTAAAGCGCCTGCAACAAATCCTGTATCTCGAAGGATACATTCTCTATCCTCTCTACCAACTCCTCCAAAGATGACTTGGCTCTTGTCCAGATTCGAATACAAACCCGTTACCCTTGAAAACTTCTCCAACCATTCCTTTATTTTCAAAGTTGACCCTCTGTCTCCTTTACAGAACATCATAAGGTCGTCAGCAAAACATAGATTAATCAGCCCAACTCTCTTGCATTTAGGATGGAATTTAAAGCCCGGGTCATTGTGTAACTTCCTAAACCCTCTCGTCAAATAGTCCATAACCAAGACAAACAAATAGGGTGACATGGGATCACCCTGCCGCAGCCCCCTTTTGCCTTGTATGTTTCCAAAAATCTCGCCTTGTAGCATAATGGAGTATCTCGGGGTCGTTACACATAGCATCACCATATGTACGAACTCTTCAGGAAATCCATAAGCTAACAAAACCTCCTCAAGAAAATCCCAGCTTACCGTATCATAGGCTTTACGAATGTCAACTTTCATAACAACTCGCGGTGAAATACCTTTCCTATCATACCCTCTCACCAGTTCATGGCACAGTGTAACATTTTCCACAATGGATCTCCCTTTCACAAATGCTCCCTGGGCAGGATCCACCAACTTAGGGAGGACTCCCTTGAGTCGATTGCAAATCAGCTTAGATAGAGTTTTATAAATAACCGAGCAACAGGCAATGGGGCGAAAATCTTGAACGTACATAGGATCCCGTTTCTTTGGAATTAAATGTAACAGGGTATGGTTAATTTCCTTCAGTAATCGTCTTTTATTCCAGCAGTCCAGAACCGCTTCAGTGAATTCCTCTCCCACAATAGTCCATGCACTTTTAAAAAATCCAGATGTGAACCCATCTATGCCTGGGCTTTTCTCTTCGGGGATAGAAAATAGCACACTTTTGATTTCAGCTTTGGTAACAACCCTCATAATCCCCTGCTTATCCTCTCTTTGCAGAGTGTACCCCAAGTTAATTATCGCTCTATCAATGAGCTCTCTCCTCCCCATTTGATCACCTACAGCCCCTAGCATTTGACTATAGTAAGTTTTAATTGCATCCTGGATCATATTCTTCTCTGTTAGTACCACACCTTCATCATTTTTTAGGGTCCTAATGGCCCCTCCAGCTCTACGTTCCTTCATTTTGGCAAAGAAATATCCAGTGCAATCATCCCCTTTCAATAGGAATTCCACTTTGGCTTTCTGTTTCATAAATTCATATTCCATCTGCGTTAGCAACATAGTCTGCCTATATTCCTGGCGTTCCCGTGCAATCAGATCCTTATCAAATGGAGATACTTCGATATTCCTCCTGGTTAATTCCAATTGCTCTCTAGCTGCCTGGACTCGATTTTCAATGTCCGAATAATGGTTCCTGTGCAACTCCCTCATACCCATTTTAACAGCTTTACATTTTTGAACCAACCTGTACATACGACATCCCAATACCTTCCCATCCCATATCCTCTTAATAATGTCTTTAAAATCCGGATGGTTTTTCCATCCATTCAAGAATTTGAATGGAGCCCTGCCCACACGAACCTCCTGTAATCGTAGTACCATAGGACTATGATCCGATACATCTCTGTCCAGGAACCTAACATCAAACCCATCCATCCTCGTATACCACTCAGCATTTGCAACAATCCTATCCAGCTTACAATAAATTCGCGTTTCAGCATCCTGGTTATTCGTCCAAGTAAACAGATTTCCCGAGAAAGGGATATCCGCCAGCCCAACGTGATCAAAACATTGTATCATATCCATATTTCCTCCTCCATATTGCCCGTCCGACTTAAGTTTCTCATCCACTTTCAACGTGGCATTCCAATCCCCCATTAGCACCCAGGGTCCCCGTATGTCCTGTCCTTGAATCCAATCCCATAAGTGAGTTCTCCTGCTGTCCTCATTGTGACCATAAACAACAGTAAGCCTAAAGTTGTAGCAACCTTTCTCCACTTCACAATCAATCACTTGATCCGTGACACAATTAATCCTGCATTTTACATCCGTCTTCCTCCACATTAACCAAATCCTACCATTCGGAGCCTTAATATAATTGTTGATTACCTCCCAATCATCCCCAAATCCTCTCCTAATTTTCAAAAAGTGTTTTGGTTTCACTCTAGTTTCTAGAACTGCCAGAATGTCTAGCTTATTCTCTCGTCTCATTTTCCGCACGGCATGTTGCTTCCCAGTAGTACCCAGCCCCCTAATGTTCCAGGCCCCTACGATCATCATGTTCTAGGATATTAGGTCTGCTCTTCTCCTCCAGTATCCCTCCAGCCGTACTCAAAACTTGGAATAGGTTGCTTAACGCATCTTGCACTTCTAAACTGCTCGTTTTATCCGCCCACCCCTGACCTTTCTTTTGTTTGGATTTACCAACATCATGCCATTCTTCCATTTTATCTTTTCCCTTGTTAGGAGTTTTATCCGGCACCCCTTTTTTTGTCGGTGTAATCGCCTCAGTTGTTATCTTCTCCTCCATTTTGTTATGTTCTGTTACCAACACTGTCGGCTTCTTTATTTGCCATTTCTGTTGTATTACATTTCTACATTCCCCCTCTCTATGACCCCATTTCAGACATCCCGCACACTGCACCGGAAGCCATTCATATTTCACCTCCTGCGTCATGAGCCCCTCCTTTCCCTTCGTTAGTATTTTAACCTCCCTAGGTAAATCCTTTCCCATTTCCACTTTAACCAACACGCGTGCATAATCCAGCCGCAATCGCTGTGCCGTCATCTCATCTGTGTGCATCGGTTCCCCCACCTTACTTGCGATCTTACTCAGGGTTGATGTCCCCCATAGTCCCACAGGCAATTTTGGTAATTGGATCCACACTGGAACTGATGAAATAGTATCATAGCATTCCCCCTCACCTTTCCATGGCTGGAGAATCAGTGGTTTGGAATAGAAAAATTGTATTCCCCTCTTAGCCACTGCCTCCATCTCCTCCTTTGTCTCAAATCGAAGAATAAATCCCTTCGCATATCGGACCACCTTAGGCATAGTAAGTCCGCGCCATCGGGCACGCAAGAAACTCACCATCACCGGAGCTGGGATTTCCTGCCCCAACACAAACGCAAACAGTGAGAATTGCCAAAATCTCTGCTCAGGTTCCATTTCCTCAAGAGTCACTTCCACCTCCTCTGCCTCCGACGGTATATTCTCCAATTTCATTCCACACTCCCCGTTTCTATTGTTGGCAAAAAGGGCTCTCCAAGGTTTCCTCCCCTTGTCACTCATCTTCTGCTCCCCTTCATCAATTGCTTCTTCCTTAGCTCCGGGTAATGTCGTCTCTCGATCCATTTGCTCCCCCTCCTCCCATTCCGATTCCAGTCGTTCTGATTCCTCTGCCCATGAGTTTACCTGTTTTGTCTCTCCCTTTCCTACCAGTATGTTAGTCTTTTCCCCCTCTGGTGTTTTCGTTTCGTTCAGCTCAGCCGTCGCCGGCTTCCTTCCTCTCTTCTTAGCCATCGTAGGTTTGTGCGCACGTTAGTCGCTAACCTGCGCCGAGAGCAAAAACCCCAAACTGATTTTCCAAGCTCCATATTAGATTTTCCTCATTGATAGTTTACGAAATTTTGGATACTGAAAAGGGTTTGAGCTAAAAAGATTTTTTTTAGAGATAATTGTAACCATTATGACATTAATCTTGTATTTTATGAACAATATCTTGACTGATTCTAGCAAGAAAGAATAAGATTACCCTTATAATTTTTTATTTTTTTTACATCAATTACACTATCAAAGTCTGATAACTTTATGTGTATTTAAGTAGCGTTTGCCCTCACAAATTACTCTGCAATCAGGCCCAGTTGGTCACAGAAGGGTGAAGTTTGGACAAAATAGAATTTGAAATAAGAAGAAGAATATTGAGGCTAAAAACAAGAAAGTAAAATAAATATCATTATGTGCCGATAGACTCAATTTGATGGGCCTAATTGTGATTTGGGCTTTAGCCTAATATTGTACTATTTCAGGGAAATATTGATCTTAATTGGGCTTTTATCAAATCAGTTCGGATTAGGCCTTTAGATTTTGGATTTCATGTCTATTTTACACGCATATTTTAGGGGAAGGTTTGAAATTGGAAACTCTTAATTATATGCCCCTAAAAATGGCATTTTCAATTTTATTTACCTTTGCTTGAAAATATAAATTTGCATGCAATCATATCTTTTGATATTATTTTACATGTCCTATTTTTCGTATTATTTGGTTCTTTTTATAAGAACTTAACATATCAATTATTCATTAATAACTAATGCAAATAGCTAGCTATTTTGTCCATCTTTTTATGCTTAGAGATGTATTTATAGCTTTTTTTTGTGCACATATATATTGCTTGTCAACCGAAAGGAGTGATATATCAATATAATGAAAAAAATTCTTTTGTCCAGAAAAAATATATGAAATTTTAAGAGTGAAAGAAGTCCAACAAGACAACTTAATTAATTTTGCTAAATTTTAAGGATAGCAACGTGATATTTAGTACTTATAAAACTAAACTGATACAAATGTGAAAATGTGTGGGTCATTAATGACATTTATCCATAAAATAATTAGGGGTAAAACCAAACTATTAAAACCAGCTGGGCCAAAGTATAATTGGGAATACATTTGGTGGGCAAAAATGCAATTTAAACAAATACTAACACAAACAGATAACGGTGCACAAGAACACAGAAACGAACAATCTTTTCTAGTTAACTGATGAGTGGAAAATAAATTCAGTTCAATGGTTAGCTCAAATGGAAGTCATCCCTTCGCGAATCAAAACAAAGTTTAACTGAAAAAAATGTTAATCCCCCTGTGTAATTGTGACCGCCATTTTTCCTTTCTCCCATCCGAAACCCTGCTAAAACCCACCTTTCCAATTTCAACTTATCACTACCCAAAATTTCCGTTTATACCCCTCCGGCGGCGAACCTCCATTTACGCCGCCTCCCCGGCGGAGGATAGGCAAACTCTTCCACAATCCGCCATTCAACGAATAGCGGAAAAGCTTCGTAGCCTTGGTTATGTAGAAGAAAGTAAAAATGATACCCTAAAGGAAGAAACCTTAATTTCTAGCCCTAATTCGCCTGGGGAAATATTTGTACCCTTGCGGGCTCATTTGCCTAAGTATCGGGTCGGGCATACGCTGGACCCGAGCTGGAGCACGCCCGAGAACCCGGTTCCCGAACCCGGTTCGGGGATTGCGATACAGAGGTTTCATGAGTTGAAACGCGGCGTTTTGGAGGAGGAGGAGAAGGAGAGGGTTAGGAAACGCAGGGAGGGAAAGAGGGAGATTGCGCCGAGTTTGGCGGAGCTTACATTGCCCGAAGAGGAGCTGAGGAGGCTGAGGAGTATTGGGATTGGATTGAAGAAGAAGTTGAAGGTGGGTAAAGCTGGGATCACTGAAGGAATTGTTAATGGGATTCATGAGCGATGGAGACGGATCGAATTGGTGAAGATTACGTGCGAGGATATCTGTAGGCTGAACATGAAGAGGACTCATGAATTACTGGAGGTTAGAAATATGCACACTGTATAAGTAGTAGTACAAAAGATGATATTATCAATTACTTTCACGTTCAATTGTATGATCATATTAAAAAATTCAGAAACGTTACTGTTTGAATGCATTTTTTATGATTGATAAACAGAGAACAGAAGGGATAGGGTGGAATTCGATTCAAGGTTGCGGGCTGCCATTTGTTGAATAATACTCCTATTAGGAAATCTTATAATGAAGAATATGTCTTTAGAAAGATTAATAAATTTGCTAAATTTTGTGAATTTATGTGTTTTTCTTTTAGTTTTAGATATCTGATTCATTGGGATTGTTTTCAGAAAAAAACTGGAGGTCTAGTTATTTGGAGATCTGGAAGCAATATCATATTGTACAGGGGATCTGATTACAAGTATCCATATTTCTTGGCTGATGATGATAAACTGTCCGATGGTTATTCTTCTGAAGAGTCTTCTGATTTAGACACTAATCAAAGAAAACTAAGTAAAACGGGCATAAATTCACCAGTCACCGATGCTGAGAAATCTCCAGAACTTAACTCTATTACACAAATTCCTCATCCACCCTTAATGCAAGGGGTGGGTTTGCCAAATAGAGTGCGTTTCCAGCTTCCTGGCGAGGCCCAGCTTGCTGAAGAAGCTAATACTCTTCTAGAAGGACTTGGCCCTCGTTTTAGTGATTGGTGGGGTTATGATCCTTTGCCTGTTGATGCTGATCTTTTGCCAGCAGTAGTTCCTGGATACATTAGGCCTTTCCGTCTACTTCCATATGGGGTAAAGCCTAAACTGACAAACGATGAAATGACTACATTAAGGAGACTTGCCCGGCCCCTACCGTGCCATTTTGCTTTAGGTTAGTTACCTTTTTCGTCCACTGAGTTTCGCCTAAAGTTATATATGCTAAAATGAAAACATCACAGAGACATGGTTGCATTAGGTTAGACATGTAATTTCCTCCTACCTTGTTGTGATTGTTATGTTTTGTGGGGTATTTATGGATTGATCACATTTAGCCAATGGTGAAACCAGTTTTGTTTTCCGTTTCCATGAAATCTCTTTTGAGAGCTTAGATTAGGAAATGCCTGTAGTGGTAGGAAATTATTTGAGAATTGTGGCAATCAAAGTTATATAGCAACGAAGATCTTCATGTTTGCTGAAAGTATTTAATTGTTATGGCTCTCTACTTGTCTGTTCATCAGGTAGAAATAGGAAACATCAAGGCTTAGCTGCTGCCATTATTAAGCTCTGGGAGAAATGTGAAATTGTCAAAATTGCTATCAAGAGAGGAGTTCAGAACACAAACAGTGAACTGATGGCTGAAGAGATAAAGGTTTGTGTATTTGGCACTAGTCTGATAGATGCAATAAATGTTCATCATGATGGTAATTTGAGCACAAACTGTTTAATATATGAACCCATCTAGCGACACTTCTTCTATCAATTTATCGCCTTAAATATTTGTCGAGATATATCTACTAAAGTCTAAAATCTTGCAGTGGCTGACAGGAGGGACCTTACTTTCAAGAGATAAAGAATTCATTGTTTTCTATCGAGGAAAGGATTTCTTGCCAACAGCAGTCTCTTCAGCTATAGAAGAGCGGAGGAAGTATGAGATGAATGCATTGAAAACCAGGACAAACAACTTATCAACTCCGAATGCAAAGGAACATAGTGCTGCTGAACTTGAACACGAGAAAGGAAATGATAAGTTGCAGGTTCACTCTGAAGAAAGGAAGCTGAGATTCACAGAGACAATAATGGATAGAACACAAACCAAGTTATCTCTGGTAGGCATTGATCAATGTCAATAATATACAACATATAGCTAATTCTTCTACGTATCTGTGATGTTGGATGTTATTTTTTAAGGCCTTAGCCAAAAAAGCCAAGGCGGAGAAGCTTTTAGCAGAACTAGAGAAAGAACAGATCTCTCAACCACCTGCAATAGACAAAGAGGGCATAACTGAAGAAGAAAGATACATGCTGAGGAAAGTGGGGCTGAGGATGAAACCGTTCCTACTATTGGGCGAGTGTTTTATATATATAATATATATATCTGTTTAAGTATCGGGTTCTTGTTTAAAATGAAGTTTATCTTATTACTATTTCGCTTTTACATTCACAGGCCGGCGAGGTGTTTTCGATGGGACAGTTGAAAACATGCATTTGCACTGGAAATACAGGGAATTGGTGAAGGTGTGTATTGGGAGGAGGAGCATTGAAGAGGTTCATGGAATAGCTCGGACTTTAGAGTCTGAAAGTGGTGGTATATTAGTGGCAGTTGAGCCAGTTAGTAGAGGTTATGCTATCATTGTATATCGTGGGAAAAACTATAAACGGCCTGCCACTTTGAGACCTCGAACACTTCTAAGCAAACGAGAGGCAATGAAACGTTCATTAGAGGCACAACGTCGTGAGGTATAAGTAGCGGAATATAAGATTCTAAAGGTTTTGTTCCTTTTTATGGACCTTGGGAGCTTTAAAATACTAATCTTATTTTCTGCTATATCTTGTGCAGTCCCTGAAACTACATGTTTTGAAGCTTAACAAGAATATTGTTGATTTGACGAGCAAACTGGTAAAATATTTCCCATGTTTACCCATTTCAGCCAACCATTATATCAATTTGAAGATGATCAATTGAAGATGTTGGTAATCTTACAGCTATATCTTGTTTCAGGCCAAAGATAAAGATACAAATGATATGCACTTGACAGAAGATTTGAAACTCAGATTTGTAAGTTATATGTCATGTTGTACTGATCCCAGCTCGTTTTAGTCTGATTATGAATTTCACCATTCAGGCTTAATTTGCATATATTATCATCGTGCAGGTTGAGCAGGACATAAACGAAAATCCCTACAATGAAGCCAACGTATTTCTTAAAGATTCGGTAAATGATTACCAGTCTCACCTTGGAGATCTTGTTAACAAGGAGGTAAAAGACGTCCATTTAACTGCAATAAATTCATTTTGCCTAACAGCTCATATGTTATGATTTTCCTTTTGCAAATGCAAAATGCTCCTTAAAGTTCACAATCTTTTGTTGTAATGGTTGAAGTCTAGAGAAAGTCAAGTAACTGATGCAACTACCGAGGACTCAGAGGATCTCATACACACTTCAAAGGACTCTGTGCATATTGTTCAGCAGGGCTTACAGGAAGATGTTTCCTTACAGTCTGCAGTTAAAGGCGGTTACTTGTTTCAAACAACAGAATCAGAGCTTCAAAGTAGAGGTGTTGAAGATTGCCTATTGGAAAATTCTGAAAAGGGTCACCCTGTAAATGTATGTGTATGATTCAACTTGCTTTTATTTCATTTTATGAGAACACTGTTTTTTCCAATAATTTTCTAATTTGATAAATGGCATGTTCGTTTAGTCTCAAGATCGAACAAGCTCTTCAACCACTAGAGGTAGGGATTCAAATGTTGGTTACCAGAAAGCTGAATTAGAACCCAAAGCTCAGAAAGCTATGAATGAAGGATCATCTTTAATGCCTTTCAGAGCTACACAACTTTCGAACAAAGAGAGGCTTCTTCTAAGAAAACAGGCCCTTAGAATAAGGAAACAACCCGTGATTGCTGTAGGTAATACAATTACTTTTCACATTTTATACTTCTATTATGAGATTGTTGAAATTCTTCGTTTCGCTTGATTATATTTCCGTTAAACTGAGTTGAACAATCTTATACCTATGTTTTCAATGGTTATGATCTTTAGGGAAAAGCAATATTGTTACTGGGGTTGCTAAAACAATAAAAGAACACTTCAAAAAGTATCCTCTGGCCATTGTGAATATCAAAGGCAGAGCCAAAGGGACATCAATCCAGGAAGTGGTTTACAATCTGCAGGTTTGTATATTTGGAGTTTAAGTTATATTGGTTAAATTTTTGAAATTAAACGATAACCCTCGATTCGTCTCATCCTCTTAGCAAGCAACGGGTGCCATTCTTGTTTCTCAAGAACCGAGCAAAGTCATACTCTATAGAGGGTGGGGTCCAGGCGCGGAACCCGATCAAGCTAGTGGGAAGATGAAAAATGGCTCGGTTAATAAGGAGGTAAAGGCTCGACCGATTATATCTCCAGAGCTCATATCAGCAATGAGACTTGAGTTGGATGGACCAAATAATAAACTTTCCTAATAGCGACAAACGGTTTGGCCGCAAGTTTTTCCTTTGAACATGAAATAGCGATATATAACAAGATGAAACTTGTTCATGCGGCATGTTAAGTCGAGTTTTAGCTATAAATTATTTTCGCATTCTTTCGAAACTGTACATAATACGACTTCTATTCTACGTACATTATATGAGAAGTAAACTTTGAAGCCTTCAAATGAAGAGCTTTAACACATTTTGCTATCTCTACTTGGCTTTGGATTAATGAACTGTCCATGCTTATAGGCCCTATGCTATATATGTATATATAATATATATATGGGCATAGTTTTTGACTTTCATCTTGTTGTTGCATCTCCTTAGACTCTTGACCTTTAGTCAAAGATGTTAATGTTGATGCAACAGATGTCTTATATCTTCTGTTCTGATATTTGACTTGTGTCTCTATTTTCTTTCTTTCTTTCTTTTGGTTAGAAAATTTTGAATTTATAAACTAGGCAAAAGGAATTTCAATATTGTGAGATATTGTCTATCAGCCCTAATCCATGAAATATAAATAGGCCCACAACAAAGTGTATACGAGATTATGACGTATTAGAGCACCACAATTCACAAGTTACCATGGATAAACACGATGATAAATATGTGATACGCCAATTTTCTAAAGTTAAGACATGTGACACGTCAATTCTATAGAAATTAGGACATTATCCCCGAATGATATATATTTTGGTATAAATATGTAAATACCTATTAGACAGTAAAAATAAAAATTAACATTAGATAATAAAATAGACATATCTAAATCCAAGCAAAGAATTACACTATCTTTCGCAATGTGAAGATTTTTTTTTTAATTTTCACAAATTAATAATATGAATTTTATTCTTTAATATTGAATATTATAAATATTCTATATAATTCTTCTTATTTTTAATATGGTATTTATCCAAAAATATAATTTTCTTAACTTTTGTAAAAATTAAAATATATCTAATGTCAATTCATATATTATCATTTTTTAAATTAATTAAGCGAGTTCAACCGGAATTTTAAATTTTATAGAACCCAAAAAACATACAAAGTTCTGCAGATTAAGTCATGAGGAACTTTGCACATTTAAGGAGTTAATTTAAATCATTAATCTGAATTTCTGAAAATGAAGGCAAATAAATACTTGTTTCAACTTAAATTTTTGTTTTGGTTCATCTCTCAAACAATCAAATCCCAACAAATTAAGTTACAAGATATATGGTTCAAGATATCACAATTTACACTAAATACATACCAAATTAAGGGTAATTATTGGTAACTTCTGAAACAATTAAAATTTTGAAATATTAATAATATTTATATGAGATGAATGATTTAGATTTGAATGATTAAAAATCAACCCAAAAGCAACTAAAACTAGCTAAACCATACTTGTACGTAAATTAAGTCAAGTCACATCTCCACATTCTGATAATTAAAAGTAAACAACTTTAGGGAAAGAAGAACAATAATGTCAGCACAAGTAAACATCAGTATTAAATATTCTAATGTAATAAAAACTATATATTGAGTTTCATCAATGCCAACAATGATAATAAAACCTTCTAAATGTCCCTCTCTTTATCAGAAATTACAGTCTCAAGTAAAAAGAAAAGAAAAAGAAAGGCACGAAAATCATTGCTAGGGTTTCCATTTTTCTTCTTTCTTTATAGATTATATAATATTATAATATAATATATATATATATATATATATATATATGATCCCCCTTATTCAGCGCCAGTGCCCAAAAGCAATCATCATTTTTCATACAATAATATCATGTTCTTGCCACCAACCCCACCTCCATACCCTCTTCAAAACCGCCATCATTATACCCACAAATGCACTGTAAAACTTTCATCATTGTCTCAGAAGAAAAATACCAAAAGTGGTCAAAAATATGGATTCGTGTCAGGTTGTGTTAATGATGATGATGATGACGATCAAGAAAAAGAAGAAGAAGTGAAATTTGGGCTCCACTTTATTTGAACTCTTTGATGATCCAAATTAAGCTCTGAAAGTCATATGGACTTTTTTATCTGCTTTTCTAATTTCTTCATGGGGAATCAAGCATCATGGTCCGATCTCTTTATTACTAGATCAATCTTGTAACTTTCTGGGTTCACGAAAGTATCTATCTTTTAATCTTTTAGCTGCTTTATTTAGCTAGTTATAGATAGATCCTGCTATTAGGGTTTGTTCAAGAAGAAGAAGATAAATACAGCTATGAATTAGTCTGCGTTGTACGTGTGTTGTATTGTGTGTGAAGCAAATTAAGATCTTGTGTGTTTTTTGTTTGCTTTTCTGTACTTGTTTCAGTTTCATGTTGGGATTGTTGTCTTGTTTGTGATGTATTTTACGGATCTGAATTGTTACTGTTTTGCTTGTGTAAGATGGAAAAAGATTTCTGTTGGGACCATTTGGTTGTGTTTGAATGGATATTAGGGTTTGCAAACTTGAGTTTAGGGTTTGATCTTTCTTCCATAGGTTTATTTTGATCCATGATTTTATGTTCTCAGAAAATGATATTAATCATCCACTCCAAATTATTTTTCTGTCATCTCTAGATTCTATAATCATTGTTCTTGTAGCTTAATTATTTAGTTGCTCTACGTGTGTGTTCTTCAGTACTACAAATATAGAGATATAGTTCCATTATAACTGGGTAGATATTACTCTAGTATGGGTAATCATGAAAGTTGTTTTTGAATTTTTAGCTAAGCTAGGAATAATAATTCATACTCTAGTAATTTTTAGTAGCTCTTGAAAGTCTAATCTTCAGAAATTAATGTCGAATTAGATCAATCTGTTTTGACGTTTGAAAATGGGAATGATATTTGGCCTACATATATTGTGTTTGAGATTGCACTTTCTATTGAAATTTGACTAGAATTTCCCATATCTAAGAGCTGAAAATTCTTAATGATAACACTTGGTAGATTAAACAGTTGATTATTGTATATTTATTTTCTAGATTAATTAACTAGCATATGATACTTCTTCTCTTCTTGTTCAGTACAGTTGTGTATACGTTATATATATATATATATATATGCTCTCACATTAGCTGATTATTTTTTGGGATTTTTGCACAAACATTTTTTTTGTTAGAGAGATTAAAAAGAACATGACCTAATATATTTTTGCATTATTTGGAATTTTATGTTGATACGCTTGAATATACACAACAGTATATAATTTAGAATGATCCGTGCTTCACATGAAACATGCATATATAACACGAGAAGCATTTACTTAGAATTTCAGTGAAACAATAGTATAGAGAAACGAATTTCACATATTTTTAGAACAAAAAGTATCAACTTGTGAAAAAAAAAAACATATATATACAACACGTGTCATAAAGCATTACAAAGGATTTAACAAGACAAAATGCATCAACTATCAACTTTTAAAGCTCAATGATGAAAAAAAAAAAAATCAGTGAAACAACTTCTTTGCTAATACAAATACTTATTACGATGATAATTAATACTCATACAAATTTAATGAATCGACATTTTTCTTATATTTCTCCATTAAAAACCAATCAAAGGCAGCCAATTATGCTTAAATATGTATGCTGAGGTGGGCTTGGGACGAAATTAGAGTAAAAAATGTTATATATCTTGAATTCACCAGAATATTGTTCTGAATTCACCAGTTGGTTGATATGTTTTGCTAGTATCTGTATGAACCATTTAGGAATATGAATATTCACGATTGTGGATGCATGGGACATTGAACCCTGCCATTTCTTTTTTCTTAAGCCTTTTTTCTTGAATATTCAGAAATAAATACACTATTTCTTGTTTTGGTTAGGAATCCAAGTTTCCAATGGCCTATACTTTTATTTTCTGTCTATCCTATTCCTAGAATATTTGTTAATAGTCCAAACAATTAACATATATTTCTGATCGTTTAATTAAGATATCTTAAAGATTGGAGTATAATAAGTAAACATGATTGAAAATAAAGACGATATAAGCCAATCTTTTGTAATGTTATTAGTACATAGTTTATGCATTTTCGTCCTCCTCATAGTAACGTTTTGAATTTACACGAATTTTAAGTTGAAAGAGATTGATATTACTATGGATATTGTGGTATAATTTATGATTGATATTATTATTTTCTCTTTGTACATGCTAAGTTGCATAAAGGGGGAGATTCTCAAAAATCTATAAAATAAAAAATAAAATAGTTATTATGTATTACTTGACCAAATTATTTGAACAACCACATAATTTCATTGAATATATAAATAACGATATATGAAATATCAATTATTACTGAAAATCCTTATTGTTTATTAAACTTTGCTCCATAAAGTTATCTGTTAATTGAAATTTTTTATAGCGAAACTCCCTCTTAAGTCACACTAAAGGATCTAGTACACACAATCGTTTAATTTCATTACTCAAATAGCCCAATATGGATATATTATTTGAGCCCAATTGAAGTCATATATGTGTTTTTGGGCCGTCGAATATGAGGCTCTATATTTAATATTCAATCAGGCCCATGTTCAAGCCCAAATTATTGTCGACGAGTGACACTCAAATAAATATCTAATTTGTTTGTTATTTCAAAAACCAAACAAAAATCTAATAGATAGAGAGATAGATATAAATATTTCTCTGTGGTGAATATAATAGTTGTTTGTGATTAACAAATAGAATTATTTCCGCCATGACAGCACTTCAAGCTTCCACATCTTACGCCGCCGGTTTTGGCATTTCATCCGTCGCTCCGCCGCCGCTACCTTCTCGTCACCGTCATGTCATTGTGGCTAAAGGTAATCTTATATCTGGAGTTTACTTATTTTGTTTTTTGTAATGATTAGAATTTTAATTTACGATTTTGAAATGATTGAGCGCAATTTGTAGTTGAGCCAACTGAGAAATCAGTAGAGATAATGAGGAAATTTTCGGAGCAGTATGCTCGAAAGTCCGGCACGTATTTCTGTGTCGATAAGGGCGTCACATCTGTTGTCATAAAGGTATTAATTCCATTGCCTTGATCTAGTTGTTTTTCTTGTTCCAGTTTTGATTCAAATTAGGAGTGATTTACGATTTTTCCCCCATGATACAATAACACTGATCTGTTGCTTCATGCGACTTTATCTGGAGGAATTCTGAAATAGAATTTTATACTGTTAGGTTGCAATGTTTAGTAGCATCTGTATGTTTTAATGGAAACATCGCTCAATTGAATAAAATGATAAACGCGCCTTAAGGAATTATCTACAGTTGCCTCACTCTATTTATGTTGTTCACAGTTCACACTTATTAAACGTGAATAAGGAGTCAGGTGTCCATAGTAAGTATATTTTAATCCCTGATTCACACGCTATGAATATTGGAACACCAATAGAGTAATAAAATTACATACCTCTTTGAGCCATGAGACCTGGTATGAAATCGATTAAGTGATTACTTGAATCGCGTCTATGACTAGTTCTTCCTTTCCTCGCACAGATAGTTGACAGCGTTAATGGGAATGATATATATCGAAAGAATGGAGTGGCGATAGGACATTAGGACCTATCCAAATATATATATAGTATCTTAGGTAAAGCTCCCATCAAGGGTTTAAGATTGAGCTATACCATCTGTCAATCAAGTCTGTTTAGGAAAAGCCTTAAATAGTGGATCAATAAAAATAAATAGGCACCTTCAGGTTATGTCTCATTACTGTATTCATTTAGCCCTTTTTTATAAAAGTAAAAGGCCAATTTATAGAAGTCCACAAATTGGTATAAAATTCCAAAACATGGTTCCTGAATTTGTCCGGAAATTGAGCTAGATAGAAACCTAGTTCACTGAATTCTATTTACCCCTAGTGCATCAGTATCATTTCAGTATCCACCTATCCATGAATGAGTATAAGCAATTTTGGTAGGGGACAACTTCGGCTTGAATTTTTTGTTTGCATTGCATTTGTGGAACTTTAATAACTTATCAAGCTACTATTCCTCCACTTAAACGAATGGTTTATTAAGCATTAACAAACTATTATCTGTGTGAGGAATTTTGGATGGAGCTGGTGACAGTAAATCAAATTCAAATTAGTTCAGGCATTGTTCTTGGTATCATTGAAATGCCCAACCATTCATCGACGACTCCTAATTAGTGAGATAGCTAAATCTAAATGATTATCTTGGTTAAATGTGACGAATATTATATATATATAATATTTATATAATATATGACTATTCATGGAGGAAACCTTCTAAATTCAATTAGTAATTACATTTGTTGCTTAAATTGGGTATTATCATAGTTTCTATTTGCATCATTATGCTCTCGAATATGTTTACAGGGGTTGGCAGAACACAAGGATACATTGGGTGCACCTCTATGCCCTTGCAGGTAATTGTTCCTTCCTGAAAAATATTGTCCATCAAGTCACATGCTTTCTGTGTCCTATTTCATTTCGAATGCAATTCAAATTTTGTAAAAGTACAATGATGCACATAATATATTAGACTATTTGGGTCTCAGGCATTATGATGATAAAGCTGCTGAGGCACAACAGGGTTTTTGGAATTGTCCGTGTGTTCCTATGAGAGAAAGGTAATGTTTAATGCAGGTTATGTCCTGTTGTTTATGTCCTGTCAATATTCTGGAAGATCCTAGTTCAGCTACTGAACTTGAAAATGTATCTGAAGTTCAAATTTCAGAAAGCGTTTTTTAATTTTGATTTTGAATTTTATTGATGCATCAAAACCAAGATTTTGATTTGAGGATAGGATGATGAATTACAAATATGGTCATGGTTCTTCGATAATACGGGAATTGCACATATGTCGTGGCCTCAGAACCAGTATACTTCTGAATCTTTTGAACTGAAAACCGCATATGCCGTGGCCCTCCGAGCAGCCTCTCTAAAGGGAATGAATTTTCTAATGCATGCTCTGAGGATCATTTGTATTTGGTGAAGAATGGCTTCTCTTGCTTGACCCCTCTTTTACTGATGGAAATGTTACCTTTTCTATTTTTATTATGTGCATGTAGGTGTAGAGAAAGGACCAATCCTCTTTAAATTAAAACTCTAAGAGTTCCCCCAATCAAGACATCTCTTCAGTTGGAGTCATGACTATTCATTATGTAAAATCATGTCTTTTCTCTGGCCAATAGGACTTCATTCTTTAATATTACACAATTAATTATTTTTCAAGTAAACTTTCATATTAATAAAAAAATTATATGTAGTTAATATATGGGATAACTTACTTCTTACATTCTCCTCGGTGGTCATATATGTGCTTTTATAATTTAAAATATACATTAATGGGCACAATAAAGTTAATCTAAATTTTTTCTTAAATCAGCTGGACTAATATATCATGAATAAATTACTTCGTACAATAATTGCCTTCCATGTCCTGATTTTGTTGTTGCATTGACAGGAAGGAATGTCACTGCATGCTTTTTCTCACCTCTGATAATGATTTTGCTGGCCAGGAACAGGTATGAATGTATCATCATGCTATGTCGTTTCATTTAAGGGCTCTGAACTTCCTTTTAAGCCTATATAAGTTAAAGATTAAGGCTTATTACCTTGTGATCCTTAAAACTGTAGAATACTTGTCGGAATTTTGAAGTTCTTTACTGTCTTCTTACTGGAAATCCTTTCTGTTGTGCAGACCATTTCACTGGAGGAAATCAAAGAGACAACATCGAATATGTGATGCTTTGTTTTTGTATTCACTTGAATAGTATGTAAATCTGTATCATGAATAAGAGACAAATTTACTTCCAAGTTTTTGTGTCCCAATACTGTATAAACCTATATGGCCTTATTTTGTTTACCATTACTTACTTGATAGTATCTTCTTGGGCTGTTGTGTGCTTGTTTTGTACAATAACAAATCTGGAACTTGCTCAATGTTCGAGCTGTATAGACAAGTTTAATACTTGACTACATGCCTAATGTCGAATGTCTTTCTGAAACCTGCATTTGGGAGGGTGACAATCACCAAGAAGTCGACTCTAAACGATCCTTGGCTATTTACAAACCTCAATTTACGACCCAGCAATTTCAAACTCATTTGAGATATCTATCTATGTTGCCATCACATAAATCCTCGTTACATCTTTAGAACTGAAGTTGGTTCAATTGTTAGTACGTTTGTGTTCTTTTTGAGAAGACACATCATTCGATTATTCTAAATATCAAACCTAATAAGTTTAAATAATCATGCCATCGTTTAATATTACAGCCTCTAATACAATTTGGGAATATATATACATTTTACCATTTTTAATATATCATCAATTTTCACCTCTTTAACTTCGGTAAAAAATAATTTACAATTAATTAATTTTAATTGATTTATTACATATATAATTTTTAAACCAAACAATACCGTAAAATATTAATAATTTTAATTTTAGATTTTTTTGTACATCATCGTGATATGAAAAGAAGTTCAATCGCATTCAGTAACATATAAAGGTCAAATTACAATAGAACGCCAAAAGAATTGCCTTAAAAATGTACAACACCGAAACGATCAAGAAGCTCTAACCGCCGGCGGTGATTTAGGAGCAGAGATTTTGTTTCCACAATCTTTCCCGTTTCTCGCAGTGAAAGCAGCCAAAAACTTGTTATTAGGAACAACCGAAGACGACGATCTCAGCTGCTGCTCACAGGCGTGATCTGCAGGAAACCTATGCTTCAAGCAAACTTTAATTCCACAGTTTTTGCAAGTTGCAGTGTTGGTGAAAGTCAATACATCCTTGCACCGCCGGACGGGGCACCTTGGTTTTTTCTTCTTCTTCGGATCGCAGTCACCGGACTTTTCGTGCCTCTCTAGAATCTTCCTCTCATCCTCTCCGCTGTTTCCTGTTGTCTCGATTGAAACGGAGCAGATTTCACAAACCACCACCTTACGACTGCCGACATCGGATTTCGGACAGTCGTGCGAATTGTATGATCGATGCTCTAAACAAAAAACCTGCAAACAAGCAAAGGTACATAGATTCAATTTCAATTGAGATTTAATTAGGTGTAAATCAAAGATGACATGTTTCGATTGAAATAATCAGCAAACACAATCAATCAAATAGGAAAATCACCTTGCGACAGGCATTGCAGGTAAAGGGTAGGAAATCGAGTTGACGGCAATAACTGTGTTCGCAATGTTTTCCTAATTCTGGAAAAGCTTCTGTTCCTCCTTCCATCTTTATGATCCTAATAAATTTTCTTTGTTTCTGAAAATTGTTGATAAAGCTGAACAAATCAATAGATTAGATTGATATATATATATATATATGTGTATATATATGATGGGTTGGCTTGGGCAGGAAGAAAAAGTTGGGTTTATATTAGGATTTCTTAAGCAGGAGGAAACACGGAGAGGAAGAGATTTTATAATGTGAAAAAGTTTTTTAAATCCAAATCAGCAGTGACGTAGGATGGGTCAAAATTGGACCCCGAAGGATCGCGAAAGTGCCAGTTCATTCAATTATGGGCTGAAACGGGCGAATAGTGATTTGGGCCTTGACCTCTTTTTTAGTAAGTAACATTGATTGTCAGGCCCATTTAGTTGTTGATCATGTTTGATAAGCCCATTTAGTAATTTTTTAATTGAGTATCTGATTAACTATTATCAACTGATAATAAGCAATTACATAAGTAAAAAAAACAAGTCAGGATTGAACCCATTAACTTTTAATCATAGATTCGGTCTTACAATAGACAAGACAATCATTGACATATGAGAACTTTAAAATTAATATAAGGACTAAAACAAGGATCACATAGTGCCTAAGTCATGTCGATTTTTTACTAAACTTTTCAGACCAAACGGGTCTTGTAGATTTTTGTTCTTTCTTTTCTTTTTAAGATGTGTTAGTTCTATAGAGAGAGTTTCTTCTTGTCAAATTTTCATCATGTAATTGGTCACATCTGCTCATTTTTTCGAGACTTTAATAAACTATTAAATACTAATATTCACGTGTAAAAAAGTTAACTTGAAACCAAGAGATTAACATAGCTAAACATGAATCATAGGTCTACTTAGAGTTGGATTACAACAAGGCATGGTGATAACAAATTATTGGGGCCACAAAAATGTTAATCAACACCAAACAAAAAGGTGTATGAAAGTTTGTAAAGAAGAATGAATCCCTCTCTTCTTTCATAAAGTTTCATTAATAATTCCTAATTATGTTCTTACTTTATTGTCAAGAGGGCCACCTCAACCAACCAAGAGCTCCTATTATTTGACACTTTTTTTGTTTTTTGCCCTTTTTGTTTTCCAACATAGCAAAATCATATACTTATATTGGTATAGTAACTAAAAAACATATTGTTAATTGTTGCCCATTTTATTCTTTTAATTTCCTATAGGCATCTAAAATTTTTTTACACATTTTATATTCTTAAAATTCTTATTAAAAATTTGAAATCAAGTAGCTTCCCAAACGTGCACAAAATGAATCATTGTGCTCTCGAATTTTCAAGTTATATATCCATGCAAGTATTTATTCATTTGGAAGTGAAAATATGGATCTTAAATAAGAAAATGCAAACGCATATTCATTTGAATGCTTATATTTCTTTAAATAGAATTGATGAACATGGATAAGAAAAGTTGTTCAAAAGGCCCTTCTGAACATATTAGAAACCCTAAATAATTGAGGAAAATTCTTTCTTCGACCGAGACTAACACCACTCATTTGGTGGAAAGGGGGTGGTTTTTCCACATTTTTCCACCCCCCTTTCCACCAAATGAGTGGTCTATCTTGGCCGGGACCAAGAAAGAATTTCCCAATAATTGACCTTCCTAAGTGCCAGCCAGTAATACTATTTAGATAATTTCTTAATAAACAACAGAAAATAAGGATATGAAAAGTAATAATAGATAAATGTGAAAAGAAAAGATAACTTAGCAAGAAGGGTGTGATGTCCAGCCTAGAGAATTACACCATTGAGCTCAAACCCTATAAAGTGCAACAAAGAAACTTAGCTATTAAGTTGAAAATTGAAATGCACCAATTCATGCATATATTACCACTTTTTGACCTCCTCTAAAAATCTTATATTAGATTGATTTTAATTGAGCAGTTTATTTTTTATTATTAAATTAGAAAATATTTTGTTAAAATACTCGAGTCACAATTAATATATAAGACATAAAAGACGAGACAAATTGTATGCATATATTTATTTAATGACATGGTATTACTGTTTGATCATGACTAGTTTATCTGCTCTCTCTTTGTTTTCCAGTGACGATGAATCAATCTTTCTCCGCTTTTCATTCGATAAATCCCACCAGAATTATTTTATCCAAATCATATCAAAACCCCCCATGGATTTTCTCATTTTAATCCCTAATTTATCTCTTCTTCATCATCAATAACGTCTGCAAAATCCATTTCCAGAATTATACAGAAAATCCTCAAATGGGGAGTGGAAAACAGAGATGGAAGATCTTCTTCCACAAACCATCATCCACCTCACTATTACTCAAAAAAACCATTCAAACCCAACAATCATCTTCAATCCCAGTTGAATTTCTATGTCCAATCTCTGGTTCAATCATGGCGGACCCTGTAATTGTCTCCTCCGGCCATACGTTCGAACGCAACTGTGTTAACGCCTGCATTACCCTCTCCTTTAACCCTATCCTCCCCGACGGCGCCGCCGTCGAGTTCGCCACCGTAATCCCCAACCTAGCCCTGAAAGCCACCATTCTCAGCTGGTGTCGCCAACACCTCATCGATCCCCCTAAACCGATCGATTTTTACTCCGCTGAGAAAATCGTGCGTGAACTTATCCCACAGTTGCCTGCTGCTGCTACTGAGTTGACTCGGACACCGAGCGAGGTGTCCATCACTAGCTCAGACGAATCTGTGACGCCTAGAAACGTTCTCATTTCTCCATTACCTTTAACAACTCGAAATTCATCTGCTTCGTCTAGCGAGATCGAGATTTCGAGCTCAAATTCGCAGGAAGATGAAGAATTAATCGTGAAATTGAAAAGCTCTCAAATCTACGAGCAAGAAGAAGCGCTGATTAATCTCCGGAAACTGACGCGAACGCAAGAAGAGACACGTGTCCGCCTCTGCACACCTAGGATGATGTCAGCCCTAAAATCGTTGATCAGCTCAAGATATTCATCTCTGCAAGTGAACGCCGTCGCATCGTTAGTGAATTTATCTCTAGAGAAGCCAAACAAGGTGAAGATCGTACGATCAGGAATCGTCCCACCACTAATCGACGTTCTAAGGAGTGGATTTCCTGAATCCCAGGACCATGCAGCCGGTGCCATCTTCAGTTTATCTCTTGATAATCAGAACAAAACCGCCATCGGAGTTTTAGGCGCGTTGCCTCCACTTCTCCACGCGCTGCGGTCTGACTCGGAGCGGACCCGGCATGACTCAGCTCTGGCTCTGTACCATCTCTCTTTAGTGCAGAGTAACCGAGTCAAAATGATCAAACTCGGTGCTATTCAGACATTACTTGGAATGGTGAAATCAGGCCATATATTAAGCAATAGGGTCATGTTGATTCTGTGTAATTTGGCGACCAGCGTGGAGGGCAGGGCGTCAATGCTGGATGGCGGTGCGGTGGAGTGTTTCGTGAGTCTGCTGAGTCAGGCCAAGCTGGACTCGGTGGCGACTCGGGAGAGCTGCCTGGCGGCGTTTTACGGGCTGGGCCATGGCGGGTTGAGGTTTAAGGGGCTGGCGAAGGAAGCAGGAGCAGAGGAATTATTGAGGAAGATGATAGAAACAGGGGATGAGGGCACGAAACAGAAGGCGAAGATGATATTGAAGGTGTTAACGGAGAAGAAGGAGGAGGATGAGGAGATTAATTGGGTTGAGTTGCTTAACTCGGACGATGATTCGAGTCGCAGTGAGTTTTGACACAGCGAGTCGACTCGGTTAGTTTCGAGGTTTCTTTGATGATCTAATTTTGTTTTATCATATTGATGTTTCACTTGGAAATTGATAAGAAAGAGTGATCATTCATCGTGTAAATAAAGAATTTTTGATGATTGTGAATGGATTTTTTATGTGGATTTTGTAAGATAACAGGAATAATTTCAGTTGCTGCATTTTAAATGATTCATTTTTTTTTTTATTTCTTAATACTGTGATAGTTGATTTTGTGAAATTTGAACCAGTAAATATTTTTACAGGATTGTGGATTTTGCTCAAACTGGGAATTTTTTGTTTTTTCGTATGGGATTCAATTTCAATGAGAAACATGATATAAAGCAAATTAAGGTCTATATTCACATGCATAGACGGCAATATAATCTATTATATGACCTAATCCATCCACCAACTACACTTTGTTATATTCCACTTTCACATGCCTAATTATTGCCAAAACTCCAAGTTCACCACTATAATAATATAATTTATGAAATCAATTTCATTTTTCATTTTCATGAAGCTTTTATTTGAGTATACTAAAATCTTTGAATTGGAGTTGATTAACTTTGGCTATTTGAATATCTTTTAATACATGATATATTATTTGGGGGGCTGAATATGAAATACCCTTCGAATTATAGCCATTGTCGAATTTATCCTCTGAATTAATTAGCCAAACTAATATTCAAAACCACTATAAAAATTTCCTATTTTTACACAAAAAAGTAACGATTCATATGGAATTGGTAAATTTGGTGCTTAGGCCATCTCCAACCCACGCCAAATTGGCGTGGGTGGAGAAGGTTTGGCGCCGCGTTGGATTTGGCGTGGGTTGGAGAAGGTTTGGCGCCGCGTTGGTCTCCAACCCAGCGTCAATTGCTGCGCTAAATCTAGCGCAATTTTTTTTAATTAATTTATTTATTTTGCATTTTGGTCCTTTGGGTTTATGTTGAATTTTAATTTAGTCCTTTTCAAATTTATAAAGTTTAAATTATTTTCAATTTAACCTTTATAAGTTTAATTAGTTACAATTATATCCTAATTATTAAATTTTCTAACTTGTGCTTTAGTTTAAGTTTATAATTAAATTATAAATACATATTTATACTCTAACTTATATAAAATATTATTAATTAGTTTAATTGCTTTCAATTTAGCCCATAAACATATAATTTGTTATAAATAAATCATATAAGTTATATTTGATTCATTAATTAAATAACATATATAATTGTTAATTTAATTTTTGAAATATCGAAACGCAATTAATATAATTTTTAATTATTTGATAATATTTTTTGTTATTTTTGTAAATTGTATTAACAAAGTATATTTTTTGGATGAAAATGTACAATATGTAAAAGTTTTGGGCTTTATTTGTAATAGATTGTAATATTATAAAAAAGGTGGAAAAATGGAATATTCTGTAAGATTCCTTTTTGGTGCGGTGAATAGTGTTATGGATTGGAGTGAATTTACTATAGTTGCGCCAAATTGGTGCAATTTTTGCGCCAAACTGGTGCAAAATGACAAAATGGGTTGGAGATGGCCTTATATAAGATATTCAAATACTAGCCATTAGATTAGTTAAAAAATGCATATGCAATATTGACTATAATTGAGGACTCATTGAGTATTTTTTTACTATATTTTTAAATCTTAAAAAGTCCTCTTCATTAGGCAATATAATACAGAAAAAATTCAAAAAATAAACCTAATTTCGAATTTAATTTCAAAAATAGACATGTTTCAAAATTAATTCAAGAATTAGACTATCGGCCCCTAGGTTAAGGGCCTATAGAAACGGCCCCTAGGCTAAGGGCCTTTTCTGGTTGACTTTGCCAGATTCGACCCTTACCTTAAGGGCCGAATCTGGTTGACTTTGACAGATTCAGCTGAATCTGTTTATTTTATCTATATATATGTATACTTGTACACATTTTTTTTAACACAACTTCATTTTTTTCAATTCACTTACAAAAATTCTCTACACAAATTATCTCTCTATATTCCACTATTACAGATAATTTATTATTTTTCTTATTATTTAATTTTATTTTATTAAATTTATACAATTAATTTATTTACATGTTGTATAATTTATGTTAATGAGTTCAACAGAGTTCGATCTCGACATTTTTGCAAAAAATTCATAATTTATACAACTATCAAATAAATCATATTTAAAATTCAAACTTATAGTAGAAATTAAACTATGAATTAACATAAATTATACAACACGTAAATAAATTAATTGTATAAATTTAACAAAATTAAATTAAATTAAATAATAAGAAAAATAATAAATTACCTGTAATAGTGGAATATAGAGAAATAATTTGTGTAGAGAATTTTTGTAAGTGAATTGAAAAAAATGAAGTTGTGTTAAAAAGAATGTATACAAGTATACATATATATAGATAAAATAAACAGATTCAGCTGAGTCTGTCAAAGTCAACCAGATTCGGCCCTTAAGGTAAGGGCCGAATCTGGCAAAGTCAACCAGAAAAGGCCCTTAGCCTAGGGGCCGTTTCTATAGGCCCTTAACCTAGGGGCCGATAGTCTAGTTCTTGAATTAATTTTGAAACATGTCTATTTTCGAAATTAAATTCGAAATTAGGTTTATTTTTTGAATTTTTTCTATAATACAAAAGTTCAATAATGCAACCTAATTATTCTTGCACATAATGGTATTACGCGTAAAAGGTATTTCTCGTTTGAAATTGTGGGCATTGTGCTTGCCAAATGAGTTGGCAAATCTAGAACTTAGCTTCAATTATTGATAGTATGATGCTCAATGCAAGAGACAAAAATTCATGCCATGCCTTTTCAATTTTTATGCAACACAAATCAATACACAATACAATTACATTTATTAGTAACATCTCAAAATTCTGAACATTAAAAGCTGTAAGAATTCCTTATATAAAAAGACAACATTTTATCATAATAAATTAAACCGCACCAATCCTAGACTGCTTATTATCACAATTCACATTTCACAGTCCTCAAATTAGAGTTACACGGTTAATAGGATTATGAGATTACCACTTCCAAATTCGAAAGTGATATATTTAGTGAAAAAGCTATCAATTTTATGTTTACAAATGTTTGTATTCATAATTAATCATAATTGCAATTTGCATGAAATAAGAGTACTTATTACACAAAGTGCGACAAGAATTTATTACTCATAAACTTGAAATTGCATCACATTGGCCAAAAACTCGAGAATCGAATCAAGACACAACTTTCCCTTCGTCTCCCTTAACCCCAAAATTTAATATATTCGACGAAAAATATTATAATACACAAGGAGTAACATTTTCAATAGTTTTATCCTTGATTCGTGTTTCGACACATTTTTCCCAAGTGAAAAAAAAGTACAGTTACTGCTACTAAATAATTCATTTCTTCTGCCAAATTACATAGATTAACATAATTAAATTGACACTGTGATACACAATAACCTAAAATGCAATTAATACAGCAAACAATTGGGCACAAGTCACTAAAAATCAATCCCATTTTCAAGTTGCAAAAATTGAAATATAATTTTGGAATAGAAGATACATATGGAATACGTATATTAAATTATTAACACCTCAATATCATCTTAATTCCTTAAATAATTTCGTATAAATTCATTATATAAAATTATCAGCTTTCAACAATTATAACTAAAATTCTAACAAATAGCAAGAAAAAAGAATAGATATAACATAACGAAAAATGAAGAAAAAGAAAGATAGCTTTATAGCTTTCATCAATAGTTGAAGGCATCACACCTGCGCCTAACCTCTCCTTGCCTTCCAGTCTTGACACCATAAACACTCAATTTCTCCATTGCTCTAGCAAATGCCTTAAAGAATGCATTCTGATCCCTTGAATACAGATCCATGTAACCTTTTGTTCTCCGATCCGAGCTCATGGCATGGTCCGATTTCAAAAGCCCCAATCCCTTTTGTGCATTTTTGTAATACACGTTGTCGAATTTGTTTGGAGTCATAATATCGTTGAACACCGATAATGTTGGGTTTTTCTGGTAATCTGCGCAAGCACTTCTCAATTGCTTTGCGAATGGTGGATAGTAGGCAGGATCAGATTGCGATGTCCTGCTGTAATTGTATAAGATATTGCTGAACTCTTTGCAGTGCGAAAATCCGATTGTGTGTGCTCCGGATAAAGCTACCATTTCTTGAACTGAAAAACCTTTCGATTTGAAGATATTAATCAGCTGATTCATCGAGTGTGTAGGCCGAGGGAGATTACCTTCCACGTCGGTGGCGCGTGAAGTTAAAGCGTCTTTCCGTCCTAGCTTCACGGTGTAGTACGGTCCTCCCATCATCACCACGAGATTTCGAGTAGCAACGGCGAGGATGTCGGCGCAGGAAACGACGCCGGGGCAAGTGAGCTCAAGCGCGGTCTTGGCCCGTACAATGACGTCGAATCCATCGCCGGGGAGGGAGAGGTTGATGTCGGCGTCACGCTCGGCTTTGTTGAAGCGCGTGGAGGAGACTAGTACTGAAGCGTCGCAGCCGTGGACGAAGCAATCGTGGAAGAATAGGCGGATAGATGCGGCGGCGGTGGTAGGGGACGAGATCTGCTTGTTGATTGTGGTGTCCTGCACGATCTGCTCGAATTTAGGGCAGGTTCTGCGGTAATAGGCGGTGGTGAGGTACGGCTGCCGTTGCTTTTGTCGCTGGGAATGTGCGGCGGGGCTGATGAAGAGGAGGAGTACGGAGAGTGTTAGCAGAAGAAGCAACGGCGACGCCATTGTTAATGTGTTGTTCGAGCTTTTTCTCTACTACAGCAGTGCTGGTTAACAGTAACTGAATAGAGTCTTGTCTTTTCTCTCTCTATAAATGGATTTAAACAAGAGATGAGGAGAGAGAAAGAGGGGGTTTTAGAGAGCGTGTGGGGACGCGCTGTTGAGTTTGTATTATTATTTAAGTTGTGTTGGGGACTGCGCACTCGCTCATGCACCAATCACGGGATGTGTGCTGGAAGTGGGCCCCACATCACCTGGATGAGCCTACGTGGCGGATCGGTGCCTTTATGTGGTTTTTGTTCCTAATTGTGGAGTTTTCATTCGTGAATGGCTAACTAACTAATTTAACAACTAGAGCTTAAATTGGGAATTCATCTCTTACATGTTGGACTCCACAATATTTGGTAACACTTTATTTGAATTTGATTTTTAAAACATCAAATTAAATTAATTTTAACAAATTTACGTGTTATTTTGAAGTTGATAAAACATATTTCAAAAATTCTAAAAGTTACTCCAGTTTAACTAGGCTAAAAGTTATTTGCGTTTACCTCAATTAACAATCAAATTAAGCTATAATACAAAGTTATACACTCTGAAGCGTGGTAATTATTCCAACTAAGATATAAACAATCGTTTATTCAAATCGGCTCATTAACAACACTGTCATTATCATTACCAAACTACTAATTCCAATACGTTTTTATATATCAATAACAATGCGTTTACTTCACTTAACTCTTTACTTTCTTCCTCATTTAATGCATTAGTTTTTGCAAAAAAAGTTATCACCTATTCATCAAATCTCAATAAATTAATGTCCTTGTTTGAGTTTAAATTAATTGAAAAAGGACAATGATAATAAAGAGAGAATATAGGGATGTGAGTAGGAATGGGGATAAGTGCAAGGGTTTATTATGTAAATTAATAAAGAGATGCTAAAAATAATGGTTATGGTGAACGTTGTCTCCGCCGCATGTTGTGTTCAATTCACATGACCTATCATATCGATGTCTTATCTTTATAATTTATAATTGTTTTGTTTAATGATTAACATTATTATTAATATTATTATTATTTAAAAATAATAATAAATTGACGACCATGGAATAAAATCTCCCTTTTCTCCACCATTTTTAACTCGCTTGGGAAGACTCTTTTTGAAATTAAAGACGTTATAAGATGCATTATGATAAACCTTCAATTTTTTATTCTTACTAAGCAGAAATGTCAGGTTAGAACAATAATTGTATATTATGGAAAAATAGCTGTTAAGTTGACACTATTTATTTCACTAATATATAGCGATATCATTATTAATTAACGAAGATTACCCATACTTGAATATGTTGAATTTTAACTTTACCCAGATCGGACACGGCTCATAGTATATGAGCCCGACCCAACCCAAACCCGATGGAATTAGAGAGTTCGGGCCAGGGTCCAATAATTACCCATGACTATTTTAGATGCCCAAATAAAATACAAATTTTACTCTTAAAATTACCTGCAAATCCTTTGCCCGAAGAAGACCCAAATTTTAACTGAACAAGTTCAAATTTTACCCATTGAAATGCATGCAGAATAAGACCAAAATTTACCCACGGATCCTTTACTCAAATCCGAACCCGACCGAGAATACATCGGACCCCGGGTCCAACTATTTTCAGGCCTGTCGGGATCCAAATATTTCCCAGTCCCATTGCTTTCTATACATATGTTAATTGTATCTACTTCGTATTAAATGAAAGGATAAAAACATAGGGAACTCAAAATTTAACAAAAATTTCCCCTGGGGACACCCCTAACTGAAACAATGAGGGGGCTAAAATATTGTGACAAAAAAACAGTAGCATTTTCGAAACGAATAATATCACATCTGTTTACGCGAAAGCTGCTTGGTGGATCTAGTTTGGATGTCTTTTGTGTATATACTTGTTAGAGCATAAAGCAACAGAACAAACACAACTTGGGCACTCATTATTCCAAAATGACTAATGCTGTTCCCTATTTCCATCCAACTTCCTGTATTTCGAACCTGTCAACCGTAAACCACATTTTACTTCAAAATTTTCATTTCAGAAACTTAGGACTACAGAGAGATTATAACATCGATCCATAGAATGGAAAATTACATACCAGGAAGAAGAAGTGGATTGTCATAACGTCTGAGCAAATTATGACAAGAAAATAACATCCCAACAATGGAACTCTAATTAACTTGGTAATTGCAGTAAACGCGCATCTGAGTTTTATTTTGAAATTTATCGAGTTAGTTTAAGGCGAAATTTCAAGCACCGAAAAAAGAAATTTTCTGTAACGTAAGTATTGAAATGACTATTACTTACATGACGAGCGCAAATGGTATAAGTAATTTGAAAATGAGAAGGGCTGCCATCAGAAATGGCTGCAAAAAATAGCAAGTAATTTTAAGTTTGTACCAAAGATAATAAAATTTGAAAAAACTGTGGATATTTAGTTTGTACTCACACTGAAGATTGTGATGAAGCGGTAAACGGATGATATCTCGAAACTTGCAATACTTGCAAAGTTACCAGTTCCAAAGAACGCAATGTTGAAAAAGACCATCTGCAAACAGTATGATATTTGAAGATTATGAACAGACTTATGGAATATAAATAAATAATTCATGAAATATATTACTCACAAATGCTAAAGGAATTCGCATATCGGATAACTTCAAGCATCTATAATCGGGTTCCAAAACAAGATTATCCTCCATAGCCTCATTGGAAGAAGATTTATTCATCTTACTGGCATGGAGATAAGCATTTTCAAAGAGTATCCATGCCATCAGCGCAAGAGCAAGAGCACCATAGAACACAGCTTCATATCTAACAAAGTAAAATAACATGAATTATAAATTCTAATGCAAGTTTTCATATCTAGAAACCTTTCTGTTATAAGCTTAGGAATGAGAAGTACCCTATTGATAGCAAGAGGAATGCAGGGGCAAAACCAAGATATATGGAAGTAAGCCTAGACAAGAGACCAGTTTCTGAAAATAGTGGGATAACCAATGATACACCTGCATAACAAACGTAACGCATAAAACTCTATCAAATGCAGATTGAAAACTGTAATTTAAACCATCAATCGCGAGTTTGAGATAAAAATATTTTATCAATGGAACATATTGATCACTAATTGAAGTATTGAACAGTGGCTCTATGCAATTATGTGCAAGTGTTTTCCCGTCTAGACGTTTTTCGACCATCATTCGCAAAATAGAGATAAAAATATTAAAGCGAAAACAATACCAGCAATGGACCAATTTATCACTTGGTGTAATGCGAGCAATTCCTGTTTTTCTGTTCTACGAGACGTTGACAAAGGCACCATAACTGATGAAAAGACTACCAGAAGGATCTGTTCCGTTGTAGCAAAAGTGTCATATTAGATATTCAGAAGATACAATTATTGAAGGCAAATTGAATAGATGCATCATGTGAATACCTGTAAGAGGAAAAGTATGTGGGACTTGGATTTCTTCAGGCCATGAGTTAGAGAAAGCCAATATTTACTATCGCCAGCATACACATCCAGAAATCTTGCTACTACTCCAATTATTACTATCATAAATCCACTAAAAGATCTACAGAAAGAAATATATGAAATAGAAAGTTAGTAAAATGAATGTAAATGCAAATTACTCAAGCTAATTTTGAACGTAAATCTATCTTTATGTTCATGGTGTCAAGAGGCATTAAGTACAAGTGAGTTCGCAAATTAACATATGCATGTACGTATATTATAATTTTTTTGAAAGAAAACATAAATTCTTGCAAATAAGTTCAAAGGTTAATTGAATTAAGCGAAGCATGTTTTCTTATTTCCAAATTTGTTTTTGAGTGAATAAGCTTGAAGTTCTCGTGAGTATTAGTAACCATAAGTTCATTTTCGAGATAATAATCTTGAACATTTATATTATTTAGTAACACAGTAAGCATGCACTTGCATTCAAATTCACATTTTCTCCACATAGACTCTTGCGTGTATGTTAATTAGATTTATAAGACAGATCAACAAGCTAGTAAAAGCTGTTATTCCTTCTAAGAAAATAACAAAATTCTGTAAGATCATCTCTGTATTTCTGAAGGCATTTAAGATGTTTTACCACTCTAATCAGACATTAGTAGTTTAGCTAAATGAAACTAAAACTTACACTAGTTTAGTATTATCTGGAATTTCAGCAGGCATCAAAGTGAAAATAGACAAGAACCAACATGCTATCCACACAAAAAATGGTATTCCCGAGTTCCATGGTATTGAGTAGAGAAGATAACAAGAAGCAATGACCCCAACAAGCAAGAAAGTCCAAGTATAAAGCTTTCTGTCCATGAAGCTTTTCACCTACACAAAGTACAATAAGATAGTTTAAATCATAATGAAATTCAGATAATATCCTGAATAATTGAAAGAGTTAATATCAATAATGCCATGTTACCAGGACTTCAAGGATAACCACTGACACAATGGAAATGGCCACAAATTTTACGAAATTACTAATTTCTTTCCCATGCATATATCTCCATAGCGCTTTTATAAACTGATATTCGCAGCTGATTTGGACCCATAGAAGTATCGTTACTGCAAAATAGGCATGGTAGAGAGGTGGAGAATGTTCCAGAAGCAGTATAGTAGACACTGAACCCATTAGGATACATCCGAAGAAATACAACTGTCATGGAAAATCAAAGTAACTTATAGTTATTGAACATAAGCAGAAGAAATACAAATGCAATTTCTATTAGTGTAAATTACAGAGACCTCCTTCGTGAGCATGTAATTATGAATAACACCCCGAGGTTTGAAAAATTACCATACCCCCCCCCACCCCGTCAGTAAAAGCATATTACAATTTCACCCCTGAGGGGGTGGTGTTTGTAATGTGCAAAACCTGAGCGGTTGTTGGTAATTACACAATAAGTAAGGAAGCATGCATGTAATTATCCCTTTCTTTTACTACCTTCGTGGTGTTCGTTCTCAGATAAACTGATTGGTCGATTCTGAAAATTATTCCAGGTAATGCAGTGTAAGACTGCAATACATGGAGTGTTAGGTAGATCATCCATCCAAGATAGCCAAGAGAAATTACTGTCATCAGCATAAACCAATCATATGTTTGAAAATAATGAAGCCCTTTCAGTGCCAAGCTTCGAAGATCTTCAGATAGCTTCTTTGCAGCCTCATGGTCTCTAACAGATATCAGCCGCTCAATTTGATCCAAGATCACAATATAATTGGCCAATGGTTTAAAAGGCTTGAAAAATAATGAGTTCGCCTCCTTCAATTCTTATCAAATAGTTAAGAAAACTGTTACCAGAAAATCAATCACATAAAAATTCGAAGCTTTATCTATGGTTTAATCAGCACTACAGTCAATTCCTAGCCTGCAGTTAAGAAATAAGACCAGATTTCACAATAAAAAGGGTGCCTCACTATAAAGGATACGAGATTTCTGCAGAAATTGGTTGAGAATTTGCTTTGTGTTAGCCAGCACAGCCTCAACTTCTTCCACCTGGTAAGACACATTATTTCACCTCTTCACTTCATCCAGAAATCTCAGATGATAAAATTTCAAAAAGATAAGTAAAAAACAAACATAATATTAACTATGGATTTAGGCCAATCATCAAGAGAACATATCATCACTGCCATCTCACCTCACCAAAACTAACAAATCCAAGTGGCAAATTTCCAACTGAGTTAACAGGGCATGGCAAACCTAGGAGAGTCGACTGCCAAATGTTTCAGTAGAACTGTAAGTATATGGAGGCAAGAGTTCTAAATGAGAATGTCAGAAAAAACTTAGGGTGTGTTTGGATTGAAGGAGATTTCAAATCCATCAACAAATCCATGAAGTTCGTTTGGATGTATCCAAGTTATAATAAATTTCAAATCACTCGACATTCAGTTTGAGCTATTTTCTTCATAACTATGGTGGATTTCAAATGACTCCATTTTAGGTGTCATTTCAAATCCTTACTCCAAATCCCCTCCCCAAATCCAAATCAATCAATCCAAACACACCCTTAAAGTTCCACCAGTTAACAAATTGTACAACCATGAGAGGTGCAATATCAGCTTGATTCACATCCTGTCTCTCTATGCGGTCAAGACCCCACTCGGATGGCGTAGGCATGTCATGAACATGCTCATCGACAAAGCGAAGTGTATTATCAGGATGATGGTTTTCAGAAATTGGCACAGGTTTTCGAACACCTGCCCCCCAAGCAACAAGCGGGGTATCAGTGTTTGAGTTGTGTCCATCTCCATGGCTTCCTATCATGAAATGGCAGCTATCAACATTTCTGCTCTATATATGTACAATAATAATTAAAGAATTTCCAGCTGAAAATGCGTATAGAAACTAATGACAGAAATATGATAGAATATAGATGATCAACCTTTGTCACTCATGCCATGATCGGCTGTAAAAACATATGCTGTCGAGTTGTCCTTGAAGTAACTCTGAACAAGATTATAAACTCTTTCAGCAATTTTGTCAACAACCTTAACGTTATTGAGATAGATGGATGAATAGGGCCGATGAGCATGACCATTTGAATCGCAACCAAGCAGGTGCAGAAACACAACAAGATTGTCCTGTTGAAGAAGCTGCTTCAACTTTGCATCTTTATGAGAACTGTTCAAAAGGCTCTCAAATTGATCAAGTGACCATTTATCCAAAAAGGAAGCATCTGCAATAAACATGAAGAACAAGGTCAAACAATCCGTCTGTTAACTTACACATGATGTGGATAAGAGGAAAAAAGGAAACCAGTGGCAAAATCTTCATAGTCATGTGGATACGAATTCCATGTGCTGTGAGGCAAGGCACCACAAAATATGGGTATGATATCTGGGCTGCCAAATGCAAACGTATGCCGGCTCCTATTAAAAACAGAATCAAACTCAACTGGATTCGCTTTCCACCCTATAATGAAACAGTATCAATCAACTAATATTAGCAAATAAACAAGTAACATGTAAAGCAAAATAAATTGTCGAGAAAATAGCATTTACGCCTTTTTGAGCTCTTAGTTCGGCTAATGAGCTTATTGTGTACATTAATGTTCTTTCTTGGGTTAATTCAATTGAGTTTACCAAAGAAAACTTATGAACAAAGAAACTTCACCTTGTAAAGGGGCCAGCAAAAACTTAACTGCTTGCATATCACTTACCTTTAGTAACAGCACTAGGATCTTCATAAAATCCAGCAATAATAGCAACATGTCCAGGCCTTGATTCCGTGGGAGGGCGCGCGTGGGACACTCCCCAACGACCATGCTCTTTAATCACACTCCTCAAAAACGGCGCCCTGTAATTCCCATTTGAATCAGGCTCAAAAAACTTATCCGCCCTCAAACCATCCGCTGCAATCACAATACCATACTCGTTAGGTCATTTTATCGAACACCTATTGTGCGATGCAATTTCAACAAACATAGACCCAGCTACTCACCAACAATGAGCACGAGGCGCTTGGCGGGGCCGGAGAAGCGAGGTTTCACAAGTTCCATGCCGTGAACAATCGGGGTCTTGAAATAAATATCGAAAATGCTGAGCATGTAAACTGCGTGTAGTATAACTCCAAGGATTACAAGCCATTTCTCTCGCCCTTTCAGAAAGTGAGCTCGGGTTTTAAGAACGGTGGCTTCTGGTGATCTGAAGCTGTTTCGAACGCCTAAGATGCCGTCAGCTCCCCTCATTGTGTTCCAAGATTGGATTTTTAGGTGAGCTTAACAAATAAAGGATCTTGATAATCAATATTAAAGATGCTTAAACATGGGACTTGGCTTATTGGATCCAGATCCTGTTCAAAAGTCAGAAAACAGTTCAACTGCTACTGGGCTGCCACTGCGATGCAAGCGTACAACCCCCGAGGCGTAGTGTGCAATGTGTTATGCTTGGAGTGTTCTTTCTTTTTTACCTTTTTTCCTTTTTTACTCTTTTTCTTCATGAATTTTATGTATTAATGTTACAAAATTGAATATTGAAATAGCAAAACAATAATAACTTTATTTTCTTAATAAATTTGAGATACATAGATAAAAAACTATTGTCTTTTTTTAGTTTCAATTGTTTGGTCAATTTTATTACCATTTGTGTTGTTTGTATTTTAGCTTAAATCTTTTGTTTAATCAGTGATTTTTTTTAAGCGTATTTGATCAGTAACTTTATACTACACTAAAGCTATGAATCACGAAATTATTTATCCCAATTATGGCGTCACTAAATTGCCCTTAGAGTAATGCTATATACCACCGTTTTCATACCACCGAATTTTCACTCATTCTATTATTAGTAAATAATTATTTGGATTTAATTAATTCAATTGAATTTAATACATTCATACTTTCTAAATCAAGGGGGAGGTGAAAAATCGGTGGTATGAAAACGGTGGTATATAGCATTACTCTTTGATATAACAACCAATATACATAATAGTTAATTTCTTTATGAATAATGTTTATATACCAACTGTCATTTTTCTTCATTTTGCACTAACCATCGATATGATAAAATATTAATTTATTATGATAAACATAAATTATAAAAATCCAATTAAATATATTATTCCATTTCATTATTACCAAATTTTTTTAAAAAAAAGTGACGAAATAGTGAAAAAGAATGGTGTAGAATAGCATTTATTATTTCACATTACATCACACACTGAAATGAAGTTAATTTTTAAACCTAACCTCAACTCTAGTATTTGTTTCATTGTGAAAAAAAAAATTCACACCCCACTTAAAATTAAAAATCTTTTTTGTATTAGGAAACTAAATAGATGCATTTACATAATTTTTAACTGATGAAATGTCCAGATTCAGTAGATAAAATGCAAGAATCAATGTCTTAATCATGCACATTAATCAACAAACTTGCAAGGAAATGATTAATTTCCATAGATTAGGTTGATTATTATTGACTTACAATACTCAAAATAAAAAACATGATTTGATTCATAAGAAAAAATAAGTTGTAAATTGGATGTTGATGATCCTCAAGGACACTTGAGTTTCCCATAACGAGTGGTCATTTCAGAGTAGCATTTGCCGCATACTTGTGTGTTTCCATACTGTCCTGGTGGCACACATTTGCATCTTTCGCAGCAAGTCAAGCAAGCTCTCAAGCACACATTTTTCCTTGAATGACTTTTGCACCTTACGACGCATGGTGGAATGCACTCTGTTCGTATATAAGTTTAGCCAAAAAGCACCATACAAAAAGTTGTGTTTAGTTGCATTAAAGGGGATGAAAATGAAATGTTTGTTTGAATTTAGAATGTAAGAGAAGGGAATTATAACCTGTTCTGTTTCTTGGTGGTGGAGGTGGTGATGCGGTGGCCGGTGGAGGAGGAGGTGGCAGTGCCTTGGCTGGTGGTGGTGGTGGAGGTGGCGGTGAAGTCTTATAAGTTGGACTTACCACAGGGGTGATTGTGTTACCCTATATATGTGTATCAACATGTCATAACCAATGTTCAGAACAAACTCATTTTCTTATTTGTAAGGCCAAAAGTACTCAAGTTCATCTAATATATAAGCTGGTCCAAGAATACCTATAAAAAGTTATATATATATATATATATATACAGGATAATGTATAGTTTGAGTATTACCTGAATAAGGATTTCATTGTTCCATTCTGATGAGACCTACAAAACCAAATAGATATAATAAAACCTCATAACACTTTGAATAAAGAAATGCAAGAAAATAGGAGAGAGATAGAGACACACCTTGGTGTTAATTAGAAGAAAACAAACCAGCACAAGAAACACAGCTTTTGAAGCCATTTCCTTAACAACAAAATAAGCTACTTAGTGATGATATCAGTGTAAATCAACTAGTGGTATTTATAGGCTATGTTTGGTTTTGCCAAGTCTTTCAGGTCATTAAATTTGCCAGCCTCAGCAGACCAGTATTCAAATTCCAATGAGACATTACCTTATGGGTCCCTGTGGTTTAAGTATTCAACCCATTACCCACATGCAATAAGCCTTGAATGAATTAAACTAATCATTTGTCATCATTTTTGAGGTTGAGATTCTACATGTAAAGCTTTAATATGTTAACCACAAGGCTTGTTGGGTTCATAATTGAGTCCTTATTGGTCCAATAATAATACATGTGTTTTGTCATTGGACCCAATTGGACCCAACCCACTTTGAACCCAACCCAAATGGACCCAACCAACCCAATTGCCACTCCTATTTTTTTTTTTTTTTAATGACAAGGGAACCCGTAGCCGCTACCATTAAGTGCGCACTGGGTAAACCCCGCTCTTGTGTAATAGTCTGCAAACCACACAAGAGAGGTAAACCAGCCTAGGTTGCCCATAGCTGACAGGCTCACAGTAGAGAAGGCAAATAGGCATTCCCTCATCAGGATTCGAAACCCGTGACCAAGGCCACAACATTCACATGCCCTTACCAACTCTACTGGAGGTTGCCCACGCCACTCCTATTTTAAATGTTTATCTACTTGTTAGTTTTTTTAGTACTCTAATCTAATGCTATATTGTTTCTAAGGGTAATATGATTGTCTAGAGTCTTTGATTTCTGGAATCTAGTAAGAGTAATTACTAGATTGCATGTGGTGGACTGTTAGATTCACACAATGGTCCATGATGAGCCATAGAATATGTTCATTGTTACATAGGATTGAAGGTGCTTTCTGGGTTCTTAATGATCAAGTTGGTCCTTTTTAATCTTTTGGACAGTTAAATAAAGATATAAAACTTTAACAACAGAGATACTCTCAAGACCCAATACATGTGGTATCACATGTATGTCACTGGCGTTAGTCAAATTAGTCAGTACTGTGTTACGTTTAATTGCTTAAAATACACTGAAATTTCAATATTAAGTGTTTCTGAAAAGTCCAAGCAGCCACAAACTTCAGGGATATTACATATTTTCATCGATGTCCCTCAAACTTTAACAAATTATGTTTCTACATCAAGTTTTTCAGACTTTTGCAAGGACCTCCGTTCCGTCTATATAAAGTTAAAGATTCTGTTAATTCTGGGGTCAATTCTGTTACTCTAAATTGTGATAAACATATTTTGATATGCAAGGGTGATGAGATACAGATATGAACATAAACCATAAATACAGATTTGAATAATATATTCCTATTACATATTTGCCAAAAAGTTACAGAAATTGAAGTTTCTTAAGAAATATCGTAAGAACCTTTTTGGGTTCGAGGTATTTTTATCTTAACCAACATTTTTGCAGTAATGCCTGTGGCAAACTCATCCCCTGTATCGTTTTCTCAGCAAGTTTACAGAGATCATTTTATACGCAGCAGTATGTACATTCAAGAAACCAAAACTAATAAAATACTGCTGAGAAAAGGAAATACGAGCATTGATCCCTTGAATTATCTCCATTTCAGCTGTCACTCTTGCAATATTCAGACTGCAAAACTAATAAAATACAAAGGGAAAAAGAAGAAAACAAAAGATTATCATGTAATGTATGATATTGCTTCAACAAATATTGTTCCTACGTACATGTGAGGAGAATACGTCCATTGATATCTACATCCCAGTCGATAATTCACCGTGCAACACCCAAGATAGTGCTTTCATAAATGGAAAGGATTCTTGGGACATAATATGAGGAGCTAATATGATTCGTATATGTAATAAGTGACTATAACAACTATGTCACCAATGATATAAAACACCATGATACATTACATTCTTATTTCATGATAGCTCTAGAGTTTTAGGCTACACTCAAAGAACAACCAGATATACACTACAAAAGTTATCTACTGAATATATTGTCCACAAAAGTAAAGCAAATAGTGTTCTATCGCCCAGTTGAGCTATGTAAAGGGCCAGAAATGCACCACACTAAACAATATTGCATGTGAAATTTTACTGAATCCCCCTGAGATGTGATCAAGGGAGCGAACTCTTACATTTCAATTAAAAAATTTTGGTACAATTTTTCTACTGAATCTAGTAGTTCCCAGGGGTAAATAAAAAGAAAAATGTAATATTAATATGCTAGCCGAAGATAAATGGTATACATTAGTGGCCACAATTTATAGAATTTTCAGATATTGATCAGAATTATGAACTTAGGTTGCAAAAGAATACAATAATTTCACGGCAGTGGTGATGGCCAAATACATCCTACCTCTGCATTTTCAAATTTGGACAAGAAAATACATAAAAATCTCAACGAACCAGGGGTACAAGCTCTAGCTGAGATCTTCTTCATCCTGGAAGCTCAAATTTAACGTTTGCAACTTGAAGCCCGAGCCTTGTATTATCTCAACCAAATTTGAAGCCACCCCTGTAGCTTGCACTGTTGTTTGCTTTGTTAACTGCAAAAAGAAGAAAACATGCCAACTTACTACATATACACTACTCATGAAACCATTATGTTCTAAGTCTCATATTGATTGCCTTAGAGTTAATATCCACTTAAAAAAGTGAGAACAAAGAGTAAAAATTGATTGTAAGAAGCCATGAGTAATGAAAATCACCTCCACGGTGGCAAGACCCTCATGTACTTGTACTTTGAGATCCGTAATGCCTTCTACTTCCTATAAACATATGTTTTAGATGTCAACATATATATCAATGTGTGTATCAAATGGCTTATCTACAGACTACAATTTCGAACAACTACATATTATGCTATTTTGCAATCCTTTTCTAAATTCTCGCCATGGAAACAATCTTTATGAGCGACATGAATACTAATAGGTAAAGCTTCCGCCTTGCAGGGTAACATTTCACCATTCTTACAGTAAAAATGAAGTCTTATTTCTTAGCGTCAAAAAACTCGAAATGCTCCTCTTATGGGAAGAGAAGGAGATGATCCTAAAAATAGGAGGAAATAATCCTAATACAGATATAATATGTGAATACAACATATTGAGCAAATTGTAAACTTTTTCAGCCCAAAGTTCCTAGACCACTCCACCTATCTTTTTTTAAGGAGTAAATAATGGCATCAAATTAATAAGCTTAGTTCCATTCAGAACTCTCCATTCAGAGAGAATACCTCTAAAGCCTTGGTGACTGCAGGAATAGCCGAGTCAGTCATGGTTCCTTCTGCCTGCACATATTGAAACCAGATACTCATCTAGACAATTCATCAAACACTTGAGTGACAGCATTAATGACAGATTAGCAACTCTACCTGAAAAAACATGTTGAGCACGTCGGAAGGCGAGACGGGAACAGAAACAGTCTGATCGGACGCGGCTGTGGCTTGTGGCGGAGATGCTTCTTCTTCCGGGACAACAGTTTCTTCTTCCTCCGCTACAGCTCTTACTTTTGTGTGCCTTAAACAAATGTGCTTATTGAACTTCACCAGTGATGCAGTGGAAGATATGGTTCGAAATTTAATGCAAGGAAGATGAAACCGAACTGGGCTATAGGCATATGATGGAGAAGAAGAGAGACGAAAAGCAGAATTAGGGCCACAAAGTGAGACGGTAGCCATTGTTGTTGTAGATCAGTGAAAGTGAGTAGTTAGTTTTGTGCAACAACACTGTCGTTCCTATTCTATCCACAAATGGATTGGGGTGGGATGGGGAGAGATACAGTTAGGTTGGAAATAAAATATTTCTAACCAGAAAGGAATTTGATTTAATCGAATTTAATTATATTTTAAAAAACAAATAATCAATTAAAATCTAAGTATAGTTCACTTAAAATATAATTGAAAATAAATATTCCTACCCAGAAAAGATTTTGATCTAATTGAATTTAATTATATTTTAAGAAATAAATAATCAATTAAAATCTAAGTATTATATAGGACTTGTTTTGTTCATTAGATAAGCCCCTATTGATTAATTTATCCAACATTATCAAGTGTTTGGTTCATGTTATATTGGCCCGCTATTGATAACACGTGTGTTATCTTGTTTTTGAATGATAACTTAACTTCCCAAAAGGGTGAGATAAATTATAATGAGAAAGTTAAAGTGATCATTGACAAAAATATCCATCAAATTGTATCCTAATTTTGGGGAACTTTAATATTTGAAGGACAAAGAAGTAATTAGGTATTTTATTGGGAATAGATTGTGGGATTATTAAAAATGTGTCTAACATACCAAACAAAAGATTGATAATTTTATCTGATAGTGAATAGTAAATTTAGAGCTTATCAGTATTATCAATTTTATCTCATCTTTCATACAAAACGAGTAGAGTCTGGACTAAAATTTTCTATAATAAATTGGTAAATTTATATTTTTGAATACTTCGAGCAAATTAAAATTCCCTTATATGTCGTTCCCTACTTCGAGCAAATAAATTACTTTTTCATCTTTTACTAAATGACATTCTTGTGTTAAAACTTTAATTAAACAATTCAGTTTCAAAAACTCGAATAATTTTCAATATCTTCTTCATCATTATTCACCAATCACCACCTTCCACTTGGACCTATTAATGGACTGGTTGTTTAGAGAAAGTACCTAAATTCAAAAAAGTAAATATATAGCCCAACTCAAATATTTGATTTGGATCTAATCCTGATCCAGACCCAAACATAAACTTAAATCAAACCAAACCAAACCAAACCAGATCTAATTTAGGCCCAGATTATTAGGCCCAACAGTCAAAGCCCAAATATCTTACATATTTAATTCAGCCGAATGTATGGGAAGCCGAACCCACAGTTGAATACGGCCCATAAAAGTTTGGGTCTAGACTCTAGATGATAGGCCCAAATAATAATAAACCAAATTTTACGCAGTTCAAATTGTAGAGGCCGTTTGGCCCAGCTTTAGAAAAGCTAGATCGCAATATTATAATATGTTTGGTCCCTTTTCCTATAATTTCATTTGAACATTTTTTTTTATTATTATAAAATGCATTTCGGAAAAGTTAAAAATCCTAACTTTTGTTACAATCAATTCCATAAGAATCAATTATTATCCCATAATCAATTATGCAAAAGTTTGGCCAATCTCACTCCAAAGAGTATAGTTAGACCTTACCCACAACTAGAATAAATCAATAGTATATGGTATCTTCTGTCATAACTTATTAAAAACTTTGATTTTACAAAAAATGTGCAAAAAAAAATGTATACTTTCTCAACAAATGTTGCATCATATTTTAACAAACTTTTAGAACTAGTTTTCCATCTTTTGTTCACATCAATGATACTTGTTACATACCCTTTGTGGGAAAACTTAGAAAATGTGGTATAAAACCTGGAATTACACCATCTGCTAACTCATACAAACTAAACACAGAACAAAAACTACTCAAGCCACCACCAATATAGGAAAGGTCATTTATATTCAATAGTATATCGATAACTTGAAACACCGATTATCCATGTAAATTATACAATTAAAGAATCAATTCTATTAAGCTATCTCTCATATCCATTTATCTTTGAAACTCAATCCAGCCCACAAACTGCACCTTACACAACTGGAAATCGCTTCATCTTCTTCAACTGTATGTAGCAGTACAAGTTTTTGCAGAAAAAAAAAATTGAATAAAAATATCATCACCATTCTTAAAACCTCTCATCTAGCTCATTTGCTCCCCGATTAAATCTAATCCCACCACTAAAAACGACAATCCCTGAAACATCAGGTAGTAGAAATGGATCCCCTGTTCAGACAGAAGGCTTCTTGCAGCTGCTGTAAGAAGAAGAAAAGACAGGCAAAGTTCTTTTCTGAAAATCTTGTTCTTCTTCTTCTTCACAACAGGGGTCATTTGCTCTTTCTGTTCGCTTAATTTCCCGAGCATTTCTAAACCAGAATCTGAGAGCCGTCTTTGAATCTTTTCCTCGTTCAGAGTTTTAGATTCCCTCTCAGCAAGGCTTAGCAAATCGGATTCTGATGAACGGCCGGTTTTTTTGGTCACGACCCATTCGTAAGCACTTCCAAGCTGGAACAGCCCCGAGACCATTGCGTTGAACTTTGTAACGGACATTGTGTTTTCGAAGAGTAGATATGGCATTAGAAACGGGAACGATTTTGGCGAAGGAAGAATGTTGAGAATCGACATTACAATGGGGACGTAACAGATGACCCAAGGGGGAAGCTCTGCTTCTGGGACGAACATGGTTAATGGCAGTATGATGCAAAACAGAGTGAATGAGTAAAAGGGTAGTATAAGTTTCCTTAGTAAAAAGAATAGGAATATCAAATTTGCCTTCTTCCACACTGATATCTGCAGGAATAACATAACCAAAACACATACTTAGTCAAATTATAGAAAGAAATAATGATGATAAACGAAAATGAACGAAAACAGAGCAATGTGATATACCTTGGCAGTTAATATTGCAGGAAGGCAAAGCCTGAAGAGCTGCATGGGGCCTGAATGCCAACGGTGTTGTTGTTTCTTGTATGCTTCATAAGACTCTGGTAATTCACAAAGAACCTTAACATCGTTGAGGTATATGAATTTCCAGCCATGTAAATGGGCTCTAACAGCTATATCCATGTCCTCTACAGTTGTTCTTTCGAGCCATCCACCAGAATCCTCCAGGGCCTTGATTCTCCATACACCAGCAGTGCCATTAAAACCGAAGAAATTGAGAAAAAGCCCGTTTACTTGCTGTTCTACCTCGAAATGGAAGCACAAATTGATGTTTTGGAGTCTAGTGAGTAAGTTTTCATCCTTGTTCACAAACGACCATCGAGCCTGTACAAGGCCTAACTCGGGATTTCCCTGAAATATGGTAAAAATCTTTCAATAAGAACATTCGTAAGTGCTATAATATAATAAGGGTGTGTTTGGATTATAGGAATCGAGCCCACAAATCCATTCTAACTTGAACTCATCCAAACAAGCTGAATGAACTTGTTGATGAATTTCAAACCAAACACATCCTAAGGGACAAGTTTGTTCTGTACCTTGAAATGAGGGACGGTGAGTTTGAGAAAATCGGGGTTGGGTGTGAAATCAGCATCGAGTATAGCAACAAATTCATAGTCTTTAACATAGTCACAAGCCATGGCTGATTTAAGGTTGCCAGCTTTATAACCGGTTCTGATAAACCGGTGCCTATAGATTATATTCACACCCTTCTCTTTCCATGAGATGCATTCATCTCTTATCAAATGCTGTAAAAGTTCATCATCTGAATCATCCAATACTTGAACTAGAAATCGGTCCTTAGGCCAATCTAGCTGGCAAGCCGCACCAATTGATTGCTCGTATACCTTTAAAAACGTGAAACACAACATTTATTACAAAAATTCCAAAATTAGAGTTAAAAAAGGATAAGGGGCTATATCGAAACCCTTTAGCTAATGATCATTAAGTTGATTTAATTCACTGTTAAGAGACCCTTTTTCGTTTAAAGCTTATATTTTACAGATCAGAAGAATCTGCAGAAAAGGAACATCAGAAATTGACATGATAATTGGAAACAGAACAAAAGGAATAATACAGCTCTGTTTTAGCTTTTACCATTTGTTGGTATACCTTTAAATTCATAAAATGCAGAACTAAACCCTTTTAGCAAATTGTCATTTTATCAATAAACTCTACCCCAAATCCTAAAAGCCCCTTTTACTTTTAAGGGCTTATATATATTCCAGATCACAAGAATCTAAGGAAAAAGATGATGAAAAATTGACCTGATAATTGAAACCATAACAAAAAAGGAATAATACAGCTCTGTTTTTTAATTACCTCTCTTTCATTGCACATGGGAATCTGAACAAGAACCATAGGGAAACTTGATCCATCTTCAATGTCAGAAATCTCCTCTTTCACAACAGGTTTCAACTTCTTAAACTTAATCCAGAAACAACCCATACATTGCACAAATCGATCCAGAGATTGAATCATGAAAAGCAGAATACAAAACTTGGAGAGCATAACAATCATGGGAGCAACATAGTCAACCCTGAAATTCAACCAGGCCATATAAGACCACTGCACCAGATTATTCTCAACCTCCCATGGATTAACCATACTCAAATCCCATTTATTGAAATAAGCAAAAATCTCTATCACCAGTGCAATTACTGAAATAGCAAGAAATGCTTTAATAAATCTGTACAATCTGCCCCTGTATTTCGGGTCCTCTTCGTTCGAATCGGAGGAGGCAATGCGCTTCTTGACCGACCCGAAAACTGCCCACAAACTTACAGCTATCCATGGAATGAAGGCCAGAATCCTGTGAGCTTTTAGTAACAGGACCCAAGTGAACTGCTTGGGGCTTGCAGCTTTCTGCTTCTTTATTGATCCAGCTTTTGAATCGTTCACCTCTATCAGAGATATGTTTTCGGGCTTTTCCAGTGTGATTACAACTGTGTTTGGTGCCATTGATGACAAATCAAGAAATTTCAACCCTGATTAAATCAAACCCTGATGAGAATACTGGACAATAGAAACAATGGGGTTGACCTGGAGAAATATTTTAGCTGGGAGATTTTATACAGTGTCACGCCATTATTTGAATGGTGAAGATAGTACACATGCTATGTGACATCAATGGTTGTATATATATATATATATATGTATGTATTTATATATATATGTATCAAATCTGGATCTAAAAACAGAAAAAAAAAATGGCACAAACTTCAGAAATTCAGTTAGAACTCAGTTTTCTCCCACACAAGAGAGAGAGAGAGAGAGAGAGAGAATATGCTTATGTTATGTGCTATATTTGAAGGTACAAATAGAGAAGCTGAAAGATTGTTAATTATAATAAGGTTCCACTGTCTCTGTCAGTGCCTGGTGAGGTAGATGGAAGGTTCAGGGGTAAATATTTTTTTTAATAAAGAAAACAATTATTACTTTATAAAAAGAATTATCATTAGTGTTTAATTAGTATTTTAAAAACAAAGACAGTCAAATAATTAAATTAAGAAGTGTTTATATGATTTTAGTTCTTTTGAAGAACCATTTAAAATGGGAAAAATGAAAATCACAAGACTCACGTCACCACGTATAGTGTCGGTGTGAATTAACAGACAGTAAATGACAACTAATTAACAGATAATATAATATAATACTCCCAGTTAAGAAGCTTCCTGTCTTGTCTTTTTAATATTTTTTTCAAGGACGGTTCTTTTTTTTTTTTTTAATTAATTATTCTTACTCAAGCATAATCATATTAAATTAATTAATTTTTAATTTGTTTTTGTTTTTGTTTTTACTAGGAAACTTTTACTATTTGGCTCTTTGGTTGTACCAGGATTGTGTTTTAGTTTAATATTTTAGTGAATAAATTCTAAAAGTGTATATAGTTTTAAAAAAGTTTTTTTTAGACTAACATTCATTAATTCGAAAAACATATTACTTTTTGTTATAAAGTTAGGAGTTAAATTGCTTCTATCAATTTTTACAATAGTGTTGATGGGTGCTCTGCAAATGATATTTAATTTCAAAATAATGTTATGACTCGTGGTAAATAGTTGAAATCAATTTTATTCAATTTATTTTTTAAAATAGAGTTTTTTAAGATAAAACCATATATTTTAATTAATACCTTATGTCAAACATTTGGCCTCCAATCATTAGCTTATTATAACATTAATAAAAACTAAGGAAATGTAAGAGGTGACTTTGAAAGATTGGAAATTTGGAATAAGGGTGAAGTAATTTATGATCATTATCCTACGCAATAAAAAGGAAATAAAATTTAAAGAAGGAGAAATTAATAATATAATTATTTTCCAATCAATTTTTTTTTTCTCGTGGGACCATTCCCATTGGCCCTCCACTGTTGATAGCGCGTTACGTTCACATTCTGTCATTAGAGAAATAATTAGTGGGATTAGACAAATCTCTTTTTTCTCAGTCAAGGTCATGAGTTGTCTTTGAGGATTGTTTTTTTAGATTTTTAGACCCCGAATTTTGACCTAATTATATTTAGGGTGAATTTCGTTTAAATCTCATTACATAAATAATTATTCAAAAATTTAACAATCTAATGGATATAAGAAATAAATCAGATATTATATACACCGTATTACTTTGAATCTCATTACATAAACATGCATGCCTTATACTGATTCAACTATTAAAAATATATGGAAAGCCATAAAAGAAAAGTCATCATATATATTATTATTATTTTTTTTATATTTTTGTGGTTCAAAATAATAATTGTGAAACACGGCGTAGAAAAGTAAATCAAAACAGAAAATTAAGTGATGTAATAATAATGCCCACAATAAGCAAAAAGACAGATTAAAGTAACGACCTGGAAGCAGCCATGAAGTTAAGTTTCGAGTTTCAATTGTATGACCAAATTTTTGTTGTTTTTTTTCTATCCACCGAATAAAATCCCAAGTTTATAATACAGCTCATTGGGCTATTCATTTTGTGTACCCAATAGAATTATTATTTTTAGATATTTTTGGGATTTAAATACTTGATATAATGACTATATTTTGGATATTTAATATTTAATTTCTTGTAATAATCCTGGACTTAGATTTTGAATTATAAAAACTTCTACATTTTTATACCATCTATTAATAGGAAATAGTTTGTTAAACGAAAATTCATCATCTTTTTCTTTCAATAAATCATACTAAAGTTAGCTACTAACTAGATTATGGTTAAATTCTTGAGTGTAGTTTTGTTAGTCACCAATCACCATAGTTTGTTTATGGTTAATGATACAAGTATACTTTGTAACATGCAAAAGGGTGATTCTAGAAAATTAAAACAGGATCATTTGAGTTGATTTGTTATAATTTATTGAATGTACCAACACGAAATGTTTTAACAAAATACTTTTTAATCCAATAATTTATAACATACTGATTTTATTAGATCTGACCTGTTATGGAATTTCTTCGTGCATGCATAACTATGATGCGACAATTTCAATATAGTAATTAATTGATTTACATGCAAAAATAACATAAACAAGTACTACCAATGTTATTCCTTCCTTGTTTTTACCATATATTATTTATTAATTATTAAGTCCGTCCCAAGTCTGCATAAGTTTGTTAGACACACAAAAATTTAAAGACATGCAAGGGTGTAATTTTAAGATGAATTGAATCTGAAACTAATTATATATATTTTTTTTGAATGAAAAATAGATATTAAAAGATGCCTATGTTTGACCTTTCTTTTATCACCACCACCTTTCACGCCATGATCACAATTTTCTCTTCTTCTTTTAGATCAAAAAACGTGTTACAAATGTCAGATTTAGATCCATTGATCACTGCTAACTAATCAGTCAATCAACGTTACGTGAAGCAATTGAATATATACACACCACTTGAAAATTATTGGAATTTTTTTATTTAATAGCATCATAATTTTGAACAATTAATTTATGCTTATGAGATAATTAATTAGCCAGATTTGATTTAAGTCAACATAAATCAGTTCTCACTTAACAAGATTTTTATCAAACAATCTTAGCACGCACAGCTGTTAGAGTCAATTAAGCATAGTTTATTTAAGTTCAACTATATTATTTGTACCATTTATACAATTTTCCCCACTCTCTGACCCTCAATTATTTAGAAAATAAAGTACATTAATTTTCAATGGAACTATATACAATTTTGGCATGATGCATCACCTACCTCTACCTGTACATGCACCACTCCATATGTATACAAAAATTATTGTATTTTAATGCTTCTAATAAAATTTAAAAATATCATTTTTATTTACATTCTAAACGATGTAATTAAAATGTCATCATCAGTAAATAAAATTATTAATAGCCTTCACTTTGATAAGTGACTATTCTACCCTCAAGTTCTAACCATCACACCATATTTCTTTTTGTTCTTCACTTATACCCCACAAATATTATTAGCCAAAATACATGATATGTGTTTTGTTCATAACATAGTCATGGGGGCTAGCGTGTGATGCACCTTATCAACCAAGCAATGAACCAAAAATTTAATCTGTCAGTGTCAGTACATTTTACAACAAACCGAGTCCAATAGTAATAAATCAGTCAGTGTTTAATAAATTTTATAAAAAATCGAGTCCAATAGTAATAAACCAGAAACATCGATAATCAAGATTTGAAATTTTTTGTAACAAATTGTATACCATTATAAAGTGTTTCAAAACACGCCCTCGAACTTTACCAAATTAACTCAATTAAATTTGATTTATTATAAAAACAATATATTTTCTTTGGCAGATAGAAAGGGCCACATGTGATCAATGTTCCCATTGCAAAATGATCCCATGTGATGGGCTAACCTGTTATTGGCTGTTCACAAATTGTTAAATTTATTTTACATCTAATAATTGATCAAATCTTATTTCTAATAGTTACCAATTTTTTTTTTTTTTTTTGTAGTTTAATTAGATTGTATGTTGGATGCAAAAGTACACTGCATTAATAGCCACGTTGGTGTGTTAATTAGTGGGAGCAGTGCCTCATAACAAACAGCATCTCCTCCACATGCACCTGTTTTGACTTTGCTTTAATATCACAATTAGTAACCTCATAAATAAATATATCATATATTTATTAAAATAATATCTCAATAGCTCTCTTATTATTTAAATATATTGGAATTATTTAATTTAATTTAATTTATATACACAAGGCCTACAGATTGGAGGGAAAGGACAAGAATTTATTTGACTGTACATAATCAGATAAGGCAAAGTAAAAAATTGACAGTTTGTATATAAATTTAGTTTGGTTTGTGAATATTTATAGCCAGCATGAGGGGCCTTTGTGCATTGTGTAATCTTGCAGTTAGGTAAGGATAGGGTTACAAACATCCAAGTCCTGTTAATGTCAAGTTGGCACTATAATGGACCAACTGATTGTTACCAATTAGAGACATCTAATAGCCATTGAAATATATGTAAGCTTTCTGGGGAAGAAGGATTGTGAAATTGAAGATGGGTTATGTGACAATTTACACATATATATATATATTCAGGCATTCAGTACTTTGATATAAAGTTCAAAGGGTTTTTATTGTTTTGTTATATATTGAAGTATTGAACCTCAATTTTAATTGAGGTTTATAAACACATGAAAACATTTAATAAGAAAGAAAAATCACAAAATACATGAAACATGGGAACAAGGAATGTGTCTTCATTAAAGTGCAACTAATAATTTGTGTACCAATATAGTAGAGTCCAGAAAGAACAAAATATGACTGTAAGAAGGTATGGAAAAAGGTTGAGTTTCCATGCTAGCAGCAGATTAGGACACAATCATGGCTGCCAAAACTGACAATTGCTAAATTCAAAGGAAAATTCCAATCCTTGTTAACAATAACAGCCATAGGATTCTTTATCTTTACACTCCATTTGGTCTTTGGATTTTATAGAAGAAAAGTATTAAGAAAACGGTCTCCACATTTCGAATAATAGAATTTTATGCTTCAATCATTAGTCCTTTTCATTTTTCTCGCCAAAATCGATGGTCAAACATAGCAGATAAGAACAAATATACGAAGAACGCCATCATGCCACTAGTCAATGTAATTTTTTCGATGTAATAGCTCAGTCAGATAACCTGCTCTCCCATAAAATATCTTCATAGCCACATTCAGACAGGAATGAGTAAGCAGATTCATAGAACTGCAGCTGTAGTTTACAATATAGAATGATTATATGCTTATGGGCGATTTTCTCGTTATGCTCACATATTCACAGTACTGAAACTAATACCATAGGGCAAAAGCAACTGAAATACCTGAGGGAGAAAGACCTCAAATGAGAGCTGGAAACAGTTGCAAACATGAGGTATATCGAGAAGATATGGGCGGATATCTTTGTTGCAAGAGACTGGTATAGAGGCCTTGCCATATCATCTTAAAATTACAAAGAATACCAAAAGCAAATGTATGCACATATTTGGCACGAGGAAGTAAAGCGAAACGATGCATTATGAAAGGCAGGAAAAATGTCGAAAGTACAGTAAAAATGACCATGCACATCATTAAAATGGAGGCAAACACTTAGTAATTGCTGAATTTCCTTTCTATTTAAGGTTTATATGTGTATCTATTCATGGATAAGCTGCCCAATAACTTGTAACATATGAAAAAATGGTTGAATGATGGTAATGAAAACTGGTAGTTACACATTGTTCCCACGTGTTGACTCATGACGAAAAAGGTCATCTTATTTGCTATTACGAGACTCTTAAACAATGCTCAAAAAGAAATATTCTAGTTTGCACTTTAGATTGCACGCTCAGAGTAGGTAACAAATTAGCGAAATTTCAATCCTTGAAACTAACGAGCTGAAGACTGCTAAGCTCCAAATAAGTTTTCTTATATGTCTACATATATTGGTGAAAACTGAAAACTAATCCTAAGTGACAGGAAAATTAACAATATATCAGATATATGCACGAGTTTCATGACATTTTAGGAAGCTTCAAATTGGGTGATATTGTACTGGATTTCAAGTAGTTCACCAAGCCTCTTCACAATCTACCAACATAATTAATTCCTTTACATAAAATTTGTGCGCAAGTAAGAGGGAAAATCGCAAAGGCACTACAGTCATAAAAGCAAATCATTATCATAAACATCGATTATTGATATGAGGATCCCTGTATTTACCTCCATTAATGATGGGTTTCAAAAAGATAAGTAGCCAATATTTATGCTCAGACTACAGCACACATGTTAAGTGCTAACATGTCCGCATGTTATATATTCTATAATTCCTCGAGTAGCATTTGGAAAGGGTATAGTGGCAATAGAACAAAACACGGGATATTTTAGCATGAGAATGTGCACAAAACTGCATAACATCAAATTGCATCATGCCTTAGAACTGTAAAATCATAATAACCAGAATAACAAAACCCAATTCAGGAGAAAAATGTACTATAAAACAGCAAAAATAATTATTAAAAGTCTATCATCACTTATATATGGTTGGACTAAAGAAGTACTTAACTATGCAGATAAGAGAATTTCTCTGTGAGGCATATCATCAAACATTTAAACACACAATAACAACTGAAACCACTCAAGCTCACAGTCTCACACACGTCCCTCTGTTCTGCTAATACTAGTCAATTAAGCATCAAAACTCAATACTCCCAGCACCAGAAGCTTTTGGATATCCATTATACTCCAATTTCACATTCAAGCTAGCACAAATAGCCCTAAACTTAAGCCTCAACGAATCAATTATATCAGAAACTGACTCATTTTCCGGTTCAGAGATAGGATACTTGTGAAGCAATTCATCCATCTGCTTGATTGTTTTCTGAATTCGGGTTGAGATGAAATTTGGATCGACCCGAATCGCGGAGCTCCAGACATCGATGCAGCCCCTGTAAAAGCCCAATTCTTCGCCCACTTCGAACCCAGTTTTGAGGCCCACTTGTCGGCCCTCTTCTTTTCCGGAGATTAATCCGTCGGCGTAGCCCTCGTCATAGCCTTGTTGGAAGTGGGTCTCTTCTATATTTAAAGAGGACTCGAAGATGTCTTCAATGGCGTCCATGCATATAGATTTCGCGGGTTGTGATCTCTCAAGTTGTCGGGTTAGTCTTATCTCTCTCTAGTTTCAATTTTTGGGAAATCGCATTTTTGGTGCTTGCACGATTAATGGGAAGAGCAATAACGACTTTGTTTTCATTGAGTTGAGGTTTAACTTTAATACTCATTACAATTACTCTATTAGTTTAAACTTTAAATAATTTTAATTGGAAATAATTACAACTAAAATAAGATTCACTAAATACTATTTTATTGTTCGATTTAAAGATATATCATTTAATTTTATATAATGTTCATGGACTCGTAATGTGTTGGGTTGGACCGACTTTTTAATATCAATACGCTCGAATTTTTAATTTCACAAAAAACTTTCTTTAATTTCAAATACAAAAATCCAAAAAGAAATAGAAAGAAAGAAATGCAAAAATATAAGAAAAGAAGAATTTATAAAAGACTAAAAGAAAATTTCAGTATGCTCTCTTAACTATTACAAATAAAATGGAGTGGTACAAAAAGCTTTATCAAACTTTCAAAACAAAGAACACAATTAATAACATAATCAAACAAAAAAAAAAGAGAACGAATTTACGAAAAAGTTGACAAACAAATGAAAAGAATTAACCCACAAAATGTAATCAATCATTTTTTTACAATAATATATGCCTCTTTTCAAAAACATAGGAGGTAATATGATTTTACCCCATCAATAATATCACATATCAATGATATCATATATATATACTAGCATCTCTGCACGCGCTACTCGCGTGCATAATTATTTTGAAATATAATTAAAAAAATTAATTAATATTAATTTAAAAAAAATATTATAATTTCTAGAGAGAGAAATGAAGATTTGAGAATAGAGGAGTGGTGGTTGGAGATTACGTGAGTTTTAAATTACACATCCCAGGGGTATTTTTGACAAACTAAAAAATGGTATGACAACTACCCAATCATGATAAAATCTCTATTTTACCCTCAAAATTATACTTAGATTTTCAAATTATAAAAAGACAAAAGGCTAAAATCTGTAAAAAGTCCCAAAATAACTTTCATTTTAGACACAAAAATGACTTTCTTTTTATAATAGTATAGATATATAATACTCTTATTATGCTTTTCAATAAGTGTTTAATTCAATTAGTAATTAGCTAAGTAAACATGTTAGATCTACCTATAAATTGACAATAATTGGATGAGTAACATGTTACATCTACCTAATCCATGAACTGGCATCAACACTATTATCATAAGTCAAACTAAACCAATATCTTTAGTTAAAATAAACTAGAAAATCACTATTTCAAGATCTCAAATAGTTAGAACTTGAACAAAAAAAGATCACTTCATATTAATGCCATAAAGACCTCTAACACACACAAACCATACAAAGAGATTGAAACATGAAAAAATCAGCATCAAATTGCATAGAACAATATCAGAACATTTTCCTCATCAAGAAAGATAGATTTCAATTTCATAGCTTGGCCAATACAGCTTCACTTCTGCTCTACTTAATGTGCTTAAGTTTAACCATCTTTTGCAGTTTTTACATCTTTTCCTATCCTAAAAACGTCGAGTTCACAACAAACTTACACGAATACAATCAGACCAAAACAATCATCGTTCCACACAAAAACGGTAAATTCCATTACCACATTTGATCACTTATTTCTTTCAACTGCGTTTTCTGATCGATGTATGTGCAAAAAACTGTGTGCAGATAGCGAAAAATTTAATCTATTCCAAGGGCAATGGGTTCAAGATTCGAGAGGCTCGTTATATACGAATTACAGCTGCAATACAATTCCATTCAAAACCAACTGTTTCTTGCATGGGAGAAAAGACAGAGATTTTCTTAACTGGAGATGGAAACCAGACAAATGTGAAATCCCACGTTTCGACCCACTAATGTTTTTTAACATTGTTAAAGGCAAGACAATGGCTTTCATAGGCGATTCACTTGCACGGAATCAAATGGAATCTCTTCTTTGTCTCCTCTCATCGGTTAGTCCTCAAAAAATTAATTTTTTTCTGCAAAATTTCATCTTGAAACTAATGAAGGCATTGAGAGTTTGATGTTTGATAATAGATTAATGATATAAACAACATAACTTAGAAATTAGAATCTAGCTAGCAGAATAAAGACTGTAACAAATGTATTACAGATTCGTATATATCTAAGGTCAAAGTTGTGCTTTAAATGTATAAACTTCATAACTTGCGATTCCCATTACTAAAACTTGTTCTTACAGGTAGAATCTCCGACAGCAGTATCCAAAGATACCGAAGATAGATTCGCAACATGGGAATTTCCTCAACACGATTTCACATTAATGGTGTTTTGGTCTCAGTTCCTTGTCGCCTCGACCGATGTACTAAATAACGGCTCAACCACCGGCAGCTTCAACTTGCATCTCGACAAAATCGACCCCAACTGGTCGGAAAAACTGCCGTCGTTTGATTACATAATTTTCTCCGACGCCATTTGGTTCGCTCGACAGCACTTCTTATACGAGAATGGCCATCTCATCGGGTGTATCTATTGCCAGGTTCCAAATGTGACAAATTTTGCCCCTGGGTTAGCCATTAAGAGAGCATTTAGGACAGCTTTTAAGGAAATCAACAACTGTAAGAACTGCAGGAAGATATTTACGTTGTTAAGGACGTTTTCGCCTTCTCATTTTGAGAATGGAGAGTGGAACACTGGAGGTGGGTGCAATAGGACTAGGCCATTGGACAGGGGAGAAGTTGAAGAGGGCAGGGCTGGTTTGGAATATAGGAAAATTCAAGTGGAGGAAATTGAGATTGCGAAAAGTGTGGGGAGGAAAGTGGAAATATGTTTGAAATTGTGGATGTGACTGAAATTATGTCAATGAGGCCTGATGGACACCCTGGTGTGCACTGGGGAAATCAATGGATGAAGGGTTATAGTGATTGTGTCCATTGGTGCTTACCCGGCCCGATTGATACATGGAACGAACTCATGTTTGAGATGATCAAGAGACCCGATGGGTTGTCATCAGAAATCGAGGCGAATTGATAAGTTTGGAGGGATGAATAGTTTCGAAACAAAAAGAAAAATGCACAGTTCAAACTAGAAAAACGAACCAGGGACGAATTTTCATTTTTAATCTATAATATAGAAGTATGAGCCTAGTAAAATACCCAAGATTGGATGGATACGACCCGTGTCTCAGTTTGACGAGGGCATTTTGGTCATTTATCATAGTATGGTATTTTAAACACAATTTGAGATGTCTTTAATGGTGTTCATGCATGCATAAATATTTTGCAAAGTTTTGTAATACTAGAGAAATATGTTAGAAGTTAATTTGAAATAGTAGAATAGGAGGTGACGTGAATCAGATTAGAACATAGGGTGTGTTTGGATCAAGTGATTTGAATTTATGGAGAGAATTTGGAGAAAAAATTTGAAATGACACTAAAATTGAGTCATTTCAAATCCATCATATTATGGAGAAAATAGCTCAAAGTGACTGTCAAGGAATTTGAAATACCTTGTTACTTGGATACATCCAAACAAACTTAATGAATTTATTAACAAATCTGAAATGTATAGATTTCAAATCCTTCAATTCAAACACACTCTTAGCGTCATTTATGGATTAACATTCTCAATACAATTGTCTTTCTTATATAAGCATTCTAACAAAGTCACAAAATATTGTCAGCTAATTAATTTATGAAAATAACATGTGTAGATGATGGAATCTCATTGGGGAAAAGTGGTCCTTTTAGGCTACATTTAATAATTGCCCTTCAAACCATAGATCTTGTGTCACGTATACAATCCTTTGCTCTTCAGAATTAAATAGTGCGATATTATTGTTGGGCTTTAGTATGTTGCTTTAATTTGCTGATTCTCTTTCTAATCCAATGGTCGTCCTTCCACCTTTTAATCCATTTGATCCAACGGTTCTCGTTCACCAACAATTTCATATTTCCAGCTTCATTCTGACATTTTCACTACTTCTATTTTCGATTAAGATTTTAGGGTATATGTCTACTAATAGTCGAGTTATAGCTAATAAATAGGAAAGAAAATATCAACATTTGATATTTAACATGTACGAGTATTTTATGAATTTTCATTTTAAGTTATGCCGAAAAAATTGGATAAAAATTATGAAAATGAGAAATAAATGTTAAGTTTTGTGATGGGTAACATACTAGTAAAAATGAATTACTCGAGAATTCCGTTATGGTTCGTTAATATACCATTTTATAAGATATATGTAGCTCGTACTTGGTTTTATATTATTAAAAAAATTATTTTGTATGAGTCATTAGTTGACAATAATTAATATATGATATTTGAGTTTAGTTGTTTACTAATCATATATTTATCAACAAATGACTTTGATTAATATCCAATCTTAAATGAAAATATTATTTTTTTTAGTCAAATATATTGTTTTATTCATCTACATGATATCCATCTATCTATCTATATATATACTAAACTGTTCAACTCTTGAGTCGCAGCAATTTAATTACAAGAATTGCATATTCAATTGATGTCCCATGCTCCTATTTATTTCTTAAATTAATATTATGGCATTGCTTATACAAGGAGAAACTAAATGATAACTATTTAGAGACAAGAAGTGCACTAGAGATAATGACATGCTTATAACATTGCCATAATGCTTAACTTAATTGAAAATGAAATTAATTAGATGCACACTTTTAACACAAAAAAGATTAAAAGAACAAAGTTGAGTTGACATTATAATTTAATGTTGATTTTAGCATAATGGTACTTATACATAAATGAATGGAAGTTAAAAAATGGACTACCTTGTAGTTTAATTAATATATTTTCAATTATTCAAAAGCCCACCAATAAAATTCGAAAAAATAAAATAAATAAATATTAGCAAATAGTGGGAAAAATACAAGGGTCCTGTAGCCATCATTGATATTGATATATATGGAAGCTTTTATATTGTATATAATAGGCCACAAACTTACAATATTTCATATTATATAGTTGAATATTTGTTGTGTGATAATGGGAAATAATGAATGGACTAAAGAACACCAGTTATTAGGGATGGCAAACGGGTCAAGTCAATACCCGTTTCGAACCCGTCTTGCTCAGGTCGAATCCAGGTTAGTCCTAATTATATATTATATAATTACTTATCTCGGACCCAAATTAGTCCTAATTATTCATTATAAATATGATAAATTTTAGGACAGCCATTTAGACTTTTATTTTTATTTGAATGTAAATGATTTAAATATTACTGTGAATAATTCAATTATTGAAATGAATTAACCTATTTAAATTTGTATTGTTGTGAATGATTGTATTTTTTGTGTTTACATTGTTGGACAAACTTCGAATAAATAGATAAGTTTCGGAGATTAGGAAAATTCGAGGCGAGACGAGCTCTTTCCTTAATACGAAATTGCACCGCTACAGGTGATACGGGTTGTGCACATGTGTCCCAAGATACAACGAATTCAGTTCTTCAGTATGACCACTCTAAACTAAAGAACACCATCGAGCTTTACTAACTGCTCAAACTCTCGAACGAGGAGGAAAGAATAAACATAGGACGTCACTATGTTTTGATACATCGATTACATACCGTAGGGGGCCTTATATATAGGTAAGGAATTAAATACAGAATCGAATACGATTAAATTCTGACATAATGTTGTCACTGTAACTGCCGAAACGTTTTATTAAAGCATAAATACCATGGCGATTTCAAATGACAACCAAGAGTTAAATTTAACGGGTACAGAAACGTGATCAACGTTTTTACCGGGATGATTCTATTCTGTCCGTAATTTCAGACGTCAGAAAATAAGAAATTTTCCAACAATCTCCCACACGAATGAAATTAACGCATGTTTGAGAGTTCAATAGAAAATTTATTACATCAGATAAGATAGCTTTCGGCCTTGAACCTTTCTTAGTGAAATATCATCGGACTCACTAGGCTCCCCAGTGAACATGTTGTCTTGAACTGGTCAGCCGTTCGTGTAAGCCCAGACAATGATATTCACATAATAAATTTTCGACAGCTTTCAGTTCTCACTGTTGGGTCCATTTTGGCCTTGGCACCCCATCTTGGATTCATAAGTGTTTACTCATACCACAGAGTTGAGGCGGCCGCCACCTCACACTTACATAGGTGACTTCCTATTAAGAGTAATCTGCTTTACCCCACTTCATATAGACAGTATAGGAATCATTAAAAGCTTAGCTTAACCTTTGCTACAACTTTACAGAACACGCACTTCTTTATCCTAGGCAATGGGTTAGAGTTTGAAAACTCTTAAGTGCTCCCCAGAACTTGCACAACTAAGTTTTCTCCTTGAACCATGATCTTGGGATCTCTAGTCAACATGGTAGGGTTCCCACTGTGTTCGTTCTTTACTTGTAGGCTTTAATCCCATTCCTCTAGATAGACAGTTTATTTGATCTCTAGGCAATCCTTTCGTCAAAGGATCTGCAATATTCTCCTTTGATTTTATCCAATCAATGTAAATATTTCATCAGAGATCAACTGCTTAATGGTATTGTGTCTACGACGGATATGTCTAGACTTACCATTATTACAAACCACTTTGCGCCCTACTAACTATCGATTGAAAGTCGTAGTTAATTCAGATAGGGGCTCTGGTTTTTCCCAATAGAAAATTACTTCTAACAAATTTCATAGTCCAGCTTATTCACAAACTTTATCAGAAGTTATGAATTCTGATTTCATTTTGAATCGAGCTATGCAAATTTGCTTAGAAATATTTCTATAACAACGCTTTTCCACCAGTGGTAGAAATATACCCACTTTAGTAATCGTGTAAAATACTCAATTCGAGTAATTGTATCATTCGATTACAAGCAATTATCTTGAGTAGTGTAATCAATCGTCCTTAGCATACTGTTAAGTATCTAAGACCTCTAGTTAAAGCTTTCCAAATGCTTTCAACTTAGATTACCCACGACTCTATCCAACAACTCATAGAATTAACTAGATCAATATGGGTTTAGTTCATGATGTATATATCAAACTCCCAATGACCCTAACATATTCAAACAACAATAGGAGGTTGTCATTATCTTGGTGCTTGTTTAAGTCTATATAACGACTTTACAAGTTTGCACACCTTCATCTCTAATTTTAGTTTAGGAGCAACATAACCATAAGGTTATTACATTTCTTTATCTAATTCTCAAATTGAAAATGCAGATTTAACATCCATTTTATGAATCTCAAGGTTATGCAATTAAGCAATACCAACGAGCAATCTTATGGAGGTTAATCTCATTACCAGAGAATAATCATCAAAGAAATTAAGACCCTCCATCTCTCGGTATTCTTTTGACTACCAGACGAGTCTTATACTTATCAATAGTTCATCAGTCTTACACTTTCTTTTCAAAATCCATTTACAGCCACAATTATTTTCCTATGGAAAATCTCAGGCATGGTTGTGTATTATAAACTCGATTCCACTATTGATAACTTCTTTTCAGTTCGACAAAGCTTCCTTAATCGTTCTCGGTTCATCTTCTAATGTATAAAATACAAAGTCAGACCAGACGATTTAGGAACTCTTTCCGTTTACGTCATAGTTCTTCATCCTCCGGATTAGAACTTCTCGTAGATATATCGTTCCTTTAAGAGGGCATTATTCTTTCTTTCGGAAAGATATCCTCAAAGCGAAACAACTCTAGATTCCATGACATTTACATCGTGAATCACCAAATTTTTTGACTTATATGCCAAAAATTGATAGACGCTGCTATTACGTGCATAACCACTAAATATGCAGTCAATAGCTTTATGCTCTATCTTCACTTGTTTGGGTTTTAGTATTTCGACCTTCGTCAAATACCCCAACAACTTTATGTACTTATATGAAGACTTTAAGTCGTTCCATAACTCGTACAAATTACTTTCACGTGGATAACTGGCGAAGAGGTTTACCTTCCCCACATTTCTGAGTTAACCCAGCTAAATCAATTATCACATTCGTCATTTGCGATTCTCGGGTTAACTATCCTGTTTGACCATGGTACATAAGGAGCCAATGTTTGATTTTGATGCCTCAACTTGTGCAAAAGTAATCAAACAATGCTTCGTATTCTCCACGTTAGTCACTACAGATAGCTTTAACCATTTTCCAATAATTATCAAACCTCATTCTTTTTACGAAATCTTGGTTTATAATTATCTAAATTTAGCCCATTACCACCGTCAAAATTTAGGGTAAGACTTATTTCGATCAAATGCATCTAATGCATTACCCCCACCTTTGACAGTCATAGATAAACTTTAATTTATTTGATTGGGCTAGGCTCATTGCAAGCTAATTAAATTGAGTTGAGCTCAATGAAAATTAATAAGGTTGGGCTTGCATATATATATTAATCAAATGAGGTATTGGGTTTGGTCCAACACTTGATCATTTGATTAATGGTGGATAGGCTTACCCACCACATGTAATTTTAATTTATTTGGGTTTGGGCTCAAAGTAAATTAAAATGGCGAAACTTCGAATAAATAGATAAGTTTCGGAGATTAGGAAAATTCGAGGCGAGACGAGCTCTTTCCTTAACACGAAATTGCCCCGCTACAGGTGGTACGGGTTGTGCACACGTGTCCCAAGATACAACGAATTCAGTTCTTCAGTAGGACCACTCCAAACTAAATAACACCATCGAGCATTACTAACTGCTCAAACTCTCGAACGAGGAGGAAAGAATAAACATAGGACGTCACTATGTTTTGGTACATTGATTACATACTGTAGGGGACCCTATATATAGGTAAGGAATTAAAGACAGAATTGAATACGATTAAATTCTGACATAATGTTGTCACTGTAACTGCCGAAACGTTTTATTAAAGCATAAATACCATGGCGGTTACAAATGACAACCAAGAGTCAAATTTAACAGGTACAGAAACGTGATCAACGTTTTTACCGGGACGATTCTATTCTGTCCATAATTTCAGACGTCAGAAAATAAAAAAAATTCCAACATACATTAATTTGGATGTACTTGTGTGAATGAAAGTATTGTATTTTACCGAGTCTGTTAGGCAACAAATTGAACGAAGCGGTTCTTAAATCTTACATTACCCACCTCAAACTCGTCCCATTAACATCCATATACCAGATACCTTTATCAAAAAAAATATATAACACCAACTATATTGTTTTATTTTCTTAAGTTGTCCGTACATATTCAACTATGCCGGGAAGGCAAGTGAGTCTAGTAGCATATGCATTGCTGCAATTATCGCCAATAATATGCACCAGTCTTAGTATAATCAGTAATGTTTTCTTCCCCAATGTGGCTGCACATGCACAAGGACATTATGTAATGTGAGTGAAGCGTAAGAAGAAAAAAATTGGTAATTTAATAATTAGACTTGTTAGATCTACCTAATGCATGAACTGGCATCACTAATCTATTGTACCCCTACTCAGTATTATAAAAAATACAGAAATTATATATCATGAATTTACCAAAGTGCACTTATTTGTATACTCATATTCAACATGATGTACTAACTATGATAATTAGAGTATTTAGAAGAAGCCCGCATGGGCAGCCCAATTGGTCACAGAAGGGTGAAGTTTGGACAATGACCAAGGATCGAGTCCCACCAGCGGCAGTGTGGGAGCAACCTCTCAAGTGAGGGGAGCTCCCCTGTGATTGACTGGGTTACCATGATTTATTCCTCCCATAGCTCTGTCGGGCCGGGGCATGAGGGGCCCTTAGTGTTGGGGATTCAACCTTTTGGACAATAGAGTATTTAGAAGAAATAAAACCCTTCGAATATTGGCTAAACTTGGATATTTAGTATAAGTTTTACTTCCCCATATCAATTAAAATACAAAATGAAACATAATTTTAGACAAAAGGGATAAAAATAATAAAGTCTTTGTATGAAATGAAACCCATGATTTCGGCTTACTTATTAGCCCTTAAAACATGCTGAGAGCACTTTGATTACTCAGTTCTCAATCTTAATAATGCCCTTTTAACCATCCTCTCTCCTCTCTCTCTCTCTCTCACACACACACACACAGAGAGAAAGATGAAATCATCAGCATCAAAATGGAGAGAAATACAGCAAAACCATTACATCAAGAAAGAGAAATTTCACAGCTTAACCAATAAGGCTTCACTTTTGTTCTATCTAACATGTCTAACAATTATTTCCAGTTTTTACATCCTTTATCCACCTACAAACACTACCAACTTACAACAATACAATCAAACCAAAACCCACATTCAAAAGGGTATGTATATTCATTCCATTAACTTTTTCCATTTTTATAAAAGCTTTCACTTTCTGATTCATATATATATATATATATGTATATAATTGTGTGCAGATGATACAGAAAGCTGTAATCTATTCCAGGGGCAATGGATTCAAGACGCAAAAGGGTCTTTATATACAAATTACACCTGCAATACAATCCCATTCAAAACCAACTGTTTCTTACACGGCAGAAAAGACACAGATTTTCTCAACTGGAGATGGAAACCAGACAAGTGTGAAATCCCACGTTTTAGCCCACAAAAGTTTCTTACCACTGTCAGAGGCAAGACGATGGCTTTCATTGGAGATTCAATTGCCAGGAATCAAATGGAATCTCTTCTTTGTCTCCTCTCAACGGTTAGTTCTGTATCTAATTATTCTGCAAATTTTAATTGATCTTGAAAAAGTTATAATTGAACAGTGAAAATGTGAAAAGGTCCAAGTCTTGAAGCCTTCAAAGGTGTCTTGGCAATGGTGTTTTTTGACTTAAAAAAGCTTGGAAAAGTTGGCTGCTTTTCAATGGTTGGTAATAGATTAATGACGTAAAATGACAAAACATGGAATCTAGTGGAATAATGTGGAAATAAATCAGTAAAAAAGTAGCACTCAGACTTAAAGAAAGGACCACTTTTATAATTGTCCTAATTGTGGAAATGATTTTGTTGGTAATATGTCTTAATCTACTTATTATTATTCTAATTCTCTCATATGTGAACACCTTGCATAATTATTGTTCCGATTCATAAGAATTTGAAATTATTTGTAGGTACAAAATTGGAAAAGCCCCTAATAGTGTAAAGTTAATGAAATTGGAGCTGTTCTGTAAATTAGTGGCACATTACTAGATGGCCAATTATCTTTTTTTAAAGAACAATTATTTTGTCTATCTTTATTGAACACTGTACTTTCTTTTGAAACTTTAATTCATGCAAACTATATTTTTCCGCAATAATACATAGCAAGTAAATGCCCTGTAAAATAATTTTCCTAGACCCATATATCGATATCAATTATGCCATAATTTCCCAACAATTTAAGTAGAACAACCCATTAATTTCTACCCACTCCATAACAAATAATAATTTTCCAATGTCAAAAAAAAAAATCAATTGAAACCCATAATTAAAAACTTTATGTTTTTTACAGGAAGAAACTCCGAAATCAATATCCAAAGATTCAGACGATCGTTTCACAACATGGGAGTTTACCAAATACAATTTCACATTAATGGTATTCTGGTCACAATTTCTGGTCACCGCCACCGAGCGAATAGTCAACGGGTCCACCACCGGCGGCTTCGACTTACACCTCGACAAAATCGACACAAAATGGTCTGAAAAACTACCCTCGTTAGATTACGCGATTTTCTCAGACGCCCACTGGTTTTTCAGACAGAACTATCTGTACGAGGATGATAAACTCCTCGGGTGTGTTTATTGCCAGGTCCCAAACGTGAAGGATCTCGGGCCGGGATTCGCCATTAAACGAGCATTTCGAGCTGTATTTGAAGAGATCAACAGTTGTAAGAATTGTAAGAGGATATTGACGTTGTTGAGGACTTATTCTCCGTCCCATTTTGAGAACGGGACGTGGAACGATGGGGGCGGGTGTAATAGGACTAGGCCTATTGAGAGGGACGAAGTTAACAAGGGTGGGTCTGATTTCGAATATCGGAAACTTCAAGTGGAGGAAATTGAGATTGCGAGAAGTTCTGGGGAGGAAAGTGGGAATAGGTTTGAGGTTCTTGATGTTACTAAGATTATGTCGATGAGGCCTGATGGGCACCCTGGTGTGCACTGGGGAAATCAATGGATGAAGGGTTATAGTGATTGTATTCATTGGTGCTTACCCGGCCCGATCGATGCATGGAACGAACTTATGTTTGAGATGATTAAGAGAGACGATAGATTATAAGTTTTGAGGGGTAAAAGTTTTCGAAGAAAAGTGAATTGTGTTTATAAACATTCCAAATTTGATGAAGAGAATAGTGGAATTTACTGTTCTTTTGACTGCCATTTATGAGTATAGTTTAGAACTGAATAGAGATTACAGAATGACAGTACTTTCGCGTTTTCACAGAAAAGAGTGATGTTATATACCGCTTCTTGGCTATCACATTTTGTCACTTCTGTGTATACCAATTTGTATCTATAGTCCCATGCATGTATAAATGTACTAAATGGCTCAGCAAAATCATTCCAAATTGTTTAGCATCAAGAAACATATGGACTTTCACAGAAATATTGCAAAACTCAGATCAAAATGATACATTTTTTTAACCTAGACATACAGAAATCAGGGGCCTTTGGCCTTGCCATAACTAGTAAAGAACATTGTTATAATCACAAATAATTTCATCATACTAGAAGCAGGTTTCACAACTAAGACGACGACAATTATTACAGTAAAAGTAGTTTACATTTTTGCGGAATACTTCATCCATCTACGTTAACATTCAATCAAGATAACACGAAAATAAGGCACAATTCTAAGCATGGCAAACGACCCTCGTTCCACAATAACAAATGAAATCTCAAAACAATTTCCCCTTATGAACAAGATACTTCTTGACTTAGGTCCACAATATGATACAACATGATGAACATCACATAACTAGAAACTGTAACATAAAACTAGTTTCACATTATAAGAACCATTCTTGCAATCTACATCCTGATCCAGTTTTCACAAATCACAGAAACGTTAAAAACGATCCAAACATACAAAACCTAACTCAACATTACCTGAAAAGCAATCCTTAAACCTCATTAATCTGATGTGAACCCAGAGTAAAAGAGAAGAGCTCACGAACTGGCGGGTACTCAACCAATGAAATATCCATGGCATATCCACTCACAGGCAGCTTCAAATCACGCAAAACAGTAAACGCCTCAGCCAAACGAGCCCTTGGCACCTCCTCAGCCACCGGACAACAAGGAATCCACGTGTCAGGCCGATGTTCCTCCATGATTTCAATACCATCTTTCTTCATTGCATCACATAATTGCGAATGAAATTGAAGCATTGAGATCGACGGGGTGGGGCCCAGAAAAAGGACGTTGCTTTCGTTCGGTAGGCTTCCAATTGAAGAGAATGAAACAGCTAAAGGCTCTTGCTTTGCAGCAAAGTTTCTGAGAATAGTCTCCAGTTTAGAAATATCAACAAAAGGGCTCGAAAACAGAGTAATGTGTGGTCTAGATTCAATCTCAATCAGCTGAGTGCTGATTTGCCTTCGAGCCAACACATTCCAGGCTTTCAATACCTGATTCTCCAAAGCTGGATCGAAATACAGCTCAATCGCGTAGCCTTGAGACATTGCCTCTAAATTTATCCTTAAATGTAAAAACAAACGAAAAGGGGAAATCACAAAATGGGCAACGAAAATCAATAAAATGCAGTAAACACTAAACAGGGAGAGGATAAACATAAAACTCAAACTTAAAAGCAAGAATTAAGATCTAACAGTACCAAAACTTAAGAGCAAAAAATAACACTATACTCTAAAACATTAAAATCGATACATGAAGCAGAACTAAAAACCAAAAGAATCGAAATTAGAACATACCCAATTGGAATTAGAGACGGCAGAGGCAGAACAACCGGAAAACAAGAGGCAATTGTGGAAATTGGGCAAAATATAAGTACTACAGAAAAAAATTGGTAAGATTGAAAATTTGAAAGGGGTTATGGAAAGGGCAAAAAGTGTATTAAATGATAAAGTTTGATATAAGATAGGGACAAAGGGAATCAAGAAAAGGGTATTAAACCAATAATTCTTCGTTCATATTATTATGATTTTCAGTGACCTAAGTGAGATAAGGGTTTGGTGTAGACTTGCAATTTGCATATATTTATTTTATTTGGATTCAATGAAATCGAGTTTTATTAACCAAATTGGTATACTACGAAAATTGCCCCATAAAATTATGGATTGGAATTTTTTTTGTTTATACAAGTTATTTTATCTATTTATATAGTATTTTGTATTAGAGTTTATTGAGATAATTATTATTTATATTGATATTTAATATTCTCTTGCAATTGATATTGACTATCACAGAAAAATAGTTATTTGGGAGTGTTAGAAATTAATAATTATCCTTTTGTTTTCTTGAGATGGTGGTTCAAATAATAAATCAACCAATATATAAATTTGCTTAAATCAATAGAATTTTACTTCACATTTTTATTAATTTTCTTGTCATAATCATTGCTATGATAATCAAAATCCAATAGGGTAATGATAAACATGTTCTTCACGAATTTACTTTATCTCGTTTATCGGGTGTAGTGTAACATAGAATAAATTTTGCACTCCTTTAATTATGCATAAAAAAATAAAAATAAAATTTGTACTAATTTAGGGCCTAAAGTTAGGTTAAAACGAATATTGATAAGAGGATTGGGCGGAGAGATTAGGGGTGTTCACGAGTCGAGCCGGCTCGCGAGCTCGGCGAGCCGGCTCGAAAATAGCTCGACTCGAGCTCGAAAAAATTCGAGCTCGAGCTCGAGCCTGTCGAGCCGAGCTTTTTTTCGAGCCGAGCTCGAGCCTAAATATGCCTGTTCGCGAGCTCGCGAGCCGGCTCGCGAGCCTGAATAGTAATAAAAATAAAATAAAAAAAAATAATTTTTAATTAATATATATAAAAAATAAATTTTTATTAAATTTTTTTATATAAAATGATATATTATAATAATATATTTATAAATAATAATATTTTTGACTTTAATTATAACTACATTTAATAATATATGAATAAATATAAAATTAATTAAATATTTTTATTATAAAAAAATATTTTTTTATAAAAAATATTTTTTTTTGAGCTCGAGCTCGGCTCGACTCGGCTCGAGTCTGGCTCGAGCTCGAGCTCGAGCTCATATTCCTGGAGCTCGTCGAGCTCAAGCTCGAGCTCGAGCTCGAAAATTATGGCTCGAGCTCGAGCTCGAGCTCGAATTTTTTGGTAAGCTCGGCTCGAGCTCGACTCGTGAACACCCCTAGGAGAGATCTAAGATTGTCAATAAGTAGCCACACTTAATGGACTTGGGCCTCTTGGATAATATTGTGTACATTTGGTAGGAAATCTCAAGCCACAATAATCAATAATCATTCTATTTTCAATTTTCATATATGTATGTAATATGTATATATTGAGGGGAGATGCCAGTTTTTCTTATTCTTTTTACAAAATATCATGTTAATTTGAAAATATTAAAAAACAAGTACTTAAAGAATAGGTTATTGACCTCATGTGTTATAAAAAAATAAGTGTAATATTTAAAAATATAGAATAAAATATGTGTATTTTTGAATAACATAACAGTATTTACTTTTTAATATGTATGAAAATTAATAATAGTGAACACATGAAAATCACATTCGTTTTCAATGTTCCAAATGTAAATATAAAATACAGAATCAACAAACAAACAAATCAAATTATTCGATATTACATAAAATTAATTGAAAAATAAAACAAGCATCCAGATGAAAAACATGTCAATTTGGAAGGCGTAGATAGAGAGGGACAGGATTGGACGGCTCAGATTGCGCATCCCACACAGAAAAAGCACTAGTAGAATTCATCCACTTATGGGCCATTTCAGGATAATGCCTATCCAACACATCTTTCAAGCTCTCTGTATTGTTCACCCATTTCAGTCCTTTCTCTGTGTATACCTCTTCATTATAATCACTCGTGAAGAACTTATCTGCCTCCAATCTCCTGTATATACTCAAGTCAAATAAATGATTTTCGACTCGAAAAATGATAGGATTTTCTATTACAAATATATATATATATGTTTGACACGTTAATGAAGATCCTAGTTTTATGATATATATATATATATATCGATTCTAATGTTAGTCTTTTCAGCACTTTACAGGATTTAGAGAATGTCCCAATATTTCACACTAGATATGCAATATTAGTCTTTTGTTATAACAATGTGAATGCCATAATTTATTTTTGTTATTATAAATTGCATTTTGCACTTCCAACTAAATAAGATGTATTAAATAACCCCTTAAAAAAATTATTTGTCTCATACCCCTTGAAAAATACTAAAAAATTAAAGAGGAAATATATATAGGTTTAGTCGGGACGTCCATAATATGGGCCAATCATTATTTTCGTCAGCCATCTTTTATTTTCTTCTAACTTTTCTGACAATAATATTTTTTCAAGGAGTGTTTGATACATTTTGTATAGATTAAGGGGTAAAATACAATTTTAAATAATTAAACTAAGGTATAGGACTGACATTTATTTTAAAAAAAAGGACTAACATTGCAATTTTATCAGATTATTGGGACTCTTTTCAAAATTTCATAAAGCGTAGGACTAAAATTAGAATCGTATTATTTTATGGGACTAAATTTGCAATTTTTCCTGACGCGTTAGTACCTGGAAGCCATGATAAGGAAAATGATAAAAGCAGTTTCACTGATAGCGAAGCCTTTGATCTTCTTCTCTGCAACGAGGCCCACCAAGATGTCAAGATCCTCAACATCATCACCGTACACTTGTCGGAGAGTTTCCACAGCTTCAATGTCGTCCGTTAGATCTTCCCATTTAGAGATGGGGATCAATAACAGAGCTCTCCTGAAATCGTTGTATCTTGCAACGCTTCTCTCCCTGTCCCTATAAACTGCATCCAGTTTTCACACTATTAAGCATTTTATAATATAACATTGCTACAATAATATAATCTCTACTAGTGGTACTACTTACTTTCAAGAGCCGCTAGATCGACAGGATCGGGACGATCAGTGCCGTCGATATTTTGGGGGTGAAGTTCCCTGAGCCACACCGGATAGTTCCAAAGCTCAAGTGCACCACATGCTTGGTGGCCCATAGACACCATTTGCCTTGTGAAACCAATTTTTGACAAGTTCTTTACCCCCTTCTCACCAATCATCTCACTCATATCAATTCTGCACAATTTTCGAAATTTACTATATTTTAAGTCATCCTGATCATTCAGTCTTTTTTAAAACATCTTATAAGTAGTACTTTTCAAAACTCAGCCAAACACGAAACACGATCTGTAAGTGAAATATATACGTACTCTTTAGTGAGTGGTGGAGATTTGTTCGGCCCAGGGGCGGCATCTAGATTTCGAAGGAGAAGTGTGTCGGGTAGAAGAGGGTGCATTCGATAAACGGAGACGAATTCTTCGGTTAGTGAATAGGGTACACCATGATCATTAGGCTTCTTTGAACCCACAATGCCACTCAATATGGTTCCACCTCCAACATGTCCAAATGTGTCTTTGAACTTTTTCCCAAGAATTCCATACCAATTTCCGCGCATTCCAGCGCGTAACATGTCGGTTTTGAGAAGCTCAACAGTCCAATCAATGGTGTGGATTTTGGCAATTACAGCAGATGTTACTAGCCTTGCATGGCTGTATAGTTGCTCATCGTTCAATCCAGGGTACTCTTTCTACGAAATTTCAAAAAACCCAGAAATGAATCTCTTTATAACTCTTTGTTCATGACAATCAATTGTGTATGTATATATATATATATATGTGTGTGTGTGTGTGTTATTAACCTTTAATGCATCACAGACTGCATTGTGTTCCAAGACGAAAAGGGCTTGTAATGCTGAGAGACCAGCCCATATGTTACGAACATCGCCAGATAGTGTAGTGCCATTTGGGTTGACAAGAAGAAGACCATCGTCTGAAATCTTAAGCTTTCCATCTTTGAAGGTCCTCACTTTCTGCATCGCTTCTTTATCGCTGCCGTATATTGCACTTCCGTCCCTACAAAATAAATAATTACATTTTTGTTTAGTTTTTAAGTACAAAATTACATCAAAGTACCAAATGGCCCATGATGCACGGACATAGGACACGGGACACATCGCACGACACGATAAAGACACAAAATACGGTATTTTAAAATATTAAGACACGACACCGCCTCGATATTACTAATAAAATGTGTATATATATCATATACATATATATGCTCATTAATTTACATTAAAATATATAAATTAATTTTTTCATTTTAATTTAAATATGACTGATTAGATAAATAAACTATAAGAATGGCTATTGTACATTCTAAATTTGTATTTGATTTGTAAAGTTATATATGTTTGAAAGAAAAATAAATACTTCAATTTTCAAAATCACAAAAGATAAGTGAAATAACATCAAGTGTCACAAATAATACAAACATAGTAGACATACCATCTAACTGCGTCCATTATGGTGTTCATATTTTATTTATTTTATTTTATTTAAGCAAACAAATTTATTTTTATATTGGACACGGTGTCGGAGAGTGTCGGTATAGTGTCGTGTTCAATCAGGTGTCCGACACGACACGTCGTGATTTTTTGAAGTGTATGTGCATCACAACAAATGGCTCTTGTTTGTGTATCTCATAAAGTAATTAAATTAGAGGCGTCAAGATGGTTTCAACTCAATTCAATTAATTATTCTAGGTTGAGTTGGGTATGGTTGGATTCTAAAATTTTTGTTTTGATTTCAGCGTAATCCCAAGTTGGACTCAAGATGGATTGAAGTTTGACCCAGTTTTGGTTTCTATATGGTTAAAATAGAGGCGTCAAGATGATTCCAACTCATTTCAATTAGTCATGGATTGAGTTGGGTTTGGTTGGATTCTAAAAATTTCATTTCAATTTCAACATAATTCCAAGTTACACTCAAGGTGGATTGAAGTTCGGCGCCGTTTTATTTTATATATGGCTAAATCTGGTTGAGCTTGTTTTCATTTTGGGTTGGTGGACCCATCTCATTTCAATATCAATTCATTTAAAACGAACTCAAACTACCCATTTGACGTCTTGAGGTTAAATAACTAATTGTAACACAATATGTTAATGTAATGAATAAGATTTTCTATTTTAAATTCTTGTTTAATCTTCTATTTTACATGTTTAACGAGGTTGACATGTGTTAAAAAAATTATATAGCTATTACTAAATTACTGTTTAATCAAACGAATGAAGAAAAGAATATAAAATCTTACCACCATGGTGTCCGGCGGTTTAAAAAACCAGTCTTGATTCCAGAATCACTGTTATTAAGTTGAATCTCTTTGGACTTGTTGAACTTAAAGGACTTGAGAGGACATTGACTCGCAACTTCACTTGGTGTAATCAGTTCAATCTAATTTATATGAACAGTATAATATAAGTCGATTATGTAATTATATCCTAATAAGTAATAATATAATTATATCGTACATAATAATAAATAATAATAATACCTCTTCATCAGTATTCTCAATATGATCAACCCAATCGTGTATCATAAATTGTATCCAACTGGCTGCAATCATATTAAACTGTTTTCCTGTGTCGATTAATTTTCTACGTGCCAAAAGCTTTGTTGCCACTACAATTGGATCTGGCTTCATTAGCTGCACAATTTTATCCACAATAAGAAAATTTAATTCAACGATTTTTGAAAATTCCTTAGCCAATGGTTCAGAAATATATTTTGTATTTATTTTTTACACAAGTTACACACTGTACATTTTATTACGTTTGAAAAGATAGACGCTCATGTGGTTTTAGGAAAGATCTAACACGTGTTAAATTTGGTTTAGCATAAAATTTTATACGTGTCAAAATATTTATAAATATTAAATATTCCTTAATAAGTGTATTTATTAATTACACTTGTCAAATAACTTTTTGTCCAAAAGGTTGAATCCCCAACCCCAAGGGCCCCCCATGCCCCGGCCCGACAGAGCTATGAGAGGAATAAATCATGGTAACCCAGCCAATCACAGGGGCTAGACCAGTGCCCACTGGGCACAAGGAGCCCCCCTCACTTGAGAGGTTGCTCCCAAACTGCCGCTGGTGGGACTCGATCCTTGGTCATTGTCCAAACTTCACCCTTCTGTGACCAACTGGGCTGCCCATGCGGGCCACTTGTCAAATAACTAAATGTATGGAATAGAGATTTGGAATAAAAAAACCTATCCCTTCTTTTCCCTACACCGTAATGTCCTAATGAATTAAATTATAAATATCACTAATTAATTACTGGATAAAACATTAATATACAGTTTGTCCTCCAATAGTTTTTATTTTCTAAATATTTAACCTAAATATTTTTAATTAAACATCAAGCTTTGCCCTTTTTTTTTAATAAATATTTGCCCCCTCAACTTCTGAATTTTGGCTCTATACCAATAGTATATCATATGTAGATGATAAGGAGTAAAATCATCTACGAGTTGATCAAGTATGAAGTATAAAGTATAAAGTTGTCTACGAGGTGAATTTATTACGAAGGGCATGTCGAACCTCATATATATTATTATACGATACGACTACAATGGATCGTATACGAGGCAAGTCTATTTGCCCAATACATAGACACATAACGGGTCATTGGAACACGGGTATGAAACCCTCTACAGCCCGGCTACTCCGATGACGTGGACCAGACAAATGTCGTGGACAAATGGCAACAGAACATTGGGCCACATGTCCAATCAGGAATAATGAAATAAATAAATAATTTATAAATACCTCATTCAATGTTTTAATTAGGAACGGGTGTTAGACTCTAAAATATGAGTTACCCTAATACAAGCTACGACACAAACCATCTAATAGAACTATGACAGATTTGATCCCAATCGTGATGCGTAAGTAATTTGTTATACAACTACAGTTTCATATTCACCCATATTTTAACAAGATCAGTAATAGAATATAATATATATATACACACACAAACCTATACCATATGTATATATACATATACCTATATATATATATATATGTACCTTGTTTTTTTGATCAACAGGAAGGATATTTCTGCCAAAGAAGCCTTGGGTGCCAGCAGCTTCATTGATAGGCTGATGATTAGATGTTCTCGAATCGGGCCGGTTGAACCCTAAACCGGACCGGTTTTTTCCGACGTTAAACAAGTTGTACGTATTGTGAAGGTGACGACGTATAACTAGGTATATTAACCCCAAGATAACCGGTAGCCGGTGCCATCCAAACTTGTCAACTAAATGAACAATCTGCATGCAATTTTAATAACAAACCCTAATATATCAGCATTCTATCACTCACAAACCGGGGAAAAATCTTATTGTTCTTACAATTATAAATATAATCTTATTGTTCTTAAAACGTTACACTTTTAATCTCAAACGTTTAAAAGATTGACGGGGAATGGCATGCAGCCATTAGTTACGCTTATAGACTTAACGATATATGCAAATCATTCCCTTTTTTTTGTAAAAGAATAGACGATTGAGATCAAAGAATAACTTTTTTAATTACATATATATGGACTAAATATATATAATAGTATGTGAAACTCGTGAAGTTTTACAGAACTATAAATGAAAATTTGAGAGAGAGAGAGAGAGAGATTTACGAGGAATAGAAATTTGTCTAGTAATTTCATTCTTTCAAGAGCTTCGTGCAAGTCTTTGTGGATGAAATATTTGAAGGGTTTGAACAAGATGTTCTTGAGAGATGCCATGATAATAAGAGAAATGAAATTGAAAAATATATATGTGCCTTTAATTAGCTATCCTCGTATTGAGAAATGAATACTTGATACAAGATATTAGAACCCTATTTATACACACAAAACAAAAGGGAAAAACGTGATAATATACATGCATGTATATACATATTCACATATGCATCACTTTCAATGGACAAGATACATATATGATGAATAAAAATTGGAAGACTCATTGTTAGTGAAAGGAAAAGTAAACATGAGGAAAATTATTTCATATTTGGTTGTTAGAGAAAATGAAGAGAAAAAGGACATAGGAGGAAAAATCTACTATTAATTCGAGACGATTTCTTTTACTTACCACTTGTCGAAGAAATGGATGGAAATTGTTCAAAATATGAGCTATAACTTGCCAATTTTCTACTATTTTGCAAGAAAGTCCATAACATATCGTGATCAAAATCATAAACTATCTTTTCTTTTCAAATAGTGGCATTATGAAATTGTCTATATATGTTGATGGTGCATTATTGTCTTGTTACATTGATTAGAGAGTTCAAACAAATAAATTAGATAAAATAGGGACTGCAGTGTAATTAACAAAAGAGAGATTCATGAATTTAAACATGAAATGGAGATGTTTGGCTAAGAAACCATTCAAAGAAAGCATGCTAATTTTTTCATATTTTATTTTGTTAATTTATGTAAAAAATCTTGTTGATATTTATAGTAGTTCTTGAGAGCTCTCGAAAATTGATCCCAAATAATCACCATCATATATGTATCAATGCATGTATAGACGGGAAAACCATTACATACATATATAGATGATAAAGATTTACTAAAGAACTTCAAAAGAAAATTACTCGATATTTAATAGTTTGGCAAATATACTACACTTTTAATTAAGGGCCACATAAGAGTACTCATGTTGGGTTAACCTAGAGGCATGTCCTAATTCCTATGAGTCCTCATGTACCCATTTGGTCCAAATTGTTAGGTTTGTGCATGTTTTACACATCTCATAAATTTTATAAATTTATGGTAAATAATAAATTGAGTATAATGTTTTCGAATGAATATGGATTTTCTCATGTTATTGCAATTTGCAGGTGGTTTCTTCTACTTTACAATTTTTTTTTACCAAGCTGAGAATTTACTCACATACAATCTCCAAACAAATTAAAAATAGGTGAAATTAAATACTTACTATTAATTCTTGGTCACGATATTAATTTTTTTTTATGTACGTGAGGTTCACAATGCACCTTACGTGTTCAAAATACATGCTCTCAAGTAAATAAGACAAGAATGCTCTTGTCTTATTTTCTTTCATCAAATTCCATCAATTATTGGTATGACAAAAACAATTAATTGAATATTCCATCTTGCCTTTTTAAGTAATTGAATTTTTCAAATAAATGGGGCAATACTATTCTTAGGGCAATACTATTCTTGTCTCATTTTTTTTTTATCATGTTGCATATATCAATGGCATGAGAAAAAATAATTAATTAATTTAATCATGCATTTTTAAGTAATTGACTTTTAGAAATTAATGGGGCAAAGACTGTTCTTGTCTCATATTTTTTTTTAATATGTGATAGGATAAGAAGTTTTGAAATTTTTTAATACGTAGAAGAATGATCACTTTTGATTCCGGTGGAGATATGAGAGCGACACTTTCTATTTGCACGCAAAATATTTTTCCCAATATTTGACATGTTCAATAACATAACTGATAATAGTAATATTTGAGCCAAAATTGAATCGTTTGGGTCACTTTTAGAACATTTTTTCTATTATTTTATTTTAGTCCGGGTGTTCGTATTATTTTTTATTTAGATGAATCCTACTTTTAGATATAAGCTATTAGGATTATATTAGGTTTAGAATAAGTTATAAGTTTTATTAATTATGGTGATAGGTTAGAAGAGTTTCTGACTTTGGAGAAATAAATATATATATATATATATATTTCTTTATTGTTATCATAATCATAACTTTTGTTTATAATTAATTAAAAAAAAATTGCTTTTACAAATTCTTTTGAGTACGGTCAATGTTTATCTTCAAGTTTGATGATGTCTTCATATCTTTAAAGATTTTAAAGCTTCTGCTACGTTACAATGACCTTGAGAAAATCAATTACTTGAATTTCCATTTTGCAATTTTAAGTAATTGAAGTTTTCTAAAAATGGGAGCAAAGATTGTTCTTATGTCATTTTTCTTATCATGTTGCAATAATTAATGACATGAGATAAGCAATTAATTTAATATTCATCATGCATTTTTAAGTAATTGAATTGTTCAAATAAATGGGTGCAAGATTGTTCTTATCTCATTTTTTTTAATCATGTTGCAACTTGCAATAATTTATGACATGAGGTAAATAATTAATTGAATTTTCATCATGTATTTTTAAGTAATTGAATTTTTCAGATAAAGCGGGCAAGACTGTTCTTATTTCATTTTCTTTTATCATGTTGCAAGAATATTACATAAGAAAAACAATTAATTGAATTTTTCATGCCTTTTTAATTAATTGAATTTTCAACTAAATAGGGCAAGACTGTTCTTGTCTCATTTTATTTTTCAAGTTGTAAGAACTAGTGACATGAAAAAAAAAACAATTAATTGAACTACTAAACAAGGTTTTCTCTAATCTAACAATAATTATCAAAATTCATATTTGAATAATATTTTAATGATATATATATATATTAACTCACATACATAACAAAGTCCAAAGAATGTTTTGTAGAAAATGGGGCGGCGGAATAGACAGAATTTAGAATACGATAATATAGAGAATTTTAGTAGATACGAATTTTCATCAATTTACGAAATTGATTACAACTCCATATTTATACTGAAATAGCAAAATCAACCCAAAATGCTAACATCATTCTTCTAGCAATAACAAAATGCACTGAAATTCTCCCTGATTCATGACATATATATATATCCCTCTACAATGTTATTAATTAATAATTTAAATTGTCACAGTAAATCTCTCTTCACTATTTCATTAAATTAATCGATAGCATTGGACCCAATCAGAATAATTGATCCAAATAGTTGGGCTCCAAATCTTAACAACCCAATAGATTTACAAGCTCTGAAATATATAATATACATATATCGATTCTCTAGCCCAATAAGGTGATCAACAAGTTAAAATAAAAATAAAAATATATTGGAATTATAAATTTATCTACAAATTTAGGCTTTGTGACTTGGTAACAAAGGATGTTTTTGGGTAGCGGATGCCTCCAAATCGCTTGTTTCAATACTAAATTCACCATATTCCTCTTTGGCCTTACCCCACATCACTGTGTAGAATCCAATGGCTATTATTGCTGCCCCAATTATGCTGCACCATAGACAAATTAATAGGACATTAGTTATTCCATAATCAAGTGAATTGTACTTGCAACGTGATTTCAGTAAACTTCAAAACATTAATTCCTTGAGATTTGAATTCAACCAAACAGAATTTGTTCCAAACTTTACCCTTGTAACCAACTAAGCTGCCCATGCGGGTTTCAACCAAACAGAATTAGTTTTATGTAGGGGTGTCAAAAGGGCGGGCTGAATTGGTTTTTAAATGGGTTTGATTCTTGATATTTTAAAGTGGAACCAATTTTAACCCAAAAAGAAATCAAATCTAACCCAACTTAATAACTTGCATTTTATTTTTTATAATTTAGATTTTGGCAAAAAATTTGGGTCTAACTTAAAATTTAGTTGGGCTCAACTTAGAACCAAATTTGAATCAGTTAGAAACCAAATAAAATTACTTAAAAACCAACTCAACCTAATTAATTGGGTTGGAACTAGGGGTGGCAAAATGGATCCAAATTCATGGTTCCAACCGAATTAAACTAGTTTGAATGAGTTCCTAATGAATTTTATTTGATTCCTAATATGTTACAACTTGGTTCCAAGTTGGGCCCAAATAAATTTCAAGTAAGGCCCAAATTACTAGCTAATTATCCAAATAAGAACAGACTGCAAGGTATTTTATTGGGTTGGGCTTAGTTTCATTTTAGGTTGAGTTTGGATCCACCCAAAAACCATGAAGAATCGAACCCATTAAAAATCAACTCATTGGAACCAACCCGACCCACCCATTTGCCACCCCTAGTTGGAACCATGGGCTTGGACCCAAATTACGACCACTAGTTATTAGGGATGGCAACGGGCCGGATCCGGGTAGGAACCGGCGGGTTTAGAACCGGAACCGCATAATTATTTTTGGACCCGGACCCGGAACCGGAACCGATTCCTCATTGTGGACCCGGAACCGGAACCGCCGGGTCCAATCCGCGGGTACCCGTTTAAATATCCCTTCTTTTTTTTTTTTTGCTTTTTGGTGTTTTTAATAGTAACCACATGGGTAAATATATAGTTGTACTAATTACGTCATGATATAATGGCTGGACCAGGTATTAGATTGTATAATTGCCCAAATTAATTTTGATGTATGTGTATGTTAATTTAAATCTTATACCAGTAAACAAGAAATAAAATAGCTTAAATTAACAAATCCATGATATAGTCAATTAGAGTAGGAAAAAGGTAAAAGAATTCTAACCAAATAATTTATGACGTATGGTAATACATGGGATGAGATCATTTGTTGCACTTAGCTGTTGCATCCTCTGTTGCACCTATAGATGGTTGACACGTGGATTAAATTGGCAGAAACTTTAACGGAACACAAAACCATCTGTTAGGACTGTTAAGGGCTCTTATATGGAAATCATATTTATTTTAGATTTAGCTCTAGCCTTTTCCTCATATTAAACATAGGGATAGAAGGAAAATTCCAAAAACATGGAAATTTAAGAAAATTCCAAATACCAAATACAACCATCCATGAGATTTCAGGATTATAAGCAAAGTCGTGAGTTACAGTAACGAGATCTGGGGGTATTTGGAGAAGAAGAAGATAAAGAAGCTGCAAGGCGTGAAGGCCAAGGAGCTGATGCTATGGCCGCCGGTGAACGAGATAAACGCCGATGATCCGGCGACGGGGAAAATTCACTTCAAGAGCCTCGCCGGAATTACCAAGACTTTTCCGGTGGAGGCTTTGCTTTGTGCCAGTAATTATTGATGCTTGAATATTGGGGTTTTTGCTTTTTTTTTATAATTATTATTGTGGTTATCTTTTCTAAATAATAATAATAGTTATTCCAGTAATTATAAATTTAAGTGAGTTTTCATTTGTAAAAATAGGACGTCTTTAGTTCAGATTAATTCACAATTAATTAAATAAATTTAGAGTAATTAATTAATCAATTTCAAATTTGACGAACAAACAATCATCAATGAAATCAAAAATAATTAGTCAAATGTAGAGAAAATAAGAACAATGATCGAATACCATTTCAAATTCCTCAAAATGCAAATCAAATAGAATAAGTGGATTTTAATCAATTATGTTTTTGGAATTTTCCTTCTATCTCTATGTTTAATGAGGGAAAGGCTAGAGCTAAATCTAAAATAAATATGATTTCCATATAAGAGCCCCTTAACAGTCCTAACAGATGGTTTTGTGTTCCGTTAAAGTTTCTGCCAATTTAATCCACGTGTCAACCATCTATAGGTGCAACAGAGGATGCAACAGCTAAGTGCAACAGATGATCTCATCCCGTAATACATGTAGCACAAGAAATAATAGTTTGAGACTTATTTTATAATAGTAATAGTTCAGGAATTATTTTATAATATTAAGAAAAAACTCAAATGTGAAGTCGTTTAATTTAAATCTCAATTAAGCCGTTTAATTAACCCAAAATGATCTCGATATTTAATTTCCTTGAAATAAACCAACAAACATTTTCAATTGATCTTGGTTGGTTGAATAATCTTAGTGTTTAGTAAATATCCACCATTAATTTTAATAAAAAAATATTAAAAAAAAATTAAGGCGGTTCCGGGTTGGACCCGGATCCGGAACCGGAACCGCCCAAGAACCGTTTAGTTGGACCCGGATCCGGAACCGGAACCGTTTAGCATTGAAAGAACCGGATCCGATGGGACGGTTCCGGGGCGGTTCCGGGTAGACCCGGATCCGTTGCCATCCCTACTAGTTATGTGCATGTACCTTCCAAGGTAGAGAGTATCCCCAAGGATAACAACTCCCATGGCTGCAGCAATAGCAATTGACAATGGCTTAAACATAGCGACATAAACGGGGCCTCTCAAGTGTAACGCCCACGTGTGGATAGCGTTATTTATGCAACACCCGAAAATTCCCTGTTTTGATCAGATTAGATTAAGACATATCCTAGAAAACATGTAATAAACGAGACCAATAATGTAACATTTTTTCGAGACTCACGGAGCATAAAATAGAGGCCAAAGCAACACTAGGCCTGAAAACTCCCCATTTAGTGGAATCTGGTTCTGCAAACACTCCCACAATAGCAGCAAGTATGCTAACACAAGATGTGTAGAAGAATACTATTGTTAGTTCTGCTGGGAACTCTTTCATGATATGTGCCTATATTGTTATGAAAAATTTATCAGTTTTAGAAAACCAAAATCATGAATTACAAAATGTTTTGAATTATGTTCATGTTTTTACCTGAATAATGTACCAAACAGGAACGAGGAAATATTCGACAGAGAGAAACAGACTACCGATGATCCAATTTGATTGCGAAGATTGAAGTGGTTGATGAAACGAGGCAGGGGGGGAGGGGGCGGAGTTGATGCTTGGGCCTTTGTAAAATGTTACTACGAATGCCCCTGATATCGATACAACCGTGCCAGCAATTTTCGCCAGGCTACTTGTACTTGACAATGCCACCTTTTCCATTCTACAAAAATAGGGATCTGAAAATCAAATCAAGCTACTCGATATTTGACTCGAGCTCGATGGATAAAAGTTCGTTTGAGCTCGGTTTGTTAACTTGTCAAACTAAGCTTGATCAACTTTTCTATATTCGATAAGTTCTGAAGTTCGGTTTGAACTCGACTCGATTAATAAAAAATAATAAAAATATGTACAAAATAATCAAACTACTCGAGTTCGACTCGTGTTCAGGTCGATTAAAGCTCGTTTGAGCTTAGCTCCATTAACAATCAACCAAGTGCAAACACAATTTTTGAAGCTTGATTATAGTTCAAACACGCTTGAACACCTATGTATTTGGCTCGACTCATTACACCCCAGGAATCGTTAGGCTACATTTTAGTTCGATTTGATAGTTTCATGTAGAGGTGAGTATCGAGCCAAACCGAACGCTTGATCAAAGCTCATTTTTTTTGGAGCTAGAGCCCAAATAGGACATGTCCAACCCAAACCCAATTTTTGGCATTTGGAACCGAGCTAGTTTTCATTATTTGCAATTGGGTTTGTTTTCTTTTATTGTTTTCCAATTTGGCCCTTCAAAATTTAGTAAGTTATAATAATGTGCAATTATAGCCCTTAAAATTTTAGGAAGTTACAATTATGTCCCGATGTTATTTCTTATTCAATTATATATGGTTTTCGTTAAAGTTTGTCTTTTTTACATCAAATAATAAACTTGGACTTTAATAATTTGGTTAATTTTTAATAAGATATATGATTCTTAATTTATTATATGAAATAATAAATAAATTATAAATTATTAAATAATATATCTTAATCGTGAATTTTATTATGTAATGATATAAAATAGCAAAAATGTTTCTAAGCAAATATTATGGGTAGGAGATTTGGGTTGTAGATTTATTGTAGCAAGATTTTGGGTTGGGTATGTCAGTTTTAGATTTACTATAGCAAGATTTTGGGTATGCGGGTTCCCTTGTCATTAAAAAAAAAAAAAAAAAGATATTTTTAAAAAAATATTTAATAGGAAAATACTAATTACCAGCATTTTAAAGTCAACAATTTTTCACTACCACTTGATTTAGAGAGTTTTAGATGTAATAAATTCATGACGGTTAATTAATTGCAAGTAATTCATTACCAAAATTAGGGAAGATGAAAAATTGGTTATGCCATTTTATTCAAGTTTGTCTGATTTTAAATCGAGCCCAAGAATTTAATTCCATCGATCAATCTCGACTAATATTCCCCGTTAATTTTTATTAGCTAAAAAAATATTTTCTTTTCCAAGCTGGATTAAATTTGAATGATTATGATTATGCCAACTTGATATTCCAATCCAATAAGATAATTAAAACAAAATATCGAAGGAATTGACAGGATCGGACGCATTAACTTTATTAAAGATGTAAAAGAAAAAGAATAATTATGAAGATTAGAAAAAGACAAACATAAAAAAGTCAAAAGAACCTGAAAATGAAGGCAAGTAGAAAAGTGAACGCCGGAGCTAGATTGCTCATCGCCGAAGCAAGCGTCGGAGAACCGTAATTGATCCCTGTATATCCCATTATCTGTGATACATATCTAAAACCCAGAAAAAAAACAGATATTTATTTGAATTACTTTGATGATTTTAGTTCAGATTTGAAGAAAAAAAAATTAAAATTTTTACAGATGACCCACCCCACCACTCCGAGGAGAAAAATCTTGCACATGATGGAGAAATTTAAGGGAGGTAACACCCTTGATCTGTCATAAAATTCATTAGCTTAGCAATTACATGATTAAATCTAGTTAATCTAATAAAAATCAAATTAATCAGAAGATAATCGACTGACCGGCGGGAGAAAAAAGGGGAGGGAAGGAGGATGAGGGCGGCGACGGCGTAGGCGTAGACGAGGAAGACGTGGCGGCTCATGCCGTGGCGGGTGGCGAGTTTGAAGAGGGTGTTGAGGGCGACGTTAATGGTTTCCATGGCTACAAGGGCCGTGAAGGGGAGGACTTCTCTGGTGCAGTACCTACTGTAATGCCCTGTTCCATCTCTCGCCATTTTTCTTCTCTCTGTTTTTGCTCTGTTTTTGCTTTCTTTCGTGTTGATGGCACACGCGAGCTTTGAGTATGATTGGGTTTTCAGTTGTTTATCAACTGTTCTGTTTGGAAAGTTGGACATTTATTTTTGAATAAATATTAATATGACCCCTTACAAACAAAAATACAAAATGCTATAAATTATTTTTGAGAGCCTAAATTGAATCACTAAAAATCATGCCATTAATAATGTTGATGTTCTTAGTGATGAGTGACTGTTTGAGACTGTGACGTGTTGGCCAGTTAGTATTTGGCTCTGTTGTTGTTTTTCGTTATATTTATTTTAAATGATTTATAAGTTTTGGTGTGTATAAAATATTTTAGAAGTTTATAAAATTTTTAAGTAATAGGTTGGAGTCTTTTTATAATTTAAGAGCTTAAAAAGTTTCTAAAATGGAAATTTGCAATTTTACCAAAAAAACAATTATCAAGCATTAGACAATAAATGATAAACTCGAGTTTATAAATTTATATATTGAGCTATCCTAATTTATAATCACAGTTGCCGATTTTACAAAAAACAATTACCAAGCATTAGACAATAAATAATAAGCTCGAACTTATAAATTCAGCCAAACGGCTATCCTAATTTGTAGTCACAATTGCCAATATGAAGATTAAATAAATTAATTCATGAGTAAAGAAGATGAATTTAGACTCTTTTGAGTGTAGTCACATTTATAGTCCTATCTTTTTTTTTTTTTGGTTACACTCTGTCCCATTATCATTATATATAAATCATTATTAACTTTATTAATTAATTACCAATTATGTATTTAATATCAAGATGCAATAAATTATTAATCATTTCAATACAAAAATAAAATTAACTTACATTCAAGTTTCTTCATATAGGTACAATAAATCGACGTTTGCCCTTTCGAAATCTTTTTTGTCACGTCCTCATTTTTAATAGTAAATAAATTAGCATCCCAGTTGATTTTGCGTGTAGGGATCTACTCCTCAATATAAATTAACTGTGATTATTATATGTGTATGTCTTGTATTTGTCACATGATGTCGACATCAAGAACTTGCATTATTTGATCTCTCTTATTGGATCAATTTATCAATTAATTAACATAGTGATTTATCCACTCTTTTTGTGCCCATTAACTTTAACTTTTACGACCAATCAAACTTACATGATTTGGGTTATTTTGTTATTTAATATACTATAGTTCTGGATTTCATTTTAATTTTTCTTTTAAATATAAAGTGACATACCTAATTTACATGATTAACAACATTTATTGAAAGCCAGAACCAGATTAATATTAATAGGCAGCAGCTCAGTATACAAAAAATTGGTAGGAATTTATAAATTACGTGTAATGTACGTAAAACTTAACTTAATAGTCACTCAACATTAGGCTTTCTATAATAGAGCTTTTACTTAAATACTTAATAGTCACTCAACATTAGGCATTCTATAATTGAGATTTTACTTAAACACGAATTATTTTTCTTAATTATTTCCTCTGGATGTTCAATCTCAATTGTGTTTTATTTTGTATATTACTAATCTTCACCCACGTTATAATAATATGGGTGAAGATGCATATGTCGTTGGGTTGTCTCCAACTCAGGGCCAAATGCTGCGCCATTTTTGGCGCAACTATTTTCTTTCTCTTTCTTTTTTAGGGTTTGCACTTTGGTCTTCAACTTTTTATTTATTTTCAATTTAATCTTCAATTTCGATTATTTTCAATTTAGCACTTAAAAGTTAATTAGTTATAAGTATATCCTATTGATAATATTTTATCCGATTATGCATTATTTTATGTTTATAATTAAATTATAAATAAATTTCTATTAATATAACTTATATAAAATATATATTTTGTTATTAATTAGTTTGAATTGCTTTCAGTGCACTCCATAAAAATTTAATTAATTATAAATAAATCATATAAGCTATATTTAATTCAACTTAATTAGTTAGTACATAATTATAAATTATTTTTTAAAATATCGAAATGCAATTAATATAATTTTTAATTATTTGATGATAAAGTATTTTTATGTTTATGAATTTTATTAACAAAATATATTTTGTTGGGTGAAAATGTACCATAATAAAGACTTTTGGATTTTATACAAAAAAGATGGAAAAAATGAATATTTTGGAATATTATTTTTTGATGGAGTAAATAATGTCATGAGTTTGATTGAATTTAATATAGCTGCAACAAATTGGTGAAAAAAACCATGGGAGATGGCCTTAGAAGTGAATTATATATGTTTTAGCATGCATCTTAATACAAAAAAAAAACGTAAATTGAAATAGAGGGTGGTATCGAAGACGATCATTTTAAGAGGGGTGTAGTAGCTTTGGACGATGATTCCACATCATAACCTTCCAATCTTTCGCCATTCTCTTCCTTCGTCTTCCCCCAAACCACGGTGTAAAAACCCGTAGATATAATTATAGATCCAATGATACTACAAAATCAAATCAGAAAATTAATCTTAGATTTCGAATTTAACCAAAAAAACCTCCCAATTCTAGCTAATGTGATCATGAAATAGGCAAAATTACCAGCCAAGATAGAGAGTGTCACCAAGGAGAATCACACCCATAATAGCTGCAATAGCAATTGTCAAAGGCAAAAACAGAGCAACATAAACAGGCCCTTTTACATGTAAACCCCAAGTATGAACCAGGATACTCAATCCTGTTCCTAGGGTCCCCTGTTTTCATAAAAAAGTTCAATTATTTTCAATCAAACGAAAAGATATAAATCGAAATTTAACAAATCCCCACCGCGTATAGAATGGAAATAAGCTGCACATCAGGGGTCACTTTCCAGGCTTCGAAATTTCGTTCTGTGATCAAACAATCAATGAAAGATAATAGAGTACAGGATACATTGTAGAAGAAGACTAACACCATTTCTGCCGGGTATTCCCTGATAACTTTAGCCTGAATGAGAGTATAATAATTCATATCCTATCAGATATTGGCACGAAAAAAACAGGGAATTGAACATTACAGGCAAATAGTTGATTTTTTGTACCTGGAAAGTGTACCAAATGGAGACGATGATGTACTCTGCAGCCAGGGCAGTGCCACCTGCGACCCAGTTCGATTGAACAGAGGTTTTGTGTAATGAAGTGGAAATTGGAGGCGGGTTTTGAGCGTGGTTTCTTATGATGGCTGGACCGTTATAGAGCACAACTACAAATGCTCCGGCTATAGACAATGCTGTGCCGATGATTTTGGCTTGGCTACTTGTGCTTCGTATTTCTAACTTCTCCATCCTAACATGTATATACAGGGAAATAATATAGAGTTGCATAAAGAAAACTCTGTTTCGCAAGTTAATTTCTGTATAGTATGAACTCAAGTTGTGTTGTTTGGTGATAGGATTCTTAGATTGTAATGTGAAGAATTGTGTGTGAAAATGAATTGTATTTCACTGAAACGATGAATACAGTTTAAAAGTAGTGTGTGTGTATAGACTTATACAGTATATCTATGTATAACATAAAACATGCAATACATATACTAGTCTGATAGGCTAACATTTGTGTTAGTGTATAAGATATGTTAGTTTTGTTGAGTTATGGAGCCTGAAGGACTGTAAACTGAGCCACAGCTCTCGCCGATCCTTCTCTTACGTAATATTTTTGAGGGTATTTTAGTCTTTACACAATCATTCTCTTATTAGGTTACGTATATTGTATGATGAATAGCCCTATTCTCATTGTAACAATCTTACGAAAAATATAGTGAATATCCTGGTTTGGCAGCGTCCCCAGACGTAGTCAAATTCTTTGACGAACTGGGTCAACAATTCGTGTGTTCTTTATTGTTTTTTCTTTCGAGTGATTATTTACATCATTGGCATCATATTCCTAACAAGTTTTGGCCCTATAACCATGCTAGAGTTATTAGGGGTAATCACTAATTATTATTATGTTTAAAAAGTGAGTAATATACGAGATATAAATACAAGTATAGTAGAGCCCTAGGCTATACAGAATATGGGCCAAAGCTAACATATCCGATACACTAACAATTTGGACATTGAAAAAACTACTCCTTTGTCTAAAATAATAACTAGCCATTCTTGTTGTCCAAAATGATATATATTAATCTTCTGACTATCTAAATATTAAATTTCTTTTTAGTAATATTGATGGTATTAATATTTCAAATCTGAATATATGTCACATTGGATTATTGGTGATATTATTGAAATTATTTAGTAAAATTGACTAGAAAAAAAAAGGAAGTTGCCTGAAGAGAATGGCAAGAATGAAAGTAGTAGCAGGGGTAAGATTGCTCATAGCTGAACCAAGTGTTGGACTGCTCAAAGCTATACCTACATTCCCCAGATATTGCCCTACATATCTGCCCAAAAATTATCACAAAAATTTACCAATTAATCATTGAAATACTAATATATAACAATTAATCAAAGCGAAAATCGACTCACCCTAGAGCCCCCAGCAAGAAAAATTTGAATAAGAGGCCAATCGTAAATGGAGGAAGCTGCGACTTTCTGCATACAAATTATAATTATTAAAAAATATATATATTATACACATGCCCATGAAAAATTGTGTCCATTTTTCAATGATTGTAACAAAAACTGCGAATAAATAAAACTAATTTTACGAATTTATTAAATAGTAATGGAAAAGAAAAAAAAAACCTGTGGAAAATGTAGGAAAGAGGGATGAGAACGAGAGCAGAAATGGCGTAAGAATAGAGCATGAAAATATGGTAGCTTAAACCCTTGTAGACGGCGGCTTTAAAGACGGTGCTACTCCCGACGGTGGTACACTCCGCCACCACCATGGCCGCAAATGGTAGAATTTCATTGTAAATATAATTTCTTTCTCTCGCCATTGTTATCTCTCACTATAGACATTTGCCTTTTATTTTAAATAACATATTCGTAAATATTAATGGTGGTGGTGCATGGGCTTGTCTCAATTGAAAAAAGTAATATATTTGTGCTACACGAGTGTGAAAGAAAACTACTAGATAATAATAATAATAATAATAATAATAATAATAATAATAATAATAATAATAATAATAATAATAATAATAATAATAATAATAATAATAATAATAATAATAATAATAATAGCAATTATATAAATAATAATTGATAATATTGTAAAAGAATAGAACGTTAATTAGAAGATATAAAATATCAACATTTCAAAAAATCACATAGTGTTGGGTACGATTTGGATATGGCATATCTCCAACCATGCTCCAAACACGTGTCGAACATAACTGATCCATGTACTTGAATGAAAAATAAAAGAAAAAAATTATGAGACGTTTAGGACACAGGTGTCCACCTTTATTTTAAAAAAATTAAATCTTTTAGGGTCAAAATATAAAATATAAAAGTATAAAAACTCTAAAATAAAATATTTTCGTATTTTATTAAGAAATACTCTATATTATATGAAAGGTGATATCGAACACGGAGATGTTGGTGGAGATGCTTTTGAGTCGAGTGATGATGTAAAGTTTTAGAGGTTGCAAATCTTATTTTTGATGAACTGGAATTGGAACATGACTTGTTTGTTGATGAAGTTGGTCACCAAAGATGGTCTCAATGATTCTTATATTTGACAAATCAAGAAGATTCGACTTTTATTATTTCTATTAGGTGTATGACAATTAATATTTGATTGTTATTTCACTTATTTGCATCAAGATTTAAACAGCGAAATATTTTATTTTTATTATATTTTATTTTGTATTGAAAACGATTATTTTTATTTTTCATTTGTTATTGACTTATTGTGATAAGTACTTGAATTTTTTCTAATGTACCAAACTTTTCAAACAATGTCGTGGCATATCTTACGTTTTTTGGAAAAATATCGTATTTCATATCCATATCGAAACGTTATTGCCTCTTTAATGATAGAGTATTATCATTTGCAGTAACATATGTAAAAAAAGCAAATCACAATCATAAATGTTTTGGGCCTAAGGAGTGCCTCAATCATCTAATTTGTAATAATTTAAACCAAACAAAAGTACAAATCAATCAGTCAAATTATCTAATCATGTATCAAAGCTCATAAGTCTTTGTTTAGATTGATTTGAGAAGGCAAGCTCAAATATTTAATTGCATAATATATGAATGGCCCAATCAATTAATCATCATCTTGACCCTATTTATATGTCCTACCTATATGGCTATATCAATAATAATATAGGTAAAAAAAATTAGATACTTGAAAAGTATAAGAAAAATCATGTGTAAGATGATATAGGCATAGATCAGCCCATGAGCAAAACGAGGGACCGCAGATATGTACATTATGAATTGAAAGACGAAAACGACAACTAAATTCTGTATTTAAACAGAATAATGAAATTCCAATCAGAAAAGAATAAGATACTTTGGTGCTGAAAGTGAACCTGATTTATATTGGACCATATAGAACTGAACTCTCATGAATAAAGACTCCACAGCTTCTAAATATTATGGATAAAACTTGAAAATGAAAATCATGATTAATTAGCAATTAAGCCCTTGCCAAATGAAAAGAAAATTATTACTAATAATCTATTACTACTTATTAGAAACTGAATTTTAATGTAGTTGTGTATATAAATGTAAAAGAAAAAACTAGATGTAGTTGAATATCAAATATTATTTAGTTTTTTACTATAATTAACGTGATTTATATATATAACTTTTTTTTATAATGATGTACTTATCATATATTGTGATAGAATATTAATTATGTGCCTGCATGGGTAGCTTATTTGGTCACGGGGGTGAAGTTTGGAACAAGTGACCAAGGATCGAGTCCCGCCAGTGGCAGTGTGGGAGCAACCTCTCAAAGTGAGGAGGGCTCCTTGTGCACAGTGGGCAGTGGTCTAACCTCTGTGATTAGCTGAGTTACCATGATTTACATACAGTGGTCTAACCTTTGTGATTAGCTGAGTTACCATGATTTACATACTCCCATAAGCTTTGTCGGGCCGGGGTATGGGGGGCCTTTGGGGTTGGGAATTCAACCTTTTGGAACAAGAATATTAATTCTGTATATTATCGAATGAATTATAAACATACGTATATATTATATTTATAGACGATACATGAAAATAGAAACTCCGTAATAACTAATATATACTCTAACGAAAAAAAGAATAAAAACTCCATAATATACTCTAACAACTCCGTAATATACTCTAACATATTGTCTGGGCTAAAGTGTTCATAAAAGAACTATTGGGCTTTATTAGTGATTAGCTAGTTCAGAGGCTTAGCTCGGCCCATTGATCATAAATTACATTTCATCGAGCCCATCACAAGTCGGGTCATGACGATTCTAATGGCCCATCTTTGAGATTTGAAAGAGTAAAATTGAATTCAGTTATTTGCTTTTTTTAGAGAGAAGCAAACTAAGTATATAGATGAAAAGATGAAAAGGAGGCCTAAATTTTATACATGAAAAGACGATCAATTCTACCTAAACACAATCTCTTTAAATTATAAATTACATTCTTAAGTTATTTTTTCAAAAACGCAATTCATTTAAATAGATAATAGCCGCCACAAACATAGTATATACTATTTCACCATCTTTTTATATGTCATTGATTATTCGTCACTTTATTTCTCATCAATATTATAATATTTATTTCCTTCCAATTTTGTTGTCTTTAATTGACTTGTAAGGAGAGGGGCATCATAAGCCAATGATTCCAAATCTTGTTCTGATATTTCAATAGCATCTTCTCTTCTTTTCCCATATATGACCCCATAGAATCCCATCGATATAATTAATGATCCAATTACACTGCACAAATCATGAATTATAATTTATTAATCATTCTTATCCAACCAAAAAAGTAGATAACAAATTAAGTAATTATTATTTACCTCCCAAGATACAAATCTTCACCTAGAAATAAAACACCCAAAAAGGCTGCAATTGCAATTGATAATGGCTTGAACATTCCTACATAAACAGGCCCTTTTATCCTTAAACCCCACGTACGAATAATGGTGCCAAGTCCTGACCCAATTAGTCCCTAATAAATGTCAATTTCATGGTTAAAAAAAAAATAAAATTTTCAATAAATAAATATAGAAATTTATGGGGTCTTACTGAGTATAAGATTGAATATAATTGTACATCAGCGGGCACGTTCCAATCACTCAAATTTCGTTCAAAGTAAATACTCATCGGTATAGATACAATGCAAGATGATACGTTGTAAACGAAGACTAATATAAATTCCGCTGGATACTCATTCACAAATTTAGCCTGCACATATTATAAATTAAAATTATTAAGTTTATGGTCCAATCAAACACAAATCCTTATATATTAGATAAAAATTTATGGTAAATCTGAATTATTTATGATATGAAAATGTAACCTGGGTTGTATCCCAAACGGAGAGTACAATATAGGAAGCTGAAAGGAGGGCCCCTCCGAGCAGCCAATTTGATTGAGAATAATTTGTGTGTAACACAGATAAGTTTAATTTGTGACGATGATGATATGGAGATATCAAAATTGGGCCTTTGTAAAGTACTGCAACTAAAGCACCAAATATTGATACCAAAGTCCCTATTATTTTGGCCTGCCCACTTGCACTTCTAACTCTTAGCTTTTCCATCCTAACAAAGAAGACAATGTGTGAGAATGACTAGATGTGACGAATGAACGGGTTTGGATCGGGTCGAATTAGGGGAATATAATAAGTTAATGAATTCATAATGGGTCAAGTTTGTAGGTTCGTTTAATATAATTTTGGAATTATGGTTCCAACCTAACCCAACCAGTTTTTTTTTGTTATCTTGGTTTCTAAGATTTTTTTTTCGTTTCAATTTAGTTCAGATTGGCCCAATTTGATTCCAACCTTGATCCAGCTCCAAGTTGACCCAACGTAATATTATTATAAACAAAATTGGAAAACAAAACATGTAAAGAGGGTTAAAATGGGTCGAATTGAGTATGATTCCTCGTGTTGAAACTGATTTTATAATGAACTCAGCTCATTTACGACTCAACTTATTTTACCCGAACCCAATTCAAATCACTCATTTTGCGGGTTTTATATATAAAACATTTGCACTTTCAACTAAAGCGGCTTAAAATGGTTAATAATTGAAATTAATTGTAGAATGTGGACCGCCTAAACTCAAATTTATCTTGATATTATCTTAGCTATAATAATATTGGATTATATTAACCTCTACAGTCAGCTAACCTGTCTCACTCAATAAAAAAAAGGGTCATGCATGCCTAAAAGTATTTTACAAAGTAAATAATTAATCATACGACAACATGTCATTTTCTTTATGAAAATTCACCTGATTGTGACCCAACCTACTGCACACTAAATTATTAAGTTAATAGAATTCAAGTTACTCACGTTCTCTGTCAATTATTTGCTCATGCTCTATGTTCTACACTAGACAATAGTTATAACAATTATTACGTGATTAGTACAATAAACCCGCTTGATTTATTTAATCAATATTAGGAACTTTAAGATAAAACCCCAAATGACAAAAAACAAACAAAATCCAAATAAGACTCATAAAACAATAAGAGGAAAATGAAATTAATTAAAGAGATGAAAAATGACCTGAAGAGAATTGCAAGTATAAAGGAAGTAGCAGGAGTTAGATTGCATAAAGCTGCAGCTAGAGTTGGATTGCTGTACGAAATCCCGCTATAAGCAAAACTTTGCGATATAAACCTATATAAAACTTTCGTATTATTTACATTAAATAACATAAATTAAATATCACTTAATTATAACCTATAAAATTTCATACCCCAGCATTCCAAGCAGACAAAATTTTCCCAGGACGATAATGGTAAAGGGTGGAAGTGCTTGTTTTCTGAATATAAAAAAAAGTTAAAATATTATAAAACTGGAAAATTCTTCTATACACTGATCTGAAACACCAAGTAGTTCTTTTTTGCAGTATAATTAAAGTTAGAATAAAAAAGAAGAGGTTTTATTGAATTTTGTAAATAATGTACCTATGGAAAAAATAGGCAAGAGGGAGAATGAAAATAGCAGAAATGGCGTAAGAATAAGTCATGAAAATATGGAAGCTCAAGCCCTTAACGACGGCGGCCTTGTAAATGGTGGTTAGCCCCACCGTCAAACTTTCCGACGCCACCATTCCGGTGAACGGTAGCACTTCCCGGCGGCAATAGTCCCTCCCCATCGCCATTATTTTTCTCACACTATCAACACAGTACTGATTTTTTTGTTGGGGTAGGTTGTCTGTATATTATGTTAGGTTTCTTTGACTAAATAAATGATCAATTGATCAATAATAATAAATACTCTCGATTCATTTTTATCGCACATTATAATTGAGAACACTGATCTCTATTTAATATAAATTTATTCCTAGAATTTGACTGTAGTAATATAAAATTAATGACGTAATTTGACTGGCTTTCTGCTTATATAATTTATTTAACTAGAACAACAGTTGGCAGTACTTGATTTTTTCTTAGAAAAATAATACTAGAAAAATAATTAAATTTCGTACTTACTTTTGGAATTAATTAATGAATCTCGAGTATAAATAGATAAAATCAAATTTAGCGCATTTTCCATAACAAAAAAAAATTTAATATCAAGTGTTTGCGGAAAAAATAAAGAATAACAGTGATGTATAATATATTTTTTATATAATTATATACAATAAAAATAATTATTCATTATTTTACCAAATCGCATTATCATAATTACATAGGTCAATTTGAAATCTCATTATTGGTACCTATATAATCAACTAGACAACAAAAGGAACAAAATCACTTTCTTTTCTAAGCTCAATCATGTGACAAAATGTATGTTTATAGTATAATTCTTGTACATTTATGAAAAGTTGACAACAATTAATCACCAAACAGTTGTGTCGCGAAAGCTCAATCAGTAAAAATTAGGGCCTTATTTATCAAACCAGATAATAGTCAAATTTGCAACTCTAAACAATAATTTATGTACTAAGCAAATAATCACAAAATCTTCCATTATATTTATTTCTTAAAACTTACGTAAGAATAAATTAGCATAATCACATAAAACTTTGGGCCTACTTTATGTGAGTTGAATGATGGGCTCAAGTTGATGGGCCTATACTCACTCCATGGCCCAATAAGCTATGCATCTGCATTTTGATTGGTAGATGAGCTGCTGTAATGTTTTAAGAGAGGGATTATTGCATCATCACTGGATGATTCAACTCTATTATCATCTGATGTCTCACTAATCTCTTCTTTCAATTTCCCCCACATCACCGTGTAAAACCCGATCGAAATAATTACCGAACCGACCACACTGTAAAAACGAGCAATAATTTATGATACGTTCGAGTTAATACTCGTGAAAAAGACTTCATTTTTTAACTAGTCGAACGTAAAGAAGAAGTATATGTATATGTATGTATAGTCATTGTATATTTTACCTTCCAAGATAGAGATAGTCACCAAGAAAAACGACACCAAAAATGGCTGTAATCGCAATCGACAACGGCTTGAAAAACGCGACATAAACGGGCCCTTTTTTGTGTAAGCACCATATGTGAATGACGAGTGTAAATGCTGCCGATCCCATTATCCCCTTATTTATGTCAAAAAACAGAGATCATTAAGAATACTCAAAACTACATAGTAATAGAGTAATATTAATCACTATATCGAATGAAAATGTGATTTTTCCTTCTTACAGTAATTTCACGAGTAAAAAATCTTTCTTACCGAGTATACGCATGACAACAACCGTATATCAGCAGGCACAATCCATGAACTCAAATGTGGTTCTGAAGCAATACCCACTGGTACAGCTAGAATAAAACCCCATAAATTGTAGCAAAGAATAAAGATAAATTCTGCTGGATACTCCTTGATAAATTTACTCTGCACACATTATACGACCCACATTACTCACAATATCAACTGTTTTTTTTTTTTGTTTTTTTTTGACATTATACCTGCAAAATGTACCAGATGGAGGCTATAGTGAAGGCAGCAGCAAGTAAAGCACCACCCAGAATCCAATTCGATCGAGAACTAGAGATTGTATTTAAAACGATTGATCGTAAATTGCCATCACGTCCAGTTATAAGTATGGGGCCATCATAGAGCACCACAACTAGAGCACCTGATATTGACGCTAATGCGCCAATGATTTTGGCCTGACTGCTTATACTTCTCAGCTTCAGTTTCTCCATTCTAACATACAAGGATGACAAAGATTTAAGATCAAACCTTAAATCCCATGTTATAACTTGTAGCCAAAATTGCATTAAACCAGGTGAAGTTTTTTGCTCTTTCAGAATTCATGTTCTTAATTCGTGTTCAATTTCATAATACTCGACTAATATATACCGATGGTTTGTTTTTTGTGCTTAAGATTAAAGATGCCAATATGAAAATAGCAATAACAATAATGAGAGAAAAGAAAAGCTCTTTTAACATATGCTTAATAGTGAATAGTATTGACTTGGGACAGCGTAAGAATCACATATGCATTTCAAATAGTTAATGTTAGTGTAGGCCTGTGACAGGACGACTCATTAAGCTAATGGGCCTTACTGGACCGGCCCATTTAAAAGGCCATGCTAAGGGGCCGAAATCAGACTATCTAATTGTACTTAATAGTCGTTATCAGACCATATTGTACACATGTTTGATTTATGTGGCAAAACCCGAAAAAATATCTTCTTCTTCTTTTTATTTATTTCATCTGTTTTTAAAAAGTAAAAGAAATTAGATGATGAGTTGAACTGATCAGTTGAGGCGAATGAAAATAATGTAATGATAAATATTAAATACCTTGTAAACTGTATTTTTAATATCTGAATGGTTTGTGTACTGTTGATTACTCTTATAATTTTAATACAAACATATTTAAAATCACAATAAAAAATTAACCTATTGACTTTGGATAAAACAGATTAAACTAAGCATACACTTGCGACCTTTTCCAGATTAAATTAGAATAATAAATACCAATAATAATAATAAAATCACGAACCCGAAGATAATAGCAAGAAAAAATGTAAGGGCAGGAACGAGATTGCTCATGGCTGAACCCATTGTTGGACTGCTATAACCGATGCCTTTATACCCAAGGTACTGTGATGGAAATCTGCAATTAATTATATTTCAAAATTAATAATACTCAAATCATATTCAATAAAATTCAAATTTGCAAATGAAATAAGAAAATGAGAAAATTTGTGCGAACCCTAGACACCCAAGCACAATCAATTTGCCCAGCACGCCAATACTAAACGGGGGAAGCACTGTGTTTCTGCCAATCAAGAAAAAATATATAATTAAGGCAAAAAATGAACACTATAAGTATTAATTCAACAAATGTTAAGAAATTAATAGTAATATATATATATGTATATATGTATACCTGTGGAAAAGGTAGGAAAGAGGGACGAGAAGAATGGAAGAAATGCCATAAGAATAAGCCATGAAAACATGGTAGCTTAAACCCTTTGTAACGGCGGCTTTATAGAGTATGTTCGACCCTACGTTTGCCGTCTCCGCCGTTAGCATCGCCGTGAACGGAACCACTTCCCGGAGAAAATAGCTCCCACCCGCCATCTCTCTCCGTCAATGCAACTTGTCTCTCCGTTTCCGGCGGAGGTCACGTATTTTTATTGTATTATATTATATTATATTATATTATATTATATATTGTATTATACTTATCATTTCGTTGGTTGGCTAAATAAATGTGTATATATATATATTTTAATTTTGCCCTTTGGCTTTGGATTTTTTGGCACGCTTTGTATAAATATCTTGGAATACAGCACATAATTACGACCACTTTGTACTCAATAATGTTAGTCAAAAATGTGTTTTGTAGGGTATAAAGTGGTTGTATTTATTAAAGATACTATTTTTTGATATTTTGATGTAATTTCAGTATTACTAGAAGAGTTCAATTTTGATGTTTCTTAAATATTAGGTAGATTTGAGAATTGAGTCTTTTTCTTCAAATGGGATATTTTCCTAGAGCTTTGCTTTGAGTGGCTAATATTTGCCCATGACCCGATTTTATATAGTAGTGGAAAATGTCTTCTAAGTTTATCAAAAGTAGAGGTTTTTATGTGTTTATGATTTGGATTTTATTTTTAAAGTTTTGGATCATAAAATTTATAAATTATATTATGTAAATTATTTTCATCTAACTTTATATTTTTTCAACTCTATTATTTTAATTATTTATTTAAGTATATGTGCCAATATCCCCGTCCATTATCTCACATAATTATCGATCAAAATTATCAGTTTTCTACTCATCTTCACACTTAATTTTTTTAATTTTTTCAATTTGATATTGATTTTATTCACATATCAATCAATAAATAATAATCATCATTGATTTGATACATTTAATAGATTTTAATCATTTTAAAAATATATACAAACACCACAAATATTACATCGTTGTCACATGAATCTCCGTAATACATATTTTCTATAAAAAAAAATTATCTCAAAAACATAAACGAAAAAGGAATGTCAAGGGAAAAAATATTTTTAGAAATAATTAATAATTTGTGATAAGTGTGTTTACATGAGTTTGATTACTGAAAATATGTTTTATTAGGTTGATTAGATTTATTTTTTGTTGTATTAATTTGTTAAGGTTGAAATTTAGATATCTTTTACTAAATTTTTTAGTTTAACTCAGTGACTTAAATGTAAAAAGTAGTTAAAATACATTTTATTTTGAAAATTATATTATTTTATATTAAAATATGTGATTTGATTTTTGGTATTAAAAGAATCTAAAATAAGAATCAATAATAATAAGGGTAATTTGCACATTGCACCCTGAGAATAGGTTAATTAGGCAGTCTCCACCCTAAAATTACAAAAATTGTGGTCTCCACCCTAAAATTACAAAAATTGTGGTCTCCACCCTAAAAATACAATAAGTTTGGCACTTTGCACCCCGATCATATTTCAGTTGATTTCTTGATGGACAAAATCGGAAAAAGAAAAATAAAATTTCAAACAAATAATAATCTTCAAAATATAGATAATTATTAAAAATTTGCTATTGAACACTTTCATCCACTTCTCTTGCTGATACGCCAAATGCTAACTCTTTTGCCTCTCTTTCCAGTTGGTTTATCACATTCATTCTCCCTGTTTAATTCAAACATGCTTTTAGTAAAACATTCTAAAGTTCATTAATTTAAAAGGATGAAAATGGTTCGTGGTGGCTCATGGACCTGATTTGCTCTTCAGAAGCCTTGATTATCACTCCTTGCTTTTGTTGTCCCAGTAGCCTTTGCAATCTATCCCTCCTTGTCTGAATAAAATGGAAAAAAGGGTTGTTAAAAAGATTGTTAATCAAGTTGATTAATCTCATTTTGATTAGAAGATTAATTACATTGTAAGCAGCTTCGAGTATTTCTTCACTGAAAGCTCTGAGTAAAGATTCTGGATTTTCCCCTCCGGCGCTGAAAACCACCGGTTTCCAGACAATAAAGAACAATATTCATTATGTATGTTAATACCAGTTATTTAATGATGTAATTGTTCAGTTATATTAATTACCTCAAAATTCCCAGGAGTGTTGACAGGCTGAAGAAGCTTTAGCTAGAACAAGCTTCTCATTATTGTCTTTATTGATCAAATACGCCGTCATTCCAGCCTTGCTTTTTATCAAATGAATGATTTTATTTAAATTTTGTCATTATTTTAAAAATTATTATTTGTTTGAAATTTAATTTTTCTTTTTCCGATTTTGCCCATCAAGAAATCAACTGAAATATGGTCGGGGTGCAAAGTGCCAAACTTATTGCATTTTCAGGGTGGAGACCGCATTTTTTGTAATTTTAGGGTGGAGACTGCCTAATTAGCCTATTCTCAGGATGCAATGTGCAAATTACCCTAATAATAATTGTCAAATCTTGAATAATAATTAAAAAAATTAAAAATGAAAATGGGTTCAAACTTCAAAGGTTACAAACGGGCTCAAAATGAGTTTGGGCCTATATTATAATTTCAGGAAGCCACGTCACGCACCTAATGAGCACTGAGACACCAGAACAAATAAATATCGCAAAAATTCATTTTCACCCTCTATTATAAAAACACCATATAAATTTTTCTATATATTGATAAATAAAAATAATTTGATTTAAAATTGCAAAATTATTTTGAACCCATATAATAGGATCTATCTAATATTTTCCCCTTCTATCATTGCAAAAGAAAAAAGAAGAGTGTTTCCTTATTCATATCAATGGCTATCTTTGGTTTTATTTTAGTTGGGTATTTTGGTGAGAATTATTGGTGAGAAATGTATTGGGACACGTGCATTGTTGATGAGATTGTGTTTGGTTTTAAGTTGGGAATTGAGTTTTGAATGTTTTTTTGGTGAGATATTGTTGGGTTGTGTTTAAAGGGAACATAAGTGACTTGTTCAGTCAAATCATGAAAGTTTTTGTTGATAAAATAATGATTGAAAATTATATTATAATATTAAAATTGTAAGTATATATATTTATATATATAAACAATAGAAGTGTTAAGTGGAGAGAGAAAGAGAGAGAATTGTACAAATATGGCAATTAATAGTGAAGTGATGGAGATTGGAGAGTGTGTAAGATAAAGAAGTGACATAATAGATAATGATAATAGTCTAATCAAATACAATTTTTGGCCAAAAATTGAGCTTTTGGTTGACCAAAATTATTCAAGCCAAACAAGAATTGGTGGGAAATTAGGGCCAAAACATGGCCAAAATAAAACCAAACATATCCAATGTGGTTCATTTACATTACTTCAATGCTTATATTTTAGTTTCACGTCATGGATGAAATAAAATAACAATATGCTACAAATATTTATTATTTCAATAAATAAATAAATAAGTACCATGCAGTAGTAAGTTAAAAATTTATACTGGCTTGAATTGATAGTCTCAATTAATTAAAGTCTATTGTGATATTTAAACGAGAATTAAATAAATTCATTAATGATAATTGACTTTAGACTTTAGTAGTGTTTAACACGAATTAAAAGTGGTTGGATTCAGCTCTCATTTGAAGGCAATCCCAATAAAGTGGATTAAACATTTTAACTAAAATAATTTATGATTAATTGACTTTAGGAAGCAAAATCATTATCTCACATTTCTTGTGAACATCTTAAATGAGTGATTGACTAAGTTTAGTCCATGCAAGACAAAATCACACATTTGAGGACATATGGATTTGTTTTTTGTTTTTGGTTTTTTAAAATTATGGACATATGAATATAGTACAAAAGACTTAATAAAAGAGTTTGTAAAGTTTGCCCTATATATCATATTTAATTTACAATTATTGCTTTAATATAAATATCCACTAAATATAGCATTTAATGAATTTCTTTTGCACATGCAATTTGATTTTGGCCCTTTATCACAACTAATTGCCTTTATATTAAAGATTAAGAAGATGAATTTTCTTACATTTAATAAACTGCAAAACAAGCAATATTGATTGTTGACACAGTATAATTATTAAATTTTGCATCATATTTTTACAAGAATATTATTCTTCATGTATATCCATCGTCGCAAATAAATTATATATCTACATATTCACACAAATTTAAAAACCCATTTCCCAAAATCATATCTTTTTTATTACTGAAACTAAACGTTGAGCAAAAAAAATTCATAAAGTTTCAATCCGGCAGCTAAACTACACTAACTATCCATCACTAATTTTTCTTATTACCAATTACAATAATCACACTTACATGATATATAACCCCTTAAAAAAATTAGAAACAAGTCAATAATGATTAGTCTTAAAAAAATTCAAAATTTGATAGTATTAATCTTAATTAAATATGGAGCGATTGTTGTGGCAAATTCAGTTGTTAGCAATAAAGTAAATACAGTAATTACAGCATTAATTAATTAATTAATTTAAAAATCTCAAATCAAATTTACTTGTTGAGTAACCGTAATCTAAGCCCATATAAGTGGGCCTTGGAGCTTAGTCTTGACTTTACCTCAGGCCCACATTCTCTTGCCATACGATAAGGCGCCTTGTGGAAAAATGTTGACCACAACATATCACGTGCTACACTGGCGCGTGCACTTCAATCTTAAAAATGAATCTAGAAAATTGTACTCTGAATTATTTCACTTTAAAGTTAAATAATTCTGAATTTAAGAATAAAATAAAGTAGAGTATTCATTTTATTAAGTTTTATAATTTCATTAAAATATTGATAAAGTGAAAAAATTAAAGTATCAAACGTATAAAAATGTATTTTACCCTCATCTCTTTCCCTTTTCTTATTTATTATTTTTTGTGGGAAAATAAAAATGGTGTCTTTTTTGGCGTACTTTACCTTTGGAAACTAGTGACGACCCTTTGGCTTCTAAATACACACATCTCTTTCACTAGCACAATCTACACACGCACACTCAATTTCTCTATTATACACACCTCGTGTGATAGTATATATATATATATATATAGGCTGTAATGTTGGCTGTATATCTGTATATTTATTGAGTATAATATATGATTTTAACTGGGAGAGAGTTGAAGATTGGATTAAACTTCTCTTATTCTCAGCAATATAAAAGGGATTTAAGATTGCAAAACCAAAAAGAAGCTGTATGTTTAGGGTTTTTGCTGCAGTTGCAAAGAAGGGGGTCCAATTGTTAATTATACATTAATGGGTTTTGATTATTCGGTATCAAAGTAGGTAAAGACTCGACCTTTTGAAGTTTTGTGCTGTCATCATCTTTTTCATATTATTGAACAATCTGTTTCTTGGGGGTTTCTATCTGAAAACGAATATAAATTGTTACTTTATTAGAACAGACCACCTGCTGCTCTATTCTAATATTGTTCCACTCTGTTTTTGCACAAATTGGGGCTAAAGATTTGATCTTTATTATTGAAAGTGGTTGAAGCATTTTGAGCCCGTTTTGTCAATTTTTAAGAAGAGAAAAAAAAAAAAAAAAAGTGGATGTGTTTGTTTTTGGGTTTTTTGTCCTGAAAATGAGTGGGCAAAGTTTGTGTGTGTTGAAATGGTTTGTCTGATGAGAGAAATGCAAGGGCAAAGATGGTTTTCTGGGCATGCCCATTTGAAAATATCTTGGATTCAACATCAAATCAATCAAAACGGCGTCGTTTCGACATACCCACCTCCTCGTTTGCCTTCACCACCCTCCTTTGACAATACTCTTCACAAAGAATCAAGCCCTTCATCTTCACAGGGAGCAAAAATCAGCCCAGCTGTTCTTTTCATTATAGTAATTTTAGCTGTTATTTTCTTCATATCTGGCCTTCTTCACTTGCTTGTTAGATTTCTCACCAAAAACCCATCATCTTCACAATCTAATCGAAATTTGGAAACTTCGACATCTGATGCCCTTCAGAGACAGCTGCAACAGCTCTTCCATTTACATGATTCTGGCCTAGATCAAGCTTTTATAGATGCATTGCCAGTTTTTTCTTACAAGGAGGTTGTGGGTCCAAAGGAGCCCTTTGATTGTGCTGTTTGTTTGTGTGAATTTTCAGAGACAGATCAATTGAGGTTGCTTCCCATGTGTAGCCATGCTTTTCATATCGATTGCATAGATACTTGGCTTTTGTCGAATTCAACTTGCCCTCTTTGCAGGAACACCCTTTTTAGCCCTGGATTCTCAACCGAAAACCCCATCTTCGATTACAATGATTTCAGGGAAGGAGATGGATGTTCCCATTTTGGCGAAAACGGGTTCTCAATCGGTCAAAAAAAGGTCGAAATCGAAGAAGTTGCGACCCAAAAGGGTGTTTTTCCTGTTAGGCTTGGTAAATTCAGGAAATTGGATGAAACTGCAGGGGAAGCAACTGGAGAGACTAGCAGTAGTAAATTGGATGCTAGAAGATGTTACTCAATGGGTTCTTATCAGTATATAGTTGGTGATGCTAAACTTAAAGTGGCGTTAAGTAATAACCGAGCTGAATTTGAGTCGAAAATTACTAAAGAAACAGAGCCTTCTTGTAATGATACAGAGGGAAAGAGGATAAATATTGGTACAAGGACTGATAGCTACTCTGTTTCGAAGATTTGGTTATGGTCGAAAAAGGGTAAATTCGCAAGTTCTTCGGATGAACATTTGGATAACGATACTTCTCCTAAGTTAGACTTAACATGGATGCATAAAACCGAAGGCGTATGAAAAGGTATTTGTATTGTTTATGATTCGTTGTTCGTTTATCGGTCTATCAGTTATCGATTAAGTGTTTTTTTTGGCTTTCTTCTTGTCATGAGAAATTTCACTGTCTTGATTGAAAAGAATTTGGCTATAGTTATACATAATTGATGCATGAATAGTTTACTTTTGATTTTGAGTTCATTTGTGAATTAAGGTTGTGGATTTTTTGTTATGGATAGATCTTTGTTGTCAAAGAAAACTATATAGGATACTGACATGACTGAGTTGTAGCTTATTAAGATTTTATCCCATCCCATCCCATCCCATCCCATCCATCACTAGGGACTGCTAATCACTCAAAACAGTATGTTAAAACTGGATTAAGAATTTGTTTTATACAATGAATCATAGGAAAATTTGAAATATGGGGATTGGACATTAGCAAATGTGTCTTTTCAGTGCTGGATCTGAATTATTTTTCTATTTGTTCACATCCCTTAATAAGAAGCAAAAGAATTTATTAATTGAGCAACAAAAGAAAAAAAAAGTAAAAAACAAAATCTTTTACTACCAAATCACATGGATTATGGCATCTTTGTTTTGTTTCAGCTTTATGAAATGAATCAGTCAAAAGGGTCACAAATTTCACTAATATCTTTAATATATTGAATCTTGTGTCATAAAAAGTTTAGTGGATTCATGAAATTTGTTAAAATACATAATAATGGGTTGGACTTGGTCAGCCATAAAGTAATGAACTATAAGCTAAAGCAGGTAGGAATTATCTTTTGTTTTAATTGTTTATTTATTTGATTCTTCTTTATCATTAATTTGCCATCACTCTTTTGTAAATTTTGACACTGTGTAGTGGGATCCATGAAAGCTGTATGAGATAAATTCTTTTCCTTTTGATGGGAGCTCTTTTTTTTCTCTTTGGCACCTTTTGTTTTCAATAAAACAACCCTAATTAGTGGTAATGTTCAATTTTTTTTAAATATTTTTGTTCAATGAAGGAAGTGGCTTTACAACCTATAAGTTAAGGTTAACTTAACTTAATCAACTTTTTATAATGGGTAATTATTACTACTTGTGAAGTTATTACATATATATAGCTTTCTTGCAGCTAATCTCTATTCAACATTAAGAGTGGTAAAATGTGATTTCAAGAGTGAAAATGGAGATTAATTTAATCTACACTAAGACCCACTGTTTTCGTTTGAAATTTATAGGCGTTTCGAATAATAGCAGCTAATAATTGCTCTAGTAGTTGGTTCATTGAGAAATGCCAAAACATGGAAATAGAAAAGGAAAGACAAAATTATAATAATGAAATCTCAAACCGCCTATTTTTGGCTTAAACCAGGGGAATAAATGGGGGCTTGATGAATGCATCCAAATCAAATATATTGATAAATTTTGCTTAATGATTAAGATATGTTACAAATAGAGACAAGAGTAGAGAAGGGCAATATGGTAAATGTAGTGGGTGTGGGGTGGGGGATAAATGAAAAGCAAAGAAAATAAAAGGAGATTAGGCGTCCACATCAACGCAATTGGTGTGTTACTGACAGCTGAACCGAACCGTCTACTTATGATTATACCAAAATCTATCCACGTACTTTTTTGTCTTTATCCATCTATTTCTATCAATGTCATTCTTATTACTCCTCAAAGTTAAATTATTTATGGTTGGTAGTTGGCAATTGAGTTTTATGTGTTTGGATTGAAGCATTTGAACGTTTTGGATTTCAAATCCATCAACAAATTTATTACAATTTGTTTGCATGAATTCAAGTTATAATGGATTTCAAATTCTTTGTCATTCATTTTGAGTTATTTTCTTCACAATTATAGTGGATTTCAAATAACTTTATTTTAGAGTTTCCAAACGTATTCTTAGGGTATTTAACTCTATTTTGTGATTTGTTGTGCTAAAAAAATAAAACACAATGAACAATACTTTTACGGTGCGTTTGGTTCGATGGATTTGTATTTGAAAAGTGGATTTAGAGGAAGGATTTGAAAAGTGGTGTCATTTGAAATCCACCGTAGTTGTGGAGAAAAGAGCTTAAAATGAATGGCAGGGATTTGAAATCCATCATCATCCAAACGAACTTAAATGGATTTGTCGATAAATTTAAAATCAATAGATTTCAAATCACTCGATCCAAACACACCCTTTAGTGTTTCATAATATAACACAGAATATGTTCAAGGTGGCTTACAACTTGGCATAATGGCATTTGGTTTTACCCAAGGCCCTTCTATTTTCCATAGACTCTAGACATTCCTACACCAAAAGGGTTCAAATTAATCATATTACTATTATGATTAATTATCATGCGTTGGTTTGATCATATGATCGTTTGGTTTATGAACATCATGTTCATATAAATAGTTTATTTTTATACCAAGTTGGGACAATCAGAATCAAACCTGCGAAAAAGTTAGATATATATTTGCTTATTGAAGTTCAATCGGAACCCGAAGTTTTGATTGGGTCAAGCTGTGGCCCATTCACAGCTTGGATTCTTGTTCTCGATAATGTTTTTAAATTCAATAACCAAAAACAAACACATCACCGGCCAACTTAAGATTAGGATTGAGAAATAAATAATATGAATATTAAACACCGTAGTTAATCGTAAACCCAGGTGGAAATATCTATGATTCTCTTTTTAACTGCGATTAATTTATTCATAACATACGATTACCATTCATCACGAATTAACTTCAATGCTTGGATCATGGGTCCAAACTCTATCTTATCTTTATCCAAATCAATGTGAATGGCTTATAATTTGGGCTGATATCCAATTCCCTTTGTTATACGACTAGATTTTCAACTCTTATACGATAGATAACGTGTCAGTCAAGAAGGTAATAATATTAATATGTTTGACAATTTCTCATTCCCACCATAGCAACGACGGCAAGTAAGTAGTTCATTACAACATGGGGTTTATTAAACTCAAAAGAAGAAAATTATGCCGGCTATATGGATAATATATATGGTCCACTACAAAGCAAGACAAGTGTCTCTAGCACATCTGTCATAGATTTTCTTACAAGTTGTTGAGAACGATGTAAATCCAGACCAGCTCAATATAGAGTTAAAATAAGTTACGGAGTCAGAATTTAAAGTTTGAAAAAATATAGATTAAAAATTAGAGATTTTTATTTTAATATTTTTAAGTTTTAGAGGAATACAAAGTTAAAAAAACAAAATTATAGTGCAAAAGAAAATTTTCTGAAATTTGAGGGGAGTGGCCGCCTCCACCAGCCCCTTAAATAATGTTCAAGACATAAGAAACAAACTCGATATAGAATAAATAATCAAGTCAATGGTGTTCTAATTTTACTCGGGTTCTTCTAACAAGAACATTAGTAATTTGTAAGCATGAGCCTAAAAGCATAATACTAACTACAATATATAACAAATAGAACTTCTATTTGACAAAATATAATCAATTGCATAACAAATTACAAAAATAAGATATCAACTATCGTAACAACTTATCCCTATACTCCCGAAAAGCAAAAAAAAAAAATGTTGGAAATAGTTGTTTTCTCTTTCAAAATTGACGCAGACTAACATCCTAGCCAACATGTAATGAGTATCAAAACTATGAACAAAAATAATTCAATAAAAATATAAGCTAAAAGTGTAAATATGTGACCAAATAAAAATATCGAACAACACAATCAAAACAATCTGGTTAATTACCACAGTTAACCAAGCCATCACGTGCTTGTCATGTGAAAGACGGGGCATCCCTCAAATGACCGTTCTGCCCCGGCATCACCGCATAGCGTGAAGAGAAGTCTCGGAAAACCTGGTCATCCTCGAACTGACCGTTTTGCCCCGGGCCTTCATCGAAATTGAGCGCGTAACTCAAGGGGTCGTATTGGAATTTCCCCACCTTTGGCCGGGAAGCGGTTTTATTGAACCGGCGAATGAACGTTTTCCACTTGGGGCCGGCAACGAGCTCCGACCATCCTCGAACCTTTTTCAATGTGTTTGTACATTTATCCCACCAGCTCTGGTCTTGTTGTCGTTCGTTATCGGAGTTTGAAATTCTCTCCCAAATACGGTGGTTAAAACAGGGGAAATTTAGAAAGGAGCAGCAGCCGCGGTTGCCGGAAAGGGCGTCGTTTAGATCATTGCCTGAATCTCCGTGCGGTGGGTCTGATTTTGATTGCGCCATTTTTTTTGGAGATTTAATTGATCAATTAATTGCGAACTAAGACGAATAGAGAGGAAGATTGAGATGTTTAAATGTTAAATTTTTGCTGCGCCAAAACCCAATTTCGTGTTTTGATTCGCGGTTTGCAGAGAGATTAATGTTGGATCTCTCTCTCTCTCTCTCTCTCTCTCTCTATATATATATATATATATATATATCGTTCTGTCTCGTGTATATATATAACGGCAAGATAGCTTGTGGGTGGGGGGTTGAGGAAGAGATTCCCGGAGATTCCAGTAAAGCTGGCTGTGATTATAACTGCCTACAACTGGGAATTACAGCTGGTGCCAATTCGACGCCAGTTGTACTAGGTCAACCGCAGCTTTTATGTTTTTAACTAACGGTCTTAACTAGAATTTGCCACTTACTGTCAAGTTATTTTTAATATTTCTATTATGCTACAAAAAGAAATATTAAAAAATAGAGAAAGTAAAGCGACTCACAAACGTCTAAAAGAAATTGTGATTTATACTCACAATCTTGCATGTGCTAATTATTAATTCCAAATAAAGATTATCTCAGTAAAATTTATTTAATTTAAATCAATAACATGTGGTTTTGTAAACTGTTCATGTGACGTGTTCATCTTAAGAATAAGTAACGAATTATAAAATAAATTTAATTGCACTTATCTGTGTAGTTAATTTAAGTTTGGTTAAAATAAAAAATAAAAAAAATGCAACTCCGTCAGTTTAAGGTTGATGAAAAATATCTAATTAATAAGAATTTTAATGATTGATTGTTGGTGATTGCAAGTTGTATAATACTATTCATTCTCTTTGGTTTTAGCGCATTAAATTAGAACAATATTCTTCTTTTTTCGCTTAATCATTTTGGATTCTCGATCGCTTTAAACTTTAAAGTTACATTTATAGATAAATAGAGTGCAAACCAGGTATCTTCCCTTAAAAGAAACTCTCTCAAATTGCATCACAAATCCTTTAATATATTTTCTATTTACGTATTAATGTTTATGGAAGCATCATGTTTCCAGATATTGACAAATATTGGATAAGGATATATTCTCTCATTGCTGAAATAACTTGCTGTCTTCACAATGAAAGTGTGGTTCTTAAATGGAAGGTGTCATTAAATTTCCAAAATAAAATAAAATTCTCAACTACAATTTCGTCTTAAATACTTTGTTGTGTTTAAACGTTATTAGGGTTCCCGATCGAAGACCCTGCTTTTTTTTTTTATCTCGGATTTCTGAATAGACGTCAAGTATATAAAATATTTTTGAAAAATATAAAGATGACATGAAATTAATTTGTATAATTAAACGACTTAAACGACCACATATGATGCAATGATACAAGATGACATATATTTTTTGGGTAGAAATCGGTGCAATTTGAAATTTTCTAAGGATATAGTCAATTGGTATTTGGTCATACATCAAATTTTCTTCTAAGCCTTGCTTGACAAGTTTACTCCCCAACTTTCTTTCATCCTATAAGTCTTTTGATTACAAACTTGCTCATGCCAATGTACAAAACTTGTTTGAATCAAACACTTTTGTTCCATTTACCAAGTCAAAAACTTTTGCACTATATATAAACACCAAAACTTAAGCTATACACTTCTTTATAGACATACTCTTTGTTTCTCTTTTCTAAGTTACAACTAGCTTTAACATTTGATTCCTTTTTTTCTTAATTCTACAAAAGATTCATGGCCCGTTACCCGAAATTCGCCCTATCAATCGTCATTCTTTTCTTGATTTTCACTTCTATAAGTGCACGTCTAATCAATGTGGCCCTTGTAGCTAATGTGAAGAATTCTGGGCCGAGTCCCGGTGCAGGACATTCATCTCTTAATGGATCGCATGACTGACAGAATGAAGAAAATCGGACGTTTATAACAACTTATCATGGGGTATTCATTCTTCCAACGTTCATACTTCTTGTACATCTTTTTTTATTTTAGGAAACACAAATGTAATTCATTTATTTATTTATTTTGAAAATTAATTTATTTATGAGTTCAAAGTGATTGATAGTTGAGGAGTTGGGTAGCTTGTTGAGTAATGGAACATGCTTGCAAGGATTAATATCACCCATGCATTATTAAAGATGTCATCTAAGGCTAGTAGGGAAAATTGCATTTTTGGTACATTAATGTGGTACACTAATATGGGGGGTGGCAATTTGGGTACACTAATGTGGGGTATGTGTGGCAATTTGGGTACAAATTACGCCGGAAAATTGAAAATCCGCCGGAAAATGTCATGTGCCGGGCATGTGCGTAAAAATTTGGGGATTTTGACCAATTTTGACCCAAAAAGCTGAGGTGTCCTATTATTGGAGGGAAATTCCATTCTCTCACCTCATGTGCACATCACATGCCAAATTTCCCCCAAATTCCTCCATCTCTCACAACACAATTCCAAATTCCCAAAATTCTGAAACCCTAAATTGGAACCCAATTTTTCACGTAAATCCCTAAATCCTTACTAAAAATTAATTCATTACTCATCACTCACTATAATAACCCTAAATTGAAGCTAACATTCTTATTCCTCCCCAATTTTTGCTCGAGCAAAATGATTTGTAATGTATCTAATGAAAATAAAATGTCGAACATAAATCAAAATATAATATGCAATAATAATTAAAAAAATAAAAAAAAATCCAACATATTGGTACTTTATAATACTCATTTTATTAATCCACATAAATTCAAACAATACCATATTAAAATTAAGCAAATTAATTGAAATTTTTGGAGGGATTGACCAATTTTGACTACTAAAAATATAATAAAATTTGATTTTATCAAATTGACCCCAACCATATTTAGTTTAAGTGGGCCTGGGCCGGGCCGGGCCCACCACGGGCCGGGCCATAAGAAGAAATTTGATGGCCTATCATGGGCCCGGCCCGTCATGGTCCTGGGTCGGGCCGGGCTGTTTACATGTGGTGGTGAAAATATTAAATAAAATATAATTTTTTAATAAATAATTAAATTGAAAAAAAAAAGAGTAAAAAGTCAAAATTAATTTTGGTCAAAATAGGTCAATTCTCTTTTATGTGTTATTCTAAGTCAAAAATCCCCAAATTTGGTCAAAATTAATTAATTTTCCGGTGAAAATCGAATATTCCGGCGAAAATCGAATATTCCAGTAAAATTTGTACTCAAATTGCCACACATACCCCACATTAGTGTACCCAAATTGCCACCCCCCATATTAGTGTACCAAACAAACGTGCAGGCCACATTAATGTACCAAAAATGCAATTTTCCCAAGGCTAGTACTTATTTTGCTCAAGCCCATAAAAACAATTTTTCTTTAAATTGGGTATTAATTGAATCTAATCAGGGCCCAAAAGAGCCCAATGGGATCTGGCCCAATCTACCCAACTTGGACTTGCTGGATACTAGTTAGCCCATTACACTTTAATTTCTTTTAATTCCAATTCTTCTTGTTAAAAACTTTTACATTATCATTTGTCACTAAATTCGGGGAAATTGTCGATATTGAATGCTTATTGGTGAATGTGCCATTCACTCCCAGGAATCAAGATCTGGTGGTCCTATAAATATAATTAGACATATTATTTATTGTAATAATGAGCATTGTTCCTAGGAAATAGATAAGATAAGATATTTCATTTACTCTCGATGTCAATAGTACCAAAATTTGGATAAGGTTGGGGTGAATTTGTCTGTTCATTGGCATTAGGCACAAAGTTTTGACAATTAAAGTTGAATTTAATTCTTTTGGACCCTCAATGTTATAGGGAGTGAATGAATGATCCTCGTTTCTATTTGTTTTCCGTTGTTTAGTATATAAAAAGTTAGAAAAAAAATTGTGATTTAGAGTTAACCAGTACCTGAAAAGAAAATCTTCTTGCTTCTATATGTATATATTATGTATGTAACAAGAAAGAAATACGTATACGTATAGGTTCAAGTTGAAACATATATGTATATAACTTAAAAAGATATAATTAGCTTCTATTATCAGACCTTGAAACCCTGAATTGTGTGGCTCAATGGCTGCATCAGTCTGAAACTTCATTACTCCAAGTCTCCCTAAACCTTAACACCCAAACAGGGCTCAGGATAATGTCCTTAAACATCTGATTTCTACAAAACATTTTTGTCTAATCAATCATATCATTGTCAGAAAATTAAGTGAAATAAAAAAAATATATTAATTCTTGACCAAAAAGTTGATATTACATTAGACATCCAAAAGCATTTGTCACTAGAAAACCAATCATGTTTTTATACCTACTTCTTACTATACATTCTCATCTATTTCATATTGTCAACACAAATACATAATTAATAGCCATAAGAGTAACTCATGTAGTTATATCTTGACCTCACATTCTTATTATTATTATTATAACCCGAATCTCCATAGTCAACGGCCTCTATGACCATCGCCTCGCGGGTCCCATACTCTTCTTGAACCGCGCCAAACACAATCTCATTCGTTTCGCAATTCTGCTCCTCATAGTAAGTTTGCGGGCCCAACGGTTGGTGCTTCTGATGATGCTGATGTGGCTGAACGTGGCGCGTCGATTGCTGACGATAATCCCCATTCCACGCACCCTCATAGTAGGCTCGGTTTTGTTTGAGTTGTCGGGTTTTTTCCATTTCCTTGGTCATTAAAGGGTAGTTTTTTCTAGGAGTGGGGTCTCTTGCTTCTATTGGCGGGGGCTCGTCGTTGCGTGGGACCACAAAGCTCTCTTGAACGGGCCACGAATTCCCGTATCTAGATGGACGGTGTTGATCATGCTGCATCAGCATGTGATGATGATTGACGGGTTTTTTACTAAAACCCGAGAATAATCCACCAAAAATCTCGCCAATGGATGAACCCATGTAGACAAAAGGCCTTCCCATTGAACTAAATAAGCCCTCTTCTTGTTTTTCGTATTCATCCTCATTAGGGATCAATGGAGGGCGAACGGATTTAGGGGGATGCCTTTGGTATGGTGCAGGTGGCATACTCTTAACATAAGCCTTTGGTTCCTTTGAGAAAAAAACAGAGTAAAATATATACTATTTAGATATATATATATATATATATATATAAACTTTTAAAAAAATTGCATCTTTATTGCAAAGATTTCAATATATTTTCTTGCAACTTTCGGTACTTACATTGTCGTACGAAAGCATAGAGCAAATCCGACGTTGTAACAAGGCGAGCATATAACCAAAGAAACAAGCAGCAACAAGCACCGCTATGCCTGAAAACGATTATGTCGAATTTCATACACATTATGATAACAAAATCGAGGCAAAATGGTTTTAACAAAAAAGAACAAATTACAATAATTTTACCTAAATGAAGATTATTTTCATACTGGTCGATAACACAATCATCTTCACGAAGTTGAATCTCGCGAATCGCTTGATTCCCTCTATCTATTACAAGAAGAGAGCAAGTACTTGCAACATAGACCAAATCAAAATCGTTCGAAAACTTTGCATCTTCACTCGGACCATCAATATGTCCCCCTCCTCGTCCTAATTTTCCACCTGCAATTGTTACAACTCCTGCAAAATCAAGAACAAATTAAATCTTTGAGTTTATGTAATAAATTTAAAAGTATTTTTTCGCATGATTTTGTTAATTTTTTTACCGTTATCGCTAATTTTTCTGATCGCCATGTTCATGGTATCGGCAACATATACATTTCCACTATCATCCACAGCAAGTCCTTTTGGATGGTTCATTTTTGCTTCTCTAAGTTTCCCATCTACATGACCAGTATACCCCTCTGCTGATCCAGCTAACAACTTGGGTCGACTATCTGTTCATCGATAGAACAGTGATAAAGATTCTTTTTTTTTAATAAAAGAAAAAGAAAAACTGCAAATTTTTGTCGAAATTATGCCACATCAAGATGAACTTTTCACTGTGTAGTGTATTAGATGCAAAGTGATAAATTTTGAAGATAAGAAAAGCTGAGAATAAAAACTGGAGTAAGAATCTGGGAAAGAATAAAGCAGTGAAATAGCCCACCATGTTAAAATAAAACCTGTTCTTACAAGAAAAGTACTAGAAACTACCAAGTTTTCAGAAAGAGAGAATCAAATCTAAACAAAAAGATAAACAGTACCCCAATAAAGAAGAACATTCTTCACTGAAAAATCTATCAAGCGTAATTCTCAAGAAAGGAATTTAATTAAGGTCAAGATAAGCACATCACATTTGGGAATATTAGTTCTAAGTCCTTGTACAAGGCTTATTGGTGTTCACATTCATGCATCATAGATCATAAAGATTACAACTTTATTGTAAAAATGTATCAAATTTACGTGAATCAATTGAAAAATGGAAACTCACAACGAGATAAAGGAGATGAGATCTGGTAAATGTTGCTGTTTTCAGAGTCTAAGAGTAAAATTTCCCCAGCTGGTGAGACCTGTACTGAATAAGGCTCAATTCCCAGCTTGTTTCCATCAAAAACTGTTTCAACGGTGTACCCACCTTCGAATTTCATCATCGAACGGCTGGGAATGGCTGAAATCACAACACCACATTCAGCATTTGAACTTCAACTTAAGATGGGGGAAAAAACAGGGGACTTCTTAGAATGTGGGTTGATTAGTAAATTTGTACCAGTTTTTGTGGGTGATTTAAGTGACCACAAGCGCTTGAAAATGATGGAGACTACATTTGAGACCACCCCACCAACAATTCCTGAAAATTTTCATGAAATAACACAAAATTTAACAAAATTTAGTGCAAAATTTAAAAGATGTAATTAAAGTAAACACTTACTTGCAGCAGGTGAAGCAGAAACTGATGAGCAACCAGCAAGAAACACGAGGAGAATCACAACAAGAATGATGCAATTTTTCCCCATTTTACTGCGGATTAAACAACCAAAATAAACAGGGGATTTCAAGAAATTGTGGAGTGTAGGCTCAACATTCTTTGGCCTTTTATATGGTAATTAGCATTTGTACTTTCTTTTCCATGAGTAATAAATGAGTGAGAGAGAGAGATTAAAAGTGATTTATATGATATGCAGTAAAATTGAAGGGAGCTCTGTTCAAGGAAACAAAGCAAAGGATTAACTTAAAAGAAAAAGAAGTACTTTTGAGTTTAGAGTATTAAAAAATATATATGCAGAGAACATATGCTGTTTTTTTGTCTTCACAGTAACAAACAACTCTGTCTTACACTTTGTTCTTTGTGAAAATAAAACTGGTTAATATCAAATAATTCTGTAGTCAAAACTAAATTTATTGATTTAATACTTTTTTCCCTAAAAGAATAATAATAAGGAAAATCTTTTGTTTATGTTCTTAGACAGAAATCTTGTAGCTTTAATTCCAGAGGGAAATGGAAGATTTTGCTTTGTTGTTAACTTTTGGTTAAAATATGTAACTGATGGTAAAAATTATATACAGAAGACAGTTGAAAATGATGTCTGAATTTCACCATAATAGCTCTCGTGGTGCTGACATGATTACAATTTTCCACATAAAATAAGTTGGACGCAAATGGGCCAATAGCCCAATACTAACTATTTGGGTCTTACCAAGATTTATTCTTAAACTGACTATGCCACATCGAGTCCACCAGATTCACGTGAATTATTATACACCACATACTTTGAGTTCGAATCAGTGAGTGATGAAAACTACCCGCCATATCAAAAGTTTGTGGTGTATGCTACACCTATCTGGAGCTATGTAGCATAGAATCTCCTGTTGAACTAATCGTCTATATTGGACCTATGTGGTAAGCCTGTCAATGGGTAGGTATCGTACCCGCAAATTACCCGTTCACTTTTTTTGTCGTCCGACCCGATCGTTTACCCGATGGGTATGCTGACCGGGTATTGATCGGGTGGAAATGATTACCAGATCGGCTCCGGGTCGGGTCAACCAATTTTTTTTTGTTGCTTTTAATGAATTAATATATTGTGGATTTATGTCTATTCCTTACACCACTTAAGTTCGATCTAATGTTTAATTTCGTTTATTTTTTTCTTTGTATTTGATTAAATTGACTTCACAAATCACACTTTGTATTTATAGCATTCTCATTTTCTCACATATTTAATTAGAGGATTTATAATTGGTCAAAAATCATAAATGAACTTTGATATCTTGACAAACAAACCTGTCAATGTGCAGGTATTAACCGGGCCCGCACAATAATTACCCGCTCATCTCTTTTGTTACCCGATGGGTCTGTTGGCCGCGTATAACCAGGCAAAAATGATAAATGATATATCTGGTCGGGTAACCCGACTCGGTCCAATTTTTTTTTTGAAACTATTTTTGTAGCATTCTCAAATCTCACATATTTATTAATTTATATTTTATTTTATTTTTCCTTAATTCGTCGGTCTTTGTAAGAATGTGATTGTTGAAAAAAAATAAACAATGTTTGATTTTTCCCCATATCTCCAAAAACCCCAATTTATATATATTTATATATACATCAACAAAATCAAAAATATATGTATATCACAAAAATTCCAGTCAAAACAAAAACGGATAATTATGGATAGATTTGTACATTTGAATAAAAGCATATATATTCCAGAATCCCAAAATAAACAATAAACAAGTCTTCCAAAATAAAACTTAAAAATATTGATTGGGATGTGTAATTATTTTTGGAAAAGCACAAATATAAAATAATTTAAAAAACACATTCAAAAATTACAAACCCTAACTAGCGGTGTCGGAATGGCGTCACAAAATTGGGGTCGACAGAGATAGCGAAGGGGACGGCGGAAAAGTGTGAAACTTTTGAGTTAAATTTGAAAGTTGAAAAGGAGATTGAAATTGAGCTTGAGAAAATGAGAGTAAAAGAGGTTGAGCTTGCCGAGGAGTGAGAGGTGGGAAGAGAGAAATCAAAAATTTTAGAAATTTAAATTAATTGGGTATTAACCGGGTAGTCAACGGGTATTGACCGGGCGATAGACCCATGGATTTACCCGATCCGGACTCGAAAGTTTAAAAATTACCGGGTCCGGATCGGGTTCGGGTTTAACACCTCACGGATCGGGTCCGGGTATTAAATTTTGAACAGGTATGAATACGAGTAATAACCGCCCATTGACAGGTTTACTATGTGGTATAGAATCTCTCGTTGAACTGATAGTCTTGCGGCGCCAAACTCTAACCCAACTTAACGACAAATTACAATTGGGCCGACCCGAATACATGAGCCCAAATTCACTTTTCCCACTTGCTTCACACTACATGTTATTTGGATTCCATTTGAAGAGTTTCGTAATTGGCACGTTATAATGATTGTCAATGGTTTAAGAATGTAGATCAAACCTAAAACCTCAAGCTAAGTATAAACGATTTGATCGATAACATTTACATGAGTGTGTTTATGTATAAACCAACTCAAAGTAAGAATTCAATACAATCACAATCATACATGGTAAACCATTCCCACCTCCAAAGTCGACGCACGAGGAAAACTCGAAGCATACGTTGGCGCTCTAGAGTTCCTTCTCAAGAAATCATACACTACATTTATAACCATTCTCTTTATCAAACCCGACCCACTCTTCGTTTTCACATAACAATGCCCTAATATGAACGCCATCCCTGCCTCCCTCGCCTCCATTAGCTCTTGCAGCTCGGCTCGTGCGTTTCTATCTATTTGTGGACTTTCCGGGACGAGAAATCTCACCCTTTTTCTCGGGACTCGTGGTGAACTCACGATTTCCCTCAGCTCCGTTGTGCTAGTCACCTCGGACAAGCTCGTTGCTTCGGACAAATCTTCTCCGTCCGAGCCGTCGGCCGAAGCCCACATCCCGATTCCTTTGTCATGAGCCGATGTTGTCCCAATGACGGCCATTTTCTCTTCATTCTCGAGATTGTTCAACGACCCGTTGCATTCGGGGCCCTCGGATCGGATAAACTCCGCTATACTACAAACGAGATCCTTTTCGAATTCCACGTCGTCCAAGAGTGTGTCACGGTATCCATAACGGGCTATACATCTATAGACTCGATATTCCTTTGGCCCGATTCTTCCGACCAAGAATCTCTCCTCGGGCCCCACGTGAGGCACGGGGACGTATTTGATGCAGAATAAAACGAGAACTTGATGGAAAGCGGGGAGATTGGTCACGAAATGGGAGAATATAGCGGGAATTCCCGAGACGAGTTCAGTGTGTATGAGGCCAATGCCTCGTACACGTACGATCCCGAGGTTAGGACCCAAACCTAGGAGCCAGTTGATAGAAACCTTGTTTTGGACATCAAATTCGTACTTTTTTTGCGTCCCGTAATGCCAGGTGTACATTATGAGGAGAAAAACGAACGAAAGCGCAACTGGGACCCACGCCCCTTCGCGGAATTTGATCAGAGAGGCTGAGAAGTAGAGTGCTTCGATAGATCCGAAGAAGAATATGAAACAAATAGCTAGAAAGACGTTTCGGTTCCAGCACAGGACAATGACAAGGGACATGAGACACGTCGTAACCAACATAACTGTTATAACTGCCAGACCTGATCAAGCAAATCATTACAATTACGTTAATAAAGCCGAAATCGATGGGGGAAAATGAAATAAATTTGAGAATTTGAAGTAAGAATATATAGGTTTAGATGTTTACCTGATGCATTACTTATGTGTTTTGTGTCGCGAAAGCCAATAGTGACAGCCAAACAGAGCACCATTAAAGTCCAATTGATTTCCGGGATGTAAATTTGGCCGCATATTTTAGACGACGTGTGTATTATTTTGACCCTCGGAAAGCAACCCAAAGCACAGCATTGCTTGATGATGGAAAATGTGCCTGTTATGATTGCTTGACTTCCCACTATCGAAGCAAGTATAGCGATTCCTAAAACAGGCCACCTTATCTTTTCTGCAACAGTTGAAATAATATGAAATGGCTATAAAGATTTGATTTTTTTACGAAGTTTCGAGAAAAAATCCAAAAAAAATTGCAAGATGAAAGGATATTTGTAAAGGGATTTATTTTTACCAGGGACTGATACGTAGAAACCAATGCGATAATCACTCTCGATTATGTGATGTTTGGAAAGATAAGCAGCTTGTCCCATATAAGCTAGGATTAACGATGGATAAACCACAAAGCTAAAAGCTATCTGGAGTAAATAAAAATCGATTATTTACATTCAATCAAATCTCGTTGATACAAAAACTAATATCAAAAATCGAAACTTGCAGAAGTTTCTAAAAGGCTACAAATTGATTTACCTTGATGGACATTTGGGAAAAGTGGCCAAGATCAGCAAACATGGCCTCAGAACCTGGATAAATATACGAATTTACATGAAAAATAAGCTGATTGCTTGATTTTAACAAGAAATGACAATGCAGATTTTTAAGCATTTATACCTGTTATACATAACAAAATCCCACCAAGGGACATCCATCCGCTTCGTTGGGTTTTTTTCAAGAATTTATACATGTAATAAGGCGAAAGAGCCTGGTAAACATGGGGATTCCAATGGAAGATATTGTAAACACCAATGGCACTTATGCAGAAAAGCCAAGTTATCATAACTGGCGCGAAAATGAATCCCAGTCGGTGGGTCCCGTAATGTTGCAGATAGAATATGAACACCAGTATTATGCAAGCAATCGGGACTTCTATATCTGCCAATTATGTAAAAATCGAAAAAAAAAAATCAATCTCAAAACAATTCACTGATGAAGAACGTAAAATGAGTTAAGGGTGTGTTTGGATTGAAGGATTTGAAATCTATGGATTTCAAATTCATCGACAAATCCATTTAGGTTCGTTGGATGAATTCATGTTACGATGGATTTCAAATCCCTTGTCATTTACTTTGATCTATTTTCTCCATAACTACGGTGGATTTCAAATGACTCCATTGTAGTTGTCATTTCAAATCCTTCCTCCAAATCCCCTCAAGAAATCCAAATCAGTCAATCCAAACACACCCTAAGCGAATAATAATACAAAAGCATTATATGTTAAAGAGTCATACATTTCAATGAAGTGATTTAAGTTTGATTAAATTTCGATTTCTCTCTAAAACATCAAGTTGATTTTACTGTTCATTCTTAATTGGAAGTATCTTCATGTCACCATGTCTATGTTGTTGGCATCAATATCTCACTTACACACAGTATGGACAATCCAGACAACATTAGTGTTTCATACATGGTCCATTATTGTCTCAACTTTTAAGGATCATATTCTAATCACACTATAAAATTTACTTTTTCATCACAAGATCATTCAACTTTTATTGCCACTTTTCATTGTTTATGAATATGATTTACTTTACAGATGTACAACGTTATCCACCGAAAAAGTTCTTTTTAACAGATGCACTTAAAATTCTTTTTACCTCAACTTGCATATATGCTCCACTTAAGACGATATCAGTATGGTCTACCACAATCCGGGGTAGATGGTGAGCTAACTTTAGTTTAAATAAATTGTAATAGATAATACTGATATGACTTTGATTAAAGCAGAAAGTTTGTCCTAGTATAACTAAGGCCCCACAATAATGCATTTTCATTACAATTTGGTGCACATTCTTTGTCCACGAAGAACACGTTATTGAAAAAAATCCAAAAATGAAAAACAAAGAAAAATCAGCAATATCTTAAAGAGTTTTTTCTTTTGATGTAATCACAATTCACAATCACAATCATAATTTGTCCAATTCTTTTGTATTGCACATCTCAATCATTATTCTTCACGTTATTCAAAATATCAGAAGTCCAAAAAAGAAGCAAACTTGAAGAAATTAAGACATCCAATTGACACAAAAGTGAAGGTTGGCAAGAAACTGGCTTTTTAAGGAATTTATGTAATCTATTTAGGAAAGAAATTGTCATCAGCTTAACTTGGAAATTATTGTTATGACCCTTTTGGTTTACTCAAAAAGAAAATCTGGCAAACATATCTAATTTTCGACTTACCAATAATTTAAAAACTTAGCAAATATTTAATTTTTCTTATTTTGCAAAGAATGAAAGAAAGAAAACTCATTTCTTCTTCAAAACTTGTAAGTATAATATATCAACAGAAAACATGAAAAAAAATCCAGGAAGATAAGAAACTTACATTGGTGATGATGCTTTGACACAACAAGCTCTAATCCTGAAACTGCAGAAAACACTACAAACACAACCAAAAAACTTCAATCTCAGTTAAATCTGTACAATAATACAATACGAAAAAATCGATAAAATCATCGAATAAGAATACCCGAAATAGCTGGTGTAAGAACACCATCCCCAATCACCATACAAGTCCCAATCAAAGCCAAAGTAAGCAACATCCTCTGAAGAACCCTATGTTTTTCCAATGTTGATCTTAATTTCATACCAAGGCCCTTATTGTTCCCAGATTCAATCCCATCTTTCTTGTACTCATACAAGTCCTGGTCAGCCAGCTGCCCGTTAGGCAAAGTGCTGACCCGGGCATGGCGGCAGAGTAATGAATACAGAGCAAAAGTCCCACCTTCACCATTATCATCAGCTCTAAGAACTATGAAGACATACTTGAACAGTGGTATCAAAGTTAATGTCCAGAAAACAAAAGATAAAACCCCAAATATTTCTTCATTTGTTTCTGAATGTTGAATGTCCTCTGCAAATGTACTCTTGTAGACATACAGAGGTGAAGTGCCTAAATCTCCATACACAACACCCAAACTCTGGTAAGCCAATGTCAGTAAAGTTTTCCATGATTCTTTCTGCAAAAAAACATAAGTCGTAGCCAATAATGGCAATTACCATAAAAGCTAACAAAAGGGTATTGTTTTATTGTTCTGTTTTGGTAAAAAGGACTCACCTTCAGATGATTATTGGGGTTCCAGGCTTCAATATCCATGACAGGCCTTCTTAAGATCATTGAGAAGTCATTTCTTGAGCTAATATCTGAAGAAAATTACAGATTGAGCCACTGAAACTAGCCGTTTATGCTAGAAAACTCCAAGAAGAATCAGAAAAATAAAGAACCCTTTTTTAATTAAGGGATATACGAGGTGCTAACACGAAAATCTAAGAAGAAAATACCAAGAAAAATACTGTTGGGATTTGGGAAGGATGAAGTGTGAAGAAAAAAAAGAACAAGTGGGGGATGTACTACTATATAATATGGCCTAACTTACTGTTCGTAGCATTATGTAATGGTATAATTTGGCCACTTCAGTTTAAATGAGTAATTATATAGTTTAATTATAGGAACAGTGTTAAATAATCTGACTAATCACTGCACAATGAACATACGTGGGCTATTCTACACAAAGTATAACCACATAAGATCAAGAAATCCACCTCCATGGGATCAAATTAAATAAAATAACAGAACACTGTAAATAGGAAAAAAACAGAGTGTGAATAGGAAACTTAATATAATAATAATGGAGGAAGTTTCGGTTCTCTAACCTTCTTCACTTTTTCTTTGTATTGTTCTTCTTTTGAGTTTATGTACAAAAGAATATCCTCAGTGGGTGGGGTGCTAGAAATGGGTGAATTGTATTTGCGTTAAACATTTTTGTTGGCTCTATTGATAAGAAACGAATCATTTTGAAAGCAACAAGTTTTTCAAATCAATATAGGTTGGTAAGTATTCGGTAGAGTTGGTAAGGGCATGTGAATGTTGTGGCCTTGGTCACGGGTTCGAATCCTGATGAGGGAATGTCTATTTGCCTTCTCTACTGTGAGCCCTGATTTACCTCTCTTGTGTGGTTTGCAGGCTATTGCACAATAGCGGGGTTTACCCAGTGCGCACCTAACGGTAGCGGTAGCGGCTGCGAGTTCCCTTGTCATAAAAAAAAAAATATATATATATATATATATATATAGGTTGGTAAGTAAGGTAAGTAATTTGAAAATATTTCTATAACCATTCTTCGATTCTAAATTTTAGAGTGATTCGTTATAGATAATCCTACCAAACTTGGAAGCAAATTAATAGAAAATGTATTGTAAATTTGTAATTTAAATAATATTGGACCACAGATTTGTTAAGTGTGTTTGTGGGATTGTGAGTATTTGAGAGTTTGATAGTACAGTCCCCACTGAAAGGAACAGATCATGAGAAATGAACTCTCTGCAACTCTCTGAGCCTCGGAGTGGGTTGACACGGCAGGGGATTGTAATCAATAAGGCATTTATTGAATTATTTATTAGTTTGTCTGTTTAGTAAATTTTGTCATTTTTTTTCTCTTATCTTTAGATTTTTTTAAATCAAAACTTACTTTTGAATTAAACAAAATATATTATAAAATAAAGCGAATATAATATCTTCTATGTTATAAATATCCAAATTGTAAACCTATTGTTCATGAGTCACATTTGAGGCTATTGTAATTTACACTATAGAGATCAGATTATTGTATACATTTCGAACCAAATATTACTGTATGAGTTTTAAACCTGTAAAAATTATTCATCTATTATCTTATCGAATGTGAGAAAATGAAAAGGTTAATGAATTTCACTTGGGGATCTTGGTGTTCTACTTGGGTTAGATCATATGAAGAATGATACTAACAAAAGAACTCATGAAAAATCATTTTTATTAATTTTTCTTGTTGTGTAGAATTTCAAGTTATCTTAGCAATTTTGTGGTATTGTTTGTGCCCTTGATCTAAATTAAAATTTGACTTAGAAGTACAATTTGGACTTGAATATAGCCAAAGTTGAATTCAACACGTGCGTGCGCTTTGAATAAAATTCACAAAATCAAATTAAAAATTAGCTTTGATTAAGAAAAAAACCCTTACTTTTCTTTGTCCACAATTGAAAACAAAAAGGAATAGAACATGTATTAGGACCTAAAAGAATTAGAATAATCCAAAAAAGTTGGTCATTACTCAAATAAATTATAATCAAGCTAAACATAAATCAAATTCAAATAGTTTGATTTTTTTACATGCTTTTATCTTTTTTTATTAATCGAATTAAGCTTGAACTGAAATCTAAAACTTATCAAATATAAAAATGATTCAAATCAACTTTTAATAGTAAAATTTTCAACTAACTGTTATTACATACTATAACTGTGGGTTCATATGAAGATGCCCGCCCACTTTTTTAACTTGGTCGGTTTTTCTTTCTTCAAAGACACTTTTTGAACAACAATATTGATTTAATTTAATTTAACTTTATACTAAATTAGTGATTTAATTATTTGATGAAAGCGACAAGAAGTTCTATCAAAGCTTGCCAATAGTTCCAATTATTATCGAATGATTTCGAGTCAATATTCTAACAAAGAGAATATAGAGACGTTCATGAAAGAGAATAAATCTATAGAATTATGTACATTCAAGCATATCAAAAGCTAAAAGAATTGGTGAATCTTTCATAAAAATTGACCATAATAAATAAATCTTAAGAAGCTTGTTCGACACATTAGTTAGCATAAAATCAAGTATTAGAACGTCATATATGGTGATAAAATCAAATGATCTTAATACAATATATAGGAAGAAGATGAGAATATATGCGTATATATTGTGTACATTGCAAGTATATATCAAGAAATAAAAGGGTCTCAAGCTATATAATTGGGTTAAATTTATATAATACAGAAATATAACTAATAACATGTTTGGTATAATGATATGTCATTTTAGAAAGGAATGATCTTTCTCAATCCACTATTTGGTTACATATATATATGAAGTGAAAGAAACTATGTTGGAGTACGCCATCTATTTCTTTTATTTGTTTGTAAATATATAAAACATATATTTCTTTGTATTGTATACTATAAATTAATTAATATATATAATTAATTCTTATGCTTACTTTTTTTGTTTCTACTTTTGATTGATACATTTCATAATCCATGATTTTGGAGTATTTGGTTAATTTTTATTTAAAAAAAATTATGATTCTCATTTATTGAGAATACTTATTTTTTAAGATTGGAATGAATTTTTTAACGGGAATGAGTTGTATGTGAATACTTCAATTCAAACTTATTTTAATTGTATCAAATAATAATTGTATATTAAAAAAAAAATAGAAATACACATTTCTAACATCCTTATTCTTTTGTACCAAACATGTCGACTTTTATATCAATACTTTCATATAAACGTAAATACATCTAATTTTATTATATGAAGAATTGCAAACAATCTTACAAGACTTTGTCCAACATAAAAGCAATTTGCCAATGCCGGCAGTAAGGGGTAAGGACCCCATCTGCCTAAACATATTAAATGCCAATTACTCCTAATAATATGACAATTAGATTTAGGGCCCATCATACCCCCTCAAAATCAAGGCATTTGTTACGTTTTGGGTGGGTTTATATAATTAAGTTGTGGCTCTAAAATGTAAATATGTTTGTAATTCAAAATTATATTTATGTTGATGTAAATGTTCATTTGCATCAAACATAATCAATTGAAGAATTCTTCATTGTTTTTTCTAACATGATTGTTTATAGGTTCATACTATTAAAAATTGATTGTTGGTTTTAAATATTGATAATTTATATTATTGATGTTACCTTTGTTTTATACTATTGAAAAATAAAATCAAAACAACTTTCAATTGGCATTGGATGATGTTTTTGAGCCCAGAAAAACAAAAAGGATAAACTGATATACATTAATTTTTCATCTTTCTTCATTTTGATAAAAAAAAATTAATTGTAATTAATTGGTTTAAATAAATCTATTTATTCATATTTTCTAAATTTAGAAAGTATTGAAAATCGATATTATTTATATAATATTTTTTCAATAATAAATTAATTTGTTCATCATCATATAATTAGGTAAACAATAGTAATCAACCTTTACACACAAAAGAAAGAAATAAGCAAGTGAACAACCTCAAAAGAAATAAATTACATAAAAGATCCTAATGATGAGATCATAAAATCTTGTTATAAATTTTAAAAAAAACTATTGACACAATAATTGTGATTGAAAGTGAAGTAGGCACCCAATAATAGAACATTTGTCCCACTCCTTATCATCAAAATGAAATTCAACTATAGCTATTGTATGGCCAATTGTCAATATTTAACAAGTTCCTTATGTGAGTGGGGGCTTCCACTTTCCACTATTTATGTCTTTATTATAAAATAATATCTAAATCAAATTTTACCTATTTATATAATTTTTCAGGTTGGATTGTATTTAAATCAAGCTCCAATTATTTCATGAAAGAAACTTATCTCCAACAAATTTGTGTGACACGATATCACTATCTTTTATTTTATCTTTCTTATTTTGTTTTTTTTGTTGTACTAATAAGTGTGCTATACATTAATTATACTTTTTAATTAAAATAATTAACATAAGTAAATAAATTATATATTGCATGTTAATGTTAATGCGCAATAGAAAAATATTAATAACATAATAATTACATCTTTTCATTTCTTAGGATGCATGATTATTATCATCATCACATATTACATAGTATGTCAAGCTAAAACAAATTCACTAACCATATTCAAAATAAGTAATTCTTCTATAAGAATTTAATTCTATATTCACAAAGAAATTTGGAAAAATATATAAGCTTCTGAAATTGTTGCAAATTATAATTGACTAAGTGACCATTTAAAATATTTGAAGGGAGTAAAATGAGTAAGCATCGACCAATACAAAATTTTCAATATATTTTTAAATAAACTATTAGTTTTTTCTCAGAACAATAAATATATTACATGATTACATCAATTATAATTATTACATGTACTTTTTTTTTCATAAAAAATCCATCTAAACACACTTTTACCATTATATTTCTTATTTTTGAAAAAAAAAAAAAACTCAATTCTGTCATGAAAAGAACGTATATGAAAATGATATGCCAACCAAGGCCTAAAATTTCATAAAGCAACTCTTCCTATTTGATCTTTTTATACACAAATGAACATATGAAATATGAAGCAATAAATAAGGTAGAAATTCAGACCATCGTTGGGATGATATTTTTTATTCCAAATCATATTCAGATATATGTTTGACACGTGTAATTCACATATACATTTATTAAAAGATATTTAAATGTGTCAAATGTCTACATATTTAAAATAGAAAATAAAACAAATACTTGAAACAAAAAATTATATCTAGTAATATTAAGCATCTTGTACAAGCAAATATGAACTTTTCTAAAGCAGCCAGACGCATGTAACATAAACAAATGAAAAATAGAATCACAGAGAATCTGAATTCTACATAATGGATGAATTAATCCTCGCAATTATATACTTTAAATTCCATATGGAATTTTGATGAATCTCTAACAGATCGCAAAGAGAGATCAAACAACTTATTTATTAATATTCTACAGCAAATGGACGGCACATTATTCTAGTTTTGAAAGAGTACTTAGCTAAACTTATTGTAAATAATTTATAAATTCTTAATTTTTAATTATAAAATATTTTTGACCTAATAAACTCCTTATCTTTTTTATGTAATTATTTTTTATAGTTATGCTTTCTATCTTATAAATTCTTTAAAAAAAAAATAAGATCGGGATTCCCTTATTAAAGTTTTAAGAGATTATAAGTTCCACATAACTTATTTTAAGAGCTCATATGTTGTTTTAGGATTTTAACAAAGACTGCAAATTCTCATAATCTCTTGGATAACTTATAAGCACCCAATGCATAAATAAGCTAATCTTATATACTCCAAAAAAATTAATCATAAATAAAATAGTAATATTGGTTGATTAGAGGTCAACAATACTTAAGCATTTATACACATGCACAGACTAGCTTAGATATAATTAGTATTCAATTTGCACTTTCAGAAATTATTAATCCTCTACAGTACAATCTGGCAAGAGTGTTGTATAATTAGCCTGGGATCGATCTGAATCATACCATTATATATATAGCTAATCTTAGTACATTATTTTTTTACATTTGCATGTGAACACGTGCACAAATTCTGAAAATCTGATCTCAATCTCGTACACTTCATTCAAATTATAATCTTCTAATCTCATATTAATAATCCCTCGAAAAAAATCTCATATTAAAAGTTATCGAACAGTTGTGATGTCTCGGGAATCGATAATACCAGGAGGAATTCATTACGCTTCGTTTATACAAGTTGAAAATACGACACTTGTGTGACACGCTACTAACTTTTCTATCAAATTGATTAAAAAACTGGTATAAATCGTTGAGTTGAGAGACTCAATCGACATAATCGAAAATAAATTAATTAAATTGATTTTGAATATAAAATTGAGAGATTATAAACAACATAACCCTAATTTTTTTTCTTAATTACTGATAACATGAATATAGTTTATAGACATAACGCTGGTACATATAAAGTAAAATAAAAAAAATTAATTACGATTTCCAAATAGAGGATTGGGAATGTAAAATAAATAGTCGAGTGCCAATAATTATTAAAGCAATTAACGGTATATAAATGGGCTTTGGCCCGCATATAAAGATTTTTCTAATGTAGCAAACATTTAAAGAAAAAAGACATAAAAATCTATGGACAAAAAGTAGAGTGGTCCCCTAATATATGACAAATATAATATATATTTTGCTTTCAGCACCACATATTTTTTTGGATCTTTCGTTCTTGATTTTTTTCTCATCTTTATTCTCTACTGGGCCTAATGGATTCCCGGACTGTCCATTGGCTGGCCCACACTATCCATGCAACGGGCCTGTACCCTCAATCCCCTAGTGCATTTTTGTAAGCCCAAGATTTTTACAACCCTTAGGTTATGTTTGGTTATATTTCCAAATATAATTTTAGAATTTCATATTGGGAATGTCAATTATTGGCAATTGTGTGAGAGTATTGAATTTGTAGTATGTTTGGTTGTATTATTTGAAAAAAAATAGTGGAAGTAGTGATGATGAAGATATAAAGATAATATTTTATCAGGATAATTGCATTGGCTTTTGATATTTGACATCCCCACCCCTTATGTACTGGGCATGAGTCATAAATCTTTGTTCTTTCAATTTTTTTTAATTATATTCACTAGTTGTTAATAACAAGACCTTGAACTCTTAAACCAAAATATCCAAAAATGACATAATAATTTAAAATAGAAATGAATCCTTTACAATTAAAAATTTCTAGAAATAACTCAAAACTCTTGAAAAAATTCAAACTATGTTAACTGTGGATTCCTTTTATGTAATTTTAAAAAGTTCTCAAGTATGTTAGCATAATTCAAAAAGTTTTTATAAATATGAACTAAAACAAACTTAGATGCATTTTTATCCATACAAAAAATAAAATTACTCATATTTGTAAAAACTATCACGCCCTGGAGCGCAAGATCATTGCAAACGAGAAGTTCAATCAAACACACTAGACGTAATCTTGAGTTAGACATTTCAAAAATATAGCCAAACATAAACTTAATTCCCTCGATTCTGATTTTTGGGATAGAATTTGACACCTGTTATTCATACTTATAGTTATTAAAATATGTTAAAAGATATGTAAATGTAAATATTGTTCTTTATTAGACCAAGTCCCTATTTTCCCGCGTTTCTTCATATTACCACCTCAAAAATCTCAACGGCCACAAACCATCCCTCACCAACACACCTCCACCTTCCCCCTTTCAACTCCGGCCATGAAAGATGAATAGAATATTCACCCGGCCGGCGTCCCACCTCCGCCATTTCCGGCGAACTATCACCCACCACCACAAATCCATCACCGCCTCCGGCGAGCCAAACTCACTCAGCATCCTATGGCACTACCAAATCCTCGATCCAAACAGCGACATCGTCAATCATTGGAACCACGTTTTCTTGATCACCTGTTTAATCTCCCTTTTCGTCGACCCCCTCTATTTCTACCTCCCCTTTGTCGGCGGCCCCGTTTGTATGTCCACGGACACCCAAACATCCGTTGCAATAACGTATCTACGAACAATAACGGATCTGTTTTATGTTCTGCACGTTGTCATGAAGTTTCGAACGGCGTTTGTGGCGCCTAGTTCTCGGGTTTTTGGCCGTGGTGAGCTTGTTATGGATCCTCATCAAATCAGCATGAGGTATCTTAAGTCCGATTTCTTTGTCGATCTAACGGCTGCTCTTCCCTTGCCTCAGGTGAATATAGTTTATTGGGTATAATTTGCTTTTTTCATGATGAGTTATAGATTGATAAAAGACTAAAGATGTGAAATTAGAATCTATTAACACCAATTTGTTGATTGTAGAAGTCTATGTTTTCTAAACCTGCAGATTGTGATTTGGTATGTGATTCCAGCAACGATATCAGAAGGAACTGGTCAAGCTAATAACACTCTTGCTCTTATTGTCCTCATCCAATATATTCCAAGGTTATTTGTCATTTTCCCCTTGAATCAACAGATTATAAAATCGACGGGTTTTATCGCTAAGACTGCTTGGGCCGGAGCTGCATATAATCTGCTTCTCTATATGCTAGCCAGCCATGTGAGTTTTACACAAACTTCATGCCTCTCAATAGATCCAGTATTGAATACACTAAAGGCCTAGATTACGCCAAATAAGCACATGATGTATGCCATTGCTGATGTGGCATAATCTGGATCCTTAAATATTCAGTACTAGGTGGTCTATAGAAAAATTATCCCGCTCGCCCTTCTCAATGGTCCAGATTATGCCAAATCAGCACACGATTTATGTCATTGCTGATGTGTCGTGATCTAGACCACTGATATACATTCGTTGTTTGTTATGACTTATGTTTGATTCATGAGGTCCAATTGTATAGGTACTTGGAGCCTCATGGTATGTGGCGTCTATAGGGCGGCAACACTCTTGCTGGGAACAAGGATGTATAGAAGAATTCGACAAAATCCCGCCATGCCAATTGAGCTTTCTCGACTGTACGAGCCCACTATTTGGAAGCCTGGAGTGGAGTTATTGGTTGAACATGACTAGTGTGGTTCACCATTGTGATGCAAACAACGACGATTCTGATTTCAAGTTCGGGATGTTTGCTCCTGCTTTCACTAGCAAAGTTGCTTCAGCATCTTTCTTTGAGAAATATCTTTACTGCCTTTGGTGGGGCTTAAGAAATTTGAGGTGTGTTCATATACAAAGCAACCTTTTTGTGCTTATTTGGTCTTTTGGAACTTATTTGTTACAACAATCTTAAAGATTCTCGTGTTGTTTCCAGTTCGTATGGACAAAATTTGATGACAAGCACTTATCTCGGTGAGACTATATTCTGCGCTGCTTTGGCCATCGGTGGTTTGGTTCTATTTGCGCAATTGATCGGCAATATGCAGGTACTACATTCATTCTATACACATATACGTGTTTACTAGTCTAGGTTTAACTATAATCGTTCGTGATTTTCATTTAAAGACATATTTGCAATCAATGACGGTGAGAATTGAAGAGTGGAGAATTAAGAGAAGAGATACCGAAGAATGGATGAGGCATCGGCAATTGCCTCCAGACTTACAAGAACGTGTTCGTCGGTTTGAACAGTATAGATGGCTCACTACAAGAGGAGTCAAAGAAGAAGAAATCCTAAAGTCATTGCCACTTGATCTTCGTCGCCAAATTCAAAGGCATCTATGTCTTAACCTTGTTCGCCGAGTATGTCATTCTCTTGATTTATTTCTATGTTGTTTGAGACCATGATTTCCAATAAGACATAACATACTACTACATTATCACCCAATGCCAGTATATTAAACTTTTCGCTGTGATGCACGAACACTTCAAAAAATCACAACATGTCGTGTCGGACACGACACTCTCCGATGTCCAATGTGAAAATAAATTTATCTCCTTAAATAAAATGAAAAAAATAAAATATGAACACCGTAATGGTCGCAGTTAGAGGGTATGTCTACTATGTATGCATTATTTGTGACACTTGATGTTATTTCACTTATTTTTTTGTGATTTTGAAAACTGAAGTATTTTTTTCTCTCAAACATATATAAATTTAGAAATCAAATACAAATTTATAATGTACAATAATCATTCTTATAATTTATTTCTCTAACCATTTGTTGACAGATTTGAAATCCTTCGATCCAAACACACGATTTCAAACTCAGACTTGTTCAATTATTCTGTAGGTTCCATTCTTTGCTCAAATGGACGACCAACTTCTCGACGCCATATGTGAACGTCTCGTCTCCTCCTTGAGCACACAAGGAAGCTACATTGTCCGAGAAGGCGATCCAGTGAACGAGATGCTCTTCATCATCAGGGGCCAGCTCGAAAGCTCCACAACCAACGGTGGACGGTCAGGATTCTTCAACTCCATCACCCTCCGTCCCGGTGATTTTTGTGGCGAAGAGTTACTAACATGGGCATTAGTACCTAACTCATCTCTAAACCTTCCATCTTCGACCCGAACGGTCAAAACACTAACCGAAGTCGAAGCCTTTGCCCTTCAAGCCGAAGACCTCAAATTCGTCGCCATTCAATTCAAGCGCCTTCACAGCATGAAGCTTCAACACGCGTTTAGGTACTACTCTCATCAATGGAGGACATGGGGATCTTGCTTTATACAGGCCGCGTGGAGAAGGTACAAGCGTAAGAAGCTTGCGAAGAATTTGGCTGTGAAAGAGTGTACTTTCCAGGATGGTTATTACAGTAGTGATCAAGATGGTGAAGATTGTGATGATGAAAATGGTAACCGTTTGTCGGTTGATGGTTCGAATAACTCTATTGCAGCTACACTTTTGGCCTCAAAATTTGCTGCAAATACGAAACGAGGGGCGGCTCAGAAGGCTCAGATGGCTGATGCTTCGTCTTCGAGCTTGAAGATGCCTAAATTGTTTAAACCAGACGAGCCCGATTTCTCTGAAGAGGTTTAGCTTAGGATTGTATACTCAGTTTTGTAAATGAATTTATTCCCATTAATCATTAGGCAGATAGCTATTTTTGAGGTTTTGTTAAGAAAAACACATTGTAGCAAATGTTATTGTTCTTCATGATTTCTAGCCTTGTATAATATGTAATGATTAATTTTTGTTCTAAAGAAATCTGAATATATTTATGAACCTTCTGTTTTTCTTGGCTGGCAGTAGTTATCACTGTCATAATTATTTTCATAATTGCAATAATCAGCCAAGATAAATAGCTGGTGAATGAATTAACTTGACAGATTATTGTGCTTATAGAATTTAATACTTCATTGCTGGCTAATAAAGTTGCTCCAGGGTATATATCCCCTGGCCTTCAAAATTTGTTTTTTTTTTTAGTGTTCGATTTTTGTGACATTAAAAGGAGTAATTATGGTCTACGTCTACTTTCCTTGGCAGTTTTCGGGCTGTGGATTAAGGATTATCTGTAAGGCAACAAACTGTTTTGGCCTAATCTGCTAATAAGTTGGAATATTTCTGTCAACTTGTGAACAATTACTCCACCTTTAATGTGAATAATTTGTCAGCATTTACCAACTCAACTCACATTTTCGGTGCCATTACATCGTCTTTTTGTGGCATCGTGTATTTAGACACCTCGTTTATATAACTATGAACATGTAATAAAACTCATCTACATTTTACAGAACTTCACTTATAGATTCTCAAGAAAACAGGCATGGCTGCTCGGAGGATCTCTTCTCTTTTCTCTCGATCTTTAGGTAAACGAAAAATGCTCCATTTTCTTCTCTTTTTGGTCAATTTTTTCTTGTTCGTATAATGTAGATAGTAGTTTTTCAGATCGCTTAAAAGGGTATCGTTTTTTATGCGATTTTTCCAAATTTTTGCTAGTTATTTGCATGGAAATGTTAAAGATTTCAGCTTTGTTAGAAAATGGTTAATTCAAATATTCTTCATGAAAAGATCGAAACTTTCATATACTGCTGAGTTTCACAGGCCGAAACTCTTCATTTGGAAAAGGCATAAGCAGATACACTACATCCCCTGCATATGACATACCAATAACTCCACCTGTCAAAATCAAATACACCAAGCTTCTTATCAATGGAGAATTTGTTGATTCAGCTTCAGGTTGGCCCCTTTTTTTTTTCTTTTCGATTCGTCTTTTATATTCATTTCGATTTCCAGGTTTAAATTGACTGATTTAAACAATATTGTTGCCTCAGGAAAAACATTCCCAACTTTTGATCCCAGAACAGGGGATGTGATTACTGATGTTGCTGAAGCTGACGAAGAAGATGTAAACCGAGCTGTATCTGCTGCTCGAAAGGCATTTGACGAAGGCCCATGGCCTAAAATGTCTGCACATGTAAACATATTCATTCTCTTATCTCTCGAGTTTCAAAACTTAATCAAAAAATTCATCTTTTTTGTTTTATCCTTTTCCAGGATCGATCACGGGTATTGCTAAAGTTTGTCGATTTACTTGAGAAACACAGTGAAGAGCTTGCAGCTTTAGAGACCTGGGACAATGGCAAACCTTACGAAAAAGCTACTACTGATGATCTACCTTTTGCAACACGTATTTTCAGATATTACGCTGGTAAAATGAAACTTATTACTTATTTATACGCCAATTTGATTTTATTTCACTTCATTTTTTAACACAATTTATTTCTCCAGGATGGGCAGATAAAATCCATGGCTTAACGGTTCCTGCTGACGGGCCGTACCATGTTCAGACATTGCACGAGCCTATTGGCGTGGCAGGTCAAATTATACCCTGGAATTTCCCGTTACTAATGTTTGCATGGAAAGTTGCCCCTGCTTTAGCCTGCGGTAATACCGTGGTGCTCAAAACGGCAGAACAGACCCCGTTATCTGCCCTTTATGCATCGAAATTACTCCATGAGGTAACATGAAAATATATAACTTTTCTTTAATCTGTAACTCAAATTTTTACTCGAATAATTCATTTTTTTTCAAATCCCGTTTAGGCTGGGCTCCCTCCGGGTGTTTTAAACGTTCTTTCGGGCTATGGCCCTGTCGTTGGTGCTCCTATAGCAAGTCATACCGATGTTGATAAGGTACTATTATAAAACTCGAGCCCTTTTCATTAAATTCCATTTGATTTCAAAATATATCGATTTTTTGGGATTTATTTGCAGCTTGCTTTCACGGGGTCGACATATACTGGTAAAACTGTGGTTGAATTGGCTGCAAAGAGCAATCTGAAGCCAGTGACTTTGGAGCTTGGAGGCAAATCTCCGTTCATCGTTTTTCAAGATGCCGATGTTGATAAAGCCATAGAAGATGCTCATTTCGCTCTGTTTTATAATCAGGTCCATTTTCATCACTCTCTTCTAAAGCTGCCTGGTTATATATATGCATACAATTATTACAAAGTAAAACGAAATCTTATTGGCAGGGCCAATGCTGCACAGCTGGATCTCGAACATTTGTTCATGAAAGCATATACGATGAGTTTGTAGAGAAATCCAGGGACCTCGCTTTGAAACGTGTAGTTGGTGACCCTTTCAAGAAAGGAGTCGAACAAGGCCCTCAGGTACAAAATCACATGGAAAATGTGAACAAGATGATATAATTGATTGGAATTTTTGTTCTTTTTCCAAATTGTTAGATTGATGGTGAGCAATTTGAGAAGATTCTGAAATACATAAAGATTGGGATTGAATCTGGTGCCACACTTGAAGCAGGGGGTGAAAGATTTGGCTCCAAAGGTTACTATATTCAGCCCACTGTTTTCTCAGATGTTCAGGTTTGAAAAAAGCTTAGTAATTTTACAATGAATAAGATTATTCTCAGAGTATATTTTGATGATCTGTTTCACCATGTAGGATGATATGCTAATCGCAAAAGACGAGATCTTTGGCCCTGTGCAGTCCATTTCCAAATTCAGGTGACCAAAAAATCGACGTTTTTTCACATAAACTCGTCATAATTTCAGTAAAATATGTTTTAATTCTCATTCTTGATGTGAAATAACAACAGGGATATCAAAGAGGTGATTCAAAGGGCAAATGCAACTCAATACGGTTTGGCTGCTGGTGTTTACACCAAGGACTTGGACACTGCCAATACGATAAGTCGAGCTCTGAGAGTAGGGACTGTTTGGGTTAACTGTTACGACATTTTTGACGCTTCGATTCCTTTCGGTGGGTACAAAATGAGTGGAAACGGAAGAGAAAAAGGAGTATATGGACTTAGCAACTATTTGCAAGTGAAGTCTGTTGTTACCCCACTGAAAAATCCAGCATGGCTGTGAATTCAGTTTCGTTATTAGACTTTGTTAAATTCTGCAAAATGGGATAAAAACCCGTCTTTATTTTCGACTTTTTATCGATCGTTGTTTATTTGAAATAAAGTTACAAAAACAATCTGAACTTTAGAACTTTATTATACAACAAAATCTGGTGTATCAGAAGGTGTAACAGAGGCTTTCATCCTCATTGATATACCAAGAGCCTCTTCTAATTTCACTATAACTTGTTCAATCGAAGGTCGTTTTCGGTTATCCCCTGTGCAGAGTAAAGATAACTGAAATACGAGCCTAAAAGCTTCGATTGGATATTCTCCGTTAAGGTTAGGATCAGCAAACTCTGAAATGCCTCCCTTTTTCATCACAGATTTTGCCTGTTGATAAAAATGATTAGTATCTGAACCAATAATACAAAACTATAAACACGAAAAATGACATTATGGGCAAGTGATTACAGTTTTGTCCAAAGGCATAGGTTTCTTCGTATTCATATCGATAACTTTCCTGCCCGAGAGAATTTGCAGAAGGACAACTCCAAAGCTGTATATATCGCTTTTTGGGCTTACTTTGTGATTGATTTGGTAATCGGGGTCGACATAACCAAACGTGCCTCTAACTTCTGAGCTAACACATGTTTCGCCAAGGTTCATAACCTTGGACAATCCGAAGTCTGATAGTTTGGCTTCAAAATTTGTTCCAAGTAGAATGTTTGTTGGCTAGCAGTAAGAAATTAATTCACTTCAGTTTGTTTATACATAATCTCGAAAAGAAAAAAAACCCATTTTTCGTTAAGTTAAAAGAAACTAAAACGACCTTGATATCTCGATGAACAATGCAACCTTCATGAAAAGTGTGGAGAAACCATAGCCCACGAGCAGTGCCAATCGAAATCTCAAGCCTTTGAGTCCATGATAGAATTTTATCTTTGCCTGTTTTTGGTGAATTTTATTAATTTTTCGGTTGAGTAAAATCGACGTTTGAAGTTTAAATACGGATGAAAAACGGGTCGTAAAGAAATGCGTACCGTAAAGCCAGTCGGAAAGACTGCCATTGGGACAAAGTTCATAAATGAGAAAGCTTTCAGTTTCATTCTCACAGTAGCCCACCAAAGCTACCAAGTTTGGGTGCCTCACATGCAATAAGCTTCTAATTTCTCTCAAAAAAGTGTCACCAAATCCATCATCTGTGATTTTCTTGATTGCTACATGCTGATTATTGGACAAAATCCCTTTGTACACCTTTCCTAGTACCAATCAAATATATGATACATAGGCTGTCAATGGGCATTCCCGAATCCAGACTCGTGAAATGCTCACAAAAAAAGTATTTTACTCGGATCCGACCCGGACCCTGTCATATACCCGGCTAGTCCAAAATGATTAAACCTGCTGGATTTAATACATTTGGGGTCTGGTCCAAATCGGGTAAAAGCCCATGGGTAGACTTCTAGTACTATTTGTGTATAGACCCATGAGTATTTTTCAAGGGTAAAATTGGGACAAATTTCGGGTAATGTTACCCTACTTTTTCGGGTAAAAATACGGTAAAAGTTGGACCCAGACCCGAACTACATAAGGGATAAATGCAAAAAAAAACCCTGTGAAATAAATATAGGCTAAAAACCCCCTGTGAAATTTTTTCGTTGCAAAAAACCCCCTCGGTCAGTTAGGTCAGCTACCCCTGTGAAATAAATGCAAAAAACCCCCTGTGAAATAATTTATTGGCTAAAAAACCCCTGTAAAAATTTTTCGTTGCAAAAAACCCCCTCGGTCAGTTAGGTGAGCTACACGCGCCGTATGTGCATTTTTTTTTTGTTTGTGATTATTAGACATTAAATGACTTATTCATTTACTTTTATGTCCCTTTTGTGTATTGTACTTATATATTCATTTGGGATACACTTTTACTCATGTTTACACAAAAAAAACAATATTAAAGATAGTTTTTCATAAAATGTTTCTTTTATTTTTAGTAAATATGCCTCATAATATTTAAATTTTAGACCATTAACATATAAGTACTTATATATTCATTTGGGATACAATTTTACTCATGTTTACACAAAAAACGATATTAAAGATAATTTTTCATAAAATGTTTCTTTTATTTTTAGTAAATATGCCTCATAATATTTAAATTTTAGATTATTAACATTATTGTTTTTACTATTATGAGGCATATTTACTAAAAATAAAATAAATATTTTGCAACGACCGGGGGGTTTTTTGCAACGAAAAAATTTCACAGGGGGTTTTTAGCCTATATTTATTTCACAGGGGGTTTTCAGCCAATAAATTATTTCACAGGGGGTTTTTTGCATTTATTTCACAGGAGGTAGCTGACCTAACTTTCACAGGGGGTTTTTTGCAACGAAAAAATTTCACAGGGGGTTTTTAGCCTATATTTATTTCACAGGGGGTTTTCAGCCAATAAATTATTTCACAGTTGGGTTTTTTGCATTTATCCCACTACATAATGTTATCCGGTCCGGGTTTTAGAACTGCGAGTTGGGTCTGTGTCAGGTGCATTTCAATTGAACGGGTCCCTCTGGGTAATCCCGTCCACGGCAACCCCAAATTTACATACCCATAATCGTAATTTGAAACAGAATTTGACATTTTGTACTGTTAGAATATATTTATTTAGAATATCTTCTTTAATAGTATCGGGTTTTATATTTTTAAACATAGTATCAGAGACACATACTAACAGATATATTCACATACCTGCTGTACCTTCACCAATGAAGTTCGTGTCGACTAGATTGTTTGTGGCAACACAAATATCCTGGATCGACACTTTCAAAATCCCAGAATCCTTTGATAGTGCAGATAATGCAGGTTTCAACGATGGAAAGATTGATAATGCAGGTCTCCAAGCATTATCAATCTTTCCATCGTTGAAACCTGCATTATCTGCACTATCAAAGGATTCTGGGATTTTGAAATATTCATGCATGATTCATTTAAACCACATAAATATACTTAATTTTATGAACTATTGAACCAATATAGTAAATAGTATACCATCTTTGCTAACTGGTGCTATCGGCGTCTTTCTTCTTCGTGACAAAATATATACGGAAAATATTACTACTAGTAATACTCCAACGACCCCGCCGATTAGTACGCCCCATCCCGGCCCTAATTTCGTCTGTTTTTTAACTTCAAAATCTGCAAAGGCAAAAAAATTTGACTAATAAAATTGTAAGAGAATTTTATGTAAACCAAAGGGAGATCATTGTACTTGCCATTGTCAACCTGTTGGGTTCCATCAAGACAACTCGTGTTACCAAACGAAAACGAGGTTTTTACATTAAGAACGCAATCAGCTGTGACAAAAGGCCGAGCGATTGAAATATTCACGTTGTTAATTAAGACGAACATATAAATGTATACTACTAAAATCGAAACTTTATTTTCATGCCACTTATGTATAAGTGTCATGGCTTCAACAGAGAAAGACGGTTGAGTGATTTTTACTGATACAGACTTGGATACATCCCATGTAAGCATAAAATCGTAATTGCCAAGATCTTCAACAATATGATTTTCACATGTAAGCATAGATCGAAGAAACATACCTTGATCCATAACAAGATTCGTAGTAGCGGAAACGATGAAACGATTTATCTCCGGAATTGTATTTCTCTCTCTTGACCCCTTTAGACTTGAATGACTTTCTTGATGGAGAGAAATATCGTAATGGGTTGAGAGAGGATCAATTCCTAGGGTTTTCTTTATATAGACCCACCATCAGGGTATTTTAGGAATTTACCTTTTCTAATCCTTAACCAATTAGAATTATCCTTATATTATTAAACTACCTAATGTATATAAATCGTGGGCCACATAATAACAAAATACCCACTTCTAATAGAAATAGGAATACGTGGGTTTACATTCTCCCACTTGGCCCATGTGCCATTATACATACCATAAGGTTTAATAATAAACGTAATTGCGCATAGTATAGGATAATTCATCATTATATTGGTTAAATCATAAAGTCACCATTAAGCATGATAACCAATAAGGATCATAGCGGTTGTACATCAATTTGTCGACATAGTCCCTTCTATGTATCACAATACTAGTTTCATACTCAACATGACACGTAATAAGGTATTCAATAATGATCCAGCATAATGTCTTTGTCAGAGACAATATCTTGTTTCACATAATGCATTAATGTATATACTAATCATAAGAAACAAGATCCATAAATCCATAACAGAAACAAAATAAACGAGCTCAGAGTGTCAATCACATGATAACATAAAACATAAACAACTTTAACGATGACATTCAATAATCCCCATTCTTTCGACATGTTCAGTAAATGTCTTAGGGGGCAATCCTTTTGTCAACTGATCTGCAACCATAAGATTTGTGCTAATGTGTTCGATTGACACTCTTTGTTTCTGAACTTCTTCTTTAACGGCAAAGTATTTCAATTCCATATGTTTAGCACCTTTCGAATACTTGTCGTTTTTAGAAAAGAAGACTGCTGCGGAGTTATCACAATAAATTTTCAGCGGCTTGGCAATAGTGTCAACTATTCCAAGTCCCGAAATAAAGTTCCGCAGCCATAAACCATGAACTGTAGCCTCGAAGCATGCTACAAACTCAGCTTCCATAGTGGATGCAGCAATAACAGTCTGCTTCGCACTTTTCCATGAAATTGCTCCTTCAGCCAAGAGGAACAAATAGCCGAATGTGGATTTTCTTGAGTCCACACATCCGGCAAAGTCTGAATCTGAATATCCAATCACCTCGAGGTGATCAGATCTCCTATAAGTAAGCATATGGTCTTTCGTTCCTTGCAAATATCTCAAAACTTTCTTTGCAGCTTTCCAGTGATCTATTCCCGGATTACTTTGATACCTACCCAACATTCCGACAGCAAAACTGATGTCTGGTCTGGTACAGGTCTGTGCATACATCAAGCTTCCAACAATGGATGCATAAGGAATTTGTTCCATCTGATTACGTTCCAATTCATTCTTTGGACATTGATTGAGACTAAATTTATCTCCCTTCTGAATTGGAACGACACTTTTAGAGCATGTGTTCATTTTAAACCTCTCTAGAACTTTAGTAATATATGCTTTCTGAGACAATCCCAACAATCCTTGTGACCTATCACGGAATATTTCTATTCCTATCACATAGGATGCCTCACCCATATCTTTCATCTCAAAGTTCTTGGAGAGAAATTCCTTAGTTTGACGTAATAAACCAAGGTCATTAGTAGCAAGCAAGATATCGTCAACATACAAGACCAAAATTATAAACTTACTCCCACTGATCTTCAGGTATATACATCGGTCAACGATGTTTTCATTAAATCCAAAAGATGTAATGGTATCATTGAACTTAAGATACCATTGTCTGGAAGCTTGTTTAAGCCCGTATATTGACTTCTTAAGTTTACACACCATATGTTCTTTTCCATCAACCACAAAACCTTCAGGTTGATCCATAAAAACTTCCTCATCTAAATTCTCATTCAGAAAAGCAGTTTTCACATCCATCTGATGGAGCTCTAAATCATAATGAGCAACCATTGCCATAATAATCCTTAAAGAGTCCTTTTTAGAGACAGGTGAAAAAGTCTCTTTGTAGTCGACACCATCTTTCTGAGTAAAACCTTTGGCGACGAGTCTGGCCTTGTGTCGTTCGATATTGCCATTTGAGTCGCGTTTGGTCTTGAAGACCCACTTACAACCAACTCTTTTACAACCTTTGGGCAATTCAACAAGGTCCCAAACTCCATTATAATCCATTGATTTTAGCTCTTCTTTCATGGCATCTAACCATTTAACAGAACTCTCACTCTCTACGGCTTGTGAAAACGAAACTGGATCATTATCGATTCCTAAGTCGGATTCCGATTCTTGCAGATAGACCACATAATCACCAGAAATGGCAGGTCTCCGTTGTCTTACAGACCTTCTTAATTCAATTTCTTGTGGTTGATCTATCATTGGTTCATTGACAATATCTTCATTATGTGGTGTTTGATCGTTAATTTGTTGTTCTTGCAAATCATTAGCATGATCAACATGTACAGGAACAACAACTTGAGAAGAAGGTAAATGCAAAGGAATTTGCACTCTAACTTCTTGAATTTCCACTTTTTGTGTCTCTAAACTCCCACTAACTTCACCATTCTCAATGAACCTAGCATTTCCAGTTTCAACAATTCTCGTACTATGATTAGGACAATAAAATCTATACCCTTTAGATTTTTCTGGATAACCAATGAAGAAACCACTGATTGTTCTTGAGTCCAGTTTCTTTTCATGTGGATTATATATTCTTACTTCCGCTGGGCAACCCCAAACATGCAGGTGCCTTAAACTGGGTTTTCTTCCCGTCCACAGTTCAAAAGGTGTCTTAGGAACTGCCTTACTAGGAACCCTATTTAATAAATATACAGCGGTCTTTAAAGCATGCATCCACAATGATTTGGGTAAAGATGAATAACTTAACATGCTCCTAACCATTTCCATCAAAGTACGGTTACGCCTTTCTGCAACACCATTTTGTTGCGGTGTTCCTGGCATTGTGTATTGAGCACAAATACCACGACTTTCTAGAAATTTAGCAAATGGACCAGGGCACTGTCCACTTTCATCATATCTACCATAATATTCACCACCTCTATCAGATCTAACAATTTTCACCTTTCTGTCTAATTGTCTTTCAACTTCATTGATAAATATCTCTAAGGTATGTACCGATTGAGATTTATCATGCAACAAATAGACATATCCATAACGTGAAAAATCATCAATAAAGGTGATAAAATACTTTTCTCCACCAAAAGATGGAATATCAAAAGGCCCACAAATATCAGTGTGTATTATTTCAAGGAGATGTGAGCTTCTTGTGGCTGTTTTCTTAAGTGTGTGTTTTGTGTGCTTACCCTTAATGCACTCAACACAAACTCCGAGATCAGTAAAATCCAAATTGGGAAGGATTTCATTCTTTACCAATCTCTCGATTCTTTCTTTGGATATATGACCCAAACGTTTATGCCACAAGTAAGCGGACGATTCATTACATAAACCACGTTTAGTTCCAACATTATGATGCAAGGTCAAAAGAGTCTCAGCGAAAAGGGGATCAAGTTTTAGTTTGTATAAACCATCACAAAGAAAACCAGAACCGATAAAAAGATTTTGTTTGAACAAACTAAAACATCCATTACCAAATTTAAAGGAGTATCCAACTGAATCGAGTTTAGACAACGAAATTAAGTTGCGAGAAACAGAAGGAACATAAAAGGTTTGTAAAAGATCTAAATGATGCCCAGTATCTAAAGTTAAACGGTAAGTCCCAATGGCTTTAACTGGGGCTTTGACTCGATTCCCCATGAAAATAAATTTTTCGTTTTGGCTTATGGTTTGGGTCATAAGAAATCCTTGCATCGTATTTGAAACATGAGTGGTACAACCAGAATCAATCCACCAAGTATTATAAGGAACTTCAGCTAAATTTGATTCGAAACATACTAAAGCACTAGGCTTACCTTGCTTTTCGAACAATGCCTTACGTTTCAAGCAATCTTTCTGATAGTGACCGGTCTTTTTACATAATCGGCACGTATCACTGCTTAGTTCCTTCTTCAGTCTTGCTGCAATATTCGTCATTTCAACGATATGCTCATGCATGGTACGAGAACCATCGAACTTCATGGTGGTTAACGTACCCATCAGTGTCCCAGCAAGCGACTTATCAGCCGACTCAGACTGGGAGCTTTCTTCCACATACTTCATAAATTCCTTAGCACTTTCAGTTTTCTTAATTATGGACTTGATGTTGTTTGCTACAGTCATTCGCATGAACATAAGGCTCAGTCTGTTGGATCTTTCCCAAGCTTTATGAAAAGATCGATCCTCAGTGCTGCTAGAATCAGTAAGAGCAGCGGGTTTCTCACTTAAGAGTGCTAAATCAAGATCCAGAACACCGAGGTGAAACTGAACTTGTTCACACCATTCAGAGAAATTAAGCCCATTAAACTTAATAACAGATGCAGCTTGCGAATGAAGAGAAACAGGGGCAGATGCTGCAAAACATAATATATGCTTACACTTTAATGCTTCGAGTAATAGACGTAATCTATAATACAGATTCAGAAACATAATTAAACATGAACGTATATTGTAGAACACCTTTGGGTGAAACGACAACATACAGTAATCAAGCGTAATTGTAGTTCACCTTTGGGTGAAACAACATAATAAATTTAATCTTTAATAAAGATTCATAAACATGAATGTATATTGTAGATCACCTTTGGGTGAAACAACAACATACAATAATCAAACGTAATTGTAGTTCACCTTTGGGTGAAACAACAATGTTCGGTAATTTAAACATAACATAATTGATGCTCAAATAATTTCACATAATTGGTAATTAACATTCATAAATTAGATATATTTGCAATCTTTGGATATACTAAAATATCTAATCAATCACATCAATTCACCACGATAATGTTCATGAATTATAAAACGAGTAATCAACCTTTGGGCGATCCAATAATATTTTATAATCATGAATTTTATTGAATATCATGAAGACATTCACTTGATAAGCATCACATAAGTCGAATTGAGAAATTTATTTCTTCAATTCATATAACATAATCAAAACTTCTTGCATTCGATTAGTAAAACACAAGTAGATCATAATTAGGATTTCACTTGGTGAAACTCTATTTTGTGTGTAAGATATAAAACATACTAAGAATCCATATCTCACTGCCATCATATAAATCCATACCTTAATCCACACACAAACATATATACATATAATATATATATATATATATATATATATATATAATCATGCAACAAATAACTAAAACCATTAACACATACAATCGTCATAATCTGAAAATAGTTTTTCATACTACATAAACGTGGGCTTCAACATGTGGGCTTCAACATGTGGGCTGTAGCAGTACGTGTCAAGAAAGGATTTCATGGATAAAATAAATTGTTATATCATTCACCTATGTTCATATACATGAATGCATACATAAACATAATATACGTATAATACATATAACTATTCATGCAAGGTCATGCAATTAAATTTAATTTGAAATCATGATTATAAAATAAAACATTCATGAATAATATATAATCGATATTCACATAATAATATTCGAAAATCGAATCGATTAATTCGAAATCATAATCATAAAAAAAAATTGTTCATGAATAATATTCAATCGATACACACATAATAATAATCGAAAATTGAATCGATTGATTAAAGGAAAATCATATGTTTTCAATCAAGGCTCTGATACCACATGTAAGCATAAAATCGTAATTGCCAAGATCTTCAACAATATGATTTTCACATGTAAGCATAGATCGAAGAAACATACCTTGATCCATAACAAGATTCGTAGTAGCGGAAACGATGAAACGATTTATCTCCGGAATTGTATTTCTCTCTCTTGACCCCTTTAGACTTGAATGACTTTCTTGATGGAGAGAAATATCGTAATGGGTTGAGAGAGGATCAATTCCTAGGGTTTTCTTTATATAGACCCACCATCAGGGTATTTTAGGAATTTACCTTTTCTAATCCTTAACCAATTAGAATTATCCTTATATTATTAAACTACCTAATGTATATAAATCGTGGGCCACATAATAACAAAATACCCACTTCTAATAGAAATAGGAATACGTGGGTTTACATCCCATGGATTGAATATATATATATATATATATATATATTGATTATTTATGAACAAAAAGTGTATGAACAAGTAGTTGCCGGCTAGTCTAATATTAAAGAAAATGTGATATATGTCTATGACTACAAATATATTTATTTTTTTGTCTCTTCATATTGGACCTATTCATTTATTGGCAATTGCAATATTAGTTGTCATCACAGAATGTTATTAAGGAGCTGGAGTTTAGTGGATTATAGCAAAAACTTAATTTTCAGCATAAATTTGCAGTGATTTACATTTATCTGGATTATAGTATTCTGAGCGGAAGTTACAATTTTTAGATTGTTTTTAGCAGCTTACGTACACAATGTAATTCTGGGATAAACTAAAAGCATCTTAAAAAATTCCAGTGGATATCAAAAAGACCCTTGTTGGTAACTCGTTTTTGTGAAATATATTTAGATGTGATGAAATTGGACAATATATATATATATAAAAACTATTATTAGATATTACCCGATAATTCACGTTCTTAAAGAACGCGTAGAGGCCATTCTATGAATTCAAGTTCTCACCTAATCACTTTGGTGGAAATTTATATTTGAAAGTGTAACCAAATAAAAGATACGTATGATTTTATAATGCACAATTACTGGTAAATATGATTATATTTAGCCACTAAGTAATGACTTGACATAAATGGGCAAAAAGCAACTAATTCCTGCCATTCATATATGGCTGTTTAAGGGAATGCAGAGGCCATTACTTGAATTGCTCTATTAGTGGGAATAAAGTTTCAAAACAAAAGGACAATTAGATTCTAATATGATGGGAAAATATTAAGATGCTTTAGTCAAAATTGTCTATATTTCAAGAATATGATTCATATCATAATCTACAATTCCTCTATCAACTTGGTGCTAATCTCCTATTGATTTGTCTTGTGAATCACACACAATGTGAAAGGAATTATAAATTTTGTATAATCTATTTGAGTTAAATCAGTATGACAATGTTATAAGGACTACAAAGATGTTTTCGAATGTCCAACTCGGTAATTGTATATTGAAAGATAATGTGAAAAAAATAAACGCGGGCAAAAATATTATTTCACCATTTTTCATTACATGTTTTTCCAAACATTCTAATTTAGGTGTTTGTGATTATCCAAACCCGAGAGAGCACTATGTACATAGTTCATAAGTTAATATGAATTTTATAATTTTCTTTTGAATAAAAGAAAATGCGAAACAAAATATTATTTTCCGTGGCAATCCGATTGAACTCAATTATATTTTAAAAAATACTATACTAATATAAAATTACTGTAATTCACTATTTTTTTTAAAATACATTATAAAACATTATAAATCTTCTTTCTCTCATCCCCATTTTATTCAAACACTTTGGTAGTTTAAAAAACAATCAAGATTAGAAAATACCTTTTCAAAAGGATCTAAATATTATATCCAACAAACACATCCATTTTACAAAAGAAAACAAGATGTCTTCTCCTCACATCCTTCTCTTCCCATTCATGTCAAAAGGCCACACCATCCCCATCCTCAACTTGGCTCACCTCCTCCTCCGCCGTGGCGCCGCCGTCACTCTCCTCACCACCGCCCAGAACCGCCCATTTATCTCCACCTTCCTCTCTCCCTCCACCGCCGCTTCCATAATCGAAATCCCCTTCCCTCAGAACATCCCAGGCATACCCGCCGGCGTCGAGAGCACTGACAAACTTCCCGACGTTTCCCTGTGGTTTATCTTCGCCGCCGCCGGAAAACTCATGCAACCTCACTTCGAACAAATTTTGGAATCTCTCCCACACATCACTTTCATGGTTACTGACGGCTTCTTCGGCTGGACACTCGACTCGGCTAACAAATATGGCATCCCAAGGCTTGTTTCTTATGGCATGTGCAATTTCTCCGTGGTTCTAAACAGATCCGCGGGTGTAGGCCGGCTTATCGTGGAGCCGCAACCGGATGGAAGTGAAGTTCTGAGAATTGCTGATTTTCCTTGGCTTAAGCTTAGAAAAGAGGATTTTTCATCTGTTTTTGTAGAACCCGAAGGTAACAGAAGCCCATCATATGATTTCGTTAGAGAACAAATTATAGCTACTTCAAAAAGCTATGGTATAGTGATGAACAGCTTCTATGAGCTTGAATCAGCTTATAATGATTACTGGAATTCAGAATTCGGGCCGAAAGCATGGTGTATCGGACCATTATGTCTAGCCACGCCAAAAATCAAAGCCCAAAACTATCAAAAACCTCGATGGATTGAGTGGCTAGACAAAATGCATGAAAATGGAGAAAAAGTTTTGTACGTAGCTTTTGGATCTCAGGCAGAGATATCATCGGCTCAGTTTCGAGAAATCGAAGTAGGGTTGGCGAAATCTGGGGTTAATTTCTTGTGGGTTGTGCGAAAACATGAATCATCAGAATCGGAATGTGTTACAGAAGAATCTAGAGGAATGGTGGTGAAAGAATGGGTTGATCAGAGGGATATACTGGAGCACGAGAGCGTTGAAGGGTTTTTGAGCCATTGCGGTTGGAACTCGGTGATGGAGAGTATATGTGCCGGAGTTCCGATTCTGGGGTGGCCGGTGATGGCGGAGCAACCGACGAACGCCTTCATGGTGGCGGAGGAGTTAAAGGTGGGGCTGAGGGTTGAGTCTTGTGATGGGTTTGTGAAGTGGGAGAGTTTGGAGAAGGTGGTGAAGGAGTTGATGGAAGGAGAAGGCGGGAAACATGCGAGGAAGAGGGTGGCGGAGGTTGGCGGCGACGCCAAGAAGGCGGTGGCGGACGGTGGCTCTTCGTGGCGGACGTTGAATCAGCTTATTAATGAGCTGCACATGAAAAACGAAGCGGTTCAACTACTGGATAACATTTAAGTTTAATATTTCTTGTTGCACGTCTGTGTGACAAATAAATACACCCAAGTGTTTTGAACGTGGATAAAAAAAAATTGAGTTTTTTTCAATGACTAATTTTTCACGTAAAAATTAGGGATTGTTACGTACTAATTTATTACATAAAAAATTAGGGATCGATTTCGATTGACAATCAAACTATCTAAGTTCAAGTTAAATTTTTGAAATTCAATTTCAGTTCAAATAAATTAAGCATTTATGTTTTCGATTTAAATTAAAGTAGGTGCCTTGCTGCAAGTGAAAAGCTCTATTTATGGGGAAATTCTAGAGAGAAATTGAAAGAAATGTAGAACTGCATGTCTAATTGCATGTTTTGATAAGGTAATCAATAAATTTGATTTTTTTTTTTCATGAAGTACAAACTAAGACCTGTCTTGCTTAAATTTTTGGTTATACATCGTAGTTTGAGTTAAGATATTTACTTTTGGTAGTTAATTATAAGTTTTTAAATTAATCTTTTAACTATGTATATATGAAGAGAATAATAAATATTATGTTACATGTGATTAGGTAAATGATGTCAAGCATAATTGGTATACTAATATTTCAATAATCATGAAAGAATTATGCGGTGGGCACGTGGCTTTTAATTTTTTTAAATCCATCAAAGTATTATTTATAATGTATGCAAAATAAATTATATTTATTCAATTTATTGAACCTTGAACGTCACTGATCGGACATGACACAGATGAAAGCCACTTACAAAACTAGCATATTCTATGGGACAGGACGGATCATCTATACAATCCCACTTATTAATTGTAGTTATTAGAGATAAATATATATCAAACTAAGAATGAAACCTGAACGTTAAAAGATTATTAGTTAAAAGTTTGTTTGAGTTTAGTTTATCAATACATCAAATCAAATTTTAATATTGTTTTGTTTGATAACTTTTGAAATTCGATTCAAATAGTAAAAAAATAATTCAGACATATTAAAAAACCACTAACATTTCTCAAATAATAAAAATAATTCAAACATGTAAAAACCCGATAACATTTCCTTTCTATCTCATTGGAGGTCGACCAAATCACTTTTGATCTCATAAAATTGTTTGTGAAACGTTTTGTACCGTCGTACAATCACTAGATGTCAGGAGTTATTTGACATCCCCAAATACACCCAATTTCAGTTTCGGGTGGCAATTTGAGTCCAAACATATATTTGGACTCAAGACTAAGTTTTTAATGAGTTGAATTTTAATATTTTAAAATTATAGTTCCAATTGGGTTAATTTTTAATAATATTTGGATCCAATTAAGTTTTAATTAGGCCAAATTTTGGTCCTAATATTTTTAAATTGTAGTTACATCTCAATCTCTTGTACTTAGAAGTTACAACCCTAATTTTCTAAACTACTTTAAAATATCTTATATTCTAAATTTAGATCCTAGTTGGGTTCATGACTGGATCCTTATCGGTTCATTATTCGATTATTGTTGGGTCCAATTTGGGTCCTTATTGAGTCCAATAATAATGCATATGTTTTGTCATTAAACCCAATTGGACCCAACCCACTTTGAACCCAACCCAAATGAACCCAACCCAAACCCGATCCGATCAACCCAATTACCACCCCTACTTTTCAGAAGCTATTGGAACTGGACGATTAGTAACAGGGCTTTATGTAATTCGTACTGTAAATTGGACAAAAATTTCTCATGCAATCAAGCAAGGAATAAACCAGTTCAAGTAACCTCCACAACAAATAATCTCAAACTTACTCGAGCACATCACCAAACAGATGTAGATCTATAGCTCAACCTGCTACAATCGCCTTACTAAACATCTCAAAGTTTCACAGTATATACAAGTATAAAATTCTTAATCAATCCAGAATAAGGGAAATGAATAAGGAATCTCACTCATTGAATCCCATGTATAAAGCCCGTGCTATTGTTATGAACCCAAAACAGCTCCCTCCCGAGCAGTATTGGTCACACGCAGGACAGCTTGAGCACTCAAAGCTGAAAGCTTTGATTGGCAGAAATGCTCCCAAGAAGTTATAACAGGTTGTTCCTCAGATACAGCAGTTGTTTCTGGGACATGAGTTTTTTCGTATACTGATTGTAATTCCAGCAATAGAGTACGAGCTGCATCACGAGACTCTGGAAGTTTGTCACTAAGCTGGGATGCACCTATTTGGATCAGATTGTCAATACCGAATGCTTCAATTCCCTCAATTCCCTGAAAAGTGTGAAACATGAATATAACTGAGCATTTCTTGATGAAGGAAAAAGAAACAAGAGCAAATTTGAAAACGTTAATCGAATTAGAGGGTTTTTGGAGATTAAGCTCCTTAAAACAGCTTATAAGTTGTTTGAGCTTGTAGGCTTTTTCAATGTGTTTGGTAAAATAGTTGTCAAGAGCTTATATGATAATTTATTAGCTCCAAAAACATCTTATAAGCTCGTCAAAACAAGCTTGGCTGAACACCCTCTTATTATTAAATTTGACATTGCAATCTCTCTTAGAGAGATTCAACAGCATATATATAACTTGAAAATTCGAGCTAAAAGAAACACAAGAAGAAACAAATATAGCTAGGTGGTTGTACCAGTTGTGGCACACTTCGAGTAATGCACATAGAGGCCTTCGCTCGAATTCGATGATTCCTGTGCTTAATATAAGGTTGCAATTTGGGCAACAATAGGTGAGGAGAAACCGAGCTAGTCAAGGTTATCAAAGCCTTTTCAGCTGCCTCGCATACAAATCGCTTGTCTTGTGAAGATTTGAGCAGAAGCTGTACAAGCTAAAGAAGGAAGAACAAGATTGTAGGTGAAAACACATTAACTGAAATGGAAGAACCTATAAAGAAGTAAATAGAGATTTGGAAGAAAACATATTACCATCGGATCGAGTGAGTCAATGATGTCATCATTATATGCTTTGAAAATGTCGGCAGATGTCATAATTGCAGTTTTACAAAGAGCACTTCTTGGATTTTTTAGAGATTTCACTATTAAGGAGATTACGTCATTCCTGATGATTACAATCTAGGAGTCATAACATAGGAAATTTACAAAATGCAACCAAATACAATGGGAACACAAATTATTTCAAATAAGAACCAAAAAAGAAACTGATTCTTACAACATCCCAAAAATTGCTTCCTTGTGATATATAGATAATCTGCGAACATTGTTGAGTGCATCACAAACTGAAACCCAGTCTTTGGAGCATAGTTCTGATAAGAGTGTCTGTAAAAAAAAATGCAAAGACGTGTAGAATGTTTATAATTTAATTACTTTACCACACAATGTTTGCAGGAATATCATCAAGATACAGACATTTCAGAAACACAGATTCATATCAAACATCATGGATAAATATTGTTAAAACGCAAGGAGTAACTAAGAAAACTTCCTACCTTCAGACAGTTCTCCACATCTTCTACGTCCTTCAAATTATGAGATTCAATGTACTCGACTTCTGGAGTTGCCACATCAGCTCCAGAATTTTCTGTCACATCTCCCTCAATGGAAAGGTCAACCACAGGGGCTGTCTTTTCCGTTTGCTTTTCATCAGCCCTTTTACTCATAGTTTCAGTCTGAGGTTTTAACAAGTTTCCATTACTAGAGTTCCCATTCGTGCTCTCAGACTCAGCTATTTTACTGACATCTCTGGGAGCATTCTCCGACATTATGAAAATTATAGGCTCCTGAGAAGAGATGGATAAACAATTCTTCTAAATAATTGTAAAGCCAGCAAAGTAATCTACATGATGTGTTAATTACAGATATGCCAACTGATAAGCAAGCTAAAGAAATACAATTGATAACAAACATAATACCTATAAATATCTATATAAGATTGTATATTGAGTTTATGAACCTGAAGTCCAGTGTCAGAGTTTAGACGCATGAGTTCTCACAAATAAAAGTGTATAAATGAATGCGAAAAAGAAAAAAATGGTGTATAAACCATGCACAGCAAAACCAGAATGAATTTTGCGTAGAATTTTGTTGAGAAGTATAAAATTTCACAGCAAAACCATGCACATGCAAATGCTCTTTTTCTACTGAAGTTATGAGGCTACTCACTTTCCCACTTTCACATATTTTCTGCCCTCAACGATAGAACTGACCTGATGTATTTCACAAGTTTCCTAATTATATAGTGGTATTAAAGAGCTAACGATGGTGAGAATGAAGGGGCTCAAAAGTGGCCTCTCAGGAAACCCCAGGCTGCAACAATAAAGTAAATTAATACACTGAGGAGCTTAAATTTACATTGCACGACTCAATTTCTTGACGGTTCTATATGAATTATCCACACTCATAACTAGGTGATGACAGAAACATCTAATGCAACAAATTACATTTAATTACATGAATACACAACCACATACTACCCAAGTCTGTCTCCTTTTAGCAACATCTCAAATCGATAAATGAAATAAATTAACATCCAAACATATAGTAGCATGCCCTATTGAACCGAAAAATTCATTATAACACAAAACCAAATTTGTTTTTTGAAGTTCAATCGACATGGTAAGCAGTACATACATCAAGTCATCTGCCAGTGAGTATTCAGTCTCTTGAATCTGGTTGAAAGAGAATATTGCAAACAGAAATTTTAAACTAGCATTAAGACTCTATTTTCACAAGGTTAAGTTTGAACTTCGAATATAAAGTTTCGATGAGATATCACATTTTAAGTATTTTAAACTCAGTCGATAACCTGAAAGTCATCATACTTCAAAGCCACCAAATCTATCCATTTTATATATTCCTTCTGGATGTGGCCACATCCTCCATAGCTCTCACTCAACAAAAACTCAATAAAAATCTTGTTCACACCGTTCACTAAGGATTTTTATTCCGACATATATGTTTCAGTGAGCGAATTTTTTAAGACCAAACTATACCAAAAATTGATGTGTTCCATCATTCCTCTACCACAGGCTTAACAGATATACAACCACTAAATTACACCTGAGCCCTTTTTTTAATAATGAATAATGCCCGTCAAGTTAACTGACAGCCAATACACTAGATCAAAGCAAACTCAGCTCACAGGAGCAGGATTACGTGTGTGCGAGCACATATCGTAATGCACAAAAAACTGTCCTTTGAGAGACCTACACCAATACTGTGGTTCTCACTCAATTTCCAGCATTACCTCTCAAACCATATCAGTTTGATAAACCGTTATACATCAAGTCAACAATGGAAACTAAGCCATTATAGATCACTGAAATTCGAACTTCAAATGAACAAATTCGTCAAAGCAAATAATAAATCCATTTCCACAAACGTAGCACAGCGATCTGGCAATAGTTATTAAAACAGTACAAGTAAAAGATCAAGTAAAGTAATACAGAAGCAATGCGGTACAGTAACAGTCAAACGAAGACATATACTAACTCGTACAGATAAGATCTCAATCATACATAATCATTAACTTCAATCAGTCAAATTCCGATCAAATTCACAGTTAAACGCGATGAAATTTCACAAAATGTTAAGATCGGATTAGAGAAATTACCTCGAGAAAAAGTGAATCTAAGTAGCCGAGGAAGGAGCAAGGAGATACTGGTGAGAGTATATTTATTGCACAGCAAATGAATGTGAAAATGCGTGAGCAATAAAAGCGATGCTATGTATATATGAAAAAATGGAAAGAGGTAATGTGTAGAGGGAAAATTTTAACCGGCGGGCAATAGTTACGGCGTGTTTTGCTGCCCGTACCTAGGCCGGCAGGGGCGGTAAATATTCACACGTGACCGCCGGGTTGATATTCCGGAAATACCCCTAGGTTTTTTTTCTCCAGAAATTCAAACACGTGACTACTGTTAGTTTGCTTCGGTTGCGTAGTTTGGTGTTAACACGCTTTTAATAGAATTAAACAAGGATTTATTGAGAGGTAAGAGAGAGCGATTTTGAGCTGACGTTTCAACAATCAATGCAACAACGCTAATTCGGGATTGATGTTGTATCATTTTCGAAAGTAATTGTTAGAATTTAGAATATTTAATTTAACATGATTTTATCTATATATGTATATGCCCATGGATAAGAATTGTGTTTTAATTATATCATTTAGGTACACGAATATTATCAAACAAACTTATAGTATTCATATTGTCAATCCGAATAAAATGTTAGTACAGTAGTTGCACACAAACAAAATCTAAGACACAAAAGCTATATCCAATTGGGCCAAGCCCAAGACTAAGTCCAAACCTAAACTTTGAACTATACATCTAAACCTAGGACATTCTCACCAATTTCCTAATTCCAAACACCAACAACTAGTTTTAAGCATTCACTTTAGACATTATTAATCCAAACAAATATTGATTTCGATAAATGAAATCCACTCAAGTTATTAGTCAAAGTTGGGTGAAACCGTGAAAATGTTTTTTTTTTTTTTTTCAAATCCACTCTTCCAACATTGCAAAATGTGAAGTTTCTTCAAATAAAGCTGCTTTATATATGATTTTACGGGTGATTCTACACGGTCTCGGTCCAGCTAATACCACATTTTCCCCAAATAAGGGGTGGTTTTTTCAATATGTGGTTCTAAGGGTCCGGGACCAACAGCCTGGACCACCTCATTTTTCCTGATTTTTACCACAAATATCATTGGTACCAATCTCAACTGTAGTGTGATTTAACAAGCATCTAGCACGATGTATTTTACAGAAACCTGAGAAAAGAGTTACATAAATAAATGGCCATTTTGATCATTTGGAACAACTTGATAATGGAGTCCAAAGTGGGGCTTTAGGAGTTTGGGAAGAGGGTCCAAAATCACACGTCCTTTCAAATGACCACCTTTTCTGATGCTGAAAGTTTTGCCAACTCAAGTTTCAAGATAGAATAGATAGATATGGGAAAAGGTGTGGATGCAAATTAAATGCATCTATTGATATTGATGTTGCATATAGTTGACCTATCCTCTACAAATGTGCCACTTCAATTCTACTATTATATACTGTCACTATTTTGATGTTTCATTCGAATATCGAGTTAGCAAATTTTATTTATTATTAATAGTATGATTTATCAATAAACTTGATTGCTTCTGATCTCAAATGTGAAGGTTTCATTAAGTTAAATGTCATCGGTAATTATGTCCCAACAAACGTGTGAATGGTTACTCTATTTTACATACTAGTAGTGTATTGTTATTTATTTGGTATGAAATATGATTAGTTGATGATAATTCAATATTTAATATAATTTGGTGGCCCGTCTAATAAATTCAATAATGCATTGAACTCTTCATCAGTTTTGCTTAAATTTATAAATTTAATTTTTAAAAGATTTATAAAGTAATTTAAACTCTCCAATGCTTAAGAAAGAAAGTACAACTATTATTATTTGTAACGTTTTCCATACATAAACTTGCCACATTACAATTGAAAATACAAACACACAATACTTTATTATTATTATTATTATTATTCTAGACAAGGAAACTTAAATACGCAACTAATAATACATAGATCTAAATTATGACCAGATACACCACCCCATCGGCTCCTGCTGCTCCGCCGCCGCAAACACATCGGAAAAGTAGCTTCTGCCGTCATCACTGCCGTCGTCCTCCTCCGAGTTGACGCCGTCAACCCCCGCCATGCAGCCGGCAAACTCATTGTTCGGGAAGTACGAGTCACCGCTGTCGAGAAGCTGTGGGCCGTCGTCATCCAATATAGCGCTTCCGTTACTGCCGGTGCTAAGGCGGTCCTCCACCTTCACGTTGAGCTGAAGGCACGGCGGCGCTTCCGCCGGAAGTGGGTCGGAGATCTGATCCGGTTCTCCGGCCTGTTCTTTTGGTTGCAAATTCTCAGTCAAGGAAATAAGCTGCACAGGAACAGATAGAAGAATCAGATATAGGAAACTTTTTTACTAATGACAATCAAATAATGATTAAAATTAACTCAAGGCATCAAATTATACATGTAATCGATTAAAAATAAAATCGATGGAATATTAGAAACTAAGAAGGTATATTCTATACTGCGAATTGAAATATTATCTTTCTTTTATCAGGTGGGGTTAGAGAACAGATGCTATTTCACTTAGCTGATGCAAGAATAAAACTGCTGAGGTTGACATATACGTATTTTAATTTTTATATATAGCTAAGAACGAATCTTACGGCCACAACCCGACCCGTCACCATCATCCTCTACATGTTCCATTTGAATTTTATTCACCAAAAAAATATTATTTAAACTATAATAATATATATTAGCTTAGAACTATATATGTAGATGGTTTTTAAGCATGAAATGTTATTAAATATTAAGTGTGCCATCCACATTAATCAGCATATAAGATTGTAGTATGTGTCTCTTTAGTACCTGTAAAAGTCATCGTAGTAGATATGTGACGGCCATTTTATAATCAAATTTTTGTACTACGTGTGTGATTCATATTTGAAAATAATAGTTCCACTATGCTAATAATAGATGTTAAACTGTTTGAGATTTAATAGATATGTTCATTAATCTTGGTAAGTACTATTAAGATTTAAATCCACTAATGCCCATTTAATTTGTGCGGTAAAATAAATTATAAAACTTGAAAGATCAAAATATTTAGATCGAGAGATATGATATTTATAAAGTTCTAATTCAAGATTAAAAATAAGCTAAAGAAAGTGTAAATCGTAAAAAATAATATATTCACCTCAGCTTTGAGCTTGTCGTTTTCCTTCATAATGGAGTCGTAGTTGGAGCGGAGCGAGTCAAAGGAGGCTTTGAGCTGATCGTAATCCCTCTCAAGCTGCTTGGTCTTCCACCGCGCACGGCGGTTCTGGAACCAAACCGCCACCTGCCGCGGCTGCAAGCCGAGCTTCTTAGCCAGCTGCGTCTTGCGCTCCGGCTCCAGCTTGTTCTCAGCCTCAAAGCTGTTTTCCAGCAAGTGCACCTGAAACAAAAGAGACTATGATAAACCCTTCTTCTCAACAAGTTTTATCCATAATAATAAAATTTGATCATTGATCGAGAAATGGATCACTAATGATCAAGTCAATACCTTCGTCACTAAGGTTTGGACAAGAAGAATTCGAATCCGATTTGTACAAAAAGAGAATATATGCTTTTGAATTGGAGTTTTATCTCAAAGGAATTTTTGAGGATGATTTTATTTTTGAATAAATTTAAAAGAAAATTATATCTGGGGAAGTGATATGAACCTGCTCAGGGGTGAGGCGTCGTTTCTTTTCCGACGACTGCTCGTCGTAATATTCTTCATCGTACAGTTCTTCCGGCGAGGTGAAAAAAGGTCGCCTCTTAGAGGTTTCCTCCGGGTTCATCATCCATCTTGCTCCTAACAGATACAATTCACGTTCAAAAATTAAATTCCTGATTAGCCTTTTCTTTGAAGAAACAATATTATAACATCATATTAAATATGAATATCTAAGCATCATTAACCACTGTTAATTCTTATTATAAATCGAACCCATAAGCTCTTGGTTATGGGATCTTCTATATTTTTTATCGAATTCGGAAAATAGTAGCTAGCTATTGTTTACTAGTATCTATCTGAAGATAGAAAGAGATGAGCAAATAGATATCCATATGAATCAAAGATTAGGGTTAAGAACAAGACATATAAGGGTATTATGGAAAAAGTAAGGGCAAAGTTATGATTGAATATAAATATATACCTCGAAAAACGGGGTCACCGTTCCCCATAAACAACATGTTGCCGGCGTGGCAAGAGGGGTCAAAGATGATACGCCCAGATTCCATTTCTTTTCTCAGATCTCCGGCCAACAATCAACCCAAGACACACAAACACACACTACAGAAGCCCGTGTAATGTATTTGTGAAATAAAATTATCAGGAAAAACTGTAATATAGAGTTTTTAAATACCTCTATACTATGATGATGTTAAATTTATCTGGTTTTCTTCTAAAGTATTGTAAAAGTAGTTTATCAAAATAGCATGAGCTTGTGGCGGAAGAAGCTGGTGGTCCAAAGCAACCTCGCCGGTGTTTCCAACGGACAGATACAAGATCCCATCATGCGCAGCACCACTTGTCCCAGCTCCGGTGGTTAACTTTCCGGCTCCGAATAACAAATTGTTCACCGGAAAGAAAAAAACGATTGATTTATAGAAATCTCCGGCCGGGGTAATTTTGTAATTTCAATCAATGTGTGTGCAGGGTGGGATTATGCAGCTAAAGATTAAATTAAAAGTCGATCGTAAGAACGCAGGGCTTGGGTTTTTATATTGTTTTGTGTGGGACTGAAATTACGATCTTGCCCTAGTGGACTTTGGAATATTATCCTGTGGGGTGGAATGATTGGGAGGGGTGATTTCGGAATTTCGGTTAATGAGTACTAAAAAATGGGATGTGGTACGTGGACATGATCTGGGCCGTTGGGACCATCGGGAACTGTAGAATGTGCAGATATAGAATCGCCATTCCCTGCGGTCGGGAAGTTGTCGGCTGCTGTTGAGTCTCACAGTGCCATGCTGCAGTAACTAATTTACAGTCAACGGTTTTCATATTTTCACAAGAAAATAATTAGCATCACTATTTCATCAAAGTTCATTCAGAATGTGAAACTAATTTTTTTTTTCCATCTACAATCAAATTTACATGTTAAAAATGTATATATATTAATCTCAAACATTTAAATATTATAAATCGATCACTGCCAATGTTAATAAGATTGGAGAGGTTCCACCGATAGAATTTTATTTGTCAACCTACATATGAGAGCCAAATGTATTCATATAAAGTTGTGTGATTTAAGCACTCTAGAGATTTCAAAATGAAAATTTAATAATTGTGTTGATAGCTAGTTGTTAGGAATGTATGTCATAAGAGTGTGAAGAAAAAAAAAAAAGGAAATAATTGTACACAACAAATTTGTAATTCTGAAAATCAAGAAACACAAAAAATTATGACAAATGAAATTTATATAAATCCAAATGAAATATGGGATACAAATCTCTATTCTAATCCTCTGATTCTTCCTTCAAAATATGTTGACTTGAATATTGGAGTTGACTTTGTTTCTTTGATCTTCTCCAACGTTGACTTGAATGTTTATAACATTAATTCGAGGGCTTGGCAGCTTAATCTCGAATCAAACGTTGAATTTGATATGAAATTTGAAATCTTCAAGGTTGACTTTGTGACTTTGATCTTCCTTGAATTTGATTTGAATTTCTATAACGTTAATTCGTAGGTTTAGCACCGTAATTACGAATCAAATGCTATAATTTGATGAATATCTTCAAGAACGCCTTGAGTCTCGCCTAGAAAGCCTTGAATATTGCCTAGAACGCCTTGAATCTTCTTTGTATTTGAAGAACTTTCGCAGAGAAAATTTGGAGAGCTTCCTTCGTCTTCTCTAGCTTTTTGAATGAACTTCTGTGTATTTTTTATGAACTCCAAATGACCCTATTTATAGGTGTAGGATGGAAGAGTTATGGATAATTTGAATTCCATTGATAATTATCCATTTGATTTAATAAATAATTATTATAATTTCGGAGCCATTTGATTGGCTGATAGAAGATTTAGATAGATCTTCTAGATATTATCCAAAACTTAACTTAAATTGATAATTATCCATAAATCAACTTGAATTGATAATTATCCAAAAATTAACTTAGTTGATAATTATCCATAAATCAACTTAATAGATAAATATCATTTGTCGTAGACGACTTTTGATTGGTCAATATTTTCACGTGGCAGGATTTGATTGGTTGCAAAATTTCAATATCTACAAATGCCCCCTTGAGACTCATTCACGGAAGTTTGGTTATTTCAAAGCATACTTCGTAGTGGATGAGTCGCAACGTCTCAACATAAAAATCATGCCTTAAGAATAGCCTCCATTTGAGCTTTGATACCATGAAAGTCTTTCGCACAGTTTGGTGTCTTCTCGAAAATACTTTGTTGGCTTCCACCGCAAGTTGTTTGTGTCACAACGAGATTAACATGCCCCATGTCACGGTGGGATCTTTCTTTTAAAATTCTTTTGAATGAGTGACGTCACTCCATCGAGAGAATATGATTTGATTTGAATTTATGACTGAACTTATAGAAATTTAAGTTGCCTACGTACCCTTATGAAAAGGGATCAAGTCAAAACGTAGTTCAAATTTTTTTTTCTTCATAGAGGTGCCATATTTAGTTTATACTCTTCAAGGCTTGGAGTACATGGTTTGATTTGACTTGTAGACCTTTTATACTCGTGTCAAGGAGAACTTCATTTGATTTGATTTGACTTGTAGACCTTTTATGCTCGTATCAAGGAGAACTTCATTTGATTTGGTTTGATTTCTAGACCTTTTATGCTCGTGTCAAGGAGGGCTTCATTTGATATGATTTGACTTCTAGACCTTTTATGCTCGTGTCAAGGAGGGCTTCGTTTGACTTGATTTGATTTGATTTGTAGACCTTTTATGCTCGTGTTAAGGAGAACTTCATATGATTTAATTTCTAGACCTTTTATGCTCGTGTCAAGGAGAACTTCACTTGATTTGATTAAACTTGTAGACCTTTTATGCTCGTGTCAAGGAGAACTTCATATGATTTGATTTCTAGACCTTTTATGCTCATGTCAAGGAGAACTTCACTTGATTTGATTTGACTTGTAGACTTTTTATGCTCGTGTAAAGGAGAACTTCATTTGATTTGATTTGTAGACCTTTTATGCTCGTGTCAAGGAGGGCTTCATTTGATTTGATTTGATTTGTAGACCTTTTATACTCGTGCCAATGAGGACTTCATTTGATTTGCTTTGACATGTAGACCGTTTATACTCGTGCCAAGGAGTACTTCATTTGATTTGATTTTGTTGAAATTTAAACTCTTATCAAGTTGACTTGCTGATAGTTTATGCTCTTATCAAGGAGCGTTGATGACAGTTTATGCTCTTATCGAGGAGCGTTGATTTAGCATCTTTAGTCAAAGTATGGATGACAAGCTTGAATGTCACTTTCTTCCATATGTTCATCACTATCAGATATGGGCTCACCATCAGAAGCATTTGTGAATGGCTTGCCCCCTTTGTTGATTTCTTGTGTACAAGGCTCTTGCATATACGACTTGTCAACTCCACGTCCGGTCATACTCAACTCCATATCATGTGCTCGAGTGGCCAACTCTTCAAATGTTGTTGGTTGAATTCCTTGAAGGATATATCGAAGATCCCAATGCATCCCTTGAATACACATTCCAATAGTAGATGACTCAGGTAATCTTTCTTTGCAGTTAAAACTCAAATTTCTCCAACGATTAATGTAGTCGATGACTGGTTCATCCTTCAATTGGCGGGAATTGGTGAGTTCAAGCATGTTGATTGTGCGACGGGTGTTATAGAAGCGATTGAGGAATTCTTGCTCCAATTGCCCCCAATTGTTGATTGAGTCAGCACCCAGATCAATGTACCAGTTAAATGCATTGCCTTTCAGTGATCTAACGAATTGCTTGACTAGTTGGTCGCCATAAGTTCCAACATCATTACATGTTTCAACGAAGTGAGCCACATGTTGCTTTGGATTGCCTTTGCCATCAAATTGCTGGAATTTTGGGGGTTGGTAACCAATTGGCATCTTCAAATTATTAATTCTTCGAGTATATGTCTTGACATAAGTTAAAGGCATCTTGGATCTCCCATCGCGATTGTCTTGGATAGTACTCATGATAAACTCCTTAAGTCGAGCAGCTGAAAATTGGAATCGTCCCATCACTTGAAACTTGAAGCTCCTCGACAATGTATTTTTCCTTCTCAACTAGATGTTGATTCTTTGACGCCTCAACTTCATCTTGCGCCTCAACTTGTTTTTCAGTTTCGTGCATGGCATCCACATCGTCAACTTTCTTCATCAACTTTGCAATTAGAGTGGCTTGCTCTTGAACATGCTTCGTTAATCCTTCAACAGCTTTTGTCAAGTTTGCAATTTGCTCCTCCGGAGTGGTAACATTTGTCATCATGACACATGCGATGTTTGAGTCACTTGAAGTAGAACGTTGTGGGGATGAATACTTCTCTTCATCATGATTGATTTCATCACCAAAGTGGAATGCGTCATCCTCAACTTGCTCAAGTAGGGGAACCACCTTTGAAGATGTTTGTAGCTTCATGGGCATAATTCTTGTGGTGACGCCAATGACTTCACTCGTGGAGTTTGAAGGATTTGAGATGATCATCTTGGATTCCACTATCTTCATAGCTTTGACTTGAGCATCCATTTGAATTTGTTGAAGTGAAGAGATGAGAGGTAGAGATGGTCCCACTGGGCGTGCCAAAAATTTGTACACAATAAATTTGTAATTCTGAAAATCAAGAAACACAAAAAATTATGACAAATGAAATTTATATAAATCAAAATGAAATATGGGGTACAAATCTCTATTCTAATCCTCTGATTCTTCCTTCAAAATATGTTGACTTGAATATTGGAGTTGACTTTGCTTCTTTGATCTTCTCCAACGTTGACTTGAATGTTTATAACGTTAATTCGAGGGCTTGGCAGCTTAATCTCGGATCAAACGTTGAATTTGATATGGAATTTGAAATCTTCAAGGTTGACTTTGTGACTTTGATCTTCTTTGAATTTGATTTGAATTTCTATAACGTTAATTCGTAGGTTTAGCACCGTAATTACGAATCAAATGCTATAATTTGATGAATATTTTCAAGAACGCCTTGAGTCTCGCCTAGAAAGACTTGAATATTGCCTAGAACGCCTTGAATCTTCTTTGTATTTGAAGAACTTTCGCAGAGAGAATTTGGAGAGCTTCCTTCGTCTTCTCTAGCTTTTTGAATGAACTGTGTATTTTTTATGAACTCCAAATGACCCTATTTATAGGTGTAGGATGAAAGAGTTATGGATAATTTGGATTCCATTGATAATTATCCATTTGATTTGATAAATAATTATTATAATTTCGGAGCCATTTGATTGGCTGATAGAAGATTTAGATAGATCTTCTAGATATTATCCAAAACTTAACTTAAATTGATAATTATCCATAAATCAATTTGAATTGATAATTATCCAAAAATATAATTATCCATAAATCAACTTAATAGATAAATATCATTTGTTTTGATTGGTCAATATTTTCACGTGACAGGATTTGATTGATCAATATTTACTTGTTGCGGTTGTTGAAGGTGAAAATCATTTATAAATTTATAATTTCATTTATTATAATGTTGAAATTCCAGTGAGTGTATGTTACTGTTCAATGTACATACATTTTCTTTTATCGAAATGCTGCACTTGCAGACTTGCAGGAGAACCACATATAAGGGGTGGGACCCAGAGAATCAACTTATCTTTTTATGGTGGATTAAATTGAAAAAATGATTAACTACTTTTATTGGAATAATTTTCTTTTTTTTTTTAATTCTAAGCTAGCTCAAGTGTTCATTGTTCAACCAACTTATGCCACTATAAATTTTCTAATTAAAAAGTGATTTTATTTTTTTCTTTTTCCCCCTTTATTTTGTTTTCTCAATTTTGTCACAATTTTGATCATTAGGAATCTTAGGCAATTTGTTTAATTTTTAAAAAAGTGAATTATAATTTTGTTTAATTTTATGCACATGTAAAAAATCTTATGCACATGAAAGTGGATTATAGTGGGATTAATCAAAATAATCCTTTCAAGCAAGAACAAATTTATTTATCATTAAACAATACTAAATTCAAGTTACAAAACAAATTAAATCTGGTCCACGTTCCATGTGTTCTCCAGTTGTTGCCTTCGAATTGAATTTGTGTTATGACAAATATTATTTAAACTATAATTCAAATAAAACAAATTTATAGAATAAGTAAATAATTTAATAACCTAAGATTGAAAATGAACTTCACTTCTCCCCAGAAGATTAGTGAGCCCAAGAATCTGCTTTAATTAAGGCAATAAAAGGAGATTAGGGGATTTAAAAATATATTTAATTATTAATGTTAAAAATGCTGATTTATAAAGCAAAGGATTAATGGAATCAAGGGGACAGCCTATCATGTTTCTTTGTCCTCCAAAGCACATTACACTTCTTTCAAGAAACTTTTGTTTGTTAAACTTCCATTTTACTCTAGATTTTTCATTAATTATATTTTCTTCAAATATTCTTTCTAGGGAGAAGATAATAAGTCAAAAAATATATATTTTCTTACTTTGTATTTTCAGGAAGAGTGTTATATATCAGCGATTTTCATCATTTCTTAATCTATAATAAATTCATAAAAATCAATCAAATTTATCTTAATAAAATGAAGGAAAATAAAAAATCAATAATATATAAAAATAATATATAACATCACTCATTTTTAAAATAGATACATTTTGAGAAACAAAAACCACGTTTAGTGACTTACAATCTGATCGTTAATATATATTTATATTCGATAAGATTAGGAGTGTTCACGAGTTGAGCCGGCTCACGAACTCGGTGAGCCGGCTCAAAAAAGGCTCGATTCGAGCTTGAATTTTTTCGAGCTGGAGCCGAGCCCATCGAGCTGAGCTTTTCAATCGAGCCGAGCTCGAGCTCAAAAATGCATGTTCGCCAGCTCGCAAACCGGCTCGCGAGCTGGAATGAAAAAATAATTTTTAATTAATATATATAAAAAATAAATATTTATTTATATATTTTTAATAATATGATATATTATAATAATATATGTATAAATCATAATATTATTGACATTAATTATGACTATATTTAATAATATATGACTAAATATAAATTAATAATATATTTTTACCAAAACAAATTTATAAAAAAATATTATTTTATTAAAAAAATATTGAGCTTGAGCTCGAATTTTTAGCCCAGCTCGGTTCGAGCTCCACTCGTGAACACTCCTAGATAAGATTGCTCAAATTCAACTCAAATAATTAAAAATAATAAATTTAGGTAAAAAAAATCACAAGTTCCAATTAAAATTGTATTTGACTCAATTAACAATTAAATTAAACTCAAATCAAATATTAAAACTTAATTAAAATTAAAGTAAAGCTAAAACTAATAGCTTATACGTCTCAATTTGGTTTACTTGTACCTTTGTCACACTAATGATGGTCGTAGTATCAATTGATTATCTAGCTATGAATAATGAATAAGTGGAAAAGCCAACGTGGGTGGAGCCTTTTTCTTTTTTCTTTTTTGGTGTTTATTTATTTTCTTTATTATTTTTTGGATTTCGAGGAAGATGGGTGGGAATATGGAACAAAAGAGCAATCATTGAGATATTGAAATTATTTAGAGAAAACTTATAGAAATATTCCATACATAAATCCATGCTAATTTTATTTATTCAGGTGATTTGATGTCATTATTCATAAAATTTTAAGATCCACATAAATTAAAACATTACAATATTCTATGATATTTATGTTTGTTTTCTTCGTATTATATGCTAATAAATGTCTATATCTTTTAGTATTTCAATGTTTAGATGAGGTAAAAATGAAATAATTATATTTTAAAAGTTCGGTTCCCTTTAAAAAAAATATTTATTTATTGAGTCTATCATGTCAACCCTGATCAAATAGAGGTTTAATTTTTTATATGATTTATATACTATTATACAATTAATAAAATCTATCTAATATGTAACTTAAGAATATTGACAACAAGTCTTTCGTTATCTTTAAAAGAATGAGATTGTAAGCCCTTCAATCATCATGCATCAATTGGCCTAAAATTATTATATTAATTTATGGTCATATCTTAATAAATAAGAATATATTCTTGAAAGATGATCTAAGTATCATCAACAATTGTAGTGAGTTTCGTGTCACTCTACAAACGAATAGAAACATTAACTTGATTTAATATGCTTAATTATATAGTAGATGAATATATTCAAGCAAGCAACCCAATCAAACATTGAAAAATATGATAAAATAAAACAACAAAGTGGAAGAACTATACAAACAAAAAAGTTTGTGATGATCAATCAACTTTTACTAGGTAACACTAGTAGAGTCGATCGTACAACTACATTTTATTTATATTGATTATGAGTTTAATTTCTCTTGAAAGAATATTAGTGTAATTTATATTGATTTATCTCTCTTTTTAATGTGATTTACAAACTATTACACAAAAATTATATTTACTTAAATCATCTAATTTTTCAAAATAAAAGTTTCAATAATACATATATATAAAAAAAAAAAGAATTTTGAGGATGCGCAAACAAGTGTGCGTATGAGAGAGATAAAATAATATGCTTTTTTGGTATTCAATTCCTTATTTGCTAAGATAAGTTAAAAGAGCATACGTGTAAGGAAGTATCTTTTGTGTTTCGAAAATGAAATAATAATAATAATAATAATAATAATAATAATAATAATAATAATAATAATAATAATAATAATAATAATAATAATAATAATAATAATAATAATATGGTAACTTTAGATAAAGGTGAAGATGGGCTGAAAGTTTAAAATCGATTAAGGCGTAAATGTAATGGTGAGATTGGAAAAGAAAAGAGGCACCTGAAAAAGATATATGCTTTTCAAATAGATAGGTATATTTGTGGTTTGTGGGTTTGCAATTGTAAGAAGAAACTTATTAGTGCCACCTTTTTTTAATTGTCTTTTGGTAGTGGGACTCAAAATACTACTGATTATATTGATAGGGAGGGTCACTTTTGGCCTTTTTCTATTCTCATGTCATTTTAATTTGGAATTTTATAATAAATCCATAATTCTATAATATTGTGTTTGAATTGAGTGATTTGAATTTATAAAGAAGATTTGGAGGAATGATTTAAAATGACACTGAAAATGGAGTCATTTAAAATTTATCGTAGTTATGGAAAAAAAAAGCTCAAAGTGAATGTCGAGTGATTTGAAATCCATTATAATTTGGATACATCCAAACGAACTTCATGAATTTGTTGACGAATTTGAAATCCATAAATTTCAAATCCTTGAATCCAAACACACCATAATAAATAGGTGAATGATGAATCGACTTTATTGAGATCTACTTGTTAAAGATTCAATCATTTCTTTGCCACTATTATGAACTTAACTGGTTTTTTGAAACAACTTTTTCTCATGATGAAAGTGAGAAAAATATTTTTACAAATAAGAAATATAGCGTTGAAAATATGTAAAAATGAAAATTATGTAATTATTATGGTTGATTTGGTATATTTTTTTATTGGGATTAATTTGAGTTGATATTTAGGTATAAGTTTTTTTTAATCATTCTTAGTAAAACTCAATGAAATGTATATAAAAAATAGTCACAATGAATCTCATTTAGAACGCTGTGCTATTTTGCATTCGAATATGCGATTATTTTTTTTTTAAGATAACTGAATTCTTTTTAATCTACAGTAGGAACGATCAAATCATGAATATTAAAAATTCATATTTTCTCATTTTGCAAGAAATTTCTTTTTTTTTTTTAAATTAGCTAGAAATTTGAGAAATTTATTTTAAAAAGAAAATTCTCATGACAGGTCAACCAAACACGTTTTGAAGATTCTTTACCGTGAAAATACATATTTTTGTGATTGAAATTGCCAACCAATTAGGACTACTTGCCTATATTGAACACAAGTTAACTCTATTATTAAAAGAATATATATTATTATTGTTGTTATTAGTGTGACCGATTAGAGAAAATTTAGCAAAATGTCTGAAAGTTGGACACCATGTGAATATCGAGACGAAAAATGTTATTTTACAATTATGTTATCTTATATAATTGATTCTTTAAATAAAATCAATTAAAAAAAGGCCTGTGTTTGCTTCAGTGGTGATATTTATTATTTTTTCTCTTTTCTGATAGTTCTATAATTAAGTACTTATATTCAAGTACTTTAACTATTTATGCCTAATTAATTATTGGAGATAACTTCTTTAGGTACCTTTGTCTTTTTCAAATAAAGAAAAAGAGTTTAAGTTATTTATCCTAAATATGCCAAGCTAAAGACTTTTCCTTGATTACACACAGATAAACAAGAATATTTAAAATATTCTTAAAGTAGTATGGAATTTATCATTTGGAACGTTTAATTTACCCACAATTTCATTTTTGAATTCAGTTCGAGCTCGCTTCAATAATTTATCAAACCAGCTTGAACAACTTTTTGTGTTTGATAATTTTTTAAACTCGGGTCGATTAGCAAAAATAACAAACACAAGTACAAAATAACCAAACTACTCAATTTCGCCTCATGATTGGCTCGATCAAAGCTTGTTTGTGCTCGACTCGATTAACAATCAAACAAACTCAAATACAATTTTCAAGATTCGATTCTAATTCAAACAAGTTTGAACATCTATGTGTTTGGCTCGATTTGATTCATTTACACTATACCCACAGTCGTATGATGCGCACTGGATAAATTTCGCTCTTGTGTAAGAATACTCTATAAACCAGATACAGGAGTTAAATCAGTCTAGATTGAGGCATATTCCTTCAAAATGAATCAAACTCGTGATCAAGGCTACCAAATTCAGTAGTCCGACCTAGAGGTGTAAACGAGCCGAGCTCGAGCCGAGCTTGGGAAATTTTCCGAGCTCAAGCTCGAGCTCGAGCCCATTTAGGCGAGCTCGAGCTCGAGCTCGAGCTCGTCGAGCTCATAATTTCGAGCTCGAGCTCGAGCTCGAGCCGAGCCCATTTGAAATTTTAAATTTTTGGCGGGAATTTTGAATTTTGAATTTTTATTTATTTTTTATTAATTATTTAATATATATTTATTAATAAAATTAAAAAATTAATAATATATTATATAATAAAAAATGCGAGAATTTTGAATTTTGAATTTTTATTTATTTTTTATTAATTATTTAATATATATTTATTAATATAATTAAAATAATAATAATATATTAAATAATAAAAAGCTCGCGAGCCGGGCTCGCGAGCTTTTTTTAGAAACAATTGGGCTCGAGCTCGAGCTCGGTTAGAAGCTCGAGCTCGTGAAGCTCGGCTCGAGCTCGAAAAACTCGAGCTCGAGCCGAGCTCGTTTGATCGAGCTCGAGCCGGCTCGCGAGCCGGCTCGGCTCGACTTACACCCCTAGTCCGACCAACTATAGTGGGAGCTACCCCAAATTACATTGGACCAGTAAAGATATACAAAATATGAATTAGTATTTCTTGTAATATATTGATAAAAAATTTATTTTTAAATTTTCCTTCAGAATAGTGAATGTACAAAATATATATTTCTTTACATCAATTAAGTAAAATAAACTGCATTGCAATTTTGGGATTGGGCCTGGGTCAAAAAAATTTATGTTTATTTGATCGAAGCCCATGCTTGACTTTCAATAATGGTCACAATTTACATTTAACCCGGATATATTGGGCTTTAAGGCCTATGTATGGATTACTTGGCCCGATATTTATTTGTTGGGTTTGTATTATATCTGGACAAAACTTGGATTGATCATAACCCGCTACAACCAATGATCCGACCCGATTGTTCCTTTTGTTTAATACTTGAATTAATTTACAATATATTAGCTAACAAAATTAATTTGGCATTGCTTTCAAGTAATTTGTTGTACCATTTTTAGAATTCTTATGTCTCAAGTTCTAAGTAAACAAGAAACAAAGAGAAGGAATGATCTAAGACTAAAAATATGTATAAAATACTTTTATAATTTTTTTACTTGTAAAATATAAATACAAATAGATTTTTCAGAATAAAAAAATGACTTAATGTTTTGTGAGGTATATAACTTGTCATTGGTTCTATATTATGAAAAGATATGTAGGAGTCATTTGTTGATAATAATTAATATTTTAACAAACTATTAATATTTGCATTTGTCAAGCTATAATATTCATTGATAATTTTCATTTTTAAACTAAAACAATATTTTAAACCAACTCTTAGACTATTATTTATGAAGTATAATATATGATTGGTAAAGACATATATTCAACTGTTCAAAAAAGTATGAATATTATTCATTATGTTCAAAATTCATAAGAAAAAATTAAATATTTTTAATTATACATATGTACATGTATATTATATTATTATACAAATATAATATGAATTTTAATCAACTCAAAGATTAATATAAATAGTTATCATGTACATGATTCTTAATTTACTTAAATTATCAAAACATCATAAATTCCAATCACATGCCCATTATATCCACCCAAATTATGCAACACATAATTATCGTGATAAATAGTAGAGTCTTATACTGGACATGGAATTTGAACTCCATGCATTTCTATGATTTATATACCTAATTATATGAGATCTTTTATTTTCTATTTTTATTTTATCTCTAATTCTAATATTTATATTATTTAAATGTTTGAGGCATGTCATAATTCTTATAAATACATTAGGTATATTTAATTTATTGATGATAGAATTATAATATAGTTCAAACATCTAAACGATAGAATAGAAGATAAAACAGATTCTCATACACAATTCATTAAGGTTGCGTTTGGATCGATGGATTTGAAATTCAAGAATTTCAAATCCATCGACAAATCCATTTAAGTTCGTTTGGATGATGACGGATTTCAAATTCCTCGCCATTCATTTTGAGCTCTTTTCTTTACAACTACGGTGGATTTCAAATGACACCATTCTAGGTGTCATTTGAAATCCTTCCTCCAAATCCACTGCTCAAATCCAAATCCATCGATCCAAACGCACCGTAAATCTATTTGGATTAGGATTTGTAGTACTTGTAGCTGATTTGGACTTCAAATCTTACAAACGTTTACTATAAGCTCCACAAATATATATATATATATATATATATATATATATATATATATATAATATATATCTAATCCGGATTTATGAGTAATTAGAGATCGACTCAGGTTAGGATTTACAGTTCAGTTAGGACTCAACAATAATCTCTTCTGCACCTATATATATGTATACAAATCCGTCTCTCTGCATTCATTCATCCTCATACATCACAGTATTCACTTTTTTTCAGTTTAGAGTTTTGGTTTGCAAATCGTCGCAAAGATGCACGGCCAGGATCTCACTCGCTTTGTCGTCGGCGTTGTTGGTTAGTACTTCAGGATGATGATCTGTTTCTGTGTTTTTTTCTGCGTCTTTTTGGTTCAGTCATGCAATCTCCATGAGTGTGAATGTTTGCTTGATCTTGTTTGTATCTGTATGTGCGTATAAGCATGGAGCAATATTAGCTTGAGTTTGTTTCTATTGATGATGACGAACAGAAGCTCGATTTAGTTATTATTATATATTGTTGTTATTTTGTGATTTTGATTTTACATGAGTGTTCTTTTCTGCGTCTTTTTTTTTTCCAGTCATGCAATTTCCATGATCACTGTAATTTTTTCTGTTTACTGTTTATAGTTGCATATGTGTGTGAATAAAGCATAGCGTGAGTGTGGTTTGATCAATAATGACTAACAGGATCCGATTTGTTAATTATTATTATTTTGGGATTTTGATTTTAGTTGATTGCTTTTGGACTTTGTATTTCTGTGTGTTTGTGTATATGATTACAGTGGAGCTATGAGTTTATATCTTCTGCTGTATTTGGTAAATAAAAGGTGGATTTGAGCTTTTACCATTATGAAACGTAGTTTACTGGTTTCCTTGCTCACGTACAATTCGTGTGTCAGGTATTATGCTAATTGCAAAATTTTGTTGTTATATGTGTCCCACCAATAAATTCTGGATTTACTATTTTAATCTTTTCTTTCAGTATTTGCTTTTACGTTATATGTGTGTATAATACTCCTGTTCTTATTGATAGAATTAAACTATCAGAGCTTCGTGATCCTAGTATTTATATTTCTGTTTTATCTATCTTTTGGTGATAATCTCTCTTTTCAATGTTTGAATCATCTATTTAGTTTGATTGGAGTAGGAAATAAAAACAACTGTAAACTAGCCTGAGAAAAATCTAAACACCTATATTCCTTTTGCTATATTACTTATTATATAGAATTTACTGAAGTTAATGATCAGGGATTTATCTGCTTTCTTCAATTAAGCGACCCTTGATGGCACTGACTTCTTTTTGTGCAATTCTACTTTGCAGGCAATGTCATCTCAGGCTGCTTGTTTGCATCACCAGCGTAAAATTTTCTTTTCTCTTTCATCCTCAATATTTATAGTCGTTATTATCTTTTTTCTACGCAATAAAAAGATCTGTTATAATTCGACCTGGAATTCAACAAAGAAGTCTCAAATCATAAAGTCCCTGGATTATCAATGCTTCTTTTTCTGGAAATCAAAACAGAATAATTAATCTGGCATCTGTTTTCTTGGCCTAAGCCTAAAAAATTATAATCATAGTATTTGGATGGTTGTATAATACAACTTGTATTGATGTAAGCTCTAGGATACGTGTTTAATTCATGGAATCCCTTTAAACCAATTGTTTTGGGGTATAGTCTTCTGTGTGATCCACCAGTTTTTAGTAATATATAGGCATATTATGTATAGCAGCAGTATGGGCCATATTTGTTATTACATATGATTCTGTTTGCAATTGGATTGACAATGTAATTTGCAGTCCAACTTTCTGGAGAATAGTGAAGAACAAGAGCACTGAGGAGTTTCACCCGTACCCGTACCTAGCATCTGTGATGAACTGTATGCTATGGGTCTTTTATGGTCTACCAGTGGTTCATCCTGACAGCACTCTAGTCATCACCATCAACGGCGCTGGACTCGCCTTGGAGTTGATTTATCTCATCATCTTCTTCATTTACAGTTCCAAGAAGAAAAACAGGGTATGTGATTCAAATTACACATTCTATAAATCTGTATTACATAAATTAAGCTTAAGTTTCTTGTGCTAATCTGTTTCATCATTATGTTAAAAAGACTAAATATTTATTTATATTTGAATTTCAGTCGATCATCGTGGGCACCCTTTTCGGCGAGTGTGCTCTTCTCGGTGGCGTTGCTGCTATCACACTCCTCTGCTTTCACACCCATACAGCTAGATCAATGTTTGTTGGGATTATCTGTTGTATCTTTGGGATTATTATGTACGGATCCCCTTTGTCCATTCTTGTAAGTCTATTTATCTCTTTGATGCTTTTGTTTTTCACCATCAAAACTTTAATCTCTCTGTTTGTTTATAAGTCTCGATTGGTTGTTTAAATATAACAGGTGAAAGTTATCAAGACACAAAGCGCTGAATTCTTGCCATTTTATCTCTGCTTGGCGGGTTTTCTTAATGGTGTCGTATGGTTAACTTACGCTAACCTCAAGATCTTCGATCTCTATATCGCTGTAAGTTCATTTGACAAAACATAATTACATATTACATGTGTATAAAACAGATTTTTTTTTAATTTAGTTTGTGTTTATTATTCGTAGATTGGAAACGGAGTTGGAGCGGTTTTGGGATTAATCCAGCTCATCGTCTGGACTTACTACACAGTGAAGGGGAAACCCGATGAAAAGGATGGTGAGATCGAGCTCAAGAAAACGGTCTCAAACGTTTGATTTTCTGCTAAAGATTCAACCTCAATGTTTCTTTTCTATTTTTTTTTTAAATGCAATTTCCTTATAGTTAGTTTTATACTAGTTTACATTGGGTTTTGGTAGATGAACATAGTTCACATTTTAGAAGTTTTTATAATACTTAAAACTTTCTTACGAATCTTTTTCAATTTTCGTCCTGTTTTTGTGTTATTTCAATTCAAGTTCGGATGATGTTTTTCTATCTATTAAACCTAGATATTCGGAACATAAGAAAACTAAAAAGATATACGTAAAAGAGTGTGATAAATAGGAGTGCATGTATTTGGCCAAGGCTAATTCTTGTTGTGAATTTTGCCCATAGAATGCATGCAATATAGCCAACACGTAAATCTGACCCCGCATAGAATATTCAAGTGATTTTCTTTCTAATCTCCTTTTTCTCATGTTTATTTCGAAGAAGTTTTTACATATTGATATAGCATAACCTCGTATAGGACCATACGACTCTAGTGCAACTACCTAGTATGGGACCATACGACCCTAAGATAGGACCATACGACCCTGGTGCAATTATTTAGGCTTATTTACCTAAAGGTCCCTAATCTAATTGTGCTTATTTGCATTACACTACCTAACCCGCGTGTTTTTATCGGGTCAAACCCAATGTAGTCCTAACCCGGGCAATCTAGTACGTACATTAACGTGTAAACCATCCCGCTAATTTCGCAGTCGTCCGTACATTGGGTATTGTGTCTATAAATAGTGCCATTTAATATTAGAAAAAGGACTTTTGACCAATTGAACAGTACCTCTACAGTATCAAGTACGATCTGACAGTACGTTCCCATTACTCTATAAACCGAGCTACAAACCTCGTATATGACCTTAATCACAATATTGAACTACGTTTAGACTTGATCCTATTATAAAGGTACGTAGGCAGCTCAGACATCTGAGTGCAGTCTATAATCAAAATACGACCCTCTCCGGTCTTATACGAGTCTCGGCTTGATTTGGTCCGTAAGTATTTTACGAGCTATATCACATATATTTGATTTTGAACAACAAACTGTGTTAATTTACATGAAAATAACATATACCACATATTAATGTGGCACGATTTATCAGTTTTGATTACTTACCAAAAAATTTTAAAAAAGAATTGAACAACGGTTGGTATATGAAATGTATCTAATTAATAAATAGACTTCTTCAAATAAAAGCATTCTGGGCCGAGTCATTGCTCCAACCCATGTTTAAGACCTGGCCCAATAGTTGAAAGCCCACAATTAATAATTTTCTTTAAATCCATCCAACAAGATAATATATACATAAGAAAACGGTCGCTACGAGAGCCCATCTTTCAGTAAATTATAAATATAAAATATGTTCACGAATCACGATATATATATATATATATTAACATATTTAAATTGTAGATTGTATAATTTTTCTTTTTTGTGTGTAATTTTTTAAAATTGAATTTATAAAACTATTAAAAATTGGATAAAATTTTCTATTTTAAATTCTTATCTCATCTTATATTCCACATATTTAAAAATTGACACATTAATTATCCTTAATAAATGTTACTAATGTCAAATGAATTAAAAAAAATATAGTATAAAAAAACTTATTCCCAAAAAATTATTATCCAATAAAAGAGTCTATAGTACAAAACAACACTTAAATGCCACAATCTATATTGCCAGCAAGCATTGTCGATCATCTTATCTACATTGTGAGGTATGACTCAAAAAGCAGATTACTAGATGTTTCTTCCCCACCATAAAACCTTATCCTTTTCTTCTTAGTTTCCACACTGACATAGTGACATCCCATTCCGTTTATAGTCAAATGTTGCTATCCTTTTGCTAAGAAACTACTGCCACAAGCTTTTCATCAATGGCGGCAGTCACTGTTTCATGCCACCAATATTCTTTTTCACATTTAACCACGACCCACAAACGTATTACCCATAAATGCACTGAAATTCCATCTTCCCGTAATGCGCAGCAGTTTAAACCCTTGTGTTCCTCGCACAAATCGAATTCATCTCAGCCCATACATGAACAGGCAAGTTCTCAATCTCAACCATTTATTTTTGTTCTTGTTTGTATTAAAAATATGACCGATTAAAATAGTTTGTGGGCTTTGAGCAGAGAACGACGTTTTCTTCAATGAAGAAAAATGCAATTTCAATTGCATTGGCAGTTGGATTGGTGACTGGAACTCTTGATTTGGGGGTTTTAGGGCAAACCAATGCTAATGCTACTATAGCTCCAGTATTGCCAGATGTTTCAGTTTTGATTTCTGGGCCGCCAATTAAGGACCCTGGGGCATTGCTGAGATATGCATTGCCTATTGACAATAAGGCTATAAGGGAAGTTCAGAAGCCTCTTGAGGATATTACTGAAAGTTTGAAGATTGCTGGTTTAAAAGCCCTTGATTCTGTCGAAAGAGTACTAAACCCTTTTCGTTTTTTAATGTTTTTATTGGTGCCCTTTTGTTTATGGACTATTTTGTATACAATTGATGAAGGGTTTTGGCAATGTGTTGATTATTGTTTTTCGTTTTTCCTTTGCTTGAGCTGTAGAATACTAGACAGGCTTCGAGGGCGCTCAAACAAGGTAGAACCTTGATTGTTGGAGGTTTGGCGAAGTCGAAGGTGGATGATGGGATTGAGTTGCTTAACAAACTGGAAACAGGATTGGATGAGCTTCAAAAAATTGTGGAGGATAGGAATCGTGATGCAGTTGCACCTAAGCAGAAGGAGCTTCTTAATTATGTTGGAGGGTAAGTGGCAAATCGTTATTCGTTAATCATTCTGGAGTATGGCAATTGTGTTACTGTAATTTCATACGAGAATGGTTAAAAATTACGTTAACAATATGATTTGGAAATCTCACTAGAGGCTCAGAAACAACTTTAACTGAATAAGTAAGATATAATTCCTCAACTAAAGTGTCCAAGAAAATACCTTGAGATTTACTTTCACAAAGAACCAAGTTTCCGTTTCATTAAAGAAGTTCAGGCATAGCAATATTTCTCAGCTAGCAATCAAGATCACACTTGTTATCTTTTATCAAGGATCTATTATGTTAGGTTCCTGTTTTATCGTTTTCAAAGTAATTCAAATGCAAAAATTCCATTTTTGCCAGCCAATTTGCACTATCATTCGTGAATGTCAAGTAAGAAATATTATGATTTAAGAGAACAATAATGTTGACAAATTAATTTAAATTAGTCAAACATCAAACTGCTCGACTTTGTACTGTAGCAAACTGAACATCCAAATCTGGAGCAATGGAGTACATCATATCCTATTATGAACAAAACCCTTGCTGTTTTTTCACTAAATTTGACCATAGGCCTAGAAAAAAGGAACAACTTAAAAAAAATCTTCCTAAAAATATGCTATTCTCATTTAAGCCTTGTCATTGACTGCAGCTGAGATCTTCGTGGGGCATTGCATTTCTGCAGTGTTGAAGAGGATATGGTGGACGGCTTTCCATATGAAGTCCCTGACGAATACAAAAACATGCCATTGCTGAAAGGGAGAGCAATGGTGGATATGAAGGTCAAGGTCAAGGATAACCCTAACCTCGATCAATGTGTATTTCGTATTGTTTTGGATGGCTATAACGCCCCTGTGACAGCTGGAAATTTCGTTGATTTAGTCGAAAGGCATTTCTATGACGGCATGGAGATCCAAAGAGGCAAGTGTGCTTAATATTTAAACCATTCGTGAAAATTTTGTATATTTTGTTGTGTGTGTTGTAATTAAAATGATGATGCTTATATATTTTCTTTTCACCAGCGGATGGCTTTGTAGTACAAACTGGAGATCCTGAAGGCCCGGCTGAGGGCTTTATCGACCCTAGTACAGAAAAAGTCCGTACAGTTCCTTTGGAAATTATGGTTGATGGAGAAAAGACACCATTTTATGGACAAACTCTGGAAGTAAGTTTGTATATATGCCGTTAGATGGCAAAAAGAGAGGTTTTTGGAACTCTTGGTCAATTACATAAATACCCCCCACGAGACCTTAATTAAGGCAAAGAGAACACCCTGAGCATTGAGAAATTACCATAACTACCGTCGTTTTAGAACATGTTACAATTTCCTTGTTCTTTTGAGTTAGGATCTTACAAGGGTGTCTTGGTAATAAGCAAAATCTCAAGTGCTCGTGATAATCACTCTATAAGTGAGGGATTGTGCATGTATCCCTAGAATTTTACTTGAGAAAAGCTTTCGTAAATTATTTTGCCAGCCTGATTTAGAAACGCCCGAATTTTATTTCTAATTTGAAACAATATATGTCTTTGAACAGGAGCTTGGTTTATACAAGGCCCAAACAAGGCTTCCATTCAATGCATTTGGAACAATGGCCATGGCTCGAGAGGTGAGAGAATTCTGAACTTAATGAACTGATTGTTACAGATCGGTAAATTGTGGCTAAGTTTGATACTTAAAAATATTTATCGAACCAGTTGGTTATTACAATGTCAGGAATTTGAGAACAATTCAGCATCGAGCCAGGTATTTTGGCTGTTGAAAGAAAGTGAACTAACTCCTAGCAATGCCAACATATTGGATGGTCGATATGCAGTGTTTGGTTATGTGACAGAGAATGAAGATCTTTTGGCAGATTTGAAAGTTGGAGATGTTATAGAGTCTGTGCAAGTTGTAGCAGGCTTGGATAATCTTGTTAATCCAAGTTACAAGATTGCTGGTTAACATTTGGTTTGAGGATCAAATGAAATACATCCTGTAATTTCATGTTTGAGAGAGACTTTCCAATTCTTTGTGCTTTGGTAATGTTGTTGTATCATTCGATTGAAGTTTAAATGTTCGAAACAACCTAGTTTTTCATGTTTCGTTTCTTCGAGCAAATCTGTGTCTGTAAAAGAATTTCCTGGATTTTATTCAGACTTTGAGATTTGAGGTCATTTTCGAGAAATTTAACTTTCTAGAAGCCTAGGAAAAGTTGCCTAAGGCCCGAGAAGACCTGCAGAAACTGATCAAGAGGAATCATGCCACCCCCCTTTGATGTATCAATGGCTTCCTACATAGAAACCGCCTCCTCCATTTCAGGCTCTTTTCTGAATTTTTATCCCAACATCGTTTCATTACGTTGGCTTAAAACAAAATATACTTACATGAAACCAAGTTTCCGAGCAAAGAACGACATCATGGTATATATGGATATACATATCAAATCAACATGTCAAAATGAGGTTTCTAACAAACAACACAATCAGAGGTGTGTGTATATGTGATACAAAGTTACTACACGCATATACATCCAAGGTCAAGTCGTTTCCTTGTCAAAATGAGTTTCCGGATAAGTAGAGCATCTCTATGATTGTGATAAGAAAAATTCAGATATGTATGCATATTTGATGGTTGTTCTTGGTAACGGTATATATATTGCATGACGCCATAGGTTCATGTTATAAGACAGTAAGTGCAAGAAAGACAATGATTATAATGGAACCGTTATATCCGCCTCTTTTTCTTCTCTGGTGTTGCATGTACTTGTGCTTTGATACCATAAGTCTTCAACTGAAAATTCTCAAAAGCGTCGGAAACTACTCCAACCTGCCAAAACCATTGAAGAATAATCATTTATTTTATGCAAATAAATATTTGTTTAAGGAAACAGAATTTTAGGAGCTGTTTCAAGAGACCAGTTCAGGCTTTTTGGAATACACTCGCACAATCATGTCTTGATAAGATGTCGGAAGCAAGTGGCTGATGCGTTCATCAGAAATAGGGAACTTCTCATCACTATCATAATCCTGACAGGAAAAGAAAAAAAGCTGTCAAAAGTTCAAGAAAAGAAAATGAAATAGAAAAAGGATAAATCTGATAATGGTATAAATTCCTAACACTAAAATGGGACGCAGGAATCATACCTTGAAAAAATTGATGCTGGAGGAAGAAATACATGTAAAGAATGAAAATGTTAATATAGATGCTTAAAAAGAATTGCTGATTTTGTATATGGAGAAATGGGTAAATAGTTAAATTCAATATGGTTGAGCACCTTTCAAGAGGATTATGCCTCCCACGAGTCAAATCAATCCGAACATTGCTAACCACAACATCCTCTTCCCTAAGTGTGACTCCACCATTTAGCTATAAGATAAATAGTAATTTATCTTCCATACAAAATGTAAAAACACTTCTCCCAGAAAAGAAACTTCAAAACAACAGATCTATTGTTTTCTAGAGTACCTGCGAACAAACAATATCTTGTGCAGTGACTTTCTTAAAATTCTCCAGTTTTTCCTTCGGAACAGCATATTCATTACAAAACTGCAAAATAGCATTGTCTTGCATAATTAGGAGAACATATTAAAAACATAAAGAGTGGTAGTTATAAAACAAATTAGTACTTAAACGTAATAAACCTGATATAAATTTCTCCGACGAATGCGAAGGATCAAATCCCTAGCTTCCTTCAGTTCTTGGTCTGGAGCTGTCTCAATGGTCTTGATAATTGTGTCATCTAACTACACAAGCAATGAAAAGCCTCTCAATAGTGCATTAAGTAGTTATTAGTGATGCTAATAGGAGAGTTTGCAAACCTTCCAATATTGTGAAGGATCGTGTATGTGAGATGCTATGTTTAGATAACCATTCGCACTAACCAAGGCATCTACAACCATGAGCTCTATAGCCTGAAAAGTTATAACTAAATTATCCAAGACAATTTCATATTTCAAGAGAAAAGCAGAACATAATATAATATTTAAATATGAAATTAAATAAACCACAGAACTAAATATTGAACTGGTCCATACCTTTACTTTGGCATGAGTATAAACAGTTCTGTACAAATCAGCTCGTGTGGCAAACAACTTGTGGATGGTTAAATCTGAAAATTGTACCAACATAAGATAAATAGCTAACCAAAAGAGTAAGTTGAGCTTTGCCACTTAGATACTCACAATCTTTGGCCCGGTAGCATATCTCATCTCCCAAAACTCTCATGCTCTCCATCAACCTGGAGTTACAAGAAGTCGATCATTGCATTTAGTAATTTCTTACTCAAAATTGTTTGTAGCTTTGTGCATGTGAAGTGAACCATAACGAATTTTTTTAGAGTAACCTTTGAAACTGGAAGTTACAACCTAAGCCACATGCTCGGCAATCACGGGAAATGTAATCAAACCTGAATGACAATTTTTAATATCCTTATAACTGAATTAGTCATGTAGTCAAACAACAGCAGGAACAAAAAAAAAAGAAAAAAATAGTTGAAATAAAATGTTTGGGAAGAGGGTATCGAAACAGAATCTGGTTCCTAGTGAAGTTACTTACTTGTCAACATCAATGCCATTTCGACCATTCGCCACGATATCATATAGAAAACGTTTTCCCCTTGTGCTCTGTGATTGGAGAAAACATGAATTCAGTCTAAACATGTCATCCCACACGTAGTAAAGCTACAGTAGCACCAATAAAATAAAAATCACCACAATGTTTACAAGTCTTACTTTAGCTGTAGCAGATGAAGAACTTGCAAGTATCATCTCCTGCCAACAAGTTATTGTTGAAAGTCATGGATTCAGCACTTAGGAACATAAAATTTACTCAACACAAAAAGAATATAAACCCATTGCTTTGAGATAAAAGGCTAAATCTAAGAAGCCTCGAGACCGAAAAATAATACCACAGAATAAGTTTAAGCAACATCATGTCATATTATATAATTTGTAATCAAATATGGTTTGTAACACAATCTGCAACATGTCATCATCAGATGAAACCTATAGAAACATTGCTATTCCAAGAGGGCGAGTGCTTGGCCATCACAAGTGCAGTTCTACACAAAACTATCAATTTCGTTTCAGACTGAAAAATCAACAATAACCATGCACAGAGAGAATATTATTCATGTCTTTGTACATATATAATATCAAAAAGCATCTTGGAGGTAATGGAGTACTGATGGCACAAGGACTCCAAAAATGACATCACAGATGAATGAGTAAGATTCTCATAGGGAAAGAAAATAACTCGACAGTAGATTGCCTTCTCTTTTTATGAAGGTCAAACAACTATCACCATCGGTCTTTGTCTCTTAACATCTAGATATTACATAACTGCGAGATTTAGTTATAGCCAACTATCTGACAAATTTCTTGAAAGAACAGATAGACCTAACAAGACAGACCTGATATATAGCAGAAACTCATAAGAAAGGGATTAATCCGTCTCTTTAACACGTCAGAAAACCAAAAACATTCTAAAGAGATCGAAGAAGAAAGCAAGCAGGATGTACAAACCAAACCTGGTCGTAATAAAGCAGCGTCATCGACTCACCTTGACTCTTTTCATGGTCTCATCTTCTATGTCAATATGATGCTCATCAACAATATGATCCACCATATCTACAGACATTTGCTCATGGGACCTAATACCATAAAGGGAAAGAAGAAAAGCTCAAAGTGAAGGCAAGAGTGTCCCTCTTAATGGCCAAAGGTTGCCTCAGTTCTCAGTCAGAATTAGCATATCTGATTGTATGTGTGTGTGACCATATCAGATTGTATGTGTGTGGAATTTTCTCTGGAGGGGAGGGAGTTCATGAATGAAAGGTTTGTTAAAATCCAAATGGAAGGCCTCAAAAGTACAAGGTTAAACCACACAAGTGACTGGTGGTAGTGAACAGGTTATGACTTGTTTCATTTTAGATTAAAGTATGTTAAATGATCCAGTTGTGTGATATAAAGTAGGAAAGATTCATAAGCATCAGTTCCAAGGTTTTATTCCCAGGAAGTATGCCTGATAGTATATTTCACAACTGCCAAATACCACAATCGAAATAACTCATTTCATGGTTTTAGAATAAATTTTAATAGCCAATAGGATAAAGAAAAAGTATAAAGGTAGGAAATGAATGTTCATACTCTTGAATAGTTGAAGAAAATTTATGCTAGTTTGGAATGTTAAGCCAAATGTAAATCATACATCAGCTGGCACAAACAGAGCAGGAGTGGAAGCAAGAGTAAGGGAGTTAGAGCAGAGTGACAACTAAAAGATACTACTAAGAAAAACAATTGATATTTTTTCAGAACAGAAATTCCACTTAACTACATCAAGAAAGTGAATTATGACAAGGAATTATGTACTCATCAGTGGATACCATATACACAAAAAAATGCAGTCAGTTAGCGAATATACCATTCTGATCCACTAAGAACCTTTGGAAGAAACTCACGCTCAAACAAATGACTAAAAGGCCCGTGACCTACATCATGCAGAAGCCCTGCAAATTATCATGTTGTAGATGGTCGACATCAATAAGTATGCAAAAGATATACTAAATACATTAGATCAAGAAAAAGTTATATCTTCTAGCAGACCTGCAAGTTTCACAGTTTGCATATCAAAATGATCAATACCAAGCTCTAACCCCTGCAAAAGGCATAATGTTACAAAATAAAAGCCTAGATATTTACTTTATATCTTTACTGTTGAATGAAATTTCTAGTTTTCATGCAGATCTTGTACTTGGTGGGTCTTGAGTTTGTGAACTGCTTCACCAGCTAGCCAATAAACTCCAAGAGAATGTTCAAATCTAGAATGTACTGCTCCTGGATAAACCATGTGGGCCATTCCTGAATTTTTTGATAAAAACAAAAGAGTACTTAAATTAATGATTGCAAGTTGAAGACCGAAATTAAAGGTACCCAACTATTTGTTACTCAAACCCAAAATATTCTTTTGTACCAAAAGTAAAGCTTCAGAAGTGAGTATTCATGAAAGGAAGAAACAGCAAATTGCCAATGGCTGAACACTATAATGAATATCCATGGCTCTCTACAACAACAATAAGGTCCAAATTTCAAGTATAAGTAATTGAACGATAATGAGGAGAAAGGTCGTAAGAGGTGGCTCTCAGTTCCACTGGTGCCAATTTACGAGAGTAAAAGATGCACAAAATCGCAGGCCACTGTAATTTACTGAAGCAAGTGACAAATGCCCACAAGTAAAGCAACGGCCTTCCTCCTTAGCGACTTAATCAAAAGAATAATGATATCAATGAATGTGTTCTTAATAGTCACTGACTCACTGGACTTCAAGCGACAAGCACTTTTAAAAAGTAAAAGGTAAAAACAGATGAATTATTTTCTTTAATATAATAAACAAAGAAGAAAGGTGTTAACAGGATAAGGGACAACTCTACATTAACATCCGTACTTGAAAAACTTCTGCTGAAATTTTTGATGGGAAATAATGAAACTGAGGCAAATAGGGGATTGTAATTTCCTCATAATTAAGAACAAATGTAGTCGATGTTAATAATTATATAATTATGATCATCTCGTTTATCTAAGTATACAGAGACTACTACTTCAGTAAACAACCAAAAGACTCTATTACTTGGATTCCAGACCAATGTCAAAAATCTAAAAATTGTTATTGGTTAGATGATTTTTGAAAAACAAAAATGAAGTGGTGCACTCACCTAGTTGCTTGAGATCACGCAATCTGCCCAGCGAAAAAATATCAGAAACTCAATCATCAGAACTATATCGTCATAGATGCAAAAAAACGCATAATAAAAGAAAAATTAAAGAGTAAATTTAATCGCGATTAAGTACAAAAGGATGAGGAAGATGGAACACTGTTAGTTTACCTCTGAAACTGCTCCGTGTCAACAAATTTCAAAAAGAGCTGCAAATAAATAAATTAACAGTAGTTCAATTATTATGCATCTTGTGTAAATAAAAGAAAGAATACATAGTCAAGAGAGTTAAAATAATCAATAACAGACTTCACAATACTAAAAAAAAAAAACTTACAGTAAATCAAAAGATTTTGCACTAGGATCTTTCTGGTGAACAGAACTAACTTAAAAGTTTTTTTCTATTACTATAAGATAAACAGCCAAATTCCAGATAGTTTTAGATTTTTAGTTAATGCCACAAAATTAGGGGGAAATTTTGTCATCCAGTGGTAATCGATGAATTAAAGATAACAAAAAAGAGAGTAGAAAAAAACACATAATAGGCAGCGCAGCACATGGTAGAAGAATACCGGATGGAGAAAAATGTTTCCATGGACATTGTCATGGACGTGCTTGGAGAATCTGAGATCCTGAGAGCTGACGAAACTGTAATTTGAAGAGAATGTAAGCTCTTCGTTGCAAAAAGCTCCCATGCCCTCTCTCTCTCTCTCTCTCTCTACTGTAGCAGTGCAGGGTGGGATACAGAAGGAATGTGGTGGTGGTGAAACAGTGCCGCCAAAAGAGTGCTATTTTTTCCTTTTTCTTTATTGTTTTTCCACCTTAAATGCGTGGTGACTGGATTTGCGGGGAATAGGGCCGGTATAAATGTTTATATTCAAAACCCTACTATACGAACTATAAATTATAATGTATCCTATTATCAAAAATTGCTTTTTTATTAATAAAAGTTAATAGACTTTGATACGAGTTTGTGCCGTACTAATCATGTTGTGGTGTGATTTTGGTTTTGAAAATTTAAACAGATAAAACATATTAGACTATATATATAATATATAATTATTTATCATATTATATGTAAGTGTGTTTATTAAAGGAGTTATAAAATCTATATAGATATAAATATAATGGAATTTGATGTATTATTAAAGTTTGTGTGGTGATGTGTGATATTGTTCAAAATTCTTTTAACCATGTTAAAATTGAGAATTAGTTAAAGAAGATACTAAAATAATTAACCATAATAAAATCGGGAATAAGTTGAAAAAGATATTAAAATTATTTTATATCGTTCTTAAAATTATATTAAGAATTTACGTTTAACTTTATCACATTGACATCGAGACATAAAATATTGTTACCACACATAATTGAAACTTTAATTGAGTTTTCATCATCTCGCAGATTTTTCATTAACTCATTGAAGTAACCAAAAAAATATTGATTTTTATTCTAATTATTGCAAAATCAATTTTTATTTGTGGGGTTTTAACATACAAAGTGGACATAATAATGTAAATAAATCAAAATGTATAGTAAAAATACCACAAACCGTATCACGAACGTGAACTCACAATACTAGTTCATCTACGTAGGCGAGCAGAACTATAAGCTCCTGCCCCAACAATTTCAATGAAAATTCAAGCTTAGAAAAATCTTGAAGCTATTTATCTCATTGGCTTAGGAAGAGAATCCTATTGAAGAAGATAACAAGTTGGGGATGAACATGGATTGCCCAAACTTAAACCCATTCAATAGCTCGTCCGGACCCAATAACATTAGGTAGTTTGGGTCAAGGTCCAATTTTTACCATAGGTATTTTACCAATAAATACCCAAACATTACCCAAGATTTGCCAACCCAATTGAAATATCCGAACTTTACCCGTTTTGGACCCGACCCAAGTCTAACTTTTTTTGGACCCGTCGGGTATGGAATCGGTTCTGGGTAAAAGAAATTGTGGATATTTCGTGGGTTTGGATCCGAGTCTAATACCCACCCCATTGACAGCCTTAATGCCATCTTCCCTACATTGGACACCAAAGATAGAAAGATGTTGCAGTAACTGATAAACTAAAAATTCCAGAAATCGAAATTCCAGAACACAAGCCCTTAGCAAAATAAGATCTGCAGCTACAAATGAAAGACATGTAATTTCGTAAAAATGAGAGATACACCTTAAGCATTTTATATTTTCGTGGGTCATGTTAAAGGATGAAACGTGTTCAAAATCAAGTAAATGCTACGATCTATGAACTAGCATCAGGATATTCATAAAAGATTTGATGCCTAACACCAAAACTGGTATTGGAATATGCATCTCATAACCTCCCAAAATCTTGGGTGAAGAGAGAAGGAAAATGGTCTCTGGTAGAAAAAACAAGAAAACAAGCATCCTATATTGTTGAATATCATAGTTCGATATCCAGTGTTTCATCACCAGCATGACCACCAAAAGTTGAATATGTGGAAGCTCGATTATAAACAGTCATTTGCCTCAAAAAGATCTATAAACGACCAAAAAATTTGAGCATAGCAAGGAAGTTGAGTGCAAACAACAAAAATATCAGCCAATGGCCCTCCTAAATATGTCAAACATGATATAATAGTTATGATCGAGTATGAAACATGATCATGTTCTGCCAACAATACAACCATTTTCATTACAGTTATTCTTGTATGACGAGGATGAAATGGTGGCCTTCCTGTCACCCCTATTTTTGAAGCTTTCAAAAGGTCCTGCTATAGTGGTGTTGCAAACCCTGATAGCAAACAAAGAAAAAGAAGAAAATATGCGTCAATTCATTAAATTTGCAAGACACTGCCAGATTGAATATGAAGCAAACCAATATGAGTAGTTCATAGTAGTTGTTGTGTTTGTTCAATTCTCACATGCTTTAGTATAAATTAGCTGTCTATATACACCAAAGGCAAATGTTAATGGGAATTCTGTTTACAATCTTAATTGATATGCATACAAGAACTGCTAGAAGTTTTATTTTGGTTAGACCTCAGTTTAAAACGTGTTAAGCAAGCAACTTCCAAAAGATGGACTTGTATGAAAAATAGAATTCCCTTTTTATTTTTTCCTTCTTTTCTCTTCTGGAAACTGCTAGATATGCTATCTTTGCTTGCAGTTTTGCCACGAACCAAGTAATAATGCCAATAAAGGTTGTATTCCAGGAAACTAGTCACTCATTAATACATTTAACTCCTACAAAATACTCTTAACAACTCTATATATTGAAGAAAACAGAAAGAGGTAAAGGTTATGCAACAATATTACAAAGCTTGAACAACCAAAAAAAATCAACAAAAAAATCCCAGCCGCACAACACAATCATCAAGGACCAATGCACACTATTTATGATTAAGACCTAATATAATTTAATCTATATCCACTGAAACTATATAAGAATTAATTCACTTGGCTATAGAAAATCAACAGAACTGACATAATCTGTCACACTGAAAAATCTCTATAATCACTCAAACATGTGAAGCAGTCACTACTAGGTTTTCTGGAACATTGGACATCACCAGCCTCGTAAATGGACCAAAGCAGAAGGGAGGGGGGGTTGTGAATCTAACTTGAAGTCAGGAAAAGTGTACATACTGAATTTCCAAATAAATAAACTTCCAAAATTCTCCATATGCAAAAGAAAATCTGGAAGAAAATATTGCAATAAATCTAATCAAACTTGGCATTATAACTCCATTTAGTGGGAATGCAACTACAATAGCACATACACTTCACAAATTCACTTTCGAAATCACAGAAACATTAAAATCAAAACTGGAGCATTACACGGTAGTACAATCAAATGCAGAACATCAAAAACACGAAACTGCTAAAAGAACTAATACCTTCAGAAAGACAACCCCACTGGCCAACCTTGGAAGACAGCATTGAATTCAACAATGCAGATGCAGTCACCGAGTGCAGAGGCATCAACGACTCTCCACATCCTAGCTCCACTGGTAGCCTAAAACATTCACAATCCCTTACTTTACGTTATCGCAATAATACCATCTATAATTAATTAAATAAGTAGATCATAAGTTGAAATTCATAAGCATTTTCAATTGAACCTGGAGGAGAAGAAGGGGCGTTGGCGCGGGACGGTGGGAGCAAACCCACTGAGCTTCGGTGATCCGGAGGCAGCACAAGGAGACGATTGGGCGCTTCGGAATAAGGTTTTTGCGCAATTTGAGGATCGCCGGACGAGATTTCTAGCACAATTGGACGCCATTTCTGGCAGTATATTTCTTAAACCCTAGGATTATAGTACAGTTGCTATGCGAGTTTTGATTTGGTTACTCCACGCAGGCACTAATGGGCCTGTCCTGTCCTGTCCTTATTTCTTTTATTTTTTATTTATATAATTATTATATTAATTAATAAAATGATTATCACTTTCAATCCATTTAGAAACGGGTATGTTTGGTTTTGTTTTGGTTGGGTATTTTGATGAGAATTGTTGGTGAGAATTGTTGTTGAAAATTTTATTGGGACACGTGCATTATTGATGAGATTGTGTTTGGTTTAAGTTGGGAATTGATTTTTGAATGTTTTTTGGTGAGATATTGTTGGATTTTATTTTAAAAGGAACATAAGTGATTTGTCCAGTCAAATCATGAAAGTTTTTTTTGTTGATAAAATAATGATTGAAAGTTATATTATAATATTAAAATTGTAAGCATATATATATAAACATTAGAGATGTTAAGTAGAGAGAGAATTGTAGAAATATGACAATTAATAGTGAAGTGATGGAGAAGTTGTAAGATAAAAAAGTGACATGACATAGAATGATAGGAGTCTAATTAAATACAATTTTTGGCCAAAAATTGAGCTCTTGCTTGACCAAAATTATTCAAGGCAAACAAGAATTGGTGGGAAATTTGGGTCAAAACATGGCCAAAATAAAACCAAACATAGCCATAAATTTAATATCTATCATTTTTAAACAAATTTTTGCAATTCTTGTAAATTTTAAAATTTCAACTAAAAAAATATATACGAACATTGCCTAGTATTCATTCTTATTTGTCAATTGGCAAAATTGTAATATCACGTTATCTAGAGGTGTTATTTATATTCCCGTTAATAGTGTACGTGGAATGGACCTTCTATACCACAATGATATACGTGGTTGAATTCATCCGATTGTAAGAAGAAAAATCAATTTAACCTAACATGAGCCAGTGGACAATATATCAATTTGAAATTATATAATTATCTTTTCAAATTGAACGGTTCGATTTAATTGATTTTAGTGAATTTAGCGGGTAAGTTGGAGGTTAGCTTTTCAATTTATTTATTGTTAACTAATTAATAAAAAATTAAAAAATATATATTTACTCATTAAATATTTAACTAAAAAATTGGTGTTACAAATAAAAAAAATATAATCATAATTTCTAATGAACTCTAATATTATTATATAGAAATATTATAAATATGTATAATATATTTACTTGGTTGTAAAAATAAAACGTTGTTCAAACAAAATAAAAACTAACTATTCAAATAAGGTATATACTTTTTTTTTTCAAATAAAAATAGTGTGTTACATAAATATGAATAAAATTACTATTATTAAAAAGTATATATCTATATATTATTTTAAAATTTATCGTATTAGCGACCAGTTTTTAGTTTAAGTAAATTGCAAATTTTAAACTCATCACCTTACTTAAAAGCGGTGGGTAACGAGAATATCAAACAACAATTATTATTTAAAATTTTAAAATAAACGATTTCAATCGAATTAATTCAGTTTGAGCGATTCGAACAGACTTATATATACCCCTAATTCTCGTATGCAAAATCAATAGTACAAATACTAATAAGATTTTTTTACCAATAAATTATTATTTCCTCTATAATCCCAATCAACCTTCATACAAATCACGTCTTATACAATTCAAAGTCGCTTTACTTACCGTACTGAGAAACGCGATAACTGGATAATCGCCATTTTAATTTGTTATTTCCTTCTTCCTAAAGAAAATCAATTTACACTTGTAATATCGGAAAAACAACCCGGCGGCAAAACACCGCAGTAGCGGCGGCGATTGCGATGGAGAATAAAAGAGCTACTAAGACACAGGAAGAACAGTGGATGGTCCAGAATCAAGTATTCCGGATTTACGATCTTGTATTTCGTCTCCCTCCTCAAGCTCAATCCGTCAAGTTAGCTTCATACCATTCTCTACAATTAGGGTTTTTTAATGAGCTCAACTTTGTCCATGGAGTTCTTTAGTTTGTCATTTTACTCACTTTATTATGCATGCTTCTTTTGATATGTGGCATTAAATAGCTTTGAGATTCGACGCGATGATCACATTCAGTATCTCACCAAATGTCTCAAACGCCTCGAGCCTAGCTTTGCCGTTTTGGATGCCAAGTATTCCCTCTCTCTCTCTCTCCAATCTGTATATGAAGTTACAACAACTGTATATAGAATACTATTTCATATTATTTATTAGAATGTGGTTGCAGCAAAAAATTGTGAATCCAGACACTGAATAGGCTTTATAACTTGTTCAGCTAGGGATTATGGATTTCAGCAGTTATTGACCCTAAATTTGTTATAGGTAGTTTATGAAAAAAATTGGTTAACAATTTGAAGTGTTGTATGTTAAACTTTTTTGTTTGCTGATACTCAGTCGACCTTGGCTATGCTATTGGATCATACACTCAATTGCATTGTTGGGGGATTGTGTTGATGACAAACTCGAAGATGGCGCTATTGATTTTCTCAAACGCTGCCAGGTCAGATATTGTTTCCTAAATTACTTCAGGTCCTTATAGTGTTTGCTTATAGAAACTCTGTTCGACTCGAACAGAATTATGTTTTATAGTGCATAACCATTGACTTTGTTACATACAACGTAGTTCGATTAATATTACCATTTTTGTTTTTCATTTTTTAATGAGAGATTGAATTCGTTTCATTCTGTTTGCGCTAATATATCTGCAGGATCCAAATGGTGGCTATGGAGGTGGACCAGGTCAGGTGGGATAGTTTCTCGTGCTCGGATAATTTTTTTCTCATCTATTAAGATCAACTGATATCTTTGGATTTGTTGGTTAACTTGGTTTGTTACAGTTCGTATCCTTAATTTCGGTCTACTCAAAAGATGCTTTCTTAATCTTCGTTTACTTCTATATAAGAATATCTATTGTGCTTGTGACATCTTTCTTATTTAATTCTTTTCTTTCGAGAGCAGTATTGTTTCGTGCTGTTTGTGTTATCTCTTTCAATAAGCTTATAGCAGGTTGTAATGGCTCGTAATTTCTTCATAGTTATCTAATTAATTGATTGTATCATTCTACTTTCAGCTGCCTCATCTCGCAACAACTTATGCTGCGGTCAATTCACTTCTTACTCTAGGTGGTCATAAATCTCTGTCATCAATAGATAGGTTGTTAGTTCATTCCATCCCGTACTTTTTTTTTTCTTTTGGATCTTACAATTATTATATTGAAATTGGCTTTTGCATCTCAGAGAAAAGCTGCACTCATTTTTGCTGCGAATGAAAGACACAAGTGGTGGCTTCAGGTTTGCTTATTATCCATCTTATAATGGAGCATTTTTGCTTCTGAGTTCGGTCCAGTTGTTTTCTCCATGGAGTTTTCCTTGTCTGCTTCAATATACTGAGTCCAATATGTTCTTGTGTGTATAAATCATCACTTATTTATAATAATTATTCCAGGATGCACGATGGCGGAGAAGTAGATGTACGCGCTTGCTACACTGCTATATCTGTAAGTCACAGTTCCTTCTAGTAGGTATATGATTAAAATGGATGGCAATGCGAACAATCTTGTTGGATTCTTATGTAAACTTTATTTAGGACAAAAAAATGAGACTATTCAGCATTGAAAGTTGCATAATTACATCTGTTAGTGGATATTAGTTATGGTGTAACCTGAGGACCTATTTATATTTTAATTTATTGCTTCTGTATTTAAACTTTTGGCTCCAAACTTTCATTAATAGTTGGCTGCATGCCATGCCAGTATTACTGAAGCCTCAACTCTAGGTTGCATATTTGTTTGTAAAATATTGTATTATTGTAAGTTTAAACAATGTAAAAACTAATTATGCATGTTCCATTGGTTACATTCTTATTCATTTTCATATTTTGTGTATTTTGCTTCATTTTAGGTGGCCAGTGTTCTCAACATTTTGGATGATAGGCTGATTCAAAATGTTGGAGATTACATCTTAAGGTTCGTTTCGATTGTCAACTTATTTTTTCCCCTCACATGAAGCTTATTCTCCTTGTGGTTTGTCTCTTTGTGCATTCTTTCTGTATCCTCTTAATAGATCATATCCATTGGAATGCCATGGAGCATTTCAGTTAATGAAGGATGCAAATTACTATACTGTGAATGCATAGCTATCAATTTCCCATGGTGCTTTCTCCATTAGAATCCCTGAACACAGTTTTTCAGGCACAATCTCTCTTGAAAACATGACAGCCCCAGTTTGCTTGCTATCTAAGACGGATCCAAGTCTTTTAATGAACCTCATTAAATAGCCAGCCTCGTTGTCTCGATCATCTTATTGGATGTTGGAAGTATCTTTTTAGCACATGAGGAATTTGCTTAAATTGACAAATTGTCTCAAATTAAAACTTGATGGATGTGTTTACTTAGTTTGAACAAGACATGAACTTTATTTTATTGTTATTTTATTTGGGTACTTCCAGTAGTTGTGTCTTCATTGATGTTATCACTACCTCTTACAGTTGCCAGACCTATGAAGGTGGAATTGCTGGTGAGCCTGGTTCAGAAGCTCATGGTGGGTGAGTACTTTACCACAATCAAATGACTTGTATTCATCCACTTCTAGCTTATGTACTTAGAGTAGCTTGCTTGTTTAGGTGCTTATTAATTTGATGAAGCCTTCTCAGCCTGATCATGTTTTGTTAGGTATACGTTTTGTGGTTTGGCTGCAATGGTTCTAATCAACGAGGTTAATCGTTTGGACTTGCCTGCATTAATTGTAAGTATACCCTTTTCCTTTCAGGAGGAGGTTCCATACAAGATTTCTTTTCTCTACCCGTCTTGTGAATTGGTGCTGTTTTATTGCCTTCATGAAAAAAGTAGAATAAATTATGTGAACATTGACTTCTATCCTTGAGAGGCCCAATTGCCACTGTCATAGTTTTTAGTACCATCTTTGATTAACCGTGTATGTAAATACAAGTAATGTCTTCATTACCATTTGTATTCCAGAACTGGTTGGTATTCAGGCAAGGAGTAGAATGTGGATTTCAAGGTAGAACAAATAAGTTGGTTGATGGCTGCTACTCCTTTTGGCAGGTGAATTAAAATCCTCATTTTTTCTAAAAAAATTAATCCCGATTGGATAATTGATACAATTTGTGATGCAACCAGGGAGGTGCGGCTGCGATAGTTCAACGGTTACATGCAATTGTCAATGAACAACTGGGCCTACCCAACACCATTAACTATGACAGCGAAACAGATAGTGCCCATGATTCTGCGAATTCTGATGGCGAACATTGTTCTGAAGGGACCTCTTCCCCTGTAAATGATATTTCTGAACCCGTGCCAGAAGGTATGCGAAAGTTTAAGAGCAGACAGAGTATGAGAGTGTTTGGCTAAGCTTATAAATAAGCTCTTTTTAAACATCTTATAAATATAAGCTCTTTAAAAGTGTTTGGATAATTTTTTTAATAAGAGCTTATAAGACCAAAAAAATAAGATGTTTGGGTCTTATAAGCAAATAAAAAATAAGTTAGCCAAACCCACCTTATTAAATATGTTGTTTATATTTTTAAAGACAAATTCCTTTCCAATAATACATTTCTCCAAAAAATGTTTATTTTTATTATTGTACAAATTCTCTCGTATAACATTTGAAAACATCTTATAAGTCCAATAAGACTTATTTTATCCAAACACTTAAAAGCTTATTTTTTAAATAAGACCAAACATCTTATAAGCTCTTAAAACATCTTATAAAGTGTAAGAACTTATAAGATGTTTTAAATAAGCTTAGCCAAACACCCTCTATATCTGGAATGTTCTTTTGCCTTACATGTAATTATAATATTGGTTTTGTTGTTGGTAATGCAGCTGCCTTTTTGTTCCTTTCATATACTTCCTACATTACAACAAGCTATATTGTCTTTTCTCCCGTGTGAGATTCTTTTTGTGAAAGTTGGACTTGATTTCTCATAAAAATTCATCTCCTTGACGTAGGAAAACTCAATGCTTCTCCTTCGATAGAGCTGAATAATAGTAGTGGCTACAATTTTATCAAAGGACCCATTGGCATGAGCCCGCTTTTCCACAGCATGGCCTTGCAACAGTATATTCTTCTTTGCTCACAGGTATTTTGAATTATGATGGTTTATTTTCTCACGTAATCTGCCTGAGAGTTGTCGAATGGAGAAACTCTCATCTTATACATACACACACTATTATACATTGTGAAAATATATGATAAAACAAGTGTAATGCATCTTTTTTTGGGAAAATAGTTTAGTTCTTTCTCCAAATCAAAGTTTGCAAGTAAAATTTGAACTAGTTTACTGGTGAAACTACGATAAATATCCATACTGTTGAATTTAATTTCTATTTCGATTTCCTATCTCTTAACGACTAAATGAGTTTTCTGATACACGATGTGGTTGATGCAGGAAGAGGCAGGTTTCAGAGATAAGCCTGGGAAACGAAGAGATCTGTATCATACATGTTATGTTCTAAGCGGACTGTCCATCTCCCAGCATAGCAGTGTAAAAAGATCTGATTCTCCCCCATTGCCTAAGGATATCATGGGCCCTTATTCCAATATGTTAGAACCTGTTCACCCTCTGCATAACATTGTCTTGGAGAAATATTTTGAAGCGTACGAGTTCTTTGCAAGTTCGTAGGCCAAGGCCTAACAACTGCAGATTTTAGTTGTATCTTGAAATAGTTTCCTAACTTAGATTTTATAGTTCAAAAGTCAGTTGGTAGTGAAAACTATCGAGCGAATCGGGGATGACTGCAATGTTAATATATATATATATATATATATATATTAGTATTTGAGCGAATCGGAGGGTTGGTTTTGATGCTTAAACATAAACCATATGTGGAAATTTATGTCACATCAGGTTCAACATATATCACATTTATTTTGGGTAGGGTGGGCGATTTTCACCCCACTCATCATCTGACACCCAAAATGTCTTGTGTTGTCGAGATTGGAGAATAAAAGCAATATAGTCCGTGGAGCAATTTTCGTCTTGGTGATAAGAAAATGGGTCTCAAAACGGTTGAAGTTTGGCCCAAATAAAATATGATCCGGGTCGGATCCAGCTGGATTTTCCAACGTAATAATACATTATTTCTACTGTTTGCTAAGTAAGCACCTGACAATCAATCTGTTCACCAATGTTAATACAGTAAACTACTGTTTGTTTGTCCTGGAAATTAACCGCGAAATCGTGCCCCTCCCAGAAACTAGAAAGAGCAGAAACCAAATAAAATGGATCAAGTTATTTGAATTTGTTGAGGGAATTTGAAGGAATGATTTATTGATTTGAAATGATGCTAAAATGGAGTCATTTCAAATTTATCATAGTTATAGAGAAAATAAGTTCAAGGTGAATGACAAAAGATTTGAAATCCATTATAATTTGTATACATCCAAACAAACTTAGGGTGCGTTTGGATCGATGGATTTGAAATTCATGGATTTCAAATCCATCGACAAATCCATTTAAGTTCGTTTGGATGATGATGGATTTCAAATCCCTCGCCATTCATTTTGAGCTCTTTTCTCCACAACTACGGTGGATTTCAAATGACACCATTTTAGGTGTCATTTGAAATCCTTCCTCCAAATCCACTCCTCAAATCCAAATCCATCGATCCAAACGCACCGTAATGTATTTGTTGACGGATTTGAAATCCTTCGATCAAAACACACCATATAAGAAAACTGAAAACCACTGTCATGATTCAATCGGGAAATTTTGAAATGGACAATCCAGATAAACAAAAAACAACCCCCAGTCCAAACAGTGATGGCGAACAACACATACCACCGTTTTAACATCACCTGTTTTTCATCGCTTATTGATTTTGAAAGTTCAGATATAATAAATTTATTAAAATTAATTAATTACAAGTGATTTTTTTTTAAAATTAGAGAAAGTGAAAAATCATTCATATATAAAAAGTGGTTCATAAACCAATCATTTTTGTTTATTATGCATACTAACTTTGATAGCCCCACCGGCCCACCTGCATGCCCCAACCTAAATAGTCACTATAGCCCAATAATTAATTATTTATCATAATTATCGGGCTTTATGTTGATCCTAGCCCAATGAACGGAAGCCCAAAACTGACATTGGCTACAATTCGTTCCCAATGTAAAAACTCGGTTATACGAATGAAATACATGCATATGGACATATTTCCGCTTCAAGAGAGCTTCATTTCTTCGTTTATGGTGCTCGAATGCATATTGAAACTGCGATTGTGGTGGATTTCAGTTGTACGAACATATGATAGAGACCTAAGGCTGCTTTGCATATAGAACGGCGGATTTTTTTTTCTTCCGGTGGTCACTAATTCCACTTTGCTGGTAAATTTCTATGATTTTTTATGTAATTACAAAATTCAAGTGGTTTAGCTCATCTGCGCTATTTTCAATTATAGATCTTCTATTTATTTATATTTTTTGATTATGTCGAGTGTACTGCTAGTGGCAATAGTTCAATTATCATGTAGCTTGGCTTCCTTTTTTGTGTGTGTTTGCTGTATTGTTTGTGATCTAGCTTCGCACTTTTTTTTTTGTTGTTTTTATTCTCTCTGTCTCTCTTTACTCTACACGCACAAACATATATATATATATGTGTGTGTGTGTGTGTACGTACAAATATTACATGTTGCAACTGGATATGGCGTGTGAAAATGAAAAACGATTTGGGGTATATATTAATATGAGGATTGAGTATGCTGGAGCGATGTTATATATTAATATGACTATTTGGCCTTCAACATATTTCACCTCCCGTAATTACGTTGACCTATTGTAATTAATTCACTTGCATTTATCTAATAATTTAGTGTTTTTCTATAATAGAGGAGCGGCATGAAACAGGTGAAGGGTGTAAGTAACTCTCTGTGCATACATCTCCATATTTTCGTGGTGGATACATAAACATATGCAAGGAAATTAGTGGCTTTACCTACTTGTAAAAATAGTATCATGTTGGTAATTGGAACAAGCAATCAATCACACGAGTAGAAACGAAGATATGCTATCTAATGAGGTGGATATCCTTAGGATACTTATAAATTACAAATCTCGCTTTAGTATGTTTTGTTTATTTGACTTATTTTGTGAATGTGGAGTGCAAATTGTACAGATTCAGTGATTCAGAAGGAAAAATAAACAGTTAGTGGTAAAGTGGCGTCAATAACTTGAGTAAGGTTCTTTTCATGTCTTTATAGAGATCAATTTAAGGCTAGAATTATTTTATTTTCTTGACAAGGCTTTGTGCAAATTCTAAAGCTTATTTAGAACTCGATTTAGCTGGCCTTTAATGATTAGAGGTCTAGCTCTGCTAAACCGGCTAAGACAGTTTAACATATAGCTTCCCTAGTCTGGTGAACAAACATTGGATTATTTAACCGTCGAAGGAAAGAATATCCATTTTGATACAAACAAATCATGCTTGCTTCACCGTGATACTCAAATTTTACAACTTAGCGGACAATGGTTACTTTCATGATCAAAGAAAGTACTTTGGGGCATAAAATGATGTTTTTTCTCTATTCTTTTTTTTTCTTTTTATCTCCAAAGAAAATAAACTTGCCAACAGTTGATCTTACTGAATAAATCTCATCAAATACTCATAACAATGACATAATTGTATCTTATGTGTTATACATAAACTCATTGGTAAAACTAATTTAAAATGCATTAGTAAGTTCAGTAAGAATAGCCTATTTTGGGTGGCACAATGTTTTTCTTTCTTTCTTCATGCTAGTACTATGCTGGCCAATTCAGAGAATCTTGCTCCATAAGAATGTATTCACTTCCTTGAATAATTCAGACACCTTCCTCATTTGCTTTATTTGTCTAAACACCAGCAATAATAATCAGACCTTGATAATTCAAACATTTTCTCTGGGGTCATTCTCTCCAGCTCATTTTGCCTGCTGGATGAAAAATTGTTCCGATTTTGTGGGTCTGAAGCCATAGGATAGTTTTCCACCTTATGAGCTTGTGATCTCATTCTCATATACAGCCTCATTGTTGCGACACAGTCTTCATATGGATCTTGTATGCCAGTTTGAATGTCATATCTGTTTGTACAGAATATTTATTCTCAGTATCATTTCAAGTTAAATAAGAAAATATGAGTGAAAGCTACTCACCCTAGGTATGCTTTTGTTAAATATTTCAGCGAGTTGCTGAGCTTGCTTGTTTTCATCAATGGAGGATATTTTGCTGTATCCCTGAAGAAAGAATTACTAGATTAGTGATACTGTTGTCAAAATATTATATTCATAAGCTAGCTTTTGAATAAATTTTTTGCTTGATGACATATGACTAATTTAGAGCTAAACTGAGAAGATGTCAAATAATCATCGGGTATAACACTTTATGAGACAAAAGCTTTTCGCACTTTGCTGATTCAGCTAAAAGGGCTTGCCTGATTAATGCTGTAGGATACTCCACTTCCAAGCATTTCAAATCATGATCTAGTCCATGGCCTACAAGGATCCTGGCTTTTCCACCTTTAGAACGGATCTGCCATATTGGTTCACCATTGCATAAGTAGTCTTGAATCTTCCTCTGAACTTGCCTTAGTGGCATTGCGTCCCTCAAAAATTCTTGTCGTATACCTGTTGTTTCATACCTGAAAACATTTTAAAAAATCTTAGTTAGTTGGGATGTATTTGATTGTCATAATAATTTATTTTTCAAACCAGAAATTCATTACCTATAGTTTGTCACCGGTAGTTGTGGCTTGACATATGTCTGAAAGATAATCTTTTCATTCTCATCAATGAGGCAAACCCTTGCACAAAGATCTAAGGAGCCATCGCTGCCACCGCCAACCATCTTACTAGCAAGTGCAACAACTTTCCCTCTGCTATTATCAATCCTCAACTCATCTTGAATGCCCAAATTAGCCATTCGGTATAACACACCCTATTACGATCAATAATAAATTTACATGGATTTAACACAAAGATGAGAATGTGAAGAAAAATACTATCATCAAGTTTGATTATCATTACATTGTTTCCACGTGAGAATTGGCATTTCTCTCTATGAAGCTGAAGAGCATAGCGGCTATTAAGGATGACTAAACAAAGGTCGCATCCTCGTTCCTTGAATATCCTTTCGCATTCTACCTTTGGCAGGGGCCCTGATAGAGGAAATCACCTTATATTAGTATGTATATCTTAAATGGCAAAGAACATGATAAAATTTCTAGGGACTGGCAAAGTACCTATGAGGTGCTCCCTGAGAGATTCAAATGAACGGCAATGTTTTTGACAAATTCCACACTTGGGTTCATGAGTTGAATGATATGATACTCTCATATGTTCAACCAGATGCTCCATTTTGTTAAACTGTCTGAAGCATGCAGCACACTTGTTTCTGAGCATCAAAACAATTAGCATACATGTCATGGCTTGTATTTACATCTATAAGGAAAAGATTATTATATGTGATGTATCAGCTGCATATTGAAGGTGGCTGTTATTGCATGAGATCAAAAAATACCTTAGATTCTCGGAAGACTCATATCTGCTATCCATGACCATTATTAAGTGATTGTAGTCCTCTCAAAGTGGAGCCAACCCTAAGAGCTTGCAAAAGAAATGAAAAACTATGAAGGTATTTATATTTGCTACTGGGAAGGTTTGAAAGATTCCTCAAGGCCATTACTTGCATGTTTTTGGTGTCATCTTCTCTAGGTGAACCTGCCAGTACCAACCACAAGAGGCTAACACAAAACATTCGTGTTAATCCGAATTATTTTGGGTCCCACAGTTTGAGCTGCTAGAATATTTCCATGCGACCAAGTCCCATCACCTCCTCCCTCTTTCTCACACCCGGCTTTAGTCAACTTGCCCTTGCAATTGTTTATGTGCGGCTGTTTGCATGCTGCACCACAGTTTTTTTTTTTCATTCTTTTATATCTTTTGCTCGTATATTGTAAGTAATTGGAGAAGTTAGTATTTTACAGTCAACAAGTAAGCGCTTCAATTATGATTTGTTTTTGCAATAAGTACTTCATGTATTGTGTTGATAGTATGTAATCCACGGCATTTTGTTTAATATACTAAATGTTTAATATTTCATGTAATTTTTGGTGCCAGATCCTGGTTTACTTTTACAGTACCACTACAAAAAAGGGATACTGTGATTATCTTTGCTGCCTGATCTGAACATATCAATATGCTTAAAAGTTCACAGTACATATGCTTTGCAAATTGCAATGCATCCTGCTGCTTGAAGCCTGTCGTTGATCCTTTGCAGTTTGCATAATATTTTGATGCAAATCTTATCACAATTATGGACATATTGCTGAACAGAATATGTATTTATATCTTTTTTACTACAAATAATAGAAAACTGAATGTTGATAAGTATATTACAGATAAAAGCAATATCTTTACTTCACAGAGAGGTTCTCCTTTATCCTTTTGGGAAAAGAAATGGAGGCAGGAGATAAGATATTCAACCATTTGATTGCAGGTAATCTTTTTTATCTTTCTACTTTACATTCACTGTTTTTCACAGTATTATTCCTGAAGCAAGCAAAGGAGAAACCCATCTACAGGATTTTGACCTGGGAAGTATTGGAAAACTTTCTTTTGACTGAAGTAGGGCCAACATATTTAGATACCCTTTTGGAAAAGACATCCTCACAGAATATAGAGGCTTTGTATGAATGCATTTTCAGTTCATTTTCAACCATCATTTTTTATTTATGGGGAATGAGTTTTTGATTTTCGTGGGGGAAATATGAAATAAAAATAGGTATGTTGGGTTGTGTCCTTTATAATTGTTGTAATTGGTGATGTGTAAAATGATTTAAAAGTAATGATGAGATGAGCATGAGTAAGGTTTAAAAGAATAAAAATAATAGGAAAGAAAAATGATTAAAAAAAATAAGTGTGAGAAAATGATGTAATATGTAGTTTTAGAAAAGTAATTGAAATTTATTTGGAACGCAAATTTGATGATGAAAATGAGAATATTTTTAGTTAAAATCAGTGTAAAGTGTGTATTTCTATTTTCAAGTGAGAATGAGAATGAAAAAAAGTATAAAAAAGCACATACAAACAAAGCCTATAAGGATTCTGGTCCACCATTTTATTATATTTTTTAGAATGTCAAACCGAATTTCTCGTCGTCGGGATCTGGTGAAGTTAAACAACAATAGGTAAGATGGTGTTTGGCTGAGCCTCTCTAAAACATCTCATAAGAAATTTTAGAGAACTTTGAAAATAGAAGATAAGCTCCTTGGAGAAAACAGAAAAGGAGACTCAAATCTATGCTTAAAAATGTAACTTATTTCTGTTAACTTGATTACACTGACAACAAGTTGCCTTATAAATAACTTTAAGATTCATGATTTTATTTTATCTAAACAGCTCAAGAGTTTATTCTAAATAAGAACGAACATCTTATAAACTCCTAAAATATCTTTTACAAAAGGAGTGCTTATAAGATATTCTATATAAGCTTTAGACAAATGCCATGTAATTCCTGTGCCCTTGATTTTTGATTTTTCCTTACAGTTAAGGCATATAACTGTTCTGCTGAACATAATGAGAAGAGAACATATCATTTGGTGTGGTAGATGGTTTACATTCACACACTGTGCACCTTGTTGTGGGAAGTATTGCATTTTATCTTGATATGACCACAACTAATTGATCCCAAAGTGCAATATTACTTTTACACTTGTAACAGATCTATTAATATTGATAATTAGCGTAGATTGAGTTAATTCCTTGATTGTTAAACCTAGTTCTAGTATTATTTTCCGGCTATCTATCTTACACATCCGTACGTTAGAAGTCTAGTCGTCTGAAGTCATTGCAATTTTGACATTATTTGTGCCCCTGTAATTGCATAGACATAATTAAGAAAAAACAACCTTCTTAAAAGTTGGTAGCATTAAGTTGCAAGTTCCAACCGACACGTGTAAACACAAGAGAACCTCGTCTTACTAGTTGCATTTGAATCATGTGAATATGCAAGAAAAAAGATGGGTCAAATTTTAGGTGACATATAGTGTATTCTTCTCTCTTCTTTTTGTTCCAACACTTAAAAGTTGTTGCAAAAGGAAAAGCATATGATTCTTCAAACCTCAGAATGGTCAAAGAGGGATAGATAGAGATGCACGTGTGTGTGGACAACTATGTGCACTGTCCGGGACCTAACTTTACTGGAAAGTTTATTATTTCAATTTTGGTGCTGATACTACTATACATGCTGGATTTTCTTGATTTATTGACTATTTAATAAGAAGATTGCCTTTTGTGCTAAAGAATGATCTATATCTGATACCTCTTTGAAAGATGAATCATATGTTTTTACATACTATACTAGTCCATAAAGTGAAGATTTGGGGATTGAGTCAAATGTTTAAACATTTTGAATTGGCTAAAATCTTAAAGTCTCTGAATCTTTTAAGGTTGTGATTGGATTGATAAGATTTTGTATAGTCCTAAAATCTTTCATATTGATTGAAAAGTTCTTCAAACTATAATCATGCCAATTCAAATACTACTTTTTTCTTTTTTGGCAGTTACTTCAATCCAAACACACTCTAATAAATCGATAAACCATGCTAATGTGATCGAATTCAAGAGTTTGTAACATAATGTTCATTTGCATGAGTGCTTAAATTTATAAACATCTTTGATTAACAGATGAGATCTGTAATAAACGATTCCTGTTTTGTGGCCACAAGGTAGTACGGGTCCATATGATGTCTTTCAGATTTTCCGCTAGAAAATTGGTCGGGGAAGAACCTTTTGCTTGAAAACTGTCCATATTTCTCTCTTTCTCTTTTAGGAATAACAATGGATATGAGGTAATATGAAGTTTAGGAATTCAGAGACTTTCCAATAATAAAATTGCATACTTTAGAGTACAATTCCTTTTCATACTTTGGTAAAAGTAAACAGAGAAAGTAAATGAATAATGGTCTATTGGTGGATTGATGCATAATTAGGAAATCATTGGGATCAATTTTTTTTTTTTGACTATATTGCTTTTTTTTTTTTGTACTGTCCTGTGAAGCCATACTGAATACAAAAGTTATCCCTTTTACAAAGGTGAAGATGCGCAGGCATTATTGTTTGACTAGAAAAATAAAGATGCTCTCATGAGAATGACTAGAGATGAGAAGCATACCTCTTTTTAACTTATTTATTTTCTGGGAATGAAAACTATGTTAGAGCATTATTGTTTGATTATTTGTCAATTTAAAATATAAGATTGATATCCATTGATTTCTCATTACCTCTTTACAGGGTTAATTCATTTCACTTTGTAGAGGTCTTTATTCTGCAATCCATAGGTTGAACTAGTCTCAATAACGTTTCTCATAATTTTTCTGCTATGGGTATATAAGAAAGTTTTTAATTTAGTTGGCATTTGGATGGAAATTAACTAACTTTTTTGTTATGTGGTATAATATATCATTTCCTCTTATGAAGGTGTCAAATGGGCAATAACGGGTTGGCTCATGCTAGTCCGTTATGGCCCCTTTAGCTAAAGGGGCCGGATTCAGTTCCTGTCAAGGCCAGGCCGGCCTAGCCGGGCTCCGGTTCTCAAATCTGATATAATTTTGTAATTATATTATTAAATTACTTATGGATTGCATCATATTGATTGTTATAACTACAAATCATATAAAAAGCTTTAAGAAGATCATAATCCTTCCTCATCTCCTTATCTAACCATATGCTTTGGATAGAGATTATACTATTTTTTATTACTCAATTTGTAATAGTTGAACCCTGCCCCATGGTAAATAAGGGTATAAATGGATATAAATGAGTCTGAGGCAAACACATAGTTGTTCAAGCTTGTTTGAACAATAATCAAGAACTTGAAAATTGTGTTTAAGCTTGTTTTGATTGTTAATCGAGCTGAAAAACGAGTTGAGCTCGAGTAGTTTGATTATTTTGTTCAGATTTTTATTATTTTTTTACTAATCGAATTGAGCTCGAGCCGAGTTTCAAAATTTATCGAACACATAAAAGTTATTCAAGTTTAATTTGAAAAACTATCGAACTGAGCTCGAACGAATTTTTATTAATCAAGTTCAAGTTGAATATCAAGTAGTTTGGTTCGATTTTTTTAAGTAAATAAAAAAAAAAGTTGACCCTGACTTCTCTTTTCTATTTACTCTAATTATGATTTTTGTTTTTCATTGTTTTCTTTTATGCGTACATTGAACATTGAGTCAAATCTCAAATGTAAACTACGAACACGTATCACAATGACAAATATTCAATTTCCAACCATATGAGAATTGGAATTTTCAACCATTTATTAGTGCCTGGACTTGGCACCAACCTGATTGAGATAGTAGGACCTATGATTATGAAGGCTAATTGTCAAATTAATCGGTGTATTATTTGTGAACTAAGTACAATAAAGCCAATAAATCATTATTATAAGACGCGTACAAAGTGTTGCCACTATCACTATCTTTAATTAACTATAAAAATTAAATATAGCATATACAATCTTCATCCAATTATACGTAATCACAAGCTCTATGGACTATTGGACTGCACTTAAATGAATAAAAATAGCCAATTTGGCTGTTAAAACTTGATTTTCCTAAGTGTGGGAAAAAATAAACCAAATTGCCTATATTTTCCATGGGTGGTATTATATCGATATCATTAACTAGACCACCAATCGATATTTTATGCAACCTTTCGGCAGGCACACCAACTCGTGTCTTCTAGACTTATGTCTAAATTTATCATAATATAGAACTTGGAGCACAATTAAAATCAAATTTAGGAGGGGATTTATATTCATTTTAATCATGTAATTGCTATGTTAGGCAGATTTTGTCATGTAATGCTTACAGATTCTTCATTTATATATAAATTAATGATATATGAATATGATAGTTAAGCTTTAGACTAGTTCTAAAATATAGGAGTTAAAGTCAAAAACATTTGATTTAGTGTTAGCTTTTGTTGTTATTTTTTTTTTCTCTATTAATACTTAAATCTCAACTTTTGTCACTTATAAAACCCATTAAATCAAATATATTCTTCTAAACCTACCCCCGAAAGAGGATAAAAAATATTGATTTTAGATTAGGAATCAAGGCCGGGTTCAAAAGGCGCACCCACCTATAATATTCGAAGCCTAGGGGCCCAACCACCGAGCAAGAGGTTGCACCCACGGAATATACTGTGGTTATGATAATTATAATTAGATTTTATTATTAGTATTTGGTAGCAATTGTTATATTCAAATGAAATTATATTAGTTAATTAGATGTAACCCCATGCTATTTTTAATATAGAATTTATTTATAATATAAAGAAAAAAAATCAAAAAAGAGGATTATTCGATTTTATCATCTAAAAAAATCTTTTTATGTGTGTTAAATCATATTTATATTGTTCAAGAAGAAAATTATTAATAACTTAATATATTGTTAAGTAAGTTTACTGTTGTAATAGCTAAAAGGTGACTAGTAACTATCATTGACATTGATAAATGAATTGGAAGCAGAAAATTTATACGTTACTTGAATTTGTATTATATTAGTAGTTACTTTATTTTGGGCTTGAATGAAATGGATGAGTTTTCTTATAACTATCATTGATAAATAAAATGAATGATAATTTAACTCATGCGTTTTTTTAATGAAAAGTTAATAAAATATATTTTTGAGATTGAATTTCTTATCTATGAGTTTTTAATATTAAATTTTATTTTTGGGGTTGTGAAATTATTTTTTAAAATTAAATTTACAACTAAACCTTGTATTGATTCTAAATCTGACTAGGGTTAAATATAGCAAATTTGAGTTGAATTAGACCATCCACTTATGGAAGTGCTTGGATGACCTTAAAAATGTATTTTATTATATATAGATTATGTATTCTATACAAAATAATTTGTTAATAAATCAATCCATATTATTATCTTGTGATGGATGGTGACACAGAGAGATTTTTTTTAGTCTAGAATGGAAACAAATATGTAAATTCAAGCCCAAAATTTAAGGGTGAAATGATATGAAATAATAATTGATAAATAATATTAATCAGCCTATCAGTCATAGCATCATGTGATAGCTTCGCAATGACTTATACTCTTTGCTTCAAGTTGCTTCCACCTTGAAATTGTATTTGAAGTTGATTATGTATGTATAAAGATTGGATTTTCTTTTCATAGAAGAAAGGTTGATAAGATTAATTGTCAAGTAAAAAGCATGTTAAAGAGATGTAAATTAAGTTTTTTCCTCACAATAATAAAACAATAGAATACAATAAGTTATAAGGTTTACTTGATTTGACCAAAAAGTGTTTATATTCACAATGGTACTATAGGATTTTATTGGCATTATCTATTTATAATTGAAGTTTAGAATTACAAAATTATTATAAAATAATCAAAATATACTCTGAAAAATCAGTTGCGATCATGGATGTAAATGAGCAGAGTTCGAATCGAATTTGATGATTTTTTCAAGTTCCAGCTCGAGCCTTATTATACGAAACTTAATTTTGAGACCTCGGGCTCGATCTCGCGAGTAGCAGAGCCGAGTCGAGCCCATCTTGCAACTACTATAAATTTTGAAGTTTGAATTGTTTTAAATTATATAATATATATTTATCAATATAATAATAATAAAAAAATCTATTCAAGCTAGAACTCGACTAAAAACTCAAGCTCGTAAAGCTCGACTCAAGTTCGAGCTTGAGCTGGCCCCAACTCGCGAGCCAGTTCAATTCGATTTACACCCCGTGCAGAAATTGGCGTTTTCTTAAATTAAAATAGACAATCAAGATTCTTTAGTTACAATCCTTCAATTATGTGAGACTCATATAATTGCATTATATGAGTAAGACATGTAGTAATTGCATCCAAGCAAAAACCTTTTCATACAAAGAGGTTGGAAGATAGAGAGTCATATTCTTGAATATAGGTCTTATGATGACACACAAGTGAAATATCATCATAAGAAGCAATTTACCTTACTTTTCTAATATAACTTGTTTGTTTATTTTTATGTTAGCCAACAAAATGAAATGAAGATAGGTATCTGAGCTAACAGTACCTATACACTATTTTTTCAATAGAATGTTATTATTAAATGTAAATTCGGACATATGATTTTTCATTTTCGTTGCACATGAATTACATGATTTATATTAATCGTATTTCAGCCACTCTCCTTTTCTATGTTTAATTAATTCACATTATTATCCATCTCAACTGTGAATTTTAGAAAAATTCAAATCTTTTAATCTATATAATCATATTTATTTGTATAATTATGTACTTATTTATCTTTTTAACCGAGAAAATTTAAATTTCATTTAACATAAACTTGATCATAAATGCACAATACAATGCAACAAATAGAATCCTAAAGAACTACTAAACTGTCGGCAAACTAATGCATAAATAACTAAATTGATATATCAAAGACAACAAAAGTGACACAAAATCACTCGAAATCCATTATAAAAGATGTTCAAGAAAATTATACTTTTGTAGTGTAATTTAGCTCAAGTTTAATTTTAGTCTTATTTTCTCATATTTATTGTTATAACTTTAAAAATCTCTCACTCACACTGATTAGAATTTAACGGCCGACTCCGTTATTCTTCAATTTCATTAGATTTTGAGAGATACGTAATATTAAATATGAACAACATATAAGTACATATAAGTGTACTGTTGCATGAATTCTCCCAAAAATATCGATCAAAGTCTTGACTAAAGAAGTTGACCGAGATAATGAATTTAAAAATGAGATATTTTGAAAGTTAAGAAATAAAATATTATAAACTCATAATGAATGTAACTAAAAATGAATTTCAGTTAAAATAGGATTAAAAAAAAATTGAATTTTCAAAAAAGGGTGTCCATGACAACTTGTCTTGTATGACGTGTAACACCCCTTCTCAATCATTATCCAGATCCAGTTCCAATAGAACAACTGTGTTCATATAATCAAGTGAACCACGCTCTACAACAAAATATTATAGTGACAAAACAATCACTACGTGACAGCTCATGAACATGCCACGTGGCAGATTATAAATGGCCAGACTGCCTTGGCTTAATGACTAATTAGGAGCCTAATTTTGTACTCATTAAAAAGCCATTAATGGCGCACTAAGTGTTAATAAACTTAAAGCTGCTTAAGCATTGGCCTACCTTTTTGTGACTTTTAGGCTTTAGCTAGGAAAAGAATGAAAAGGCCTAAAATTGTCTACTTTTCCCTATCTATTTATTTATTTATTTATTTATTGTTTTCAATTTTAATACATTATATATGACTTAAAGCTTATTTTTATCATCTTATATACTTTACATTTAAGAACTTAAAGATTTTTTAGCATAAATATTTTGAAGATAGACTAAAAATTTAAATAAATGATATTATATAACGCTCATACATTCTTAAAGTTCGATTGAAATTTAAATATTGTGTTTGATGATGGACTATTGAGTAAGGACGCATGTGGAATATTGAAGAAAAAAGACAATATAATTATTTAGCAATTAATAGGCCGTTATGGTGATTAAAACGGTGGTGTATATTAGAGGGTAAACTAATTAAGTCAAGATCCACGATCCATTAATTTCACATATAAATACCATGCCTATTTTCTTTGAATCGATTATTTATATTTTATTATTAAACTTGTTCAACTCTTTATTTTATTACAATTCTTCATGTAATATATCGAAATGATATTTCTCGATGAACGGACACATTGCTCCATGGTCTCTAGGCGATATCAGTGTTATTTATTTATATCGATTTATTATGAAGAAATTGAAAAATAAATTTTAAAAAAAACATGCAATAGATTGAAAAGAAAATTTTAAAAAGTATAAAGTAAAGGAGATTAAGACAATCAATCTAGAAGTGTCTTTCAATTGTACAATTACAATACATAATTTGGTAACATGAATTTGTTGGTGCCACAAAAATGTTTTTTTTATAGGAAAAATAAATAAATAATTAGTAGCAAATAAAACAAAAAGGAAAATGTGAAATATCGGCGGTGGTGGCATTAGAGGAAGATGATAAGTCCACTTCATGCCTTAACATTCCAACTTCTCTGCGCCCCACCTATACATACACACAATCATATATATAATATATATTATATATATAATCTATATAATTATACTAATATCTACATTAAAACTTGTATTAATCTATATATATATTGTCAGGATTTCCAATCATTTGACTCCCAATAATCATACAAATATAATTTTCTAAATTTGATTCTTAATTAATACCCAATTCTACCCCTACTTCTGTCTTCAACCAACCACCCCTCCATTCCTCTTCATTTTCTCTGATCCCATCAACTTATATATATATATGTGTGTATATACACGAACAAGAATAATATAAAGGTTGGAGATTCAAATAACATATTTGCGGGTTTTCAAGGTATGATTTTATTTCCTCAAATGATTATTTTTTATGATATATACATATCATGAACTTGCATGATTTTATAGATTTGTTTTTAATGGTGCATTGAGTTTGAGTATCCCAAAAATCATTTTTGGTGTTCTTGCTTCTTACAAGTTTGTAAAATCTGAAGAAAAAAAAAAGTATTGATTTTACAGTTTCTTCCTGTTTTTTATCGTGCCCTGTTTTTCTCTGTTTTGGGGACATATATAACTGAAAATCTGACAACAAGGGAACACTTATTTTTGTTTTATTTTGGAGATTTCGGATAATGTAATGATTGTATACTTGTATTTCTCTTGAAATGTGAATAGTCCCTCAAAAGTTGATAATCATTTATAACCCAAGTTTCTGGTAATTTTGGATTTGAATGATAATCATTAGAATGCATATATAATCAAACAGTCGTTTAATACTCTGTCTTTAATTCATCATGGATAAGACATTATGAAATTTCAGTATACTATTAATCCTCATTTTGTAAAATTCAATGATATATTCTCCAGAAAATCAAAGGTCTCATCGATTTTTCGCTCGTGTTTCAATGCCTGAGTACGTTATGAACGGATCCAACGGTCAGAATTTCGCGAAAGAACTAGATGAACATTATATTCCTCACAAAGAACTTTTCACAGAAAGGTCCCCAAAAAGTCCCTTAAACAGAGATAGTCCACCTTTGAGCACACTAAGTCCAGGGACCGATGACTCTCTTGAACGAGCCATAGATGCAATTGGTGACACCTCGATCGACCAACTATATCACAACGTCTACGAAATGGAGAGCTCAGATCACTCCCCATCAAGGAGGAGTTTCTTATCCTACGGTGAGGAATCAAGAATAGATTCTGAATTGAGATTCCTTGCTGGAGGAGATTATGGTATAGTCGAGACCAAACGGGATGTCATGGCTGAGTTAAAAGACGAAAATACCCCTCATGAGGGGATCAAAACGTCGAAATCCGAGGCCACCCCAAAGACGATCCTAAGAAGCAAAAGTTCGTCCCCCGGAAAGCCGCCAAATGGAAAACGAATCATTAAGGGTGTGAAAAGGATAGGGGCATTTTCGTCCATTAAAACCGAGAAGAGCCCTTTAACGAAACATCAAAACGGGACTGATGATCACGGTGAACCAGGGTACCTTGGACCGTATTTACTCAAACAAGCACGGGAAATGATAATGTCGGGCGAAAATTCCCAAAAGGCCCTTGATTTGGCTCATCGAGCAATGAAATCTTTCGAGGCTTCTATAAATGGGAAGCCTAGTTTAGACTTTGTTATGTGTCTTCATGTTGTGGCTGCATTATACTGCAGGCTCGGGCGGTACAATGAGGCTATTCCCGTTCTCGAGAGATCCATCGAAATCCCGATAATGGATTTGGGCCAAAACCATGCTCTTGCTAAATTTGCAGGCTGCATGCAGTTGGGAGATACTTATGCAATGTTGGGACAAATTGAAAACTCGATACTGTTCTACACTGCGGGTTTGGAGATTCAAAAAGAGATTCTCGGTGAAAAAGATTCTCGTTTTGGCGAGACGTGTAGGTATCTAGCTGAAGCCCATGTTCAAGCCATGCAGTTCGATGAAGCCGAAAAGCTTTGTTTAATGGCTCTCGATATTCATAAGGAAAACGGGTCGATGGGTTCGCCACAGGAAGCAGCAGATAGGAGGCTCATGGGGCTTATATGTGACTCAAAGGGAAATTACGAAACTGCCCTCGAGCATTACGTCCTCGCCAGCATGGCAATGGCGGCTAACGGTCTGAACGCTGACGTGGCAGCCATAGACTGCAATATAGGCGATTCGTATCTATCTTTGTCTCGTTATGACGAGGCTATATTCGCATATCAGAAAGCTCTCAACATGTTTAAGTCGTGTAAAGGAGAGAATCATGCATTGGTGGCTTCGGTTTTCGTCCGTTTGGCTGATTTGTATAATAAAATCGGAAAATTTAGCGAGTCGAAATCGTACTGCGAAAATGCCCTTCGAATTTACGCTAAGCCAACACCAGGATCGCCCCGGGACGAGATTGCTAGTGGTTTGGTCGACATTTCGGCTATCTACGAGTCTACTAACGAGCCAAACAGGGCCTTAAAGTTGCTGCAAAAGGCGTTGAAGGTATACGGCCGGGCGCCAGGTCAGCAGAGCATGATAGCAGGGATTGAAGCACAAATAGGGGTTTTGTACTATATCTTGGGGAGTTATACTGAGTCGTATAAATCGCTTAAAAACGCTGTTTTGAAGTTTCGTTCGATTGGTGAAAAAAAATCGGGCCTTTTCGGTATTGCTTTGAATCAAATGGGGCTTGCTTGTGTTCAATTGTTTATGATCAATGAAGCTGCTGATTTGTTTGAAGAAGCTAGAAACATTCTTGAAGCAGAATATGGACCATATCATGCTGATACATTGGGAGTTTATAGTAATCTTGCTGGCACTTATGATGCAATGGGCAGGTATATAAGTGCTTATTTTTCTAGTTTTTAGCTATTTTTTTGGTGTAATTTTAGGACTTTTTTCTAAAATTCAGCACTTTTTTAAAAGCACGGGTTTATAAAAAGACTTTCAGGGTGTGTTTGGATCGAAAGATTTGAAATCTATGGATTTCAAATTCGTCATCAAATCCAGGAAGCTCGTTTGGATGTATCCAAGTTATAATAGATTTCAAATCACTCGACATTCACTTTGAGCTATTTTCTCCTTAACTACGGTGAATTTCAAATTACTGGTTTCATTTCAAATCATTCCTCCAAATCCACTCTCAAAATCCAAATCACTGAATTCAAACACACCCTTAGCAGATTTATTTTGAACTTTTAGGATTAATGCATGTGTTTATGCAGGACTTGTGATGCAATAGAAATATTGGAATATGTGGTTGAAATGAGAGAGGAAAAGCTTGGAACTGCGAATCCCGACGTGCAAGACGAGAAGCGGAGACTGTCCGAGTTATTAAAAGAAGCTGGTATGGTTAGGAATAGAAAACCGAGATCATTGGAAAAGTTACTAATCGAAAATTCTCAGATTGTTGAAGCTTTCGATATCGAGGTGTCGTAAAAAATACATACTTTTTTGATTTTTTTTTTTATGTTTTTGATTTGATTGAACAGGTTTTAGTTGTTGGATTGCATATTCTATTTGTAAATGTAAGGTGAAATAAGAGAATTACATGATATTGTGAGTGAAAAATAGAGGCTTTTTAAGGTGATCTGTCAATTTGTATGGAGTTCTTTTGCTTTTATGTAAAGATGGAAGTTCATTTTCATTTGCTGTTACAACAGCTATTGATTAGAGACATTCAACTGTATTCTTTAATAAGGCCAAATTTATGTGATTTAGCATATGATTTGACATGAGACTTTTATCATCAGCTACTTACAAATTACAATACCTTGTAAGAGATTCATAAACAAAGCATAAAATGAATAAACACAATACCAGATCTCTAAGAAAACAAAATCAAATTGCTGCACAAAAATAAGAAAAAAACACAAAAATCTTACATAATATTTCCTTACTGTAGTAGCTTATCAATAATGACAACAAATCAAACACAGCCCACCTCAAGTTTTGGCAGGAAGAATTGATTAAATTAAAAAAAAAAAAAATCTGTCATAATAATAATAATAATACTAACATATTTGCTGCTGCCTGTGTAATTGCCTGGAACTCCATGTACTATTCACAGGTGAACAAGGAAATATAACTGTAGGCAACCTCTTACTTTCCTCCAAATTCGGAAAGTCGATCGTATAGTGGAGCCCACGGCTCTCGTGCCTCGCCAACGCACTACTTACGACCAATTTAGCACAGCAAAACAAGTTCCTCATCTCACACGCCTCGAGCCCCACCATAGTCGGGTCCCACCCGTGCTGGAACAAGTAAGCCTCCCATTCCAATTCCAACTCACCGATCCTCTTTTCGGCCGCTTGTAACCTAATCGTCGATCGTACAATCCCCACGTATTCCCACATGATCGACTGAAGTTCTTTCCTCACTTCCCTCGTCCTTCGGTCGATACTAGCCAATACCGTCTCGCCAAGTGTCCTCGGCATCGTGGGCCGGGTCCACGAGTGGGTCGCCCCGCGGTCCACCCGGGCGCTCCTCATGTGGTCGATCGAGGGCCCCACGGCCCGCCTCGCGAAAACCAACGCCTCGAGAAGAGAATTGCTCGCGAGCCGGTTCGCCCCGTGGAGCCCCGTGCACGCGACCTCGCCCGCCACGTAGAGGCCCCGCACGTTCGTCTCGCCCTGGAGCCCCGCCCGGACCCCGCCGCACATGTAGTGGGCCGCGGGGACCACGGGTATGGGTTGACGGGTTATGTCGAGGCCGTGTTTGAGGCACTCGGAGGCGATGTTGGGGAAGTGCGAGAGGATTTTTTCTCGGGGCTTGTGGCTTATGTCGAGGAGTACGTATTTCTCGTTGCGTTTTTTGAGCTGATCGTCGATGCTTCGTGCTACGACGTCACGTGGGGCCAGCTCAGCTCGATTGTCGTAAAGGGGCATGAATCTTTCCATGCTTAGGTTGTAGAGGATACCTCCGTCTCCCCTGACGGCTTCGGTTATCAAAAATGCGTTTTCTCGGGGCTTACTTGGTTTAATGGGAAGCCCTTCGTCAGCCAGTGCGGTGGGGTGGAACTGCACAAACCTGGCAGCACAATGTGTTGAATAATATGAAACCCCGTGAATTATATTATTGATAATTGAAGGGTATAAATAGAGTTACAGTAGAATCTAATGAAATCATAACCTCGCTATAAACATGGAAAAAGATAAAACTAAATAACTAAATAACCAAATCCATGGCAAATAAATTTACGAGCCGTCTATCCAGTATCGAATGTTCGTTTATAAGATTATCTAGATTTTTCAGAGTCAATTAAGCAGGCTTCAAGACAGTAGAAGATCAACGACTAGAAAAATCAATCATAATGCCTGATTCAGGTTGTTTTGATCACTGCATATTCAGGCCACAGAAATTCAACACTCAAAAGAAAATAATTTGTATTTTTCCAAATACTCTGTTTCCCAAGAAAAACTCGAAATATTCGATTTCTGCATAACGCAATTTTACATCTTATCCGATGCCGTAAATAACAGTTAGCGACTTAGCAAATTCAAGTAAAAAATAAAAGGCATGTTTTTAGAGTAGCTTACTCCATATTGGAAATTACAGCTTCAGCTCGGTGAGACATAGCTATTCCATCTCCAGTTGCTACCTACAAAAATATTTCAACAACAAATTGAATAAAAATTGCATCCCACTCTTGATTAATTAAGTTTCAATTATTTAAAGTTACATATGCATCAAATAATATGGCTCTATAGCTAAAAGGAAAATGAAAATGGATTTGTACCGGAGGATTTGTTGTACTTGGATAGATATGTCCAGCCCCTCCAGATGCAAGTAAAGTTACCTTTGAGATGAATCTCACCACCTACAAGTTTCAGAAAGAAGAAAACAAAAAAATCGATATACGGGTCTTTTAGAGTATAATCTTTTTATAATTAAATTATATTTAACCAAATGAACCGGATCAACTTTCTTACCTCTTGTGTCTCTGCATTCAAGGTGTCAACACCGTGACAAACAGTGTCAGAACCGTCCTGCACGAGACCATGTATAACTATGTTAGAAAATAAATATTAGCCCAATTGAACACCATTTTTCCTCATTTTGTACACTATTTTGTTGTAATATCCAATTATTAACATGAAAACACTTGCAACAAAAAAAAAGAAAAAAAAAAAAGAAAAGCAAAGTGAACCTGAGATGTAAGTAAATCTATTGCAAAATGGTGCTCGAACACGAAAATATTAGGATCCTTTCGAACTGCCTCCAATAGGGCCCGCTCGATTTCTCGACCCGTCATATCAGCAGCATGTACAATTCTATGATGAGAATGTCCACCTTCTCTTGCCAAGTGCAAATTTCCATCCTCACCATGATCAAACGAAGCCCCCATAGCTATCAATTCTCTAATCCTCTCCGGCCCTTCAGTACACACTACCTGGAAAAGGTTAAAATAAACAAAAATCAATTGATACACCGATATAACCTTCACATTCGAGCAAATTCCATAGTCTAGTGTCAAAATAACTAAATGGTGTGTTTGGATTGAAGGATTTTAAACTATGGATTTCAAATTCATCGACAAATCCATTTAAGTTTGTTTGGATGAATTCATGTTACGATGGATTTCAAATCCCTGACCTATTTTCTCCACAGCTATGGTGGATTTCAAATTTCTCCATTTCAGAGTCATTTGAAATTCTTCCTCCAAATCTCTTCCTCAAATCTAAATCACTCGATCCAAACACACCCTAAATCGATTGTTTTTATCCAATTTCTTCATGAAATACATCAACAGATCCTAAATCTAATCCCATAACCACATCTGAAGGTAAATTTCATCGTTTAAAACTTAAAAAGAATGAATAAGAGAAAGGTTTCAATAACATACTCGAACAGTCTCCTCATCACATAGATAAGCCCCCGCGATAATTGTATCTTGCATGTGACTTTCCACTGAATCTGATGGGCACAAAACGGCACTTACACCACCTTGTGCGTAATTGGTGTTACTCTCGTGGGGCTCAGCCTTGGTTATCACAGCAACAGTTCCATGTTTTGCAACCTCGAGAGCATAACGAAGGCCAGCTACTCCACTTCCAATTACAGCAAAATCAAAATACTTATTATACCCTTCTCTCAAAGATGATTCAATAGCTACTTTGATTTGCTTATTATCCTCGTTAGTTCGAGGGTGGAAATATTTACTTTTGTGAAGCTTCAAGACCTTAGAGACCCCATGAGACCTGAGAAATACATCATCAATTATCATCAGTGGCAGATCAAACTAAAAGCACCGTATTCCTTAGTTGTGAATTCTTGGTTTTGTCATGAAAAGTCATAGAAAAAGTTCAAATTCTTGAAAGGGGTTAAAGTTCCATTTCTCTCAAATGCTAGTATGCGTAAAGGAAATACAGTTTAATTTACCAACTGGGCTGACCGAACTAAAAACAGAAAATAATTTACTTTGAGACGTGTGGCACAAAAGAGACAACCACGGTTCGTTTCCCATCACCGAAATCAACCCAAATGATGTCCTTTTTTATAATGTTTTCTATGCTGAATGAGTTATAACTGAATAACAACTAATGCTACAGTCTCAACAATTACATTAAAATTCACATAACTGTACAAACTTTCTTCATAAAAATCTTCACAGAAATGCGAAATTGTATGCAAGTGACGAAAACCAGTGCAAAATCCAAGTTATGCTACAATTATACAGTATAAATTGTGAATTCTGGTTAATATGTAACATACCAAGAAAGCTCTTTCTGTGTGCATCTTGGGACTGCTATACTCCGAACCAAATCATACTGTCTGCAGCCTTGTCCCCTAACAAAAGTCTCTTTAAACTTCAGCTGGGTTCTTCCAGAAGCTATACTGGTAGCCATTGCAATACTCTGCCAAGCAAAAGTGTTTAAGTCAACATTGATATCTGATCAAACACTTATGAAACACGAATATAAATCCAGAATAAAGCTTAATTGGAAAACATGTCGTTTGTTCTAAACTAATTGGATTGCTTGAAGCACTTGCATACATAATCTTTTATGTCTCTATATACCAACCATAGATGGATAATATAGAATACAAAGGAAATTGTCTGCTAATACGATTGTGCCGCACACACAAAACACTACTGAGTATGCTCCTCCTATTCATATTCTGTTCCTAGTTCCTACTTATAAGATTTCAAATTTACAAAAGAAAAGGATTTTGCTCCAAATTTACCAACTACCAGCATAACAACATGAAACATAATCAAATATAACAGAGCATCTGACCCCTTTCTCAAAACACCTCCAATTGACCCAGATCTTGACGTAGAAGAAAGAAGTTTTTCGATATAGTAAATGAATACGGAATTACTCAAAAAAACTAGGTAAAAGATTAGAAAGGAAAATGAGACACGCATCTCAATGCAACGCAACAACATTTATACAACAAAACAACCTTCATTTTTGCTGGAAACACGAAACTTAACCACACCACTAAACATGCAGAATTTAAGAAGAATAAACCCCCAGTAAAAGAAAACCCAAAACGGAACACACACACACCGAGAATCGTACATACATACAATTAATATTTCGAGTTCGAGACAACGAAGAACAAAAGCAGGATGGTTTTCCGGGTCGTGGGTTGTTCGTTTTGTTCGTTTGTTTGTTTGTGTTCCTGGTAAGAATCAGATAGGAAGTCCGAGAATCTCTAGCGATCACAGGATTCGATTGGATTCGAAAATATAGGGAGAAAAAGAATAATAGATTGGGAAAATGAATGATGAAAATGAGTGTTGAGATTGAAGAAGAAGAAGAAGAAGAAGAAGAATGGTTGAACTTCGCGCCACACCACTTGCTTCTCAATCCTTTCCCACCGCCGCTCCTTTCTTTTTATTCACTCTTTTTCTTCTCTTCTTTATGCTTTCTTTCTCTTGTTTATTTTGTTCTCTTGTTTATTTTGTGTCTATGCTTGTTATTGCTAGTTACTATATATATATATATATATATTATATATATATATATATTCAACCCATTTTTATGCTTCATTTTTAAATCCAAAATACAATTTTCTATGTTAGGCAAATTAAGATTACTTTTTTAATTGATGGTCCAATTCCAAAATAAAATAATGTTTTAGAGTTTTTAATTTTTATAACAATAGAAATACAACAATCAAAATGCGAAATGTTTTATGATAAACAGTTAATTAATAAATAATTTGTGTAAGTACACCTGAATTATATGATCTCATCGAACTAAATTTACACAAACATTGTTTTAAAAATATTATATACTCTAAACTTTATGAATAGTTTGATTAATTGAATTAAATATATTATAATTGACTATATTAATCTTTTAATATAAATAATTGATTAGTTAACATGGCGAAATGCTCTTCTCAATACAAAGAGAGTTAAGTTGATTGATAATTGAAATTTAGATTATAATGTAAATGAATGGATTTAAATTTGTGTTTCTTCCTCATTTATTTTTCTTGTGAGTCAAGCATTTTCTTCTTTTTTTCATGTCCAATAACTATTTGTATAATTACAATTTATCTTCATAGTGGCTTAAAAGTTGAATATTTATATAGTACTTTTGCTTCTTTTTATTCTTTTGTTGTTTTCTTTATTTTTTACAACAATGGTGCATATGTCTCAGGAATGCTTTGGCCTTCTTTCGATATGTTTTTAAAACCCATTTTCAACTTTTTAAATCATAAAATTTAAAATAAATTTAACACACCAAATTCTCATCAAAATTCTATTTTTTTTCAACTCTACTATCCAATCTCCTATAATATCAATCATATATAAAACTTTTCACACATTTAGCAATTAAATTAATCATTATTTTACTTTCTCTTTCATACTTTATAATTTTTTTATCTATATTTTTATTTTTTATTTTCATAATCATTATATGCACAACTAAGACAATTATTCTACACATCATTCATCAACCTATCACTATTGATTTGACATATTTTTAACTTTCAACCTATTTTTAAAAATATAAACAAACAACTATCATTTTTCACACAAATTTCTATAATACACAATTTTCGAGAGAATTTTAAAATTTTATCTCAAAAACATAAACAAACAAAACCTTTTATTTTCAATCTCAATTACATTTTTTCACGAAAGCACAATAACCAGTAAAGATAATGTCATTCGGTTTATTTGATTTATTATTATTGGTAATATGTGAACATCGAATTGTCATAATTTGTAACTATTTTCTCATTTTTGGAATCTTAAAAGATATATTTAACATATAATTAAAAAAATTATTAATCTGAATTTATGTAGTTGGGGATATCCTTTCATATATAATTAAAATAAAAATAATATCAACTTTACCGACCATTATTGGGGTACCTTGCTTACATAATAATGAAATAAATACATATAATGTTCTATTATTTTTCCCTTCTTATGTGGTTGTGGAAAATATGCAACTACCAAAATAATGTGTACTTTTTTATATCATCAAAATATATACGTGTGTATTTATTTATTTATTTAACAGAAAAGGATGAGCCGCATAATATAATATTGGTCGAATAAAAGTCATTTTCATTTTCCTTCTTTGGCTGAAAATAATTGATTGGAAATTACAAATATTAGTGTAAATGACCACTACTTATTCCTCTAAAGGTCCTACAAATAGTAAAAGCAATTTGACTAATTAAATAATAATTAAACAAACTTGCACTTTGTTTGGCTGACAGAATCGTCGAAGTTTTGTCCTTTTCAATTCTTCTAGAGTTATAAGTCTTTTTTATTTATTTAATTTCTCTCTATTTATTTTCTTATTTTGTCTCAAACTTTAGCTTTTCCATATTGGAGAAGACATGAAAACATAATATATCAAATGTTACATCATCTGTTTATTGAGGGAAAAAAAGCAAATAAATAAATAAATAAAACTTCGAAATTTATTGAGCAAATGACAATTGTTGCATCATGGGCATTACTATATAAAGCGAACAAATAATTTCTTATATATTATTAATGTTTATTGAGTAAAATATTTAAATATGCCATTATATAAAATATCAAGAAATAATCATAAAAAGAAAAACCATAAATTAGAGATTGTCTCCACAAATTTAATATAGTATTTGATGACAAGATCTTCTTGTTTTATCTTCTAATGATTCATATGTACTAAATCTTTGTCAGTGGAGAGACATAATTAAAAAGTGCATGCACAAAAGAAGAGAAAAATAATGAAACAAACATAAACTTGTTAAATAATAGAAACACGACTTTGGGTAGTGGCCAATAAGTCGCGGTTGAAAATTGGGATTTGAGAACCCCTCATATTGCCCTTCGAAAAGATGATTATTTGCTCCCACTTTTTCCCCATACACACGATTTTGATGTTAACTATTCGAATATAAATGCCTTTGCATTATTAGCTTTGCAATTTTTACTTGTGAGAGATAATTTCTTGTGTGAATACGTTAAAAAAAAAATTAAGTACAACCATGCAAACTATCAATAATTAAATTTGTTATATCATAGATAATAATTATACCTAAAATTGGGAGGAGATCTCTTCTATTTCATATCACAATTTTGCCATATCATTATTAAGTGTTCATTTATTCGAATTATTATTTATAATTTATCTTTACTAATCACTTGCCAACTCCAAAATGACGTGACTTTATAAGATCAATTCTCAACTAGAGGAGTTAGGATAATTGAAAAATTATTCGAGAATTCAACCAGCCCAAATAAAAGGTGATAAAGAAGACTTCTACGTACTAACTCAATTTTTTCGCTAATTAATCAAAATATTAATAAATAAAAAGTTAAGCAAATATGATCAATTATCTTGAATCTAACACAATTTAATTTAATAAGATGAAATAAACTTTCAATACTCTCCCCTAAATACTTAATTATTCTAGTAGAAACTAGAAAAATAAATATATATTATTTGAATTATGAAAGTCGTTAAATACAAAATCAGAGATTCCAATGGTCCTACAGACTGAAGCATAACTAGAAGATTTCAGTTATGGCGGCCCATAAACAATTAAAAGCCACAATTATGTGACGTCCTTTTCTTAATAAAATAAGTTGAAATTGAGTCAAACAAGTGGGATTGGAGCAGCCCATAAATGAGGTCCACTTGTTTCCGCATTGTGGTTGGTTCTTCCACGCATCTTTGATCAATCACATAATTTCTTCTTTTTTCCCCACCATTAAACACAAAAAGTCTTCATTTTTATTTTTTTCTTTTAAATATATCGGGCCAGCTTGGATATTGCAATTTAACGTCTAAATAAATAACTTGTATTTTTCTTTTCATGGAACACAAGTTAATTGGGTCATTGACCGGATAAAAGTTTACGTTTAACAAGCTAATTGTCTTTGGCTATACGGTGACATCGACATTTGATGTGTGTCAATTTATAATATTATTAAAATAGTAGTTTCAGATATTATTTTTAAATTATAAATTAGTTATGATGGTGTATTATATGAGGCAAAGTGCATACGAGGTACTTTATATACGAGGTAAAGTGCAAACGCGACAAGTGATATTGGTACCACAATAATCCATTCAGAAAAAGAATTGGTCGTGCCATCGTACGACCCGACCCGACAACCCAATGATAGATGGTCCATACATATGATGACATGTGGAAATCATTGGTAGGCCCAACCATTACATCATAAATAGTCAAATAAGTCTATAAATACCCTTCTACTAATTCATTGGAGGGGGGAATTCTCTCAAAAGTACAATCTCGTATTCTATACGAGATACACTCATACAATAACTCTATTTAATATATTAGAACTACGGTAGACTTAATCCTAAGTAATTAGGTACGTAGACAGCTCAATACACTTGAGTGCAATCTATAATTTTTTTTTTTTTATTTTGGAGTGTTGATTGACTCAAGAGATCGATTTGGTTCAAATTATACCACGAGATTTGAGCTAAATTAACATTGAGATTTAATTTTTGATATACGCCTTTCCTAGTGAGTATAGTGTCTCAAGAGGTGGTCTTACAACCTTTGACCATTAAAAATGGTCATACATAGCTACTTTCACGTATAATAGTAAATATTATTTTTTGGTGTATTATAGTATATTTGCTCCCGTATATTTTTCATGTTTTTGTTGCACCAAAACTAGGATTAAAATGAGTAACAATCTTAGAGAGAAAATCAAACTCAACAAGTTTCAGAACAGATATTATAATTTATATTCGATTCTGCAAAGAAACAAGTGTTCTGGATCTGGGCTTGAGTTTAAATTTCGTGTCCAAGCTGAAAACTCAAGCCCACTATTCACACGTAAGCCTGTCAACGGGAGTATTATCTGTACCCGTCCCGGACCCGCAAATCACACGTAACCCATTAGTGAGGCCCATAGTAATTCGGCAAGAAGATGGGCGGGCCCACAAATGACACGTCACGTGGGTATGCTTTCCTCTGACGCCACGTCACCATGTTGTATTGTACCTTCAGTTGAAGCGGTCATGGCGTGGCGAGGGCTGAGAAATTGGCGCTTCCAAACTAACAAATCCCCGCCATTTCTGTTCATATATATGTACCTTTTCTCACTTATTCAGCGTATAATTCGTTGGATTTAAATTTTTACGGAAAAATTTGAGATCACCGTAGATGGGGAACTTTTGGTCCGCCGTAGAACCGTCACCACCGCCGCCGATGGTGCTGGTACCGCCGCTCTTCGATTTCCCGCCTCTGGCCGCCCGTACTAGGTTCGTACTATTTCACGGATTTACAAGCTCAAAAATCGTTTCAATTTATGATGAATGTAAGTGATGGTTAGGACTAAGAGTTGTTTTAATGGAAACGCAGAATGCTGGAATCATCCTACAATATGTTGTTCGGAAAGCTGGCTTTGAGATGCCTATTTGATGATTATTTTGACGAAGCGAAGCATTTCAGTACGAGAATTATGCTTAAGCCGATTGATGATCCACATGTTGATTTGATTGCCACTGTATCCTTTTACATTGTTGATTTATTTGATTCTTGTTATTCGTGTTCTTATGTCATTTCATGCATAGATTTCTTACCCGTTACTATTTTAAGGTGAAAGCTCCAATCTAAACAACAGGTGCTGCCTGTGAATGGCTGTTTTAGTTATATGATGTATAATTGTCTAAGAAGTATCTTAAAATAGTTCCAGATTTTCAGTGCTTATAATTGCTAAATGTAAATAAATCATCTATTCGTTGCTACTATATCTCTTTAATTCTTTTAGATGCCAAAAGGATAAAGTAAGACAATATCATCGAAAATGAAATTGGTCACCATTAACGCGTTCATTAACAATTCTTTTGGTTAATGTGGGTGTTTGATGATGCTCCATTTGATGCTATATGACTGATAACTCTGGCATTCAAATCAGCTTTATTATGTTTCATAGTGCATCAATATATTCTTAGTATGGAAATCTCTGTTGAAAAAATATTCATTATCTTTTTTCCCAGTTTCTTCTTTTTGAATGTTTGCAGAGGGATTAGGTTGGGGTGGTAAATATGGTGGGACATGGACGGTGAATCACCTTTACGATCTTAGCTAGATACATGTAGAAGTGAATTAACTACCTAAGATAAAGGGTGAGTAGATTTACGTTTCCTTAGCCTATTCAGGTTTCTGGTCCAGTTGATAACAACCCGGAGGAGAAAATTGTTGGAAACGCACAGTTTCGCTGGCAAAGGTTCTGATATCCGTTAAATATATACAATTTCTTCTGCATTGCAATTCTTTCTCAATCATTATAGTCCGTTGATTCTTTGCAGTGATGTTGATGATCCTCACACATTCATCGACCTCTTTGTCTCAAATACTGAACCGTAAGAACCCATTCCTGTACAACCTGAATTATCGGCTTCTTGTGGAAATAAATGTGATTCTATATATTTTCTGTTTATGGCCTATCTAGGATATTACTGATGCGATCCTGTGCGTACTACCCCAAATATGGACTTGGAGCATTTGGCATCTTCCCACTGCTTTTGAAACAAAGGTTACTTTCAATTTTCTCAAATTGTGTTTTTACAATCAAATTGGTGTATACTTGACTGCTTGCCCAATGTTTATGACGTCTTTGATCACTCAGAGTATCTTCTGAAGATTATGGAGTCATGGGTTTGAGATATGGCTCCTCAAATCTGTCAGTTGGAGCTACTGTTATCCCCTTCTGTGGTACGTCACTTATGTCAATATCTCTTTTCTTTCGGACTCAATTTGAAAAACTTGTTATCTCCATTTTAGTAGCATTTATTTATCACAGTTACTGGATTCCACATCTCTAGATTTAAACGGCAGACTGGTGTCCTATGAACGTCAAATGGACTATCTAACTGGACGTAAAGATTGTTTTGAAACATATATACATCCATATGGGTAGCCATATATTAACACACATAACCTGCTTGAAGAAGTTTGACTTTCATTCGTTTCCTTTACAGCGGAAGATGAGCTCCCAAAGAATGCATGGTTAGTTAGCAAGATGGGAAGGTTAACCGCTGGAGTGCAATATGAACCGAAATGTAAGTGTTTCTGGCACCAATATTTCTTTCTTTCACCAGAATTTTCTCAGAAAACATTAATTACCAAATATGCTAACCTTATATTCTTCTAATGTAACATCAAAGTACTTCATTCAAATCGTTTAGAGACCCTGCAAATAATTTGATACAATTCTGGTTTTGCAACACATTGTTGCATCCAAGAACTTCTCAATCAGTTGCAACATTTGGAAGTCAATGTTATTTTTATTTTGGTTTTGAAGTGAATTTCCTTCTAAGCGAGGTATGCTCAGAAAGACTAACCCATTGTCTTGTGATTTATTTATTAGCTCTTCTATTCCTTTCTGGTAAGGGCACATGTTACCTCCGCATTATTTTTTGTGTGCTGATTTGAGATATATCCCCCCACCCACCCATCAAAAAAAGAATATCTTGCATAGCTTTATATATGTTATCTACTAGAATTATGATTGGTCCAGTGCAGTTTGCTTATAATATTTGTCTTCCAAATTATATTTATTGACAACAAATGGAAGATAACAAAAGAAAAGTATTAGAAGTCATTGTCACAAGCAGATTATCTCTGTTCTTATGTTCTAATACAGTTAATCTTCACAATATTATGTAGTTACAAACAAAGGTGGAGCAAGATACAAACACTTAGAAAACTGGAGCTGTGCAATCGGTTACGGTTTAGGATCAGGCAGTCCGTTGAGCCCATCATTCAATTTTGGACTTGAACTTGCTCAGAATTCAAAGGTTTCTACATTTTGAAGTTTCTGCCCAGTTAATCCATTTGCACTTCATTAACCCATTTTCATTCCAAGTTAACTTCTGAGATAATTTTTACATTGGCTCAGTCCGCTATCCATACAATCTTAAAAAGGAATGAAGCAAATGGATATCCTTAAGAGTTTCTCCTTTGCAAACTGTAATTTGTTCGTCTTTAACATCCAACTTACAACTTATTTGCTAACGTGATGCAGTTCATTGCTTCTTTCTATCAGCATGCGGTGGTCCAAAGACGGGTCTCTCTCTCTCTCTCTCTCTCTCTATATATATATATATATATATATATATATATCACTTTTTGCGTGTGACTTTGTGTGTATATATTCTTGCTTGTGCTCTCCTCACACGCATCTGAGTGTGTTTAGGTTCACACTTTCACAATATACAACCACCTATGCATGCCACCATTTTGATCTTGATACAATTTAGTGCTATAAATGATGTGCATCATTCTAAACATGCACAATTTCAGTTTCAATCAAGCTAAATTGCTTATGTTCTGAAATTAATTGCTTATTATTCAAGATTGGTAGAAACATTTTATTAATCTTCTCATTAAATGCCAAAACATAGTTCAAGCTATCATTTGATAAATGAGAGTATGGTTCTAAATATTGGACCCTTCTAGAAACAAATTTACCTAAATGTTTTAGGAATTATTTCAATCCTGGAAAAATATAGTTCCAAATATTACTGAGAAGCTTTTATTTCCCGTTTACTTATTATATTAGCTTGTCTACTTGCCGCGGTATGTTTTAGGTCGTGAAAGAAGATTGTTCTGACAAATTAAATTTTGCATGACATAGGTGAAAAATCCACTTGAAGAAGATGAAATAGTTGGAATCACTAATTACATTGACTTCGGTTTTGAGTTACAGACAAGGTATTTTATCTATTAGCTATACACATGTTACATGCTCAATCTTGACAAAATCTGTTTTAAGTTCATTTGACACTGAAAAAATAAAGAGTTAAAAGAGCTCATTTGATACTTTTTCCGAAGGGTCGATGATGACAAGTCCTCAAACAATATTCACGATTCCACTTTTCAAGTTGCTGCATCTTGGCAAGCCAATAAAAACTTCCTAGTTAAGGTAACATTTAATACTATAATTCTATCTTTAGTCGTAACTTGTAAATAGTATATTTGAGTAACAAATTTAGTTCAAGACTTATGAAATGCCGTTCCTCAGGGAAAGTTGGGGCCTCTAAGCTCGTCTATAGCTTTAGCTTTCAAATCATGGTGGAAACCTTCTTTCACTTTCAGCATGTCAGGTATATACATGAGTATATCCACTCCAATTCTACTTTTACATATTTAAAACGATCCTTCTGAAGAACCATATATCCTCATATACTGGAAAAACAGAGATGAAACCATGCTGTATTTTGAACATTAACAAATTCTTGGCTTACAGCTGTTAGAGATCGTTTGAAGGGAGAAACGGCCTTGGGATTTGGTATTCGTGTGGACAATATTAGGGAAGCAAGGTTCGAAATATTTCCCTATTTTGAGAATTCAATGATCAATATTTGACTATTTGTATTTGATAATATGATGATCATCAATTATTCTTGTGCAGTTACCAAAGGGCAGATCCCAATTTTGTGATGCTTACACCTAACAAAGAGCATCTGGCTGAGGGTATTCACTGGAAAAATGGGAATAGACCAGTGCTTCAATCAGATCTAAATTCTGGAAATTTTGATGGCCTGCCCAGGGAATTGAGACCCTTGAATAAAATTTTGTAATTTTATATTTTTATTGATTATAATGTGTTTTTTTTTTTTTTTGTCAATTTCTTACCAATGTTGAGATAAACTTTTTTTTGTTGCAATATTCTAATACTTGTACTCCGGATGTCCTAAACGACTTTATCTATTCTCCGGTGTGTTTTATCTTCTATTTTATATACACTTAAAAATGCATAATTTCATGAAATAAGAGATGAAAATTAGTTTAAGCTAGAATGATAATGGCCCAACAATTATAGATTACAAATTGGGGCCAATTTAATTGGTGTAGTAGGGCCAAGATAATTAATACACCTTCCCACAGGGAATTATTATTATAGGTGAATTGGCTATTGAATATTTTCATGTACGTCCACATAAAAAGAAAATATAAAATTGAATTATAGAAATTTGATCTTTTGGAAGGTCGTGAGCACAGCTGCCAATGGCTGCTCTAGCTTCCACATTCTTCTCTTCCCCTCCAAAGCTCTCGAGCTGTTCATCTTCCAACAGAATCTTCAAATTCTCTCTCTCGAAGCCTCTCTTGCTTCCGAATCGCCGGAACTTGATTACCCCGATCGTTGTCTCCGCCCTTCGCCGGAAACTTATTTCCACTTCGGAGCTCTTGGATGAAGATTCTTCGCAGAACAGCTTGAAAAAGCTCGTTGATTCGACCATCGTGCTCTGCGCTTCAGTCGCTTTATCTGCTTCATTAATTGTTAGTGATGTTGATCCGGCGTCGGCTTTTGTTGTTACGCCGCAGAAGAAATTGCAGTCCGATGAGCTTGCTACAGTTCGGCTTTTTCAGGATAACACTCCTTCTGTTGTCTACATAACGAATCTTGCATCGAGGTATGAAAGGAGTAGTTGCATTTTTAGCATGTTTGCTTATTGTTATCATTACTGTTATTTTAGGAAAATATTGAAGTATTTCTGTATGTAGTTTCAGTTTTGAGTTTGGGGTTGATATATGTGTTTTAGGCAGGATGCTTTTACATTGGATGTGTTGGAGGTGCCGCAAGGATCTGGATCAGGATTTGTGTGGGATACGCAGGGCCACATTGTCACAAATTATCATGTGATTCGGGGGGCATCTGATCTCAAGTATTTTTATTCTTGCTTTCTGTTATGTAATGCATTTGTTACTTATGAATTATGATTATCATAACAAGATTAATAAGCTTATTCAGGAGACAAAAAGAGAGGTTCCTATTTATAGCCTTACATATTATTGCAACTGTCTGATGTTTTCTCTTAAGGATTGCACTATATTCTATGAAAAAACGTGGCTCAATATGATTTACTTTTGATTTTTGATGAGTTCCCTTTTTTGAGAAAGAGCCATCTGTTTATTGTGATTTAATCATATACTGTTTGTGCTCAGGGTCACTCTTGCAGACCAGAGCACATATGATGCGAAAATTGTTGGGTTTGATCAGGATAAAGATGTTGCTGTTCTGCGTATTGATGCGCCAAAAGACAAGTTGAGACCAATACCAATTGGTGTATCGGCAGACTTACTTGTTGGTCAAAAAGTATATGCAATAGGAAATCCTGTATGTACAGCGAAGAGCTCTTTCCTTTCAAATAACTGAAATCCCTTTTTCAGGCTTTATTTTGTTTCTCTGTTCAAGTTTTGGTTTCTTATCCGCGTGTTTGCAAATAATAACATTTCATTAACATTCTATTTATTTCAATGGGCATTTCTCCACAGTTTGGACTTGACCACACGCTTACAACTGGTGTCATCAGGTATTACACATTATAAAATAGTTTTAGTAAATTAATATTAACTATAATATTTTGTGGATCAGTATATTCCTGAATATCATTGATTTATTATGCTGGATAAGTTTTTATGGTTTTTAGAAGGAAATATCTGGATAGAAACATCTACATGTTCAAAATGTATTCATATCTCAAATTTCTACAGACAGCTGTTTTTGGCGATTATATCACCAGAAAAGAGCTGTATCAATACATTTATAGTAAAGACCTCTAGTCGTCTACTCGTACATTATCATTTTTGTGTTCATAAGTCCCAGGGGTACTTAATTGTGTTCTGTGTCATCACCTGGCTGAAGTGACATCTCTGATTTAGAACATAAAACTCTCTTCTGAATTCCACTTTGTTGGTTCATTGAATCAAAAAGATGATCAAGAATTAGTGCATAAGCTAGTGTTACATCTGCATTTTGCACCATGATGGTATGCGTCACATATTTAAGTTTCATTGTAGTGGGCTTCGGAGGGAAATCAGTTCAGCTGCAACTGGTCGTCCAATCCAAGATGTCATCCAGACTGATGCTGCAATCAATCCTGGAAATAGTGGAGGGCCACTTCTCGATAGTTCAGGGAACCTTATTGGCATAAATACTGCAATATATTCTCCTTCTGGTGCTTCATCTGGCGTTGGATTCTCAATTCCTGTTGACACTGTAAGTATTGTATTTGACTGGAAGGGTTATGATTTGAGGCAATAATTTGGAGCTAATGATTTCAAACTACTCCAACTTTAGCGCATTACACAACAATTATTGAAAGAAATAGCAAAAGTGAGTGTTTAAGAATTTAAAATCCTTTAAGTCGCCAAATGATCGAAAGTAGCTAAAAGTGAGTACTAAAGGATTATAAGAATAGCATCTCGAAAGTTCAAAACTATCCAAAGTGTAATGGGTTATAATTATATTATGAATTTGAAATCTGCAACTCTCAAATCCTTCACCTCCAATTCAAACGCAGCCTTCTATTCCGTCTAACATTTATGAGTTGATCGTTCTTTTACACCCCAGGTAGGTGGCATTGTTGATCAATTGGTAAAGTTTGGGAAAGTCACCAGACCTATTTTAGGGATTAAGTTTGCACCTGATCAATCTGTGGAACAACTGGGAGTTAGTGGGGTTCTCGTCTTGGATGCTCCTCCAAATGGACCAGCAGGCAAAGCAGTAAGTCTGTTGTTTATGACATTTTTTTACAATTTTTCTAATGCACATATAATTCAAAAAAAAATTATGAAGGTCATCTTGATTCAAGCATTGGAACTTGTTTTGCTGATATAAACTGGTGATTTTGATTTTGCAGGGTCTTCTACCTACCAAACGTGATACCTACGGCAGACTTATTTTGGGCGACATAATTACGTCGATTAATGGAAAGAAGATTTCTAATGGTAGCGATTTGTATAGAATCCTTGACCAATGCAAAGTAGGCGATAAGGTAAGGGGTAACTTCATTTATCTAAATAAAAGCATATTATTTTTGACAGATAAGGACACTATAACACTATCCTTGCTCTACGTTATTGCCATTCTATAACTTCGTGTTTGCTATTAACTTGAAGTTAAATATTTTGTTGTACACATTATGCAATATTTATGGCCATTATACTCTGGGATTAGTAAGATACTGATTTTTATACAACATATAACTAGTTAAATGAGGGTTCAATTATACACCTGAGAAAAAGCATACATAATCGAGTTTTCAATTAAAAAGCATACATAATCGAGTTTTCAATTACTTTGCTGCTTAGGTGACTGTGGAAGTGCTGCGAGGTGATCACCTGGAAAAGATCCCTGTATTGCTCGAGCCAAAGCCCGATGAATCCTGAACGACCATTGTTGTAATTCTTATTGGAAATTCATGGGGGTAAATGCCTATGATTTTCACTATTATTTACTTGACTGTATTTAACATTGTAAATAGTCCTGGAGTGGAGCTTTTGTACCATAAAAGCACTTTCTTATATTGTAAAACTACTGTGTTGAAGGTTTTATTAGACATGATCTAGTTTTACCTAATTAGTTTAATTTTATTTTATGTTAATTTTATTAATTTTACTGTTTTTTTCCTTCTTTTTGAGTTAAAAAAGATACAACCTTGAATTTGAATAACTTGATGATCAATTTGTGTGAATGCTTCCTCAATTTGTATAAATTCAGATGGGTTTAATAGACATTGTGGTTCTATTCATTTTGATTTAACTTGAATTTCGTTGGAAGATATTAGAAACTAACCCCTGACATCCAAGAGGGTCAAATCAAAATCTAAATAAGATAAATTATATATTGAATCAGACCGAGTTAAGCTCACTAAAAAACTCAGTTAAATACGATTAAGACTAAATGTAGTTTGTAATATGTATATTTGAAACTATTTTTTAGGTAAACTTGTATAAAACAGTATTTAACTAAATGTAGTTTGTAATATATATATATTTGAAGCTATTTTTTAGGCAAACTTGTATAAAACAAAATAAGGTTAATCGATAAGGTAAATATAAGGTGTTTAGTAAGTAATAAATGCTAGTCCATCCAAATTGAACATGAAGGGGTATCTATAGTACTTAGTTGTTTATATGATGTTTAGGTCTCTCCAATTGTACCACGTGACTTGGATTAATCAAGTCGGGTCAACCCGACCCATCATAGGTATCACATGGACCTTGGGTTATTTGATAATTTGTGTGTGTAATTCGACTTTTGCCTTTAATTCCAAATTTATACTCATCACGTTCCCTATGATTCAAATGAAGGTGAAATTATTGTAAGGATTTGAAACTTTTCTCCTAAGAAATCAGAATATTTATTGGTAACTTATTAAAATCTCTTGCTCATTTTAATACAAAAGGAGTTTATTATTGTCAAATAACAATTTCCAGATAAACCCATCTTTGCAGAAATGGCCTCTACATGAGCTTCCAGTGCAGTATTGTAGCCACATCTTTTACCTACCCAAAAATACAATCCAAAATGAATAAACCCGAAAATCTAAAACCTCTTATTTCAAATATAAAACACAAGGAAATTAATTATATTCTTTATATTGTACAAACAAAAAGGAATGACCATTGATCTTCCTTACATTTATTACTCAACAAATTAGGGAAAATACAACATAGATAATTTATTTTTTTTTCGAATCGAAAAAAGGTTGTTAAAACACGGAAACTATAATGGATTTCGGGTTTCATACAGAGAGAGATGGCGAAAGGGCAAATTCGAGCCCCCAAAGCTCGAAACTTCCTTTGACAAAATCATAGTAACCACCCTTCAATGCTAGAGTTTTGTTCACAAGCCCATCCCTAACAAATGGATATGACAGCAAGTTTCCAAGTGAAACATTCACAGCCTCCTGTTTAATTACAATAAAAGAATTAATAACTAATTTTTATTAATAATCATTTAGCCCAAAAAATACATATATATATATGTATAGATAATATGATAGTATAAAGAATTATCGAAATGTTCGTTTAACCTTTTCACATTGGGTGCATTGGTCGCCAAAGGGTTGTTCTTTGCACTCGGATAACACCTTGGACTTGGCTGGTAAACAGATTTTCACCCAGTCCTCAATGAAGTCACTGAAATGCAATCAATGGTTAAGTATCAATCCATAGTGTTTTAAGCTGCTACGATCAACGGACGAGATCTATTATCGATATTTTTTTGTTCTTCTTCATTTTATTTCCTCTGTACTATTATGGTATCATATCGTGCTTAACAATATTGAATTAAACAGTGTTAAATAATATAAAACCCCGTTTATTAGTGATGAAAGATATATATAGAGTTATAAGAAAAGATCAAAAGAGTTAATAATATAAAACCCCATTTATTTCCTACACATAATTAATGAATATATTCTAATAACAAAATAGTTTTTTGAAAGAAAAAAAAATAGGCTACTTACGTTCCGGATGATCCATCTCCGGCGAACGACATGAGCCCCTTGATTCCTCCACACGCGCTGTGACCAATCACAACGATTTCCTGGACCTGTTACATACTATTTTTTTTCAATAATCTAATTTTCAAAATTATCCAAAAAACAGCAAAAAATACTGTTAATTAGGAAAATCATTTAAAAAAAAAAAGTAATCTTGGTTGACCTTGAGGTGAAGAACAGCATACTCAATAGCAGCTCCAACTCCACCGTATTTGGTCTGTTCATTGCATAAACATTCGAAAAAAATTAAGAAAATTAAAAATATTTAAAAACAGAAAAATTATAAATAAATTAATCTGCATGAGATTAATAATAAAGACCTTATCAAATGGAGGAACCATGTTAGCAATGTTTCTGACCACAAAAGCCTCCCCTGGTTGAAAATCCAACACATGTGATGGGCAAACACGCGAGTCTGAGCACGCAAACACCATAAACTGTTCCATATACAATTGCTTGTCTATATTAATATCAAACTATATCTAATATATATATATATATATATACCATTCAAAAAAATATGGTTTTTAAGATGAAAATAAAATTAGAGTGTTTTAACGTACCTTGGGACTTTGGCCTTTTGCAAGTTCGCCGTACAAAGCTGGGTTTTTCCTGTGGAGGCAATATATATTTTAGAAGTTCGTTTTAATTTTTCGATATCTTTTGGTTGTAAATTTGCATAGAGTTATATATATATATATATGTATATATATTATGTGTTAAATAAACTTACTCGTATTTCTCTTTTTTGAAGGTAATAAAGCCAGTTTTCAATCTCTCAATAGAGGCTGAACTCGAAGCACTGCCATCAGCAACTTTCAATTCTGCTGTAATTTGGTCGATTCTTGCAGCTGCTACGGGCCCTAGTTCTCCCTTCTCACTGCATATTATTAGATATTAGCTCAATGAAATAAATATTTTATATGATATTAAATGTTATATCAAATAAAATTCCACATCATTTTACATTAAATAGGATACATATTATATATATATATATATATGTGTGTGTTGCGTATTTATTATGGTTAAAGATACCTGAGAAGCTGTTGAAGTGCAACAATGGCTTCCTCGTACGAGTCCTTTCCCATGTTTTCTTTCTGCAAAAATTTCAAATATTTTTGGAAACTGAGGGCTTTCTATAAATACAGATATCTATCCTATTTGATATTTATGACGCAAAAATGAAAATAAATTGTGGTTATATATAGAATTGCCTGTGCCACAAAGTTGGTCATACCGACAAATACAGTTACAACTTAGTCTGTGCATATAAATGCGACAATATATGTATATGTAAGCTGTTATGCACAAAATGTGTACTTACTATTAATATCAACTCTAACAAGAACAAATAATCTATCATATTATTGTGCCTTATTACGGGAAATATATGTAAACATATGACAAATTGGCGCCACGTGGCTAGCTGTAATTTAGAGAAATAATATATTCCATGGGTCATTCTTCACTATCTTATAACGGTCTCTTAATATGTTAATATGATAAGATATCAATTTGTTACATAAAATATGACTATATGTATTTATTTATTTTTTATAGCAAAATTAAAAGAAATACCAAAAAGGGTTTATAGCTAAAATGTCAAATATCTATTTTAAAAAAATGCAAATATCGAACTATTTAAGTTTAATACTTTCACACAAGTCAAATCCATATTTCACACAATTACTTTTTTCTTACATCCAAAGTAACTAAAACACTTTGCAACCATATATTTGCTAAATGAAGTAGCATTAAATTAAATAATACTCATTCATATATAAAAGCAAGTTTAAATTGCAATGTAGTTAAAATGGAATATAAATAACGAAAAATGTTAAGTTAGTACCAAAAGTGGGTGGATAATCGGAGCCGGGGCGGCAAAAACGGGCTCGTTTCTGATGAGACTTGGCGGAGTAGAGGCGGCAGAGTTAAGTTTAGCGGTGGTGACGGGGCGGAAGGCGACTCGGGATTGGGTGGTGATGAGTTGAGAGGCGAGGCAACCGTTGATGGTAGACATTGTGCAATTGACTATGAATTTAACAACCTTTTATAAGAAAAAAATTATTTAATTTTATTGTAATTATATATATTTATTTGTTTTGGTTACATCTAATTATGTTATATACATGCATGGACTTAAATACAATGGATAATGAAAGGGAAAGGTGGGTAAACCACAGCTTCTAACTCTTGCAGATTAGGTATGGAGGTTGAGGATTCAATTTTCGACCTCAATTTTTTTATTTACTGGAAAATCAAGAATATAGATATATATATATATATATATGTGTGTGTATATTTAATTATTTAAAGAAAAGGAAATTGGAGAATTTTTTAAGGAGTTATTAGAGGGCTGTAAATTAAATATACATATTCCATGATGGAGATTTTATAATTTGCATGGGACATTATATTGCATGCAATATTAGCAAGTATTACACACTTAATTAATGTTACTATATTGTTTTTTGTTTATAGATTCTTATTAATTATTTTCTCTCTTCATTTGGAAGAAATACTGATTATTATTATTATTATTAATGCATTTTATCAAAAGCTATATTATTTCATTGATATGTAAATGATTACAAATGGAAATGAAAATGAAACGAAGAAGTCAATGGCCAAAAATTATATTCTCCACGCAATGTGTTAGATTCTAAAAACTCCATAAATAATGTTACTAATGAAGTAAAGTTCATAATGAATTACAATAATAAATAAACCCTGATTTTAAACTAACAAACAAGATACTAGAAAAATATGAAAAACTATAATGTTATCTAAACCAATGGTTCAATATAGTTTCCTTAAACATGTGTGGGAGTGACACGTCTCAACTCTAAAGAGTTGATTTTGTGATGGAAAAATAATTTGAAATATGATATATACCAGCATTTTAATATCACCAATTTTTTTTATTACATCTTAATTTAAAAAATACGAATGTAATAAATTCATCAAAATCAATACTAATTACAATTGATTTCATAACAAAACTAATGAATTTAAAAAATCGATAATATATAAAATACTATATACTATATATAACATCAACTAAAATAATTTACGAGGTTCAAAATTATTGGATATAAAGTTGAATAAAATATGCGGTGCACCGGTCATAACGGGCGTGATGCATGGGTGAAGGATAGATAAAAAAGATAAGGCCCTATCTCCAAGACTTGGTTCAAATTGACCTTCACAACTCCACTTTATCCTATTACTATCTCAATGGTTTTGCCTAGAAATGGACTTAATTCAAATTATTTTTTAACATGAAATATCCATTATCACATTGAGTTATGAATATAATATATATATATATATGGATAAATTTTGATGGAAAATGTTAAGTAATCAAATCTTCATGATTCATTAAAGAAATAGTAGGCTTTGTGAAAATTGGAGAATGAATTATTGAATACTAACCTATAACTCCTCTTTCATTACCCAATATTGCATGTTCCATGGTTGAAGATCGATTACGGTCGAGCACTTCGGATTTTCTATTCCAATTTGCATTTCAGCTTGTATATAGTTCATAAAAAACTATTCATTCAGAGTGATTTTATGAGATGAATACGAGATGAAACACAAAATAGAATGAGAATCCAAATTGTAGACCCGACCCTTATTTGCTAATTTCCGATAATGAAGCATGAATGTTGTGCGAAATCTTTTTTCCCCTCTTGAGTTGAACGCCAAAATATGTTTTAAAATTGACAAAAATCCCGAGAAATTTTATAACATGTGGGGTCTAATAGAGTCGATCCGCTATACACCATTTGTTATAAATTATCCAAATGATGGACTATTTTGATAAAACACTGATAATAAATAGACTATAACAGACTGCCTCCATTAGACATAAGTGGTAGAATTGAACTTGATTCATTTTGTGTACAACATCAATGGTTCAAAGAGAAATTGAACAATTGGAATTTGAGAAAAAAAAAAGCTATAAATAAGTATGAATGCAATAATGAAGCTAGAACAAGTCATGTATTTTAAGGACTCTAACAGCTCCAATTATGTGAACATTGTTATGACATATTTTCGACATTCTCCTGCAATGAGACAATGTACGACACCCGAAATTACCAATTTGCCCCTGGTTCACAGTTCAAAATTCAGAAAATATAATGAAAGTCCAAAGCCTCTTTCTTATGTTGTTACGACACTGTTCAATTATTTTATTGTTGGTTTAACAACGCAACAATTGTACACGTGGCGGACATAGCAAAATTCAAAAACGAAGATTTCATAAACAAAATATTCGATATTTTCTGTAAAAATCAAATATTGGGTCTTTATATTACTGCTCCACTTTGGTTTTGATGATTGATTTTTTTTTTTCTATGTTTATTAGTTCAAAAAGATTAAATGCAATTTGTGACAGAAAGCATCAAATAAGAAAAATAAGCTGCTTAACGAAAGAAAAAAAGTAGTAAAAAATAAAAATACAATAAGCTGAAATATCTAACCCCTATATAAATGTGTGAATAACAAAATTGTTTCGTTCTATGTGAAAAGACATAATCGTCCTTACTATTAATTATGTTTCCTACATTATTAGGACTTCAATTTATATTTATATTGATGAGAAACACAATTTATTTGGACTCTAATTTATTTAATGTATAAAATAAAATATATAAAGTAACCTGCATTATTAGGACTCCAATTTATATTGATGAGAAACACAATTTATTAGGACTCTATTTGTTTAATGTATAAAATAAAATTAAATATATATAAAGTAAATTATTATTATTGTTATTATGATTCCATCCGCCGTAAACATTGAATTAAATTATTGATGAGAAATGCAATTTAATTAGGACTCTAATTTATTTAAAGTATAAAGTAAAATTAAATATATAAAGTAAATTATTATTATTATTGTTATTAGGATTCCACCAGTAAATTGGGATTCCACCAGCCGTAAACATGTATTAAATTTAAAATTAAAAAATTAAATGTAAAGTAAATTATTATTATTATTATTAAATCCCACCAACAGTAAATATGATTAAATTAATTAAAGAATCAAATGTATAAAATAAATTCTTATTATTATATATTATCAATTAAATTAAAATTATAAAATTATTTCATCCTATATGAAAAGACATACATACACTTATTTGATTTTATAATTCTTTTAGTAATTTGAACTAGAAACTTATTAGTATCATAACTCTATATAATTTATTAAAAAGTCACTTTACCTTAAATACCTAATAAATTAGAAAACTAATAAATAAAACCTAGAACAAAATCTAAATATAATAATCATGATATACATATATATGTACCCTATAAATGTGTGAATAACAAAATTGTTTCGTTCTATGTGAAAATACATAATCGTCCTTACTATTAATTATGGGGATAAATGCAAATAACTCCACGTGAAATATTTTATTAGCTGAAAACCCCCTGTGAAAAAAATATAGGCTAAAAACCCCCTGTAAAAATTTTAAATTGCATAAAAACCCCTGTGAAAAAAAATTGGCTAAAAACCCCATGTGAAATTTTCAAATTGCATGAAACCCCCTGTGAAAAAAATATAGACTAAAAACACCCTGTAAAATTTTTAAATTTACAAATTAATTAATAGTACTAATAATCAAATTTTAGGATATTAATTAAATTTTATCCAACAATTAATTTTCAATGTAGTTATATTTCGTAATGGTAAAATTTTACAAGGGCTTTTTAGGTTATATTTTTTTCACATGGGGTTTCATGCAATTTGAAAATTTCACAAGGGGGTTTTATGCTATATTTTTTTCACAGGGGGTTTTCAGCCTTCACGTGGGGGTTATTTGCATTTATCCCTTAATTATGTGATAAACCTCGATTATACGTATTTTCTAGCCTAAGATTAGTCATTTCTATATCATTTTATGTCATAATTTATACCTCATATGCGTTTAATAGTTTTGTTACATGTTTGTATGGAAAAATCATTAATTTCGAGAAAGTAACGAAAAACGTATGAAAGGAGATACATGGGCGCTGCTTGGAAATATAACCGTATCTTGGGCTACAAACCTCCAATGTTAATGAGCCTTATATGTTTGGAAAGCTAAGACAATTACCTAAAAGTTTTGTGAAGATGACAAGATCCGGTTCAAACGTTTAAAGTCCCGAAAGTTATAAATACGCCTTGTTCCGAACCAAATGGCGCAGTCCTGGTAAAATGATCATAACTCGAGTTATACAACTTGGATTGGATCCAAATCAGTGGGGTTTTGAAGCTAAGACATAAATCTACAACTTTGTAGAAGACACCAAAGCCAAATTCGGACCAAATACATGGCGTACGTACGCCGTGTTAAATCGCGTACAAACAACGAAGGCAGAGAATTAAGCAATCTCGCGTACGTACGCCGATTTGTACGGAGTACGTACGCCGTGTTAAATCGAGTACGTACGCCGTGTTAAATCGAGTACGTACGCCGCTTTACCTGAAGCCCAAATACTTTCGGCCCACATTCGGAGTTTATGTTTAGATTAGGTATAAATACCTCTTCCCAACATTGTTTTAGGGTTCGAACTTTATTTTCTTGAGTTGAGTTGTAAAAATTGGAGATCGAGAGACGAGATTCAAGATTATTGTAAACAGTTTATTCGGCAACGGGTTTAATCGAAATTATTTTCTTTAATCTCTTTTAATTCTTGTCGTTTCATCATGTTTACTTTATTAATTGTTTATCGTGCTTTCGTATCTATGGAGTAATTCATATTATTCTGGAACCGGGAATAGCCCGATAATATGTTATCGATATAGATTATAGAATCGTTGATTTTACATCGCGTATGCTTATGATTTGCATTCTTGATTATTAATGCTTGTGAATTTGCTGGCCACATATTTGCATGATCATAGATATTAGGTGAAAATTCTGAAAGGTGACATCTATATCAGAACCCTAGAATTCAAACCTAGGATCCTAAATCACGAAAGTAGTTTTAGGTCTTTTGAGGAATCGATACACTATCATAGAGATTAATGAATCTGAGTTTAGTCTAATCATCACGAAAGTAGTTGATTAATTAGTTTGGGTATATTGTTATGCTTCGACAGAAGGTAGCGAGTACAATAGGATAGTGTCCTTCATAAGTAGCGATCGTAACTTCATCGGTAATATAATTGAGTCGATAATATTTATCGTGGTGAACCCTAATTCCGGAATTTCCAATCATATATAACTCGAATCAGTTTTCTTGCGTTCTGTTTAGTTTTCTTTACAATTTATCTCGTGCTTTTGATTAGGCTTAGATTACTGATAAGTGATAGATTAGTACTTGATTATTCGGTCCTCGTGGGAACGATATCTTTTGTACTACACCGAAGCCGTGCGCTTGCGGTTTAGGCACATCATTATGTTTCCTACATTATTAGGACTCCAATTTATATTGATGAGAAACACAATTTATTAGGACTCTAATTTATTTAATGTATAAAATAAAATATATAAAGTAACCTGCATTATTAGAACTCCAATTTATATTGATGAGAAACACAATTTATTAGGACTCTATTTATTTAATGTATAAAATAAAATTAAATATATATAGAGTAAATTATTATTATTGTTATTATGATTCCATCCGCCGTAAACATTGAATTAAATTATTGATGAGAAATACAATTTAATTAGGACTCTAATTTATTTAAAGTATAAAGTAAAATTAAATATATAAAGTAAATTATTATTATTATTATTATTATTGTTATTAGGATTCCACCAGTAAATTGGGATTCCACCAGCCGTAAACATGTATTAAATTTAAAATTAAAAAATTAAATGTATAAAGTAAATTATTATTATTATTATTATTATTATTATTATTATTATTAAATCCCACTGGTGGGTGTCGAATCCAACAAAAATAAATAACCTACTTAAAATAATTTGTAATTAGCGATAAGTAGGGTCGATCCTCAGGGAAAGGTGTAGATTCAATTCCCAGGACAGAAAGCTCGCATGTTTTGGGCGTGACTTCTGGTCACGCTTAATTCTGGTAACCTTTCTGCTTCCATCCATTTGCAAGGTCAATCTTATTTGTTTTTCACCCATTTTTGCCATCTTTTCATTCCATTCTCATATAAACACCTAGACATGACAATAGAAGCACAAACCTATGAGATATGGACTAAAAACATAACAAACGATGCAATATAAAACATACGAAACGTGTATAAAATACACGTTAACACCCACCAACAGTAAACATGATCAAATTAATTAAAGAATTAAATGTATAAAATAAATTCTTATTATTATTATTATCAATTAAATTAAAACTATAAAATTATTTCATCCTATATGAAAAGACATACATACCCTTATTCGATTTTATAATTCTTTTAGTAATTTGAACTAGAAACCTATTAGTATCATCACTCTATTTAATTTATTAAAAAGTAACTTTACCTTAAATACTTAATAAAATTAGAAAACTAATAAATTCTAAATATAATAATAATGATATACATATGTATGTAATATTCCTATATGATATTCCTAAACAACAATAAAAAGAATTAACTCCGTTCAATTTGAATAAGTTTCATATGCAGACACGTCATTCTAAGGTTATTTAAACAGATATTAGCTAAAATTTAAAGAATATTTAGAAAATCAAAGTTGGCATAAACAAACAAAATCTAAATAATATAACAATGATAATAATAATATAACAATTATTATAATTATATCTCTCTTCTATGTAAATATGTGAATAACAAAGTTGTTTCGTCTTATATGAAAATACTTTCATACAACCATTTTTATAATCATTGAATTTGTATAGAAGAATTCTAATAGTAATGGGAAATTATTTATATAGCAAAACAATGTTTATAAGGAAAAAGACATTGGTGTCATTATAATAGTTGAATTTATTATATAAATTTTCTTTAATACTAATGAGTAACGAGAAATCATTTATATAGCAAAAACGATCTCTATAAGAAAAGAAATATATTTGTTGTTAGACACAGACACTGTTTAAGAAATAAACTATATTCCTAAATTTTCATAATGTCTGCCTATAAACAAAACATTTAGATGTCTTTTACTTATTTGATGAACATAATATTATTGTGGACATATTTATATATTACATTATATATAGATACAGTAGAAAATTATTTAGTAGTAGGACTTTCATTATATTAATTATATTAATAGGACATTGTATAAATAAATAGTAGAACAAAATTAAGAACACTAATATAATGAAAATAATTGAATTTTTTGGACTCATATTTGCAAGTATCAAATTCTTGCAACCCATACATAGTATATAAAAAATTATGTGGACTCAATTATGTGGAGTCTTGATTTGTAGTGGTCAAGTTCATTTAGCAATAATTCCACTAGCATCACATTATATGCAATTTAGCTACACTGGATAAAAAATTGACACATAAATATCACACAAGGTATTAGAGTGTGAAGACCACCAATGTGAAAGTAAAATTGATTCGTACATATCCATGCATAGCCATGCATTATATGCCAAATTAGGGAAAGATTCCCCACATGAGTTAAGGATGCGAGATGAGTAATATGGAATTGAGCCATCCACGTAGCCAAGTAAATTATGGTTATGAATTATTAGGTATAAATGACATTTTTACAAGAGATAGTTGTCTGAGTTAAGTTTATTTTGGTAACATTAAGGAGAGATTATGATGAGAGTGTGGCGGAAGACGGAGGAGTTTATAGTGTGAATGATGAGTGGGAAGTTGTGGAAAATATATAGCATGCAAGTTAGGATTTCCATGAAAGATGGGCAGAAGATAAGGTTTGGAGAAATGGAGCGACAACAAGATTTGTGTGCATGTGAAATTGCGATGATGGATTGACTTAATAGGGTTTTGTGCGTAGTACATCGTCGAGATAGGGAAGAGCAAGTTGGTGTTTGGATTTGTAGTATGAGAGGGCTAGGGTTTTAGTTTGAGGCACCGACTTGGTCGGGAGGTTAGGCAACGAGTTAGGATTGGAATCAGGATGTCAAATGTGTAATATATGTTGGCGACTCTGGGATGGGGAATTAGGGTTAGGGTTAGCATATAGTTTAGGGTTGGAGTTTGTATGAGAGAGACACAACATTCGAATTAACAACAGTGGAGAGAGGGGTACTCATACCATCTTTGGAATGAAAGATTGAGGGGGGCAGCAAGTAGGGGTGTGCACGGATAGACTAACTGACCGAACCGAACCGAAACCGACTAAATCGGTTCAAACCGTAACCGAACCGAAATGATTTCGGTTCGGTTTCGGTTAACCATTTTCAGAAAAATCGGTTTCGGTTACGGTTCGGTTATTTGGGATCGGTTAGTCTAACCGAACCGTAACCGATATATTTGGGCCATAATATAATATTTCATAATATATGGGCCAGTTTGAAATATATAATAACTTAACTCATATTAACCCTAATTTTTATATTTCAAGTCGTAATTTATAATCTTTGTGTATTTTAAGTTGTAATGATTTTTGTGTATTCAAATAGGTCAAATAGCCCAAAATTCAAATTAATTCTCGGGAAAAAAAAATTTGCCCGGAATTCGGTTAATCGGTCGGTTAACCGAACCTATTCGGTTATAACCGTAACCGAACCGTTCTCAAATCGGTTCGGTTATTGTTACGATTTTCTCCTAACCGAATTTTCGGTTAACCGAACATTCGGTTCGGTTCGGTTCGGTTATAACCGTTTGAACACCCCTAGCAGCAAGAGTAGGTGATAAATCAGAGAGATTGTGTGAGAGAGTGTCATCAAGAAGGATGAAGTTTGATGATTATGATGATATCGATCGTCATCTTGAAAAATAATAATGAAGATTAAACATTATTGAAAAAAATTAGATTTCTATGAGGAAGAAGAATGATGTCTCTGATAAATTTTAATATGATGTTAATACAACATACTAATATTTTTTGGTCAAAAGTTTCTTTTACAATAAAGTAAACATAATAGGTTGTTTAAAAATAGATAAAACAAACATAATAACGGTCGGTTAAGAAAAAAATCTATTAATAGTAGAACATCATTTAGTAAAAGGAATTCAAATAGTTTCTTTGAAAATTATTTGAAAAATGTGAGTTATATATATATATATATATTCAATTGCAAGGATTTGTGAAATATATCAAATCTAGCGTAATTATATTTGTGAACGATGTTTACGTTATTGCTTTGTATTTTTGTGATGGTTATGTGATATAAAGTATCAAATAAGAGAAAAAATAATAATATAATAATGAAATTGTTGACGAGAGATGTGAAATTATGAGGAATAATGTGATGTAATTTATGTTGACTAATAAGAACTATACATGAACATAATAAATTTGAAAGAAAATGAATTAGATTGAAAATATGTTATATTTCAAACTTTGAGAAACTTGTGATAAAAGAAATAATTTTTGCAAACATACATGTAAATAATTTTTGAAATATAAGGTGTTAAAAAAAAACTGAGAGAAAAATATAAATTAACAATTAGATTTGGCTCATCTTTGAATATGACTTATTTTATTCTAATTTTGTAAGTTTATTCAAAACAAGTTTAAATGTTTAATGTTTTAAATGATTAATAAGAATTCAATTTATTTAGTATAGTAATAAATTAATAACTATGAAATCATTTGATAGAATAATAATAATTTATTTTAATTTAGTTCATTATTAAAAGAATCACGTGCGAACCACGTGCAACGCACGTGATATTTTCTAGTATATGGAAAAGTACTTTCCTTGAGGCACCTATCGTAATGTAAACTATTACTTGAAACAAATCAAATATAACTAGGCTATTTTGCCATTGAAGTTTATGAATTTATGGAGTCATAAAAATACAAAGCCTTGGAAGAATTATTTTGCACCAAACTAGTATAATCAGGCCAGCAGATTCTCTTTGCTATGCTTTAGATGTTGATCCACAAACCTTTCATTATTTCAATAAACGACGTCTAAAAGGAATAAACGGGACAAGTAGGTTGATAAGAAAAACCCGTTGAAAAAATTTCCACATATCATTTCGGGGCCAGCCTTATTGGACAAACAGAGAATGCAACGCATCGAGCTGCTTTTGCCAACATAAACCGTTCATTTTCAGTCAACGGCCTCTCAATGACCTTCACAACGTTTGCATCCTAATGCATGACAGTTTTTATATCAGAATTCGTTTCACGATTAAACTAAACTTTAGCATAGAGAAATTTCACAATCGAATATAATTTTCAAGTAAAAGATTAGCTGGAATATTGATATAAATCATGGTTTAGAGTTTTCCCAATGGTTGAAGATTTATTTTACCTTCTTTTGTTGTTGAACGAGAGGTTTCACACTGGCGGTGTCGCCAACTATAATGACATTGTTGGTATTCCCACTGTCGTCTCTTTCAGTTGGTGAAGCTGTTGAATGTCTCCAGTTTCCGTTGGTAATGTACTTGTAGTAATACCTGCCATAGATAAATAAACCTCGAGGTTACGATTTTGACCAATCTATATGTTTATATTTGGTCCATCCACACAAATCAAAACTTAGATATCCAGTTTTTGAAATGGTAATTAGTACACCAGGAGAACAGAAACTAATTAAAAATAAATAATTTTTTAACAATTTGAGTTTTGAATAATTAGTGAATATGCTGTTTCTAATATTTTTTTTAGCTATAATATAAGAACAATACTAGTGATAACAAGAACAAAAGTAGGCTTTGGCAGTAAACATATAAATGGTTTACTATTCTTTTGGAGTTCAATTTCGTAGATATGTTATCTTCACCTGAATTTGGCAAAGTAATAAGTTAATAACTATCTCCCAAAGTCCATTAACAAGTTCAGAGACATCAAGAAATTTGGATAACGAGTAACAGCATGAAGAAACTTACTTCCCTTGTGGAAGTCTAATTTCAACTTCATATCTCGGGCCGCCTTTATGGACTGCCTTAATCGGCTCTTTCCAGTTCGCAGTGAAATCTCCAACCAGATACACATCTTCTCCCTGTAATCACAATACTAAGTTCTTATTAAGCTTATTAAGAAAAACCTATAAGGATATTGAATTGTAATCCAATGATAAAGATTCATTTATTCGCATCTTCTCACCTCGTGTCCATTCCAAACGAATGTCACAGCATGGGTCGAAGGTCCATCATGTTGACCATTTTCAACCATGGCTATCAAATCCCAAGTTGCCCATGCAATTGCTGGTCTGCATTTAAACATCAGATTGAACTCAAGATTTGGTCAATTAAGATATCACAAACAAAATTTGACCAAGTAGACTAACCTGTCAGGCCTACATGAGTGCAACCCAGTGACGAAATTGTAAGCTGCATGAAGAGAAGTATCTGTCATCCAGTGTAGGTATGCAATCACACAAGCGGGAGAACGATCAAAGCCAGTTGTGCAAGTGACATAAACACAATGATCCTTCTTAAGTAAACGTAGCAGAAGACCAACACAAAACGGCAGTTTCTTTCTCATGTCAGAAGAATCTGTGTCCCTGATATTTGGATAAAAATATAAGCAAAAAAATAAAAAAATAGGAGTATATCTAAACCATTACTTAGTTTATTATTTATTGACATCTTCAAATAAGGATGGGTTGTGGGAAACAATATTTGGCCTGGAGGCTGACAAAAGGTAGTACATATTTATATGAGTTTTCCTTGGAAAACGAAAAACTTCTACTACCTTATAGGATAGTTAATCATAAGAATATTAGACTTTTGGCATGACTCGTTGATCGAATTTGAATCAATCCCCCAATTTGCGGCTTCAACTGTACTCTGGAAATTCAGCACAGCTGTGACTCCCTGTTGCAGATTACAGACTGTTGTAGGTGAGAAATTAACAAGGAACAATAAAATTTAAAAGTACCCTTACTAATCTCAGTGATAATTTCCATGTTATGGATAAGTAGAGGTAAGTTTCTTTTGAAAAAATCACCAAACTAAAATACAGTGATGACCGGTTTGACCGGTTTACAGACTAATAATCTGTGCTTTATCAATGAGATGCCTTTAGAAAAATTTAGTTTAATAATAAGGTTGGTACTTGCGACATCAATGCTTAAATAATTGGATAAAATCATTTTACCATTGATGGTAAAAAAATTATTTTATCCAATTATCAGATGTCCAAACAAATTCTTGTATACAAGTTATCAAAATTGTATAGAAAAACACTTGCAAAATCAAGCAGTAATACTAAAGTAAGGTTAAGGCATGGTATCTCTCACCGCAGAGTTAGACAAAGTCTCTAAATCTTCTTCCGTTTGAATACATGACCCCACATATATTTGCTCCGTGATCTATCATAATAAAGTAAAAGCATCAGTAGGATGAATTTGGATATTCTCAAAAAACAACTGAAATAGGAAAGAATTATCATAATATGCTGAAAATTGGAAAAGGTAAGAAAACACAAACACTGTATATATTATAGGGGGAAATCGAATATCAGGAATACTAAGTTGGATCGAATCTCAGAAGGCCAAAACTAATTAAATATAACTTTGATTTGGCTTATATATACTCTCTTATTGTGACATCATTAGCAGGTAATATTCTTATTCAGAGCGCGTATATGTTTGGTCAGAGGAAATAGTTTTCAACTTATTAATTGCATCAGGAAGATAAAATTAAAAATCCATTTGAAGGATATTTTCTGACAAACTGACAACACAATAGATGCTAGCTCAGCAAGAGACACAAATCCAGAAGCGTATGATTACAGTAAATCTGTATAAGTAACACATCAAAAAACTGTAATAATTCTATTTTCAAATGCTAATCCAATATTTCTAATGGATCAACTTGCTGCATTAGCATATACCAAAGGTTCTGCAGCCTTTTGTACAAGTTTTTTAAAGGTGAAGACAACATTTTGTGATAAAATACAGAGACTAATGGACTTATACGTAAGAACTGATATGCATCAGATTCTCTAGTCAGGCTCATTATCTGATCAAAAGCTCTCCGTATTTATTATTTACCTTTTAGAGGTTAATTCTAGCACAACAAATAATTGATAATGCAAGCATGATGTGTAAACCAGCTCAAAAGCACACCTTACTATAGCGCATACCAAGAGAATGATTATAGTATAGCTCTCCCTTCGAACGCTCCAACGCCTTCACATACTCTTCCAACGGGAAGCTCCCATGTGCCCATTCAGCATTTTCAGACATTTCCTCTGTAAAGATGGCTACAATAGGACTAAATGGTAAAGCAGGAGTGTTCTTATCCAATTTTGGCAGGCCATTCTTGTTCTGATCATTTAAATACTTCCAGCCTTGGGAATTTAAAAACTTTGGAGAGAACATCACAAAGCCAGAGTTTCCACCAGTTCCAGAGGACGCCCGCAAATTTGATGCTGGTATACTTTTGTTCCAAGTGGCAATGGGTACACGGCCTCGATTAAATAACATATCAAGATCATTCATAAGATAAAGTTGATGGATGGGAAAAGGAGAGAATGGTCTTTCAAGCACAAGGCTACAAGAACCTGATTTCTCTTTTGTAAAACTCCTGCATATACCATTGAAACAAATGAAATTAATTAAGTAGGATGGACTAATTACAGCTTCTTTTTTGGAGGAAATACATCGTACAGACGGACTAGTATTGACATGTATTTATATCATTTCTAGTTTTGTTTTAGCTAAACAAAAATGTGACATTCATACTCTGTATCACCAATATCCTTGATCTCAATAAGCTTCCCACCAGATGACTCACCCGCCTTCTTCAAAGTGTCGCCCACCATAATTATTCTAGATTTCTCAGCATTCCCCTACACAATCATTTTTGCAAAACAGTAGCTGAGATCAACACCACCAGCAGAGTAAGATATAATCAACCAATGAGAACAAAGCTCCTCAAGACATCTTATAACATCACAACCATTTAAAACACAATATAATAACCCCTATGTCCTCCAATTAAAGTAAACATTAAACGACATTGTTTTCACCACCTGACAATATTCGTTTCATTTCAGAGTATCCATAATGCTATTTAATATTCTTCATAACATCTTTTATATAAAAACTACTTAGCTATCATCTCATCACACGTGGAACAAGGTTAGTTATCTTAGCAGACGAAAGCAAACCAATTTAAAGAAAATACTAGCAAAACTAGCATAATATGAACATAAACAAAGCAAAAACAGAAAAAAGTACCCCTTTCTGAAGCGCATGCACGAAAACCTTTCCGTCAAGAGAGAGTGCAAATCGAATACCGAGTGGTTTATCCAGCGTCACCAAATACTCATTCAAATTCATCTTAAATTCCGTCGAAGACATCGCGAAAACCCTAGAAATCCTCCCATTTGATCTCTGTTTCCTCTCTTTGCCTTCTCCACCGTTCAAATTCAAATCTCTGCCCCAAAACAAGGAACGAACACTAACATTGCTCTTCGGCAGCTTCTTCTCGATCGAATTAAATCTCTCGGTGAGCTTTGATTGATCGAAGCCTCTGCAATTCGATAACTGCAGAGAACACATTTGGATTCTGGTGAAAAACAGTGAATTTTGATCCGGAAATTCAGTAAATCTCACCAATCAAGTAAAAAATTCAGCAGAGTTTCATGAGAAGTAAATTGTATATATATATATATATACAGTACAAGTGCATGTATATATATAATTATATGCAGTGGGATTGGAGCTTTTATTTGTCTTGGGAAAAATGTAAGAAGTAAGCTCCAATCCGATAAATGAGTAAGAGGCGCCACAGAGCAGGGAAAGTCCACGTGACATGGATTTTTGTTGACCTTTTCTGGATTTATTGCCACGTCACTACAAAAATATCTTTTATTTTCCCCTCACAAACAATGGGCCATAAGCCCAAACAAATATGTTATATTTTAACCACAGTTGTTGGGCCTAGGCCCAAACAAAATTTCAGCTTTAAATCTCCCATTTTGGGCCGCAAACAACTAAGGATGGACGGGTTTATACTTTATAGAGCTACAGAATGAAATAAGCTATTTGATATTCGAGTCGATCTCAATCACTGAAAACTCATTTGAGCTCGATCTATAAACATATTAAACAAAATTAACAAAAAAAAAATTGTATTCGATAAATTTTGAAACTTGGTTCGATCAGTAAAATATAGAGGTGGTAAAAAGGTGAATTAGGTTGAGTTGGGTTTCAATTCTAAATGGGTTAGATTATCTATGGTTCCAATGTAAAATTATGTTCAATTTAGAAATAAGCCAAGTTCAAACAAAAAGGCAACCATGCTCAACAAAGAAAAAACAAGTCCAACTTTGCCAAAATAAAACAATGATATCTCAATCTAAAATAAATTTGGGCCTAACTTGGACTTGAAACCAAGTTTGATCCAAGTTGTAACCAAAACAAATTCCTTAAGAACTAACTTAATTCAAACTTAGTTGGTTTTGAGTTGGAACTATATCGTCACTCAGAGTAAAATATGATGAAATATGTATAATAAAATTAAACTATTCGAATTCAACTCGTGTCCGGATAGATAAATGCTTGTTTGGATCGGCTCAATAAAAAAAAATACCAAACTCTAACGAATATTCTAAAATTAAATAATAATTCAAATAAATTTAAATAATTTATTCGACTCGACTTTAATGTACTCATGATTAAAAAGAGAAAAAAAAGGAGAGTCATATATATTGTAAGGAAAGGTGGTGGTTGATTTGGCGGATGTGCCGACAAGAAGTCGTAAACCATAGAGGAAAATAAGCAGCAACATCCTTAAAATCTTGAAATTAGTGTGTGACCATTAACGCCATTATCTTCCTTTTTAAGCACAAATCATGTTCTTAATGTCTAGTCAACCAACAGTAGTATAGTGTATCCCACTTAATATATTAATTTTACATTTCAACACTTCTTGTGGAATAATCAGTATAAAGTGTTTAAAGCACCACACAATTCACATTCATAATATTCATCTATTGATTACAAATATCTTTTAACATTATGGTAATATTTCTGATGCAAGTAGTCTCTCTCTATATATATCTTTTTTTTTTCTTAATCCAATAATTATATTAGTACAGCACAATACTTATGATTCTACTTATTACAACAATTATAGAATAAAAACTCAGCTAGTACACATACTTAAAAACCAAACAATTATTATTATACAGTTCGACATGTCGATAAAACATTATTGAACTATTAAATTATAGCTAATTAGTAAATAACAAATCATCATGATACACTCAAACTTCAAATCAAATTTGAAACCAAACAGTCATAATTATCGAGATTATTGTAAATTTTAATCGTTTCGACAAAATTTGATCAGATTATTGATTTTTTACCTAGTACCCGAATATGCCAAATATCGAACTTCTTAAAGGTATATAAACATTATTTTCCTACCTGTTCACAAAAGGACCACATAATTATCAAGGCAGTTTGCAAAGGATTAAGCTCTAAATTAAGGTTTAAACCATCATTAAATTAAATGAAGAATCGTTTCAAGCATCAACAAATTGTGAAACATCACCTGCCTTGCAATAATTTAAATTAAATTGATACATCGGATATGGTAGTTAATATCAATCAACCTGCTCAAAAAGACTACAAATTAAAATAATGGAGCTGAGTGATATATTCCACACAAGGTGATGCATCGCCATCAACCACATATTGTGTTCCAATGAAATTAAATGAGTTTTATTCAAACATTTTTTTTATTAAAAAATAAACCAAACTATCAATTCGGTCAATCTTTATGTTGTCTAGAATATAAAAGTACATCTTAGGTTGATTTTGTTACCAAATTTTTGGTTTGTTTTTAGATTTTTTTTTTTTTGTTAATTTTAAGTACTCCTAATAGATTCTATACAAATTTGTATTATATGAACAATAGTGATTATCCCACAATTTTAAATATTAAGACCTTTGATTTGATTGGCTTATTACTATTATTTAATATCTAACACAGATAATTTGAGAAGCAACTAAAAAATTAGCTTGTAAGTGTTTGGTGGTGTGACTAGTTCTACATTTGTCTCACATTACAAATAAAAACACAATAAAGTTCATGTTATTATTCAATTTTTTTTCTAAAGTACGGTAATTTTTTGCAGTCTGAAGTTTATAAGTATTAAAAAAAGGATGCGTATGTACAATTGTTATTATAATAAAACTTGACATATAAATTAAAAAGTCCAATCTGGGTACCACTTTATGAACATAGAGTACAACTCATTTGTCCACGTTTCTAGAAGCGAGGGAAACTTTTACTCAAGCCGTTGGCATTGACGAAAAACCCTACAAGGTCTTGCCTGTACGGTAGATACGATTTCCTTTTATCCCCTTCCTTTATCGCTCTGTTCCGTACGTATAAAGCTTCGTGCGCCGACGGCGATCCCGGTGCACGGCCGCCGGAGGAGGATGAAATGAGTTTTTTACCCTTCGCCTTTACCGGAGCTCCGATTGGCGGTTTTTCTTCTCGGTTTTTTGGCGTCAAAAAGACGAAACTGTCCTTCCCCTCGCTATTGCTCCGCCGTAACAAATCGCTAAACTTCCACCGCTTCGACGCCGATCCGGTGGATTTACTCTTTTTACATTGAATCGGAGACGGCGGCTCAGCCGCTTTTGGCCGCCAAACGCAGTAAGTACCGGCTGGAATGCTCTCCAATTCGTCCGCTTCCGATGAAGAACACGACGGCGGATAATCGCGCTCCTGCTCCTCGCGATCTTCGATGAAAAGTTTACTCAACGGAACGGTAATACTCGATTCGAAATGCTTTAATTCGCGATTGGCGCTCGATTCATCGTCGTTGTGTAGCAAAAGATCGCGGTTGAACAGTGGAAAAACTGCTCCGATTTGGCCATCGTAGGTGAACTCCTCGGCTGAAACCTCTTTATCTTCACATACAAAAGCGAACTCAAAGTCTTCGCCGACGTCGTAACTGTTTTCTCCGGTGACTTTCACGGCGATTTCAGCTAATCTATCGGTTGAATAACTGCTAAAGCTAGGGCACGCATATTCAACATCGCTGTTTTCCATGATATATACAATTTTGTATGTATATGCTGAGAGAGAGAGGAACACAGAGTACTAGAGAGAGAGGGGGTGGTGAGATTATATATACAGGGACTTTGCACTTATAAGGAATATGATGAGACATATAAAGAAATATCCTTATATTAAAATAAAGAAATAAAATACACACTTTTGTTACTGATGAAATTTCCTTATATTTGTGTCAGTAAAATATCTATTGGGCTCTTTATAATTTGTTCCCCATAATATTATATTTCCTTTTTTTTAAAATATTAGTATTAATTTTAGATTTCATTATATTTTTTATTTATATTTATTCATAATTTTTTGTATTTATACTTATTCTAATTTATATATAAATTTCAGTTAATAAGAAAGTATTGTAATTCTAAATATAGTAATTAAATTCTAACTAATACTTAATACAATAAAAAAGTAATATTAACAAAAAATAAGTTACCACTCATCCCGGTTGTTTTTTATTCAAATAAAAAGTATTAAAATATATTGTTTTGACTAGCTATTTTGAATAATTCTTTACCTTCTCTTACATGGACATAATTATTATTTTGTGATATGGGTTAGATTGCTTACCAATTGAAGTGCGTAAGATGTATGGTTGAAATATTATTCTTGTGAGCAAAGAGTGAAGAACTTTGCTTGAGGTCGTTTCTAATATAATAAACCACTTGGAATGTTATTATTATGTTATAAGTTTTGAAAAAGTTTCTCAATTAATCAAAATGATAAATTATACATATATATATATATTATTATGTTAAATAGTAAGTTATTCAGCTCCATCAAACATAAAATATAAAATTTAATAGTAATTTGAACAAATTAGAAAAATATAACTTTACTCAATTTGTTAATCAAAAATAAAGTTTCCTATTAGAAAACAAGGAACAACGGGTTAAAAAGTGTAATAAATATAGTACTACTTGTTTAAACAAAGTGTAAACACGAATTAGTATCACTCAATTGACAATACAAACTCACTTTTTACTTAAATATCAAAGGTTCATCGAGAACCTTGTTTGAATATTTTTCAATTCTATTCGGAGCTAAAAGTCAAATCATTAATATAATTTTTAAATAGATTAAATCATGAAATTTACTTTTAAGGGTGATCTAGTCAAATATTCGTGTAGATGTTTATTTAGACTGTACTCGTACTACAAGCTGCCTACGTACCACTCAAGGGGATCAAGTCTGACGTAGTTCTAATTCAAGTTTTGATTCGTATATAGAATAGCTCGTAGGTGGTTAAAACATCCGTCCCTACAAAGAGCATTATTTGTCTTATTTATAGGTTTCTCAACAACTGTTCATGATCTGACTTGTAACCTAAATATTGGCCACCACTTGTCATTAAACTGATGGCTGAAGGATTATTACATAATATATTCCGTGGGCTGGGCCTCCTTATATGACGTGTCCACTGTTCATGGGCCCAATTCTCAGGTTTGGATTTGTCCTTACTGTCGTATAACTCACCTCGTATAATAAGGGTCGTATAACAAACATACCTCGTATCACAACGGATCCCGTATAATACACCTCGTATATATCGGACATCGTATACGTAAATACCTCGTATCATGAAGTCCCCCAGATCGTAAGTCTTTGAGGATCCTTGCAATTCTCATAGAGAACGATCTGAGCCTGGTGTTTGTTTTCGCTCAGTACCTCCAAGCCATATACGGTTCCATGTTATTATCATCGTAGGGTCCAAACTCCACGCGCTCGCAACGCGCAGTTTTTAACCGTCTGACTCCCCCAATCACATCACAAGGATTTGAAAGGTTTCTGATCTGAGCCTTTCATTTTGAATATTTACTTACAATCTCAACCGTCCATTTTCCCGCCCCTGACTTGTATAAATAGGCATGAAATGGATTCATTTGTCACTTTGCATTTTTACCATCCTAGAGAGAGAATTTTTAGAGTAACGAGCTTCCTGTCTTCTGTCTTGTTCGAAGTTCTTCCGACCCGTATCTGCCTTATTCACATTCGATCTCCTTCAACTAGGTACTTTCCTATCCTTATCTTCTTCTTCTTCGACCTCTACGAGTTAATATTGCTCGTAATTTTTGCTTGTAATTATGTCTGAACACGTTTCTTCAAGTTCGAGTCAAGGTCTTGCCGATTTGGCAGGGTTAGAAATTCCGGATCTTAATGAGTGCTCCACCTCGTTAGGACCCATAGGTACCTTCGTAAATGATAATATAGAGTCTAATGACCCCGAGGGTCAACCTCCCGTAAACACTTGGTCACCCTCTGATTATAACTTTGACCTTTCGCATCTCGTCGCGGATATCCCTGAGGTCTCCTCCGTAGGGGACGATCCAGAATATGATTTTCTTTCCTCTGACGTTTATTCCTGGGTCGATCGTCCGTCAACGGTGGACGAGGACATGTTAGACTCTCTTAGACGTAATTATTACATCCCCGATGAATACTTCCTATTATCTCCCCACGAGGAGGAGCGTATGCATCGTCCGCCTCGTGGGTACAGAACTTTCTTCGTAGCACACTTAGCTTGTGGTGTTCGTTTTCCCCTTCATCCCGTCATTCGTATGGTCCTTCATCGACTCGGGTTGTGCCCTACCCAATTACTTTCCAACTCGTATCGTCATCTTAATAGCTTTATCATTCTGATGCGAGCCTGGAAACAAGAACCAACTTTTGAAAACTTCCACTATATGTATCGAGTCAGTAAATCTGGGATGGGGGATAAGGGTTTTTTCTATCTATCTCCTCATAATAAGAGGACGAGGGTTCTAAATTACTCTCCTTCCTCCCACGGTGTATGGAAAGACAAATATTTCTTTGTCGGTTTACCTCACCTAGCCTCGTGGAATCTCCCTCGTATATGGAGGTTAGAACCTCCTCGTATAGAGGATGTAGGAAACCCAACCTGGGATCCTAATTTTGTGGAGGGTCATTTCAACTGGTTTTACGACCCAAAAATCCTCTTCAGAGAGGGTGTACTAGTCCGTTGTGGGATTAGTCAAGCCCCTATCCCATACGTGAAAGTCGGTGAGTTCTGCCTCATGTGTTACATTCAACTAAGTTTAGCATTTTATTCTGCTCGTATGTTATCCTTGTATATTCATTAACATTCAACTCTGAGCTCGTCTGAATATGTTCCTTCACAGGTATGGCTGAGAAAACAGCTCGGTTAGAGAAATATCTGGCCAAAAAGAAGGCAAGGACCGCTGCAGCTCGTACAGGGGCTGGCAGCTCGTCAGGCATTCCCCGAGCTGCACCAGCCGCTCGTTCTCGTCGCCCTAGCTCCCAAGCCGGGCCATCAACTGCAGAAGCGGTCATTCCTAACCCGACTCCCTTGAGGCAGGTTCACCACTCCCCCGAGGGACCTAGCAGGCCAACCGAGCCCGTTGTTTCCCTCTCCACGGACGAGTCGAGTGAGCGAGAAGCTGCCCAGCTTGAGGGTCGAAGGAAATATCGACACGATCCCGTGAACCTCAGAGATGTGCAGGCCCGATCAGGAGGACCTTCCCGCTCTCCCGTCTTGAGCATCGATATCGTGCAGCAATACGAGGTGCATGCGATGCGTGATCGGATGGAGCAACAAGGCGAAGATTGGCGCCCCGAGTTTCAGCCCGGTCAGACAACTCTCACTCCAGACTGGCGTATCTACCCCAACAGTTCCATACTCGGTGTGGGTGGCATTAAAGTTGCTTCTGAAGCGGTACGACACTTCTTGCCTCCAGCAGACTTAGCTCAATTTATCACGATGCCACACACGCGAATGGAGGACACGATCCACAAGGCTCTAGCTGAGGTAATCGCGTATACCTTTCGTCTCGTATTTAGCTCAGTATATTCATCTCGTATACCTTTCATGTTAGTTCGTGTATTCACGAGTCGTGTAACTTGTGCAGGCCTCATTAGATGCCCGTTCTATGTCGCTAAATATGTCCTTCCTTAAGTACGAGAACAAGGAGGTGAAGCGGTCGAATGAAGATTATCGTACTCGGCTTAACGCAGTTTCAACGGAAATTGAAGAAGCTCGTAAACTACGAGGAGAAGCCGAGGCTTTAATTCAGGAACAAGAACAGCTGGCTCGTCAGGTGTCTGAGTTGAAAATAACCAACAACGAGCTGAAATCTGAAGTCTTGGTGAAGGATAACAGAATAGAGGTCTTGGAGTCTGAGATCGTGAAGCTCCAAGCCGAAGCTGCTGCAAAGTACGAGACTGGTCTGGCGGACGGACGAAACAATTATGTGAATTCCCCAGAGTATAAGAGGGTCTTGGAACAGACAAGGTTCCAGGGGGCTCACGATTTCAGGTTTTCGACTTCTTTCCGAAATCTTGCCCTCGAACCTGCCGCTGACTATTTATATGATGGTTTTATGAAAGCCATCGATTACATGGAGAAAAAGGGCCATGTCGTTCCTGGGTTCGATCCAATTGCGTTCGAGGAATTCGTAAATGCTCCCGCCCTTCGTTCACCAAGTGCCACCTCGCGCGTGGAGTATCGTGATTTCCCGGAGTTCAAAACATTGGAACCCGAGAACTCTGATGAGGACGAGGCAGGCGCTCCGCGCCCTGAAGGGGATGAGATGCCGGCTGCTGCTGAAGAAGGATGAAAGTTTTTGTACTTACATTTCATGTTTTATTTCTTGTACTTCGTATGTTTGTGATTGAAACTGTTTTGGATTTATGGATCCCAATGATGTGCTCGTTATTTATATCCGTTATGAATTTTGAATGTTGGATTAATTTGAACATTTTGTGCATTCGTATCACGTACGAGGTTCTTATTGAGACGAAAGATTAATTTGAATGACACTAATAACCTAAGTTGAACACAGTAACGTAATCGTTTATATACGAGACGATGCATTCCAAAAGTTTTGTACAGTATATTAAAGAACATACTTATACGAAGTTACAGTTTGTTCAAACATAATCAATAACTTCCCAATTTTAACGATGTGCCCAAAAGCAGTATCAATCTACGTATAATATCTACGTAGGTTACGAACATTCCATGGACGAGGTAAATCTTTGCCTGTTAAATCCTGTAGGCGATAAGTCCCTGTCTTTGTTACTTTGACGACTTTGAAGGGGCCTTCCCAATTTGGGTCTAGCTTGCCTACGTGTCTTGATACTTCGACTTTCTTTAGTACGAGGTCACCGACCTCAAAAGACCTTGTCTTTACGTTCTTATTGTAAGCTCGAGCCATGGCTTTCTTCTGTATTAGAATCTTTGCATATGCTCGTTCTCGAGTTTCTTCGATAACATCTAGCTCGTATAGCCGTTCCCCCCTATTCGATTCCGCGTCGTATTGCTCAACTCGGTGCGTCATTTCACCTATTTCAACTGGAATAACAGCCTCTGAACCGTATACCAAACAAAACGGTGTTTCCCCCATGGAAGTACGAGGTGTCGTTCGATATGCCCATAGGACCCCTGGTAATTCGTCAGCCCAATTGCCTTTTACCCCATCGAGTCTAGCCTTCAAATGTTGGAGTAGTATTCTATTAGCTACCTCCGTTTGTCCGTTAGCTTGCGGATGGCCAACCGCCGTGAAATTTTGTCGAATTTTGTATTCCTCACACCAACGAACCACACCTTTGCTGTTGAACTGGGTTCCATTATCAGAGATGAGTATACGAGGTATCCCGAAACGACATACAATATTCCTCCAGATGAACTTCATTACCTCGTGGTCGGTAATCTTCGCCACTGCTTCGGCTTCGATCCACTTCGTAAAGTGTTCCACTGCCACGATCATGAACTTCCTCTGGCCCGACGCCAATGGAAATGGTCCTAATATGTCAATTCCCCACTGGTCGAATGGGTATGCTATCTTGATAGGTTCTAGTTCAGTGCCCGGGCTATGTGTCAAGTTCGCATTTAGTTGGCATCCTTTACATCGTTTTGCAAAACATCGTGAGTCTGCAACCATGGTTGGCCAGAAATACCCTTGGCGCAAAATTTTCTGAGCTAGAGCTCGTCCGCCAGAGTGATTACCGCAACTGCCCTCGTGGACCTCTTTCATTACATATTCGGCCTCCGTCCTATCCAGACAACGAAGCAAGGGACCCGCCGCGGATCGTTTATACAGTTTCTTCTCCACTATGGTAAACTTAGAAGCTTTATAAACGATCCGTCGGGCCTGGTTCTTGTCGTCGGGCAATACCTTCTCATTTAAATATTTATAAACATCGGATCTCCAGTCATCCGATGTGTAAATCGTTACTACTACTTGGGCATGAATCGTATTGTCGATCTGCGACTGGCTGGATACCAACAATGTAACTTTCCTCGTTTTGAGACCTATGGCGGAACTCGCAAACTTCGATAATACGTCTGCTCTCTCGTTTTCTTCGCGAGGTATTTGAAAGATGCTTATTTTGGTGAACTGAGCCATTAATTCCCTCACCTTGGACAAGTACGATGATAAACTCAACTCTCGTGCTTCAAAAGAACCAGTGATTTGATTTGCCACAAGTTGAGAGTCTGTGTATATGTCCAATCTTTTTACGTTGAGCTCTCTTGCCATTTTCAAGCCTGCAAGCATTGCTTCGTACTCAATATCGTGAATGTGCATAATGTGGTCGTTTTATGAAATTATATACCTGCAAGCATTGCTTCGTACTCAGCCTCGTTGTTCGTCACACTGAAATCCAGCGTTACGGCGAACTCGTGGTCATAACCTTGTTATGGAAAAACAAAAGGTCGTTTTATTCACATATTTTTGTCTATTAAGATAGATTCTCGTATACGTTTCAAAAGAACGTCAAATACCTTGTGGATCTCTTAGTCATACCCCTGCACCTCCGTTTTGGGTCGTAGACGAGCCATCGACATGTAATGTCCACAGTATGTCATCTATTTGAAGGAAAAAGAAAATTTTACAATCTTGTAGTATTGCGTGAGATAATATATATCGTAACTTTTTAGGGTAACTTATATTTTAGTCACCTCGTGCATTGTATGCCTCGTTGGGTGATGCCATTTCAACTATAAATTCCGCTAAGGCTTGCGCTTTAATAGCAGTTCGTGGTCTGTACTCCAACGAGAACTCGCCCAACTCGACTGCCCATTTAACGAGGCGACCTGATATGTCTGGATTAGAGAGCACTTGTCTTAAAGGTTGGTCCGTAAGGACGATAATCTGGTGCGACTGAAAGTACGGTCGTAACTTTCGAGCTGCTGTCATTAAGGCCAGTGCCCATTTCTCAATTTGAGTATAATTCTTCTCAGCCCCTAACATAGTCTTGCTCACATAATACACCGGGCGATGATCCCCATGGTCATCACGAACCAATACCGCACTGACTGCATTTGCCGAGACAGCCAAGTATAACAGGAGTGATTCTCCTTCTACGGGCTTGGTGAGCAATGGAGAGCTCGTTAAGTACCTCTTCAAACTCTGGAACGCTTCTTCAAGAACAGCGGTGGAGGAGTCAAGGGCAGCAAGATAGGGCTCAAACTAGTAATAGGCATTACGAGCCAGAGAAGGATAGGCCTAAGAGAGATGATAGAGAGGATAACAGACCAAAATACGGGGACATACACACGATATCAGGAGGGCCAATTGGGGGTGATTCCAAAAATGCGAGAAAGCGATACGCTAGGGAGATTACGAGCTATGAACATTACGGGCACGGGGTGAATCATGTCCAGGGAAATTCAAAGGAAATGATCTCTTTTGGAGATCGTGATTACGAAGGGGTGATAACTCCCCACAACGACCCGATGGTGGTGACGATGGACATAGCGAACTACTCGGTCCACAAAGTTTTGGTGGATAATGGAAGTTCAGCCGATATCATGTTCTTTACGGTATTGGATAAAATGAACATCCCAACGAACAAATTACAGCTCGTAAGCACCCCCCTCGTAGGATTCGGAGGGTCAGAGATAGTACCTCTCGGTACGATTGAATTACCCACCTCGTTGGGATCCGAGCCGAGAAGGAAAACAATGATGATCAGGTACCTCGTGGTCGATTTCCCGTTCGCATATAACGTGATATTGGGACGACCTGGGCTGAATCAGTTTGGTGCGATTGTTTCTACACCCCACCTAAAAATGAAATTTTTGACGGACTTTGGGGTAGGAACGGTGCAATGTGACCAACGAACAACAAGAGAGTGTTATGCAACATCTCTAAGAAAGGATACGAAGGAAAAAAGTACGAAACAAGTGATGCAGACAAGAGAAATAGTGAGGTTTGGGGTAACAAAACAAGAGGAGCCGGAGAGAAAATGAGTTCCTATTGAAAAGAGCCGGGTACAACCGGCCGAGCACAAAACGATTGAACTCGTCCAGGGGGACGAGGAAAAAATCACAAATATAGGTACAATGTTGCCAAAAAATATAGAATTAATGATAATAAGCTTCCTTCGAGCTAATATTGATATGTTTGCGTGGCAGGCGTCAGACTTTAAGGGAATTGACCCTGAAGTCATTGTACATAGGTTAAATATAGACCCGTGCGTCAAACCTGTGAAGCAGAAAAGAAGAAATTTTGGCCCAGACCGCAATAAAATCATCGATGACGAGGTGAATAAACTGTTAAAGGCGGGATATATTAGGGAGGTCAATTACACCGAATGGTTAGCAAACGTTGTGTTAGTTCCAAAAGCTACGGGGCAATGGAGGATGTGTATTGATTATACAAATCTCAACAAAGCTTGTCCACGAGACCCGTACCCCTTGCCTCGTATTGATCTCCTCGTAGACTCAACTGCCGAGTGTGCTTTGCTTAGTATGATGGATGCTTACCAGGGCTTTAACCAAATCAAAATGGCACCTGAAGATTGTGACAAAACTTCGTTCGTAACAGCCAGAGGCGTTTACTGTTATAACGTCATGCCGTTCGGATTAAGAAATGCCGGGGCCACATATCAGAGACTCGTGAATCGTATGTTCAAAGAAGAGTTAGGTAACACGATGGAAGTATACGTGGATGACATGCTGGTTAAAAGCAAGGACGAGTCGGATCACTTAGGGCACTTAAAGAGGTCGTTCGCGATCATGAGGAGATATGGGATGAAACTAAACCCAACTAAGTGCACGTTTGGAGTACGCGGGGGAAAATTCTTAGGATACATGGTTACACAACGAGGTATTGAAGCTAATCTTGAGAAAATACAAGCGGTCTTGGAAATGCAGTCCCCGAGTTCTGTAGCGGAGGTGCAAATGTTAACCGGGAAAATGGCAAGTTTGAGCCGTTTTATATCAAGATCGGCCGACAAGGGTCTCCTCTTTTTCAAAGTTTTGAAGAACGTTAAGCACTTCGAATGGTCGGAGGAATGAGGTTCCCTTCTATGATCCTGCATCTCGGACCTTTCGTCATTTCTTCCTCGTTCTGTAAATTCCCGTAAATGACCCTGCCTTATGAGCTTTTCTATCTCATCCTTTAACTGACGACACTCTTCTGTATCGTGGCCCGTATCCTTGTGGAACTTACAGTATCTATCGTTTCTTTTCTTCTTGGGGTCAACCCTCATCTTCCTAGGAAGTTCAACCTGAATACCTGCTCTTTCAATCGCCATTAATGCTTTGGTTCTTGAGGTATTCAACGGTGCGTAGTTATCGAAACGACCTCGTCTATATTCTCCAAGTCTCTCAGTTTTTACCTCGTCTTTCTTCTGGACCCCTTTGTCCTTACTAAGCTTATTGACCGCATGCTCAGCTCGTTTCATACGATACATCTCGTCTTCATGTATATATTGCTGAGCAGTGATCAACATGTCCTCAGGGTTTCTTGGTGGGTTGCGAGTGAGCGCCCCTGCTAAAGGACCCATTTTTAGCCCGTTAATGAAGAGTTGCACGATCACCTCGTGTTGTACGCCCTGGACATCTAGGGCCTCGTTATTAAATCTATCAACAAACTCCCGCAATGTTTCCTCATCCTTCTGCTTTATTCCCAGTAGCTGTGAGACCGACTTCCTGGTTTTTTTCTTACTAGCAAAATGATACTCAAACTTCTGGACGAGCTGATCATAAGAACGAATTGAACCCGTAGGCTGGTTGATGAACCAGTCTTGTGCTCTACCTGCTAATGTCGTAGCAAATATCCGAGCGTTTAATGAGTCACTCAGACCGTGCAACGTCATTAATGTCTCGAAAGTGACGAGGTGTTCTCCCGGATCTGTCATTCCGCTATACTTGGGGAGGTCAGGGATTCTGAAATTCGTAGGCATTGATTCTGACAGAATTTCTTGATAAAATGATAAACCTCGATTATACGTGTTTTCTAGCCTAAGATTAGTCATTTTTATATTATTTTATATCATGATTTATGCCCCATATACGTTTATAGGTTTGTTACATGATTGTAGGGTAAAATCATCGAATTCAAGAAAACGGCGAAAAAACGTATGAAATGAGATACATGGGCGCTGTTTGGAAATACGATCATATCTTGGGCTACAAACCTCCAATATTAATGAGCCTTATATGTTTGGAAAGCTAAGACAATTACCTAAAAGTTTTGTGAAGATGACAAGATCCGGTTCAAACGTTTAAAGGCCCGAAAGTTACAAATATGCTCTGTTTCGAACCAAATGGCGCAGTCCTGGTAAAACGATCATAACTCGAGTTCTACAACTTGGATTGGATCGAAATCAGTTGGGTTTTAAAGCCAAGACATAGATCTACAACTTTGTAGAAGACACCAAAGCGAAATTCGGATGAAATACATGGCGTACGTACGCCGTGTTAATTTGCGCCCGTACAACGAAGGCAGAAAGTTTGGATCATCTTGCGTACGAACGCCATTTTATACGGCGTACGTACGCCGTTTTATACGGCGTACGTACGCCGTTCAATATCGCGTACAGGCGCTGTTTCGTACAAAGCCCATATTCGGCCCATATTCGGGTTTATGTTTTAGATTAGGTATAAATACCCCCTCCGAACATTATTTTAGGGTTCGAACTTTTATTTTCTTGAATTGAGTTGTAAGATTGGAGATCGAGAGACGAGATTCAAGATTTTTGTAGACAATTTTATTCGACAACGGGTTTTATCGAAATTATTTTCTTTAATCTCTTTTAATTCTTGTCGTTTTATCATGTTTACATTATTAATTGTTTATCGTGCTTTCGCATCTATGGAGTAATTCATATTATTCTGGAACTGGGGCTAGCCCGATAATGTGTTATCGATATAGATTATAGAACCGTTGATATTACTTCGCGCATGCTTATGATTCGAATTCTTGTTTATTAATGCTTGTGAATTTGCTGGCCACATATTTGCATGTTCATAGATATTAGGTGAAAATTCTGAAAGGTGACATCTATATCGGAACCCTAGAATTCAAACCTAGGATCCTAAATCACGAAAGTAGTTTTAGGTCTTTTGAGGAATCGATACATTATCATAGAGATTAATGAGTCTGAGTCTAGTCTAATCATCACGAAAGTAGTTGGTTAATTAGCTTAGATATGTTATTATGCTTCGACAGAAGATAGTGATTACATTTGGATAGTGTCCTTCATAAGTAGCGATCGTAATTCAATCGGTATTATAATTGAGTCGATAATATATATCGTGGTAAACCCTAATTCCGGAATTTCCAATCATATACAAATCAAATCAATTTACTTGCTTTCTGTTTAGTTTTCTTTACAACTATCTCGTATTTTCATTAGGCTTAGATTACTAATAATTGATAGGCTAGTACTTGATTGTTCGGTCCTCGTGGGAACGATAATCTTTTGTACTGCACCGAAGCCGTGCGCTTGCGGTTTAGGCACATCAAGTTTTTTGGCGCCGTTGCCGGGGACTTGAATAGTCAATATTAGTTTTTATCAGATTTTAGTGAGACTAAGCCATTTTATTTTATTTTTAGTTTTTAATTTTTATTTCTCTGTTTTATTTCAGGTTTTCGATTTTTCCTTGTATGCGAAGTAAGCTCGATTTCGTACCTGATCCAGAAATCGAGAAAACCTTTCGTGCTAGGAGAAGACAACAAAAACTGAAACAAGCTCAGCTTAGACAAGTTACAATGGCTGAAGAGAACGTGAATGCAAATATTAATGCAAACGCTAACGCGAATGCAAACCCAGCTGCAAATGTGAATCCGAATGCAAATGCGAGATGTCTTAAGGACTTTGCAGCACCTAATGCTCAGACACTTCACTCCAGCATTGCTAGGCCTACTGTAGAGGCCAACAATTTCGAGCTCAAGCCATCCCTTCTGCAAATGGTTCAGCAGAATCAGTTTGGGGGTGCACCTACTGAAGAGCCGAATCTCCACTTGTCAATGTTCTTAGAGTACTGCGACACTCTGAAGATGAACGGGGTTTCTCAGGATGCTATCAGGCTGAGATTATTCCCGTTCTCACTGAGAGACAAGGCGAGAGCTTGGCTACATTCCTTACCGACTGGTTCGATTAGAACATGGGATCAATTGATGCAGACATTCTTAGCGAGATATTTTCCCCCGAGCAAGACTGCACAACTGAGGAATCAAATTACGACTTTTGCTCAGAGAGATGGTGAATCGTTGTATGAAGCTTGGGAACGATTCAAGGATCTTCTACGACTGTGCCCACATCATGGACTAGAGAAGTGGCTCATTGTTCACACTTTCTACAATGGACTGATCTACACCACGAGGATGTCAGTCGATGCAGCAGCTGGAGGAGCTTTGATGAATAAGGGTATCGACGAAGCATATGACTTAATCGAGAATATGGCACTGAACCACTACCAATGGTCTAGCGAAAGTTCGATTTCACAGAAGACACCAGGTAAGTACGATCTTGATGCTATTACTCTACTTTCTGCACAAGTAGAAGCTATGTCTAAGAAGTTAGATTCCATGAACATGCATGTCAACTCTGTTACTACCCCACCCCCTATATGTGAAATATGTGGTACAGTTGGTCATATTGCCTTAGAGTGTCAATTTGCTAGTATACCAACCGATCCCTCTATAGAGCAAGCCAATTACGTGAATAACTTCAACCAAAAGAACGACCCATTTTCAAACACTTTTAACTCTGGTTGGAGAAATCACCCCAATTTTTCATACAAACCTCAAAACGCAGCTGTCCCGCCTAATTTTAGACCACCACCGGGATTTCAACAAATGCCTTTCAATCCTGTTCCACCACAGAAATCGAACTTAGAGTCACTTCTCGAGAGTTTCGTAGTAGCCCAAACTAAGCAAAACGAGGTAGTAAATGATGCAATTAAGCAACTAGCAACTAAGGTAGACTCTTTAGCAACTCATAATAAAATGCTAGAAAATCAAATTGCACAACAGGCTAGCAACTCGAATAGAAATTCTGGTTCTTTTCCCGGACAACCTGAGACAAATCCGAATGAACACTGTAATGTGATTACTTTAAGGAGTGGAACCGATTATGAAAGTCCGAAAATGCCTACTAGGATTAGTGAACCAGAGTTAACTGATAAGGTTGAAAAAGCGTCTAATCCCGACAACTCAAAAGACAAAACGAATGATGAAACTGAACCAGTGTATGTACCTCCACCACCATATGAACCACCAGTACCTTTCCCTCAAAGATTAGCTAAGGGAAAATTAGATAAACAGTTTGGAAAATTTTTAGAAGTTTTGAAAAAACTTTACATTAATATTCCATTCACTGATGCACTTGCACAAATGCCTTCATATGCTAAATTTTTGAAGGAAGTTCTTTCTAACAAACGAAAGCTAGAGGAATATGAAACTATCGCTTTAACTGAGGAGTGTAGCGCCGTAATTCAAAATAAATTACTTCCAAAACTTAAAGATCCCGGTAGTTTCTCAATTCCTTGCGTAATTGGTAATATGAGTTTTAACAATGCTTTATGTGATCTTGGAGCTAGTGTTAGTCTCATGCCATTGTCTATGGCGAAGAAGTTAGAGATGAATGATTTAAAACCTACGACATTAATTTTGCAATTAGCTGATCGTTCTGTTAAGTATCCGATAGGTGTGTTAGAGGATGTACCTATCAAGGTTGGTAAGTTCTTTATTCCTACAGATTTCATTGTTCTCGATATGGATGAGGATTCTCGAATCCCCATTATTCTTGGTAGACCATTCCTAGCCACAGCAGGAGCTATTATTGATGTTAAAAATGGAATGCTTTCCTTGAATATTGGGGATGAAAGAGTTGAATTTAGTCTATATAAATATGTTGCTAACTGCTCTATCGAGAACTCTTGTTACAGGATTGACGAGGCTATAACTACGGACAAGCTTGCTAGGAACCACTATAAGGATCCATTAGAAGTACGACTGTTGAGTGGTGGCTCGATTGAGGAGGAAGATGAAGTTGTCGCTAATATTGCTCGACTGCTTGAGGGAAATCCATCGTTGACATCAAACATTACTAGAGATGAGAGGAAGTTTCGACGTCGTGAACCAGATAAGTTCAAATTTGATGCGCATGAGAGTGCAAGGATTGAAAAGGAAGGAATTAAAGTTTTGCACAACAAAAAGATCCCTCGACAAAAACTCAAGAAGGGGCTATTTAGTTCTTCTATTCGACAAGCACCAGAGGTTTCTTTACCAATAAATCGAGATTCTAAAGTCGATTGGAGAATTGCCAAATCATCGGGTCCAATTCGGGATCTACAAAGCTGAGTTAACATGGTAAAGTCAAGCTAACGACTATAAACAAGCGCTTCTTGGGAGGCAACCCAAGTGTTTTCTTTTTTCTGTTTTTGTTTTTGTTCTTTTTCTTTATGTTTTTTTCTTTAACACAAAAAAAAAAAAAAAAAAAAAAATCTTTGCATGCTTTGTTTTTGTTTTGTCATACAAGGTACATGAGTAGCTTACATTGGATGATAAAGACGATGCAACACCTTTACTTGGAACGCAAATTCTCTTTTGGTATTCGGGCATGTTTTTCAACATCCCGTTAGGTTAAGTTTTCCTTTCCCACTACTTATGTGTGATAACATTGAGGACAATGTATAGTTTAAATTTGGGGGTGGAATTCGACTTAGCATATTTATATATCATATGAGTTTGTTTCGCTTAAGTTTGGGGGAGTTTGAGCTATTCATAGGGCATGCTTTATTTTTTTTTCTATTATGAGTTTTAGCTTGTCAAATTGTACAATTTGCTAGAATTAATTTAAGATAGATGGCATGACTTCAATGTATAATTTGGACTAATGGAATAAGCATATCTCGATTTTTGCTCATGTCGACCTAAGATTAGGAATTACTTCTTTAGATATTTACACACAATCTATGGGAGAGGAGTTGAGTGGATGCTACATCTTGAGACACTTAAGGAGTAATTCCCAAGGATTTTAACTAAAATTTTCATAAGGTATAGAGATACTTTTGTGTTGGATTATAATGACATTGTGAATCTAACTCACATAAAGACCTAGTTTGTTTCGTGGCCTTTGACACTCGAGTGATTAAGTCCAAAAGGAGTGTTTCAACACTTAACGCCCTAAAGCTATCTAGATTCGGAGTCGTTGACCCAAAACTCGTTACATGGGTGTCATAGAAAGCCTAAGGGAACAAACATTGCACATGGTCTAATGAGCTAAATAAAAATCCACGCGTGCTGTGTAGAAAATCAAAAAAAAAAAAAAAAAAAAAAAAATCTGAAAAGCTTTAGTTTTGAAGTGTGTATACCTTTTGAATTTGAAAGTTAATAAAAGTGGGGATTATATCCAAAATTTGATAAGGATGCCACTCGACTATAATGCCTATGATTGCACGCACCACTTTTGAAGTTAATTCGACTCTTAGTGTTAATATGTGGTAAAATTGAGAGATATGTACATACTTTTGAGATTAATTGTTAATGAAGTTATGCCACTAGTCTTTTGTTGATTTTTATAAATTGTATTATATGAATTTAGCTTGAATATCATAGATTTTGTGGGTATATCAAACTGCAAACCCTCACGAGACTATAACTCGTCCTTTTGGGGTAACTAAAAGGTTTAAAGGCTTGTTGCACATGCTAAGTGCAATCGTGTGCTCTACGAAAATGAGTTTATCTTTATTTTATCTTTTTGTTTTCTTTGTTTACCGTTTGTTCGAGGACGAACAAAAGCAAGTTTGGGGGGGTTGATAAACCTCGATTATACGTGTTTTCTAGCCTAAGATTAGTCATTTTTATATTATTTTATATCATGATTTATGCCCCATATACGTTTATAGGTTTGTTACATGATTGTAGGGTAAAATCATCGAATTCAAGAAAACGGCGAAAAAACGTATGAAATGAGATACATGGGCGCTGTTTGGAAATACGATCATATCTTGGGCTACAAACCTCTAATATTAATGAGCCTTATATGTTTGGAAAGCTAAGACAATTACCTAAAAGTTTTGTGAAGATGACAAGATCCGGTTCAAACGTTTAAAGGCCCGAAAGTTACAAATATGCTCTGTTTCGAACCAAATGGCGCAGTCCTGGTAAAACGATCATAACTCGAGTTCTACAACTTGGATTGGATCGAAATCAGTTGGGTTTTAAAGCCAAGACATAGATCTACAACTTTGTAGAAGACACCAAAGCGAAATTCGGATGAAATACATGGCGTACGTACGCCGTGTTAATTTGCGCCCGTACAACGAAGGCAGAAAGTTTGGATCATCTTGCGTACGAACGCCATTTTATACGGCGTACGTACGCCGTTTTATACGGCGTACGTACGCCGTTCAATATCGCGTACAGGCGCTGTTTCGTACAAAGCCCATATTCGGCCCATATTCGGGTTTATGTTTTAGATTAGGTATAAATACCCCCTCCGAACATTATTTTAGGGTTCGAACTTTTATTTTCTTGAATTGAGTTGTAAGATTGGAGATCGAGAGACGAGATTCAAGATTTTTGTAGACAATTTTATTCGACAACGGGTTTTATCGAAATTATTTTCTTTAATCTCTTTTAATTCTTGTCGTTTTATCATGTTTACATTATTAATTGTTTATCGTGCTTTCGCATCTATGGAGTAATTCATATTATTCTGGAACTGGGGCTAGCCCGATAATGTGTTATCGATATAGATTATAGAACCGTTGATATTACTTCGCGCATGCTTATGATTCGAATTCTTGTTTATTAATGCTTGTGAATTTGCTGGCCACATATTTGCATGTTCATAGATATTAGGTGAAAATTCTGAAAGGTGACATCTATATCGGAACCCTAGAATTCAAACCTAGGATCCTAAATCACGAAAGTAGTTTTAGGTCTTTTGAGGAATCGATACATTATCATAGAGATTAATGAGTCTGAGTCTAGTCTAATCATCACGAAAGTAGTTGGTTAATTAGCTTAGATATGTTATTATGCTTCGACAGAAGATAGTGATTACATTTGGATAGTGTCCTTCATAAGTAGCGATCGTAATTCAATCGGTATTATAATTGAGTCGATAATATATATCGTGGTAAACCCTAATTCCGGAATTTCCAATCATATACAAATCAAATCAATTTACTTGCTTTCTGTTTAGTTTTCTTTACAACTATCTCGTATTTTCATTAGGCTTAGATTACTAATAATTGATAGGCTAGTACTTGATTGTTCGGTCCTCGTGGGAACGATAATCTTTTGTACTGCACCGAAGCCGTGCGCTTGCGGTTTAGGCACATCATAAAACGGGTTATTTCTTCGTTGCATTGTTGATGCTGTTCTGACATCTCCGCCCAATTCTTTCTGATTCCCCAAATCTGTCCTTTCCACCTTTCCTCGCGACGACCACTGACTACGAGAGCTCGGCATGTAAGAAGCTGTATCAGTTTCGTCTGATTCGCTCTGACTTGGATCGTACGACCTAAAACTTTCATCTCGTTCGTTGCCACGACTGCTGAAAAGCTTTCGTCGTGTACCTCTCTCGCGGAATTCTTCCCCTTGCACCCCTGCAGGGTCAATTTGTGGGAAGGTCCGTCGCCGAGTACCACTCTTGTGACCATGTTCCCCTTGTTCCCTTTCTGGGTCAAGTTGTGGGAATGGTCCTCTTGGGGTACTCGGGGGAGGATGTGTCGTTCCGATATTCGGGGTAACTGGTGGTAATTTCGACATCCACTCTTGAAACTTTTCTTGTACCCTTCTATCGAACTCAGACTCGGTCATTGTGATCGTTTTCTCAGGTATTTCTTCCACTGACTGGGGTGTACCGGTATGAATATGCTCAGCCTCTTCCGAATTCATTGGCTCTTTCCCTGATCGATGGTGTTCTTTATCCATGTCAATTCGTTTGACAGTTTAGTGGTTTCCCACAGACGGCGCCAAAATGATCTAGTCAAATATTCGTGTAGATGTTTATTTAGACTGTACTCGTACTACAAGCTGCCTACGTACCACTCAAGGGGATCAAGTCTGACGTAGTTCTAATTCAAGTTTTGATTCGTATATAGAATAGCTCGTAGGTAGTTAAAACATCCGTCCCTACAAAGAGCATTATTTGTCTTATTTATAGGTTTCTCAACAACTGTTCATGATCTGACTTGTAACCTAAATATTGGCCACCACTTGTCATTAAACTGATGGCTGAAGGATTATTACATAATATATTCCGTGGGCTGGGCCTCCTTATATGACGTGTCCACTGTTCATGGGCCCAATTCTCAGGTTTGGATTTGTCCTTACTGTCGTATAACTCACCTCGTATAATAAGGGTCGTATAACAAACATACCTCGTATCACAACGGATCCCGTATAATACACCTCGTATATATCGGACATCGTATACGTAAATACCTCGTATCAAAGGGCTTGCTCTTATCATCCAAAAAAAATATTTGTATATTTTGATTAATGCCTTTTTTACGTAGAAATGCACATCCCATAAACAATCATTCAATTAGTAATTTCAATTAAATTTTACTATCTACTCATCAATATAAGAAAAAGAACATTATTTCACCTAATTAAATAGTATCACATTGAACTTAATTTCCCAAACCCGACAATTATAAATTAAAAAATGCCTCTAGATCTTAACAATAAAATTTCGAATTTGGTATTATGACGATAATAATATTTTTATATTTCAAAGGAAAAAATATATGAAAAAAGGGAAAAAGATGGAATGGAGAAGAGAGGGTAGGTGGAAATAGTTAGATTTACTTGGCTTACACGTCTATGACAGTCGTGCACTCGTGGGCTTCCAGAACTACTTATGGGTCCCACATTTAAGCCACTTGGATTTTTCTTTGCAAATTATTAATAGTCACCAAAAAAAATAATATATTTGAATATGTTGGATTCCATGTGAGATAAAATTTTTCAATACTGACTTCAATTTTATCATAAAATTTATGTCACATTGGATTCAGTATGACCCGTGTAGCATATATTATATGTTTTAGAGATGAAATGGTGAGTGTATAATAAACACTGTCAATTTTCAAAATATATGTTGTATAACGTAATAATATTATGATTTTCCCTAAGTTTTTCTCTAGAGTTAAAAAAAGGTTTATGAAATTTGTTGGACTTGACATGAATTTAGTTTCAACATAATAATGATAGATAAAACAATAAGTGTTGGATTTTAACTCTGTTCAAATTGATAAATATGTGTAAATTTGTAATTGACTTGATTAAATGTTTTTTTTTAAAATTAAACTTAATTAATATATAAACTTAGATTTTTATTTTAAATAATACCTAAATTTGTACATAATCCAACTTTATTTTCCAACATAAAATGGGTAAAAGATAAAATACAAAATTTGCAGTAGAGCTGAATTTTATTGGACACTAATGAATTTTAATATGTGAAATTAGTACAATAATATGCTCAAGTGGCTAAAACAAATATGATTTTTTATTAGAAAATCTCTAATGTTTCACTATTTCCACATCATCATTATTAGATTAAAAATTAAGAAAAATAAAGATCAACATTAAGTAAAAGTAGTTGTTTCCTATGTAATGTTCCAAATACACGGTCACTGATGCAATTCATGTAGACCAACACAATGCTAAAAGGCTATAAAAGCAGCCTTACGAAAAAAGTGGAGCAAATTGAATTAATGTAATAATGTGGAAATTCGAAAAGTCAACAAAAGTCCATTATTAATTGGGGGAAAGTGCATTATAAATATTATTTGACTAAATTACACTGAATCTAGTTGCTCATCTTTTGCTTGAGTATAAAAAAGATGTTACATATTCTAGAATGGATAATAACAACATATTAAGTTTAATGAAATTAATTTATAGCATATTCATTTTATTAGATTTAATCTATTATCGCCTTAGAAAAAAAAATCTATTTTACTCTATTAATAATTTTATACCACTATGATAATTTGAGTTGTGTATCTATGAAACCAAGTACAAATATTTTTTTTTTAGAAAAAATCTAAGCTTTTGATGAGTAATTATATATTATATATTCCTTAAGAAAAGGAAGACATATAGTTGCATGAATTAATAGTATCCTACTTTAATTATATTATTTATTAAGAAACAATTTAACTGTTATATCCTGTAACTTGTTTGACTAGCAATATAACGTACTTGTAGTTGTATGTTGTCAATTTTTTAATTTAAACAGAGAACACAAAACAGGACACTGAAAGTTACTAGAAATTGAACGAGTATGCCACCAACTCTAAAGCCGGCAAAATTTAAATAATAGTTTGAACATATAAAAAATGGTGATTTGTTAAAAAAAAAATGGGAAAATTACATTAATCTCCTCTAAATTATAAATATTCAGCTTTTACAGTTCTGTATATTTAAATATTAGCATGAACCTCTTTTTTATAACTTTTTTTTATTATATTTGCTAATGAAAAACTAAAGAACCTTATGTGCACATAGTAATAAAACAAATAATAGAATTTCTAAATGAAGTGGTTGAATTTTATAATGAAAAAGTATATTTGGATAAAATAAATTTTTGGTAACAAGAGTTATTAGGCTTTTACTTCTTTGTTTCTGATTTTTTTGTTAAAGTTAGAAATTAAAATTATTTAGATTTATGAAAAATATTTGATTTTTATTAACATACTTGAGCAATAAAAAATTTAAATCATAACGAAGTTCATTGTTAATCAATAGGACTCTAGAAGATTAGAGTTGTATTTATAAAATTTTAATTATGAATCTTCATCTTTTAATTTTCATTTAACTATGTTTTGATATTATTTCATTTCAACAAATTATAAGTGAAAATTAACCTGAATAAAAACTTGAAGATATTATTCAAAATTAATATAATAAAAAATAAAAGCATGCGCTTATATTTTTAATGTGAGAGGTCTGCATGTTAAATATAATTAAGGGGAGTTTGGTGTAAATCATTAAAATATACATATTTTAGGATTTGTTTGATCTGCAACTCCGATTCTTAGACGCCAAGTCACATCGTAAGTCAACTTAAATGAAAAAAACAAAAGAGCAATTTCAGGCCCCAACATTTTTTTCAATTAAAACAAACTAATTTATTTGAATAAGTTCATTGCACTATTTTATTATAATTCTTTAGATTTATGGACATCTATGATAATACTTAAAACGTAGTAGAAGACACTACCAAAAGTCTATCATTGTTGTTTTTCTTTACCTAATGATTATAAAGAGAACATTTGGGGTAGTGATAATAATTACTAAATAATTAACATAATGATTTAAAGAGAACATTTGGTTTGGTATTGTTGGAAATCTTGATTGAGTAAATTGTGTTTAGCACGATTTATCTAAAGATTTAAGTGAATTTCGTATATCGAAAGTGGAATGTCTTTGGCTCAAATTATTCTACGTTTCGAGTAGATAAATTTAGAGTATTTAATTACTCAAATCCGATTTCGGGTGAATGAGAAATTAATTAACAAAGTGTGTCACTTAAAACGTTGTTCATAATTGGAATCAATTTATCGATTGATACATAAACGATTAAATGATCATAAATCATACAATCGACGGCCGCGATTGTATGAAAGAAAGTTCATTTAGTTTGAGGACTAAAATGTTCAAGTCGAAAAATTGAGGGACCAATTTGAAAGGACGTTCGAGATTGAAAAGTTTTGGGGTCAAAACATAATTTATAAATGTTTTGAATGTGTGCAACTTTTGGAGGTTTGATGGAGGGGTGCTTGTCTAAAGGACATGACTCTCCTACAATTTATGAAAAGTTGTAACTTTTGTCTAAAGGACATAACCCTCCTACGATTTATGGAAAGTTGCAACTCTTAACTCAAAACTCTTCATTATCTATAAATAGACCCTCCATTTGTGGAATTAAAACACACCAAAATCATTTTCTCTTCTCTCTTTTTCTCCTAAATACTAATATGAGTATTTTGAGAATTCTTTGCATATTAAATGCCTAGAGATGCATTTAATTCATACGAGTCCATACAGAGAGTTTGGAACAATATTTTGTTCGCTAGACTCGGGAATTTGTAGTGGTACTATTGCCGAGACGCCGTCGTTGTATCTTGGGAGACAAATTGCCATATTCCGTAACCACCAAGAGCGGGGCAATATTGTCTTAAGGAGAGCGAGTAATCAAAACTCGTGCCTCGACGTTTCATTTTGCATCTTCATAAACACCGCCCGTTACGCTCCAAGATTTTTCCCAACAACTTAAGACAATATTCGAGTGTTTCTTGAAGATGATGATATCCGACGGAAAGATGATGAAATCAAGAGAAGAATTTTAATTTCGTTTTATGTCATAATTTAAAATTTTATTTATTTTATGACTAAGTCGTATTTGAATATTTTGTAGTAAAATTCAAACTGATCGAAGGAACTTTCGAACATCCGTGGTGTCAAAGACTCTATCAAATACGTGGAAGCTATTAAAGGCGAAATTTTGGTTACAAAACAAATTCATGAGATAAGTTCATTATGTGAATTATCGATTTTCGCTTGTTTACATATTATGTTGAATAATATTTTATCATTGTGATTTATTCTTGAGAAAGAATAAATAACTATGCTTGCTTAATATATGAAGCATGATTAAGATGATCATTTCTTGTAATCATGAGCTTGTTGTGAGCATGTAGGACATATAATATTTAATTATATTATATACTTATGATTTATTCTCGATAAAGAATAAATATGTACATGCTTAGTATTACTTTATTTTGTGACACATATAAAGTAATGGTTTTGTAAAATTTCTTTCGGCTTATGAATAAATGCAATAAATGTAATTCTTTAGAATAAAACGTGATCACAATGAATGAAAAAATGCATTATTTAAATAAAATGATTTAAATTAGATGCATGTTCTTTTCGTGTGATAGAGACGTTTATTTAAAGAATAATTATTGTATTTTTTTTAAGTTTTTGTTGTTTCATTTAGCGAAAGAAAATTGAGTTTGGTTTTAAGAATTTAAAACCAATGTTGTGGAATATCGTCACTATAAACCTATAAGGTTGCTAAGTGAGAATAATTCCAAATGTTTCATATTATGAAACGAACTTTCCCAAGAGAAGAAATAGAAAGGACTTATTGCAAAGTATACAACTTGGTCAAGAATAAAGAATGTTAATTATCGGAGTAAAATCGAGAAAGTCGATCAAACGTCCGAAATTAAATTCAAGAAAATGACTTTAAAGCTATGGAGAATTTGGTCAAACCAAATCTCGTGTTGGTGTACTGACAATAGTCAAAATGAAGATAAAAACAATTTCATTTCGAGGGAAAAACCACTAACGTGGTAAGATGAATCATGCTAGTGATGATCAAAGTCAATCATTGATTGACAACCCGAACCATGTTGATGGTGGGTGTTTGTCTAGGATAACTCAAACTATATAAATGATGGGTGATTATGTAGACAATATGGACCACACAAATGGTGGGTGATTGTCAAAACAAACTGAGCTAGACAAATAGTGGATGATCAGTCACTAAATCCAAGCTAGGCAAATGGTGGGTGGTCGAACCTCACGCTTCCGACTGCAGTATCTAACGCCTATTATGGAAGATAACTCAGCGAATGGTGGGTCGACAATGGTGATACGCACCGATATGAAATATCCAATAGTCCTAATTAATATTAGCGGGTATTATTAATTGGCTAGATCTTGTGCCACAAACTTCGATACGTTATGATCATAAGCCGGCAATCGAAAAGGCACAGATTAGCACGTCTAAAATTAAAACTATTAAGCAGTGATCTTTAGTGGCATTGTCTCTATTGATTAAGAAAAAATCAAAAGAGAATATATGGATCCAATTGTATGCCTAAAAGATCAAATATACTGCATATCTGGAGGAAGGGCTTAAAGACTACAAGTTAAGAACGGACATAGTGGAAACCCAACCTTGTTGACTGGAGATCCCAAGATCTTGGTTCAATGGGACAACTAAATTATGAAAGTTCAGAAATGCACTTGGGGAGTATAATACTCTTGCCCATTCCTAGGATAATCAAGTGCAACCTACAGAGTGTAGCAAAAGGTTAAGCTGTGACTTTTAATGACTCCTAACTGTCTAAGTGTGAGACGCAACAAAGTGGGGTATGGTAGGATACTCTTATAGGAGGTCACCTATGTAAGTGTGAAGTGGGGCCGCTTCAAATTGAAACACTTATGAATCCAAGTGGTGTTCCATGGCCAAAACGGACCCAACAGAGAACAAAAATTGTTAGAGAAGTTATTGTGTGAGTATCATTGTCTTGGTTTACACAAACGGCTGACCAGTTCAAGACATCGCGTTCACTGGGGAGCCAAGTAAATCCGATGGTATTTCACTAAGGAAGGTTCAAAGCCAAAAGCTACCTATCCTGATGCAATAGATTTTTGCCCGAACTCTCTCAGCGTCTGCATAGTCTGCATATGCGTCTGCATAGTCTGCATTGGAATTAATTTCATTCATGGTGGGTATTGTTGGAAATCTTGATTGAGTAAATTGTGTTTAGCACGATTTATCTAAAGATTTAAGTGAATTTCGTATATCGAAAGTGGAATGTCTTTGGCTCAAATTATTCTACGTTTCGAGTAGATAAATTTAGAGTATTTAATTACTCAAATCCGATTTCGGGTGAATGAGAAATTAATTAACAAAGTGTGTCACTTAAAACGTTGTTCATAATTGGAATCAATTTATCGATTGATACATAAACGATTAAATGATCATAAATCATACAATCGACGGCCGCGATTGTATGAAAGAAAGTTCATTTAGTTTGAGGACTAAAATGTTCAAGTCGAAAAATTGAGGGACCAATTTGAAAGGACGTTCGAGATTGAAAAGTTTTGGGGTCAAAACATAATTTATAAATGTTTTGAATGTGTGCAACTTTTGGAGGTTTGATGGAGGGGTGCTTGTCTAAAGGACATGACTCTCCTACAATTTATGAAAAGTTGTAACTTTTGTCTAAAGGACATAACCCTCCTACGATTTATGGAAAGTTGCAACTCTTAACTCAAAACTCTTCATTATCTATAAATAGACCCTCCATTTGTGGAATTAAAACACACCAAAATTATTTTCTCTTCTCTCTTTTTCTCCTAAATACTAATATGAGTATTTTGAGAATTCTTTGCATATTAAATGCCTAGAGATGCATTTAATTCATACGAGTCCATACAGAGAGTTTGGAACAATATTTTGTTCGCTAGACTCGGGAATTTGTAGTGGTACTATTGCCGAGACGCCGTCGTTGTATCTTGGGAGACAAATTGCCATATTCCGTAACCACCAAGAGCGGGGCAATATTGTCTTAAGGAGAGCGAGTAATCAAAACTCGTGCCTCGACGTTTCATTTTGCATCTTCATAAACACCGCCCGTTACGCTCCAAGATTTTTCCCAACAGGTAATAATAATGAATATACAATAAACATAATATGATCTTAAAATCTTTCTTGGGTCCATAAGGATAAATCTATATTACACCCTAAATGAATGATGAAGATCATATTAAATTTGTTGGACTCGGTATGTCATAAAAAATTTCGACCCGAGGCCACTTTTAACGAATATAAGTTGATCTTAATAAGATATCATAACACTTCAAAAATTATAAGTTTCTTAGATTATTTTGCTTCAACTTAAGATTTTCCCTTTTTGCAGCAATTTCTCTTCAAAGTAAAAATTAAAAAGAGGAAAAGGGAAATAGATACCACAAAAAAACAACAAACTGGGAAAAATGAAATATTTGAAAATAATATTTAACCTTGATTGTAATGTTCGTTCGTCTTTGTTGAAAGATCAACACATACATCAAACAATAATCTGCTTAAAAAATGCCAATTCATTAGTGTTAATTGACAATCTATATAATGCAAAGAGGCAAGAAGCTATAATAATTTTGTGACAAAAATCTATTATTTGATAATGTAATATATATATATATATATATATATATAAAACAAAAACAAATGACATACCTTTTGAAGAGGAACTTGTTTGTTCGACAAGAAAGTGATAATTACACAAGTATTATAGTATAATTGATTGATTAAAAATATTATAATTTAAACAGAGTTAAATGTAATTCATTTTATTTTTAACCAACCAAACATATGATAAATGTAATTCATGAACCTCATGAACTATATTTGATTTGACTAAACAGAATCTATACTACAATTTTCCTTATGACCAAACCCAATCAAATTAACAATTTTGAAAGACTTTAAACGGCATGATCTCTATACATGTTAGGTACCAATTCATAGCATACACACAAACCTCCTATTCTATACAACAAATTTCCATGATTAGCAATTTGGCACTATGCATGGCCATTTACCACTTCTCAACAACTCAACATACAACAAAATACTAAAAAAAAAAACTTCACTATTTACTCAATAATGTATCTCCTTCTCTCAATTTATCCTTTAAATTACCTATTTTACCCTCATGCTGGAACAACAATTCTCTAGAAGCTTCCATCTCGGAACTTTCCAATCGTCGTCTTTGAATAACATCATGGATCATAGGATGAAACTCTGTCTGAAAGGCTCTGTATAAAAAGTATGGTAATAAACTCGAAACGACCACCAATAACGTCCCAAGCCAATAAAACAAACTCGGGGCGCAAGCTTCGACAAGGACCCGATAAGCTGTGGTGGATATTATAGGCGAAACAGCACCATATATGACTAAAAACGCATACCAAAAGACGATACTACCCCAGATGAAGAAATGTTGGATCCAAGTGAAGTAGTTAATGGATATCGCCATCTGGCAATTCACCGTCCACACAACGCAAGTGTACATGAAAACCCCGAGCGTTTCGTAATCGATGACGTGGCCATCGACACGAAAGGCTTGAAGGAGGACGGATTTGGTTGTAAAGAAGAATATGATCATGGAACTGATGATACCGTTTGACATCCAACCGAGTATGCGTGGCCAGCTGAAGAGAACATTGTGTACTCCCTCTTGGTACAAAAGAGGATGCTGAAAAGCGTTCGAAAAACAGAGTCATTTTCATGATAATTCGATATGAAGGAGCTAAGATTGCGTTTTTGAATGAAGGGTTTCAAAATTTCTATTCGAATTTATTTCTAGTGATCACTATATAGTATATACCCCTGCATGAGACCTAATTCTGAAAAAAACATTCGGAGAGTTTAGAAATTACTATAATTTCCACTGTCAATAAAATATATTACAATTTACACCTTGTTCGTAAAAGCATATTACAGTTTACCCTCTGCTTTTCGGGTTGTGAGGATCTAACAGAGGGATAGGGAGGGACAAAACCTAGGACCTTGTGGTAATTGGTCTGAATGTGATAATCCCATTAATTTAACTTTAATGATTTTGAGTTGCTATAGATCTAAATGATTTAGCACTCGATCATTTATAGCTCTCATCCTTTGCCCGAATCTTAATTAACCTAACGCAACCTAAAATACTTGTAGTATGGAACTGTTAGAAAAAAGGTTTACCTTAAGGCAAAGGCGTGCAGAGACGTCCTGATCGAAAACACCAAGAGCAATCACGGGAAGTGAAGTAAAGAATACGTTGTAGAATGACATGTACCAATCATTATAAGCAGGCTGGCCAGAGAACGAAGCATGAGCCTCGTACCAGAATAAAGTAAACCCAAAGGCAATGTTCTTGTAAAAGAAATAACATATCTGCAATCATACCGCAAAAAGAGATAAACGAAAAGTCGTCAGCTGATATAAATATGCTATGTTTTTGATAGTTCAAATGTCGTTAATTTCAAATATCAAGACAAAACAAAGCTTGAATAGTTCAACAAATTTACGTTGGTATCATACGTAGTTTTACGGTAAAAGTAGATTTCAATTTTCACCCTTTTTTTTTTCGAGTTGTGAGGAACTAACTGGGGGCACCTTGATAATTTGCAAATCCCAGGTGGATAGTAATTGCCCAATAAGTACAAACTTACATGTATGTTTGTCCTAACAATAAAGAAAACTGAAATTTCAAGAGACAAAATAAAGTAGCAACTGTATAGTACCATCATAGATATTCGTCTGTAGCACCAATGACCATGGACCAACAGAAGACGTTCAAGAAATCGGAACTGCGCTATGGCAAAGTCACTCGACATTGCAGCCTAAGAAAAAAATATTTTAAATAATTGCTCTTTTCTGTCAAATACAAAATAATAAATTACTGCAACACATGATTTCAAATAGAAACGGAAATTACCTGCATGCCCTCAACACCGCTAATGCCAACCCCAATATCAGCTTCTTGAAGCATGCCTACATCATTTGCGCCGTCACCTATTGCTAGTGTCGTCCTGCCCTTCCCCTTTTTAACCAATCTCGTAACCTGAATAACTTCAACAGTTCTATTGCATTATTTTCCATAAATAAATCCCAAAAATGAAAAAAAAAATCTATAACAATATTATTAAAAAAAATACAACAATAAGAACTCGTACAAGAGCTTTCTGTTTTGGTGTGGAGCGACAACATATTACTGATGCACAATTAATTGCCAGATCCAAAAATGAATTCTCCAGATCCTTGCTCAGGGCAAAAGCCAGGGACTTGCCATCAATTATCAAACCAAAGGAAACAGAGGTTCCTTGAGATGAGATGAGTTGCAGCTTTCCATCTCTAATTTGATTTGTAATGCTTGCATTTGAAGCCTGAAATAGTATGCATTAAAAGGCATGATTTCATATTGCCATAACAGGTAGAAATATAGTACTATTACCTTTGCAACAGCCTCTTTATCTCCTAGTTTTTCAAGGTCAATAATTTCTTGAGAATCTAGAGTAATAATAATTTGCTTCATGTCCTCTCTCAGTAAGCTACAAGCAAACCTACAGCAAATATAGTACACTTTGTAATTACTAAATGATGTTTTATCATTTCTGCAACATATGTTGAAAGCGAAAAACATGTTTATCATACCCGATATTTATAGCCGTCTCCATTTTATCACCTGTAATAACCCAAATTTTAATTCCAGCACTTGCAAGCTTGTCAATGCATTCAGGAACCTGTAACACGATGTGCAAGAAAAAGTTCAAGAATGGCAAAAATCAATATGAGGATTTATTTCATTTTAAAATTTTATAACAATATAAAATACGAGGCGAGAACGAGACCAACCCCTTTTTGCAATTTGTCCTCAACAGCTGTAGAACCAAGAAGAATCAAGTCTTTTTCAATCTTATCAGCTGCCGCATCAATCATTGCATCTCTATCAGCACTTACAGATGTCTGGGCCTTAAGAAACTCCTCTTCCCATGAGCTAAACTCTTCTTCACTAAGCTCACGGTATGCAACCACTAACGTTCTTAAACCTGCTTCAGCATATTTTTTGATATGATCCCTTGTTGTAGCTACAAAATCTTGAGATTCCTTTGAAAGCCTTTCAAACATTACACTGTATGAAAGAAAGTAAAGACTCAAAATGTGTGAGATATATAAACAAGACATTAGCTGTGTCCTAGATAATTGTTGTTAGAGAGAGAAACCTGTCTGCGCCCTTGCACAGGAGCAGCAACTGATTTTCTACATTTTTTACAATCACGGACATTCTTTTCCGAGCACTACTGAACTCCAAGATATGAAGAAGTGTATATGATCTGGAAAAAGTAAAAATATATTAAGACAATCATAAAAGAATCCTCGTATCCAGGTTTTTGGACAACATGAAATATTTGGATCAAATAGATTGGACCTGTCGATTCGTCTGCCACTCTCGTGATCTAATTCATGCAAAGAGATGCTAGTTTGTGTTCTTTCAAAGAATTCAAAACCAAGCTCCCTGGCAGCAATAACAAAAGCAGCTTCATCCGGCGACTCAGCTTCATAAGAAATTTCACTTGCTTCTTCATTAACCTCAGGAATGGCAGTATGGCAAAGTGCCAACACTCTAAAGAACTTCTGAATCATCTCAGCCTTAGGTTCATTAACCCATTGACCATTCATAATCCGATCATCATAGAAATTGAAACCTTTAATTGATTTTCCCGAGGCCACGTATTCATCACTGGACCTTTCTGAAGTAATTCCAGAGTCATAAACTGCGTCTCCTTTTCTCTTTGCCAGTGCTCTCTCCACTTCTGTCATACCACGTCCATAAGCCACACCTGCTATGGAGCACTTAACAAAATCCATGGAGTTGCATGTAAGGGTGCCTGTTTTATCAGAAAGAATAGTATCCACTTGGCCAAGTTCTTCATTCAAATTCGAAGTCCTTGCATGTGCAGGCTTATCCGTTTCCTCATAATACATATCTTGATCTTGATTAATGAATACGCTTTGTAGAACTTTTACTATCTCAATAGACACGTAAAGGGATATAGGTATCAGATATCCATACAACATAAGCCCAGTAAAGAAATGGAAAATTGCAGCTAGTGCTGATCTTCTTGGGTCAAAAAACACAGTTGCATCGTCCGGTCGGAGATACCATCTCTTCAACTTTCCACCATCGATATCTTTCATTGTATCGATCCCAAAAAAGAAAGACCCGATAAAAGATACCAATATTAACAAGCTGAAAAGAACATATATTACTTTATCCATTTTTTGCTCAATTTTACTCCTTTTAGAAGGAGGATCAGTAGCATTCTGCATAACTTTAGTGTCATGACCAGTAAAAACAACCACGCCGTACACATATTCTGTATTTCTTAACTTAGAATCTCTTACGAGAATTTGTTGAAGAGAAAGGGGATACTGCTGACCATCATACCACAAAGTTCCAACAAAAGAATACAGATCTTCATTTGGGTCCTCACACTTGATAATGGCCTTAAATTGCTCAAAGGAGTTATCCGCTTGCATGGAGGATGTAATATCTAAAGCGTGCTTTACCTTTAGATTAGTTTCACCATCTAGATTTGTAGTTTCGACATAACAAATCCCATCCTCATAGCTCGATGAAAGAAGAAGAAGATCCGCAGGGAAATATTCGTCCTTGTAAACTTTTACAAGATCGCCAACCCTTAATTTCTTCCATCTTGTATCCCGGAAATCATGGTTTCTATCATAAACTTTAACTTTCCGGTTATTGGCCTCAATATCCTGAAAATAATTTATGGAAATCAAAATTCACTACTTGAACAAAGTTAAACCTAGCAAAAGTGGGAAGAATAAATATATGTTCACAGAGAAAGATTGCATAACTTCCATTGCGATAATTAGGCACAATACTAAAGTGTTCCTTGGAATCATTAGGCTTGTTGCTACTAGTTGGTCCCCGAATTTGAATATAATTCTCCTAAAAGATTGTTAAAGATGTCATACCTTCGAAGGCCGGGCTAATTCCAAAAAACTTCATTGGAATAAGCAACAAAAACATTGGTACGTTAAACCAATTCCCTTATTTCAAGAGCCATGTTCCTTAATTTAAGACTAAATTTCAGAATCTTAATTTTTTTATTCTACTCCAGTGTCACAATTTCACAAAATACAAATATATATAATTATTATATAAACATTGAAGTATTCTCTCCCAAAATGTGCAGAAAAATAATTAAATGAAAAAAAGAGCTCAGAAAAATAACTAAAGCAACATCAAAGACTGTATACAGAACTAAGAACAAACAAACAAACAAACAAGCACATCATAAATAAATAAATAAATAAATAAGGTAAAATTATAAACCTGTTTCCTGCGCCTCCAATCCTCCACTGCTTCCTTAACCATGGTAGCTCCAATCACCACCAGCAAAGGCGCAAGAATGCTAGTAGCAGTATACGGTGCCAGCGGGCTAAACGAGACACAAGCTACTACAAGAAAATATATATTCGCCACCCTTCTAAACTGCTCGAACAACGACTTAGGAATAAAATTAAACGCAGTGTATTTGGTAGTCGAAACATAATTACTCCTGTATCTAAGCATTAGCTGCTCTGGATTATCAGGCTCATTACAATACACCACCCTCGAATAACCTTTCTGCCCAATTTGACTATGCTCATCTCTAAAAGATGACCTACAACAAGAAAATGAATACAGCCTACTGAAACGGATCTCTTTTCTCCTACGTCCAGACATTTTTCACTTATACCACACCTATTCCACCTCCAAATTCCAGAAAAAGTGATCTAGGCAATTTCAGTTCAAAATCAATCAATTTTACAACAACGTCGATCAATTAGTCTAAAACTGATCCAGTTGTTATTACACATCAAATCTTTGCCAAAATGCAATAAAGCAAAGTCATAACACTCTTTGATCCAAATACAAAATCATTGCTGAGCTGTGAAGAAAAACATCAAAGGAACCCTAAAACTCCAAGTTTTCTCCACCGAAAATTCTCTACTTTGGTAAAAAGCTCCAGAGATGTCTTCCTTTAGCCAATGGCTTACGTAACATAGAGTATATACTATATACCGTACAACTGTACAAGTGTGCGTGTGGTTACACGCTTTAGTCGGTGAGAGAGAAAATATAATTTTTTTCTGTGTAATGAAGAGAGAGAAAGGGGAAAGTTGAAAGTCAGTGGGGAGTAATGTTTGGTTTAGCTACTTCATGACTTTGTGTTTCAATTCAATTAGCAGAATATGAGAAAACAGAGAGGGGATGTACTTGAGGGACACTGTTTATTTCTTCGGTTAATTAATGCTATTATTATTATTTATTAGTCTTGACCATTAATTTATGTTATTGCTTATAATTATATAATTAATTTTATTGTGAATCGAAGCAAAATCATGAGTATATAATTTAGAGGTTAATAGGTCTAGGTTTGATCGTATCTGTTTTTTATTTATATAATAATTCATTATTTATAATTATAATATAATATTGTAGATTGGTAATAATTAATTTGACATTTGATGTAATGATATAATCGCTTCATTCAAAAATAAATATTATCAAACTAGTTTAATTTATTAGGATTAAATTTGATTCAAATAAAACGCAAAAAAAAAAAAAAAAAGTGATCATAGTGGAAAGAGGTGAATATGCATGAAAATTCAAGCTTGATTAGCTTTATTCTAGTAGTGAGATGCTTTCTTTTTCTTTTTGGGATTTTAATTTATGATAAAATACTAAAAAATAATGATTAATTTGATATTTGATATAAAGGTATAATTATTTTATTTGGAAAATTGTTTATCTAATTTGTATTATTAAGCTTAAATAGATTTCAAAATCCAACTATTATTTAAATAGATTAGATCATAGCCAATTCAATCTTCTGTCTCACAATTATATATTATAATAATGTCATATTATTGTTAAATTAATAACTATTCATTTATTTAAATTATTATTTATAATTTATTTATAGATAAAACGTGAATAAAAGAATCATATTACAAAAAGAGGTGAAAAAGCATGGAAATTTAGGTTTAATTTGTTTGATTCTAATGTTCCAATACTTTGCTTTTCTTTTTCTTTTTTAGATACTTATTAAATATATATAAACATATTATTATACACACAAAAGGAGCGGCAGTAGGTATACAGTATCATGAACGTCTTAATCGAACACAACAACCAAGTGAAACGTGGCGCGATCCAGACCGTCAGATAAAGTCCTGACAAGAGTAAACGAAAATGAAGTTGGATGAGGATAAACTATAAAGCAGGGACTGATTGGGTCCCACTCGTGTTGAATTAGAATGTTTCTTCATTTGTTAAAGTCGTACGACGTCGTAGTGCTGTTTTGGGCCAATGTCTTGTACTGTTTACTGGGTTGGGTCTAGTGTAGCCTCTATTTCTGGTTTCACTGATCCATTAAATATTGAATAATATAAATAAATTAAATCAAGGAAATTATTATAATACTCAAAAAGCATCTAAATGTATATTTTTAATATCCAAAAATTTCATATTTGAGTGTTAGTAAATGTTTTTTTTTTCCATTTTATGGTATAATTGATCCATTAGTCTTATGTATAGAGATATTTATTTCTGATCTTTCTAAAATTCTTAAATTATATTGGAAATCTATTTTTAAGGGTTAAATAATAAAAAAGGTCAATGAATGGATTAGAAAAAAATCAAGGAGTTCTTATATAAAAAAAACGTTTTGAAGAATTTTAGATAGTTTCCCCTCGAAATAAACTTAAATGAACTAGCTAGTGAGTTTTGTACCCTCGATTTAATTGGAAGATAAACCTTCCATCAGAAATTAATTGATGATAAAGAAATTTCAACGTCTACTGTAATGGGGTGTACAAAAAAATGATTAAAAGAAAAATGATTTATTATTAATATATTAACTCTAAGCTATAAATAAGGCTTATCGAAATAAAAGTTCTCAAAATGGATTACAAATTGTGTTTTTGAGTATTATGCAAGAAAACATTTTGAATATTTTTAGATACTTAGAGCACTCACAAAGGTAAGCCTTTATTTAAGGGATTTTCACATTTTCCCATATGCCAAGTCATCTCCCTCCAAAATAAAAAGCCCCATAAATTTTTACCTACAATGGTAAAGCCTTTCTTTTGGACCCACAATGCCACGTGTCATCTTCCACCATGTATTACTTTAAATTTAATAATATATATAAATAGTTATGAAAATATTATTATCATAAGAAATATAGTATATTTGTATACATTATTGTAAACTTAATTTAGTTATTATTATTATTTATTTAATATAATTTTATTATTATTCTTAAAGAATAAATAGAATTTATTATAGGAATTGTTATTTTAGTAAAAAAAAGTATAGACAAAACTTACAATTTTTTTTAATAAAAACGAATTATAAAAAACTAATAGTGTAATGGGAGTATATATAAATAAAATTTCTTATAATTAAAAAATAAATAATAATAATAAATTGCGGCTAATTGCATGTGCAAAAATTAATTGCACATTTTATAATTAAAAATAAAAATAATAAAAATATAAATTAAATTTAAATTAAAAATAATGCTGACTCAGCATTTAAATGCTTAGTCAGCGTATTTTAGAGAGGCTGCTTAGGAGCAGCTCCTTGAGAGGGGCTTTTCAGGAGCAGTCCCTCAAAATCCCCCAAAAATCCCCATTGCAACTAAAAAGCCCCATGAAAAGCCCCATGAAAATCCCCATTGTGAGTGCTCTTACCCGTCACACTAAATTTAAGTGAACTAGTGAGTGTTGTAGACCCAGTGTATCAATATAATTTTTTAGACAAAGCACATAAATCACCAACGTCAATCAGAAATGGAGTTAAAAACTGAAAGAAATTGAAAGGTGGAGCGAAATATGATGGCGTTTATAAATATATATATATATATTAATTAAATAAAATATACATATATTAATTTTTTAAAATTTTATTTGGTGGGTGGTGACCCACCCTGCCTCCGCCACAAATGTCAATGGAATCGGTCGTTAATATTATCATTAAATTAACTAATCGGGAATTGGGATGTATTTTATCAAAAGAATCTCCGAATTGTATAAGAAGGATCGACTCTATTAATTTATTGAGCACAATTGTGGCAAACAACTGTATAACTGAAAATTGAACTAAGCTACTCGATATGTTAAAAGCTCAATTCGGGCGCAGTTCGATAATTTATCATATCAAATTTGAACAGTTTTTTGTGTTTCACAAATTTTGAAACTTGACTCAAGTCTGACTCGATTAATAAAAATAACAAAAACATATTCAAAATAAATCAAATTAAGTTCAAACAAAATTTTCAAAACTCAATTCTAATTCAAACAAGTTTGAATATCGACTGTGCTCATCTCGATACCATTACATTCTTACATTTGCAAGAGACAAGTGGGGAAGGTGGTGTTGGGCCGTCAGATTAAAGTATTGATTTAATTAAGACACCAAGAGCACGTGGTGGAAGGGCCCAATAATATGTTGTTATCATTGGGCCCATTGCAGAAAATGGAAATGAACGACACGCAAGAAATGATTGCAATCACGTAATAAAACTATCTTATTTCTTTCTTTCTTTCTTCCTTTTCATTTGTTTCGACATTTACTTGCTAACTTCTAGGCGTGGGGCCTTAACGTGTTTGATGGGATAGAAAATTAGAAGTCTTCTAATATTTTCAACCTACAATTTTAGATGATTCAATTGATAAGGTATTATTTTTGGAATGAATTATAGGACTCTAATTTTGTATTTTGACTCGTGTTCGATTTTATTTAGTAAAAAGTGACAAAAGTAATTATGAAAATAGTAAGAATATATTTGTTTATGTTTTTGAGTAAAAATTTTAAATTTTTCTTGAAAATTGCGTACTACCAAAATTCGTGTGAAAATGATAGTTGTTTGTTTATGTTTTTAAAAATATGTTGAAAGTTGTGAAATGTGTCAAATCAATATTGATAGGTTGATGGGGATGATGTGTAAAATGATTATTTTAGTTGTGCATATAATGATTATATGAATAAAAAATAAAAAAATATAAATAAAAAATTATAAAATATGAAAGATAAAGTGAAATAATGATTGATTTGATTGGTAAATGTGTGAAATATTGTATATATGATTGATAGGTAGTCATATAAGAGATTAAAAAAGTAGAGTTGAAAAAGAGTAAATTTGGATGAAAATTTGGTGTGTTAAGTTTATTTTGAATTTTGGAATTTAAAAACTTGAAAATGGGACTTGAAAACATAAACAAACAAAGCCTAAGTTATTCCAGCTCAATATGCGTTGTTTGGCTTGATTACTGCTTATACAAATACATCATCAAACCGATCTCACGAAAATTCAATAAGAATTCAAATAAATTTTTTAAAAAAATATTATTTAAATTGATTTGTTTCGAATTTCGATTAAACTTTTACTTTAAACGTCACTTCCTGAGATATTCTAAAGCACCTATGTATTATGAATCATGAGACCTATATGTTTTATATCAACATAATAATTATTATTCTCCTAAGACTTATGAGTTTCAAAACTTCTTAAGACAAACTATATGACTTTCTTTTCTTTTTTATGAGGACTCTCTGGTTTTCTTCATTCTACCATATGGAAATTTTTCTATATAAAATGCCCATATGCTACGGATTTGGGTCCGTCACGTTTTTTGGCCCAAATTCATATGGGCCTGGTTTGCATAAAGATCATTTATCCATTTATTCATCCCTGTATCAAAAAAGTTGGCCCAATTAAAAAGAAGAAGTTGGCCCAATAGTATCCAACTAATCAAGTCAACAATCAACATACAGATTTTTATCAATTTCAAAGAATTTTTAGTTAGCCGTACTCATGTGTGTGTGACCCTGCTTTGCTGGTTCGTAGCTGGCACTTACTACCTTCCTTATTTGACTAATTGGCTTGGCTTGGCTTGGAGGGACAAAGAAGAGTGAATTAATGTAGCTAGATAAATGTAGGGATAAATGCAAAAAACCCACCTGTGAAATAATTTATTGGCTGAAAACCCCCTGTGAAATAAATATAGGCTAAAAACCCCCTGTGAAATTTTTTCGTTGCAAAAAACCCCCCGGTCGTTGCAAAATATTTATTTTATTTTTAGTAAATATGCCTCATAATAGTAAAAACAATGATGTTAATAATCTAAAATTTAAATATTATGAGGCATATTTACTAAAAATAAAAGAAACATTTTATGAAAAACTATCTTTAATATTGTTTTTTTTGTGTAAACATGAGTAAAAGTGTATCCCAAATGAATATATAAGTACAATACACAAAAGGGACATAAAAGTAAATGAATAAGTCATTTAATGTCTAATAATCAAAAACAAAAAAAAAAAACGCACATACGGCGCGTGTAGCTCACCTAACTGACCGATGGGGTTTTTTGCAACGAAAAAATTTTACAGGGGGTTTTTAGCCAATAAATTATTTCACAGGGGGTTTTTTGCATTTATTTCACGGGGGTAGCTGACCTAACTGACCGAGGGGGTTTTTTGCAACGAAAAAATTTCACAGGGGTTTTTTAGCCTATATTTATTTCAAAGGGGGTTTTCAGCCAATAAATTATTTTACAGGGTTTTTTTTTGCATTTATCCCGATAAATGTATTTGAGATTTATCACATTTCACATTCTATTATCAGTTACAGTTCAAAATTGATTTGTTGATACTGGAAGTGTTCAATAGGCTAAACTGTTTCGAAAAAAGCTCGACTCTAATTTGATATTTTTTCGAGCTTTCAATGAAGCTAAGCTAGCTTGAAATGCTTCAGCTTAGCTCGAGCTCATTTGTAAATATTCTAGAGTTCTCAAGTTTTATTTTTATGTATATATATAAAAAATTTACATTGACCCGAGCTCGAGCTGTATAATCAGCTCGAGTTCAGCTTTTTCTGCTTGATCAAGCTTGAGCTCAAACAAAAAAAATGAATTAGAGCTCTAGTCTAATTTTTTTAAAAAAAATAGACTCATGAAAATCCCCCTAATTTGATGACACTCATAAATGCCTTCATCTAGCAATTTATTGATGTTATATTCAAACCCATTTAGGCCCAAAAATCTACAAATCTAAAATCTACTACTACAAAGTGCTTAGAGTTACAAATCAAATCAATGAATATAAATCATTGTCCATTATGATCCTAACTAACAATTAAAGGAAAAAAGAAGATAAGATAGCGAGAAAATTAAAAAAATAATCCATTTTTAATAACAAATTCGAAAAATAGCATTGATTTTGAAGGTGTTGTAAAAATGGCATTAAACGCCTTGGGAGAAGGCGCATACTCCCAATGCGCCTTCTCCCAAGGCGCCACCCCCCTATTTATTAAAAAAAAATTAATTTTTACCCCCCTCTAGGATTCACCCGTGTATGTTGGATATATATACACATATATACATATATATAGAGATAGAGATAGAGAGGGATTCGAAATTTGAAAGCAGAGTGTTGAGGAGAAACCTAGGACTTTTTGCACTGAGATTTATATGCAATGCTGTTGAGTTTATATCATCATCGGGCCGACTCGGTTTGGTGAAATTAATAAACAAAAGGAAATTGAATCCACCAAATTAACTTTTAGATAAAACAACTTTTTTTTGGGTATGTAACCTGGTGTTGAAAAAAGAAAGATCATATATTGTACAGATAAATGTATATTATATAGCAAATTGAAGATCACTTTTTGTAAATAGTACGTCTTGCTTTATATTGTGATTTAAAATTGTGATCTATTCTTAATTCTTAAACAATGTTTGTAGAATTAGAATCTCAGGTGGATGTAGAGTATTTCTTTAGGTGAAACCAAAAAAATATTAGCCCACAATAGAAAGAATAAATCTATCTTTTATCAAGAATGTCAAAAAAATAAAACATATATATAAGAACGATAGCTATATTGGGGAGTTTATAATAGTATATAGAGGTTGAGCTTATTTATAATTTATCTTGTATGTAAATTGTTAGGATTTTATTAGTGCTCTGGACAACCCCAAAAAACAATGGTAATAATCCCTCTCTCTCTCTCTCTATATATATATATATGTGTATATATATCCAACATACACGGGTGAATCCTAGAGGGGGGTAAAAATTAATTTTTTTTTAATAAATAGGGGGGTGGCGCCTTGGGAGAAGGCGCATTGGGAGTATGCGCCTTCTCCCAAGGCGTTTAATGCCATTTTTACAACACCTTCAAAATCAATGCTATTTTTCGAATTTGTTATTAAAAATGGATTATTTTTTTAATTTTCTCATAAGATAGCACATGATGCTCAAATAACCCATGCATCAAAACACCTATCTTATCTAAGCCAAAGTTAAACTAATCCTCATTTGGCTATTGATTGAGTATACATTCTCTAAAGTATAATGGCCTTAACTAAAATTCCATTTCAACTCAAAAGTCGTCATACTACAAGTATCTAAGCAAATGGATAACATAACAAAAGTATAATATTCCTTGACTTGTTAAAAAAAAAAGTGAATTTTATCAAGACAATAGAAGAAAAACAAATATCCCTAATTCTCTTTCTTTCTTACATTTTTCAAGTAGACTTTACCAATAAGTTTGAAATTGACAAGTTGATTCATGATTTGTAAAAGTCATATCAAAGTCATTAAAATAATACAACAAATTTGAATAAATAATAGAAATTGGGCATCCAACAAGAGAATCTATATTTAGACGCTTGAAGGAGCCCAAACTATTATATTTTGTAATTTAAATCATAAATTATTATTCATTAAACAAGTTGGTTATCAATTTACGAATTAATATAATAATTTAATTCCCAAAAAAATTATTGTGTTAGAAACATGATGTTTGAAATATAAGAAAAAATATCGTATAAATAATCAAATCACATTGATAGTTGACCAATAATTGGTTCATATCATGTGATTCAATCTGTCTTTGCCTATATACACCACTGCTTAAGCTGAAATTTCATATCCATTACTCAACCCGGTCCACCTTATTGGCCCCATTCTAACGTGCCCAAGCTGTACTCTCCTCTACATTTTCTTGTTCATTATTATTGTCATTCATCATTATTAGAATATGACACAATTTTCTATCCATTATATTCTACATATATTATTTCTTATTTATATTACAAGTCAAAATTGACTAGGTTATCGTTAAGGTCACACTAAATAAATTATACTGTTGTGTAATAGTCTATAAATCACAATATAAATCACGAAAAAAGTAAATATCATAGTCGCTGACATACTTACCACAAAAAATACTAAATAATCATAAGAAGAATCGAATTTGTAAAAAGGCCCAACAACTCGGTTATATTTGATTTGCAATGTATAATTCGATGCATTATGATTAATAAGTGTAAAACTCTAAGTTTTAGTATAATTCAAATTGCTTATATATTATTAGTATTATGTATTTTTGTAACGTGAATAATTGTGATTGTCTTGTTTTTGGTACACATCACTGGAGTAAAATTCTTATCTTTTTTGCCACCTTCTTTTATCTTAGAAAGAAATATATTTTCGGTCATAAATAGAGAGTAAATGAATTGGATCGAGTCGAATACATAATTGTTTAATTTTATTTGAATTACAGCCGAGCTTCAAAAATTAATTTTGAGTTTGGTTTAATTGTTAATCGAACCGAGTTCAAGTGAATTTAATTCGAGTTGAACATGAGTTGTGCTCGAATAGTTTGATTATTTTGTACATAATTTTATTATTTTTTTTACTAATTAAGTATCAATCAAAATGGAGTTAGTTATCAAATAGCTTATTTTAATTTTTAACTCCAGTCATAGTATGTTAAAAACTTAGAAAAAATGATGAAACTATAAATATTTCCTATCTCATTAACATTGATAGAAAAGCAAAAGGAAATTTCCAAAAAAGGAATAAATAAATAGATATTTCGATTTTTAACATAAGAAAACTTATTTCATTTCATTACAATTTACAATTAATCCGTAGAATTTAACGGTGAAGATTCCCACCGCACAACCCAGCAGAGAATATATATATATATATAACTTATATCTAATTATATGCTTCTACTCACATCGTCTATGGCGGACTAGTCAAAACGGATTGTTCTTATCAGCAATCCGATACGACGCCGTTCGCTTCATCTTATCCTCGTTCTCTATCGTCTATCAGTAACATCAGTCGACGCAAACCTAGGTGCGTTGATAACATATATCATAAATGCTCATGATTTTGTTGATTTTGTAGTTTTCTATGCTGTTGTGCTGCCTGTTGTTTGTGGAAGCTGCATTTGGTTTGGTTTTGTAAGAGGTTTTTTCAGTGCTCGTTTTGATATGTGATAGTTTCTACATTCGGCATTTTAACTTGTACCGCAAGTCTGTTTCGGAGTAGCATTTAGTAATTCTGTGTGAAAAGCTATTCAATTCGATTAAAGTAAACTTATTGAGTTCAATTTCATATTTTCGTTGCTCAAAATTGGATACGTTTCTCTTTAAGTATTATGATGCACTCTGATTTTACACGACCATGTTTTAATGTGGTAGTCGAGCATCTGCCTATGGATCTGCGGTTATTTTTTGAAGTAGGGACAAAATTGTTGCGATCAGATCCCAGTTCATGATGTGCTCAGCTAGATAACCATTCATTGGTAGTTCAATGGTGGAAAAGAGGGCACATAGTATGTTGGAAGAAATATATTAGAGTTATTAGTTGATTGAAAGTGGTTCATCTTTGTATGGCTATAGCTGTCTTTCCATTTCTGTCAAGCTGGTGTAATCTTTTTTCTATTTCAGGATTATATAAGTATGAGAAGTTTGAGTTATGATCTCATATCCATACACACATCTTCTTTAAGCCACACTTTTTTAGACATAAAAGAAACATATACAAGAATAGCACTCTGTAAATGCTTCTTTAATTTTTCACAATATTGTTAAGAATTAGTTATACAATCTTCCTAAATAAGTAAAATAGTTAATTTCCAAGTTGAGGTATGTGAATTTCTTTGGTTTATACATCTTGACAATGAACCTGTGTTATGACTTTGTGCTGACCCGTAATGAATTTTGACGCTATCCAGTGGAAAGCAAAAGAGAAAATTAAAACTCATGTAACTGTAGAATTCGTAGATTTCGATAAATTAGTTGGGGTTCTTAAATGAAAATGTCAAAGTTTTAAAATGCGAACAAATTCAAACTCATATTCAGAAACAGGTTCCCCGCTGATGTGACATATTTCAACTCACCATTACAACCATTTGACGAATTAAATTTGAACAGTATGTTTATTCCTGCATTTATTCACTCATGAATACTGACTCACTCATGTATACTTACCAGCAATTATTTTTCTTTGGGCAGATATACAATTGCATCAGCTTTTACAACACAGCGGTTAGTGGCGTTTGGTTCAGCTTTTGGACTTTGTAATTCAAGAAATTTAATGAGAAGCATGGAGCTTGGGTCTGATTAACCTCACTTATCATTTTTATAACCGGATAAGGACCACTTCTGCCAGCATTGAAATACATAATCACTTGAGCAGTAATCGTCCGTAGACATTGCAGGAGGCTTACCTTGTCAGTTTGCTAAATTCAGTGGCTGATTTATCCTTTTTCTATTTGTTCTACTTGAAGGTCCATGATTTGCTTTTGATTTGGAGATGGATGGTCTCCACAGCAAAAGAAATTCAAGGTTTAAATATCAGATGTGAGGTTGCTACAAATTTTTGTAGATGAGTAATGATGTTAAAATTATTGGGAATATACATTATATTGTTCTGATTCCAGCCTTGTTTGTCTATGCCCAGTTGATATTTACCAGGACATTAAGGTGTAAAACAGTTAACATCTTACTATAAGTCATGGAGAAGGCATCAGATAAAAAATACCCCCTTACTGCTGAGAATTATAACTTGTATGAGGAAGTTGGAGAAGGTGTCAGTGCCACTGTGTATAGAGCTCTTTGCGTTCCATTTGATGAAATAGTCGCAATCAAGGTTCTTGATCTTGAGAAGTGCAATAATGACTTGGTAGGTTAATTTTCTTCTGAATGTCTTTCAGAATGTGCATTTTTCTGTAATTTCAGTAATTTATGTTAGTTTGGAAGTGGGTAATAATCTAATTTTATGCTGCGCAGTTTGAAGCATGACACCTCTATAAATGATCCGCAGAATTTTCTGCTTGTGAGCCTCCATAGTTTCCTGAATAATGAATGAATTTTTGTTGCTTTAACTTTTCCTTCCCGATTTAGACATTTCCATGCTCGAAATTAGTAATCTGTTTGGATTTTTTAGTTAGATAGTATACACAGAACTCATTTTAAAGTCCAGAAGTAATATGCTCTGCATAACATCAATTTTATCGGGAGATTGTTCAGTTTTTCTGAAATGGAGTTTGATTTCTGACAACTACGTGTACAGATGAAATAAAATGGGGTAAAGACAACATTTACCAATGGTAGGAAAATTTTGAAGATTTTTTTTGCAAAATTGAAGTGCGTTTTAGAAGAAACAACAAAAGAAAATAGATATTCTATTCAGATTTTTATTAGCAAGTGATAATGTTAGAAGATATTTAAATGAGAAAAAATTGAGAGTCATGACATTGTGTTGATCTGAGAAATTGTATGTTTGCTCCTGTCTGAAGTTGTGGCTAGAGTAAATATTTGCAAGGGCTTCCAACTTTTATTTTATTAGTCTAATATATTAATAACATATACTTGCAATGGCTGGAGTTCTTTTACCCTCTCTATTTTAATCTTTTCTGTTGGGTTGTCATACCAATAGGATGGCGTACGTCGTGAGGTACAGACAATGATTCTGATTGACCATCCAAATCTCTTGCGAGCACACTGCTCCTTCACTGCGGGCCATAGCCTATGGGTGGTGATGCCGTACATGGCTGGTGGATCTTGCCTTCATATAATTAAATCAGCTTATCCAGAAGGCTTTGATGAGCCTGTTATTGGTATATTATTGCGCGAAGTCCTTAAAGGTCTGGTATATCTTCATGCCCATGGACACATACACAGAGACGTGAAGGTATGACTGTCTGTCTCGGTTTTCTCATCGACAATTTAATTTTAACTTGTGTGCTAATATATATGTGATCTTATGTGCTTTTGTCCACCCAACTAATTGTTTCTGCTCTTCATGCACTAATTTTGCTGACTGCATGTCGCTTTATTTACTTCTCTCTTGTTTTTGCATTCGCAGGCTGGAAACATACTGCTGGATACTAATGGGGCTGTCAAATTAGCAGACTTTGGAGTTGCTGCATGCATGTTTGATACTGGTGATCGTCAGCGTTCAAGAAATACTTTTGTTGGAACCCCATGCTGGTAAGTAATCATGCATGAGTGGCAATATTGTGGGTCTTTTTAAAAAATTTCATTTTCAAGATGGCTATTATTCTCACTTGAAACTCTTTTTTGCTTATATATATTATATCAGGATGGCTCCTGAAGTCATGCAGCAATTACATGGATATGATTTCAAGTGAGTATCTGCGTATCAATTTCTATTCTATATTACTATATATATATATTTGTAATGTAGTTATGTTTCTCAACTCTTTTGTATATCACTCTGACAGAGCAGATATCTGGTCATTCGGAATAACAGCACTTGAACTTGCTCATGGTCACGCACCATTCTCCAAGTACCCACCCATGAAGGTTCAGCTCATTACTAAATCTTATACTTACTAAGTGGATGCTTTACTAAGTAATCATGAATGTGCACGAATGTTGGTTGTCTGAATCCTTCCATTACACTAAATGCAGGTTCTGCTGATGACTCTACAAAACGCACCACCAGGGCTGGACTACGAAAGGGACAAAAGATTCTCTAAGGTTTAACTTCTTTTACGAGAATTTAAGGCTCGATTTTGTGTATTGATGCTGAAATACAGTATGTTGCAGTCTTTCAAAGAACTGGTTGCTGCTTGCTTGGTAAAGGATCCCAAAAAGCGACCAAGCGCAGAAAAGCTTTTGAAGCACTCTTTCTTCAAAAATACACGCTCAAATGATTATTTGTCCCGTACTATCCTTGATGGCCTGTCTCCTTTAGGGGAACGTTTTAGGACACTTAAGGTCTCGTGCTCATCTCATTCTCATGTTTGTTTACTTTTGCTTTTACTGAAATAGTATTTGCTTTATTGCATTACTTTGCAATCAGAATGTCTCTAAAACCAAATTGCTTTTCAGGCAAAAGAAGCAGATTTACTTCAACAAAGTAAGGCATTGTATGAGGAACATTTATCACAGGTGAGAGCTTAACCAAGTCAGATCTTACAAATTTGTTTCAATTGAAATATGCTTATAGAAATTTCATTTAATTATATTGTGATGTAAATCATGCAAGTTGGTCTCCTGGGTGTTTCAAGTCTTACTTTAAAATTGTTTTATACGTGACATTCCAAATTGTCCATCTGGAATGAGCTCCCGTTCATCCTCTCTCTCTATGTTGCTTACAAGGATGAAAGTGGATAAAGATTTCATATGTTTGCATACATGTCTCATTCTCCAATGAAAGGAAGACTTCCATTCAGAAGCCAGAGATATTGGTGCCATTCCCTTACATGAAGGAACTTGTACTGTAGTTCTCAATTGAGTTAAAAGTAAAGATGCAGTTTTTGGCCTGTTGTGGTCTTTTGCTAAGACGGCACTAAATGGATAATTCTGTTAAAGTTTCAAGCATTAGAACGAGCAGAACTGGTTGATTAATTATTTGGCAGGCATATACTTCTAAATGCATTATGAATTTGAGCTAGTTTTTGTTGATATTGCGAAACGGATCTTTTGTTTTAAGTTAAACCTTCAAAAAATTCAATAAACAGATCTGATGTATGTAGTTATTTAACATACTTATATTTCTTTGGGTGACAACAAAGGTGAGAATACAAACCTATCTTCATGAAACTTAAAGAACTTAATTATGGAGAGCATGCCAACAAAATTGCCGGAGCGGACATAATTGGGTTAGTAAGTTGTGAATAATAAAAATATTTGTGATAAACCTTGGGGAGTGAGTATTGGTGAAAATGGTCAATTCTTTCTTTCTACATATGTTTATTAACATCACTTGTCCTTATGATGATTTGGCCTTATGTAATGATATAATGAGTACTCTCCGTGGTGCATACAATCTCATATCTTTCCCATAAACTGAAGAATAAATGGTCAACATATTGTATTTGTGAATAAAACTACAGTTTTCTTTCAATCGTTATCATGCGCATGTTTCTTACAAGCCTTTCCCTGATCCTTTTCTATGTTGCAGCAAGAGTATATCCGAGGAATCAGTGCCTGGAATTTCAACTTGGAAGATCTGAAGAATCAAGCTGCTCTCGTATGTCATTAATCCACTGTTCAGTTGGTGAATAGGTTCAATTTTTATAAATGCGAGGTCATAAAGGTCTTTTTGCACTTGCAGATTCAAGATGATCCTATTTCAAATTCAGAGGACTCAAGCGTAAATGGGAGGCACACAGACAGGCAAGATGATGTTGGTTCCCCTGTGAATAAGGGATACTCCCAGCAGAGTCATTCTAATGCTGAATCTCAATTGGAAGTAAGAGTTAAAGACGTCGCACAGTTCTGCTTGTAAATTCTTAATATTTATCAAGGATAATTGCAATTCTAGTCCAATTAATAGGGCATGTTGCAAGTTTAGTAGACGAGCAAAAGTAGTCCTATAGGATGCAATTGTTTGTAGTTTTGGTTCCATTTATATAAAAGTGGATGGAATCTCATGCATCATATGCATGTGCTGTTAAGTTTATTATTTTTCACCTGCAAGACAAGTGACCAAAATAATAGTTTGTCCTCTTTCAATGGTAGGGACTGAAAATGCAAAAAGATGCATGGAACCAATTTATATATTTGTGAGTTTTGGGACTAAAATTGCAAAGCAGATTATCCTTAGGACTAATGCTGCACTCTTCTCTATTTATCATTTTAAAGACTACCTTATTCATGTTACATTATACTCCCTTTGGTTCATTTTCCTGATCATCACAGTCTGCTTCATTTTTTCTTAGGATGGGCTCGACGATATTGATGATTTGGAGAATTCGCTAGCTGCATTTCCCATGAAACCACTTCAGGCTCTAAAGTATGCCAGCAAAACATATTTGACTAGTCAGATTCTGCTCTGTTTTTCCAACTGCCATAATGTTCTGTCTTCATATCTCGGTGGCAATTTGCTTATTATCTGCTACTATGTGAAGCTTGGGTGAATCAATAATAGGGGGCTGGTATATGTTTTCAGATTACCAAATAGTTTTCTGTAAAAAGTGTTAAAAAGGAGAAAATAAAATGTTGCTCTTAATGCTATGTGATACATCTTCGAAGTTCAATAGTTTTTGAGTGTGTTAAATATCTAGTTTATCCATTCATAGTACTAGAAGTACACATGGCTCTCCAGTGTCCACTTTTGGTCATTAATCATTATACAATCATACAAATGTTGCTAGGTTCTTTTCCTTTTTATTAATATATATCTGTGATCCTTGGATTTTTTTATCAAACTTGACAATACATTTTCTTGCTGTGTATCTTGCCTTTTTATCCGTTTATACGACACGCGAAAAGATTTACAACTTGTGCTTATACTCATTAAAAGCAACATGCTGCATATTTAGGGTGCTCATGGTTTGAAATCAATCACTTGCATAATACGTGATGTTCTACATATTCATTCCTTGGTTTGTACTAGTTAGATAGTGATTTTTAGCAACTGCACCTTTGGGGGTTTGTACTTATCGAACTTATTGAAGAAGTTTACTGAATGCAGAGGTTGTTTCGATGTATGCGAGGATGACATTGCTGCTGATAGTCCAAGTTCGAGAGATTCTGTTCATTCAGATTCTGAACTGCAAAGTGAACAACAGTCAATATCATTGACAACTCCCATGGATCGAGAATCAGGAAGAGATGATGCTGAGGATTCTGGTCAAAATGGCTTGTCTTCAAACTCTCTCAGTGCAGAGCGTAAAAGGTTTTTCAGTGGCTCGCTCCTACAGGATAATGTTTTCTCTACCAAAAAGTTTATTGGTGATGGAGAAAGGTATTTTCTGTGGTTTGTGAGATCCATAATAAAACTTTTACTGGTTCTTGCTTTTAATTGAAAATAAATTTTTCTAAACATGTTTGTAATATTGTAATCTGGTTTTGATTTGCAATCAGGGAATATCTGCAACCAAGATATCCAGCTGAACGAAATTATAGTGGTCCACTGCAGCATCGTCAAAAGAAAGACTTTAGTAATTCTACAGTTGGTAATGCATCCAATTGCTACATTATATTCTATAGTTTCTCGTATCATACATTCACGTCCTGAATGTATTGAAATGTGCGTTTTAGGGGAGGAAGCATCAGAAGGTGCAGTGATTGAACGCAGAGGACGTTTTAAAGTCACTTCTGCAGATCAGAGTCCAAAGGTAACCATAAAGTTTTTATTTTTTGTTTTGTAAATGAACTAGAACCTATAAATTTATAATTAGGGCCACTTAAAGTAAACTTCATGGCTTATATAATCCAATTAGAAGATGACATAAACTACGGTTAAGCTTCAAATTATGTTGTCACTATAAAAGTATGTTGTAGACATCAATCTATATAATTAGCATAGTACATGATGTAATCGAGCGAATTCCAAATCCTTATAGTACAACAGATGGATTCCAGGATTTTTTTTTTTTTGATATTGAAAATATTATTTTCTTCTACGAATCTTGGCCTAATGATGTTCTACTCAAAACTAATACCTATGTGGATTTAGCTCTATTTTTTGTAGGCAATGACTTATTAACCTGCTTTCCTCTATCTTATTCAGGGCCCTCCGACAAACTGCTCTAACTCAACTTTCGGTGGTTCCGCAAGCCAAACAATTCCAAGCCTTCCTGCTGCTATAGTTATCCAATCATTGCAAGCCATAGTTCAGCAGAACAATATGCAAAGAGTAAGAGTTCTGCACAAATCTCTCATATCCTTCTCAATCATCTCTTGCTCATTTTGTCTTCTTGTCTTGTCAGGAAGAGATAATTAGATTGATGAAGTTTGTGGAACAAGCCTCAGGTATTGACGTGTGTACTTTTAGCTTTTTATATACGTTAATTTTGGATCTAGCTAATATCTTTGATATTTTTTTTATTCTTTGCCTCAAACTAGTATCTCACATGCTATTTTCCTGTGTGCAGGCAATGGTATTGATTTTTCAGAGGTATGAATAAATTACATTAAACACATCAACTTTCTCCGGTCTGTTTGAATCAGAAATTGCACTCATATTTTCTCTATTTGGTTCTGAGGGGGTTTTATGAAGCTTTATCGTACAACTTTGCTGCTAATTCCTAAAAAAAAAAGTCCAAATCATATCATGTGGTTTACTTATTGCAGATAAACCCTAGTTCCATGAAGGAGCAAGAGTTACAAGCACAGGTGTTTCAAATGCAACAAAGGTATAAAACAGTACCTCTGTATAGATTTTTTACTTGTTTATTTAATGTCACACTCAGCTGAAATGTTTCAAAATGTCAGCATTGGAAGTTTGGTTGAAGAATTACAGAGACTGAAGACTAAAAATTTTCAGGTTTGTCTTCCATTTGTTGCAATTGTAAATTTGCTAGTGTTGTTCATGAACGGCGTCATTTATCTTTCATTCAGTTGCAGTTTTCTTGCTTTAGTTCATGGTTCACGGCCAAATCATTGCACTTTGTATAATTTTTGCCTCTGAATTAATTTTTAGCAGATGAGCTATTTATTACTTGAGATAATAATCTTTTATGGTTTGCAGATGGAAAGAAAAATAAATTTGATGCTAAAAAACGAAGACAGCATACGAGAGTGATTGACTGATGAGTCTCAGGAAAATGAGCATGGCAATGGCGTACCATAAGTTATTATATTATTTCTTCTGAATCAATTTTCTTCCGCAGCTTTTCTATTTTTGTCCTTATATTTGCTGCAATCTCCTATTTGAGACGAGCTTCTGCATATTCGAGGTATAATGTCCTGGATAACTGGGGTTATATGTTGTGTGTACCGTGTGTGAATGAATCGATTCTTAGAGAGCTCAAGTATTCAAGATATGTTGTGGTGTATTTATAATTATCCATGTATACATACGCCTCACATGGATCCCATCACTGGGTGGTGGTGACTGGGAATACAAAGTAGAGCTCCTAAGAATGATCCTATATTAAACGTAAGCAGTTGAAAAATAGGCAGGTGACCAGTTTCGAGTTTGCTATTTCGGTGCCAACGGTGTTGTGTATTTATAATTCGAAGGTTCAATGTTGTAATTAATTAATTTTATATACTTGTTATTTCTCAAATGTCCAAAAAATACTTTTGTGGCAATGTTGAATGCTTTATAGGCTTACTGAAGCCGAGTATATGATAGATTCAGGAATCACATAATAGTTTTTACCTTTTTCCTTTGGCTAAAAAGCTACAAATACCATTGATGAAAGCATAGGAGATTGGCCAGCGAGGATTTGGTTACACAAAAACAGAATCTTGCGTGGATTTATGTTGATTGCTGTGAATGCAACGAAATAAAAACATTAATATATAAACAAATCAACCAAATCTTTGTACAAATCTTGTGTTCGTTACCAATTCCCGCGTGAATCATTTCTACCTAGTATTTTATATGTTATGAACTTCAATATAACTTAACATTTTCTACCTAGTACAGTTTATGTTATGAACTTGAAGCATCGAGGGTCTCGGCTTACTTGCACCAAATAAGTGCACCATTCAGATGAACACATTAGCAAAACCGATATTTCTAGCATGCAGTGCTCTGGATAAATTGAAGAAAAACCAGAGAATATCAAACCCACAGCTCAACTCATATATGCTGCAGCTTCAACCATGGTTACTAATTTGTATAACACTTACAGTCCGCGTATAAAAATGGAGCACACAAGCCAAGTCCATGTTTCACATTTGACGACTTAACATGTTTAAGTTTACTGAAACAGGCAAATTTTCCAGAAATCAGAATAGCTGCAATGTGCGGCAATCATATTAAGATACCTCAGAGAGTTTCTCAACCACAGCAGAAACAATGGCTTTCAATGTTCCCTGCATGGGGGAAAAAAGGTTAAATTGTTCTCTAAGTTGACTTCACTTTACAGATGAAATTTTTCTTAAGAGAAGTTCTATAAGAGTACCATTGAGTGATCTCTGAGACCAAGAGACAATACTAATGCTTTTGATGATCCGGAGTTGCTGCAGATATAGCCCAAAAGGTTTATAGATGTTGAGTTTGTCAAGAACAATTTAGGATGTATTAAAAATAAAAATGCCAAATACCTGATGCGTTCAATTAGTTGCCGAGCACAAGCGACTAGCATTGGCTGCACATTGTCAATGGGTAGATGAGTTTTTTTTCTTTTCTTTTTTTGATAGATGCATCAAAATTCATAGTGAGAAATTGATAGATTTGGTAATGGTAAGTGATATAGCATAACATCGTAGACGACCCAAGGTCGTAGATGGCCCAAGATCCTTCTACCTCGTATCATACGACCCTAGTATAATTACTTAGGCTTATTTACCAAAAAGTCCCTAATCTAATTATGCTTATTTGCATTACACTACCTAACCCGCGTGTTTTTAACGGGTCAAACCCGATGTAGCCCTAACCCGGGCAATCTGGTACGTACATTCTGGGGACACGTGTAGACCATCCCGCTGATTCCGCATTCGTCCGTACATTGGGTACTATGCCTATAAATAGTGCCATTTATTATTAAGAAAAGGACTTTTGACTTACTGAATAGTACCTCGAGAGTACACAGTACGATCTGACAGTACGTTCCCATTATTCTATAAACCGAGTTAAGAACCTCGTATATGACCTTAAATACAACCTTGAACTACGTTTAGACTTGATCCTAATAGAAAGGTACGTAGGTAGCTCAGTACGTCTGAGTGCAGTCTATAACCATTATACGACCCTCCTAGGTCTTATTCGAGCCTCGGCTTGATTTGGCCCGTAAGTATTTTACGAGTTATATCAGTAAGTAAATACTGAATAACACTATGATGTGAATCACAATCGAAAGGTAGTTGTAGGTAAACCCATCGAGGTTTATCACGGGGGTGGCAAGAAGAAGACTTAGTAGAGAAGATTTTAGTTCCTTATTTTATCTTTTGCACATCTTTTTCTTTTTCAGAGTTCTAGTTCGTTTAACTCTTTGGTTTCTTTCCTTTTTCTTCTTTCAGTTAGCTTTATCAGGTCTTCTAGTTATCTTAGTTAACTAGCTCTTTAAGTATTGAAGTCCTGTAAGAGACATTAGTCTCAGCTACATCCAATATGGAATAAGAATTTCTTTCGGGTTTTATACTTGGGTAATTTTCTTTGAGGAAATTGTAAATTTGTTTTTATCAAATTACCTCATCTCTTTTGCCAAATACCACAGCCACATTGAAAGTTGGATCAACTGAAACACTTTCCTCTTTCCTGACAACAATAATTCGATCATCAAAGGTCTCATTCATACCTATAGCGATTAAGACAAGAAATTCATATACATACAAATAAATCGAACTTCTTAAATCCATCATTAGATGGCAAATCATCAACCAATACCCAGAATTGTCACATAGCATGAGTTGCTTTGTTTCCTAATCAAGAGAGAATTAAAAGAAACAAAAAGAACTTGCGAAGAGTGAAGACTAATCTAAGGGGAGAACTTAAATTGGAAGTCCTTAAAATAACTTAGAGTAAGTACAGAGAGTTCACAGGCTCTGTATACTAACAATTAGGGCTTCTAAACTAACAAGCGCAACCACGATAATTAGAATACACATACATACCTATATAGATGGTTTACCAAAGTATTAACTGGATTAAACACTTAAATCATAATAGTATAACAGGACCGAAAAAGGCAGTAGAACATTTGATTATAAATATAGGCAGTTAGATGGATATTAAAAATATTTGCAACATATGTAGCTAAGTATCAATTTAGCCAAAAAACTTCAAAAGATCATACCAAACCTCAAATTGTACAGTAGTGTAATATAATCTGATTTCAGCATTTCTTTCTCGGTTCACTAGCCAACTTAATTTACACTAAACAAAATTTTCTGGTGGAGAGGCTTGGGGTATAATTGTGGTGGAGGTAGTGGTTGTGTTATTGATAACGAGGCTAGAACCATAATCACTATTATCAATTTACCCTTGGTGATTATTACACCAACAGATTATGGATGGTACAATCTCAAAATGCTCGTATTCATCTATATAGCCAACTCTAATGCAAGACTATGTCACTAGTTAGTACACATGAATACTTGAATAGGTAGAAGTAAGAAGTCCAACGAAATGCTAACATGAGTTCCAGCTTCTTTGAATCAACATTACCTCTAGGAAACGGTACGAGTAAAAGCTAACTACGCATAGAACAGAAGAATCGAACTCGTAACAGTTGATGTACATAAATTCATGATACAACTTCAAGTAATGCACATGGTATCAAACCTTAAGAGATGAACAAATGTGCCTCCTCAGCTAAAACGAAAAACCACTTGTTTTTCTATGAGGTTCAAATTCAACTAAGCAGCTGCTAACATCAAAATACTTAATATAATCCGGTATATGTATAATTTATACACACCTGGCGTGCATTATTGTCCCCATGCTTCCAATCTGAGTTGCGATAACCTGGAATAAATCTATAATACTGAGACTGATATAAATTAAAGTTGCAAAGCCAAAAAAACGAAAAAAAAAAGATAAACTCACGAGAAAATGATCTTCGTAGCTGCTTATGATGATATCCGTCTGATTCCCCTGCCATAACAAGAGATATAACAGTAAACTCGTCATGCAAATTGGAGACAAACAAACTGAAATCACGATTTACTGAAACAAAAATGATTACATCGAGATCAATTCGTACTGAATAACTTCAATTGAAAAAAATTAAGCTCGATAATTTACAAAAAAATACATCGAGCATTGCACATCAAAAAGTTCAGCAATTATACAATCAGATAAACGATAAAGCAGAAGAAACATAACTCGCCTTGATATCCAAGCAGATCGTGGTGTGGCGAACGGGGAAAACAGGATCTGATATCTCCATTTTACCTTGTAAATTGTAATTTCGAAGTTTTTAGGTTTTGTTTTGGGGATTTTTATAAAACCTCAGGAAGTGAGAAGGTTCTCTTAAACTGCGTTTGGAGGGAAAAGATTTACAATCATATAAATAAAAAGAGTGTTAATTTTAGAAAAGACGATAAAATAAGAAGAATTTCCTTAGGGTGTGTTTGGATCGAGTGATTTGAAATTCATTAATTTCAAATTTATCGACAAATCCATTTAAGTTCGTTTGGATGATGATGGATTTTTCAAATCCCTCGCCATTCATTTTAAGCTCTTTTTTCCACAATTACGGTGGATTTCAAATGACACCATTTTAGGTATCATTTGAAATCCTTCCTCCAAATCTACTCCTCAAATCCAAATCCCTCGATCCAAACGCACCGTTAAGGTTTCTTGCGCTAAAATTCAGGGGGTTATGAAGAATGGATAAAGTTGACTGTTAAATAGATTTGATTTCCTTAAATTTGTCCAAAAATATCAATCACATTATGCACTTTATTTACTAGTTATTGGATATGACACTTTATTTTATTAGCTGGGAAATCATAATAATCGTTGGATCTAATTATACTAGATCAACGGCTTATGTTTTTTAGACAAAGAAAAAATTGATTGTCAAGACTGATATATAAGATAATTCGAATAAGGATGTTGATATAGAAGATATTTCGAATAATGTTGTTTAATAGGGTTCTTATTTGGTTTAACCAATTGTCCGGTATATTATTAGGTTTTGAGAGGAGGCCGAAGAACCAAGGCTATGTTTGTTTATATTTTTGAGTAAAAAATTTAAAATTTTCTCGGGAATTGCGTACTACCGAAATTCGTATGAAAATATTAGATGTATGTTTACGTTTTTAAAAATAGGTTGAAAGTTGTAAATATGTCAAATCAATATTGATACGTTGATTGATGATGTGTAGAATGATTGTTATAGTTATATACATAATGATTATGTGAATAAAAAATAATAAAATATAAATTAAAAAATTGTAAAGTATGAAAGAGAAAGAGAAATAATTATTATAATAAATGATTTGATTGTTGGATGTCTGAAATGATGTATATTAATATGATTGATAGGTAATTATATAGGGGATTGAAAATTTAGAATTGAGAAAATGTAAATTTGGATGAGATTTTGGTTTGTTAAGATTATTTTGAACTGCATAGAGCAAAATTGGCTCGAAGCAAAATTACCTTGAGGTTAAATATTCCCTCAACGTATTTTTCTTAAAGCCAATTGCCTAAAGGAAAACCTGGTCAGGCCCATTAATGAGCCTAAGCCAGGCCTTAATATATTTGAAAAGATATTTAATGTGTGTATAAAATAAGCGGGATATATATAAATATATTGTTTCAAAAATGAGATATATACGTTATGTATATATATATGTGTAAAAAAGTATTGAGGTGGAAAATATTGCACTATTGACATAAGTTCGTATATTTTGCTCTACTAATAACACAAGTTCTATTCCTTAAAGATTTGTGATAGAAGAAAGTAGAAACATGCGGAAAATGTGACCATATAATGAGCAAACCAATTTCGTTTTTTATTCCTTATATATGGATGATTGATACGTGTAATTCACATATTTACTTATCCATCTTCTATATTTTGAAATGGAACATGAAACCTGGATCGAATAGAAAATCTTATCTAAGAGGACATAAAATAATAAGAGTAGTTCAGTAATTAGAAAAATAAAAAATGAGGAATACATAATTTAACTATTATTAGATTACATAATATAAATATATAATGGATTGGATGAAAAGTCTTGAGCATTTCACCCGATGAGACTTGAGCCCATGGCCCACCATACTTTCTATATATATATATAATATATATATCTATTAATATATATATAGGAGGGCTGTCGGTTACTTTTGTTGACCTTCCAAAACAACCTAAAAATTAAATTCTAATTTTTCGGTAATTTTAAATTAATATAATAATCAATAATATTATTAACCACTCCCTCCATCAAATTTCATAATAGTTATCTTTTAAAATTTGAAAATAAAACCACCCAAAAAAATCCCCATTAACCCTCACAATCTCAACTTCTATGCATAATCAACGAATTTCTATAAAAAAATTCAAATTACAAAAGAAATTACTCTCATGCAAAACTGATGGAAATTGGAAAGATAAGGCCATTTTGAAGGCAACTTTTGATTTTCAATATTCAAGAGAAAGTGGAAAACCACTTCATGAAATGGAGTACTCTATGAAAAGAAGAGATCCATCAACAATGACCCACACATCCATTCCAAAATTTTTATGGTAAAAAATATTTTACTTTCTGATTATTGATGATATTTTTATTATTGATGTTTTTTGTGATATTTATTCTTATGTTGATTTCTCTATTATGATTGATAATATAATTGATTATTTGAGTTCATTATTCTTTTTGATTATGTTTTCTGATATTTGACATAGATATTTTCTTTTTATTTAAATCAATTCTATAAATTCAATCATAACAATGGTTTTTTCATTTTTTTTTAAATTATAATTGTTTGATTCAAATGCACTCTATTAATAATTAACCATCTCTTTACACATATGAAGTCATCTTCAATGGAAATGGCAAATTACGATAAAATTGTTTTTGGTTTTGCTCTTTATTAGTGGATATGTTTCACTAATGATCAATTTACTTCAATTAAAAATGCAGAAATGGAGGTTTGAACTTTGAAGGGGGAACTTGAGAAGGTTGTAGAGAAGATAAAGCAATGGACTTGCTTTTTTAACTTTGTCTGGTATTTCTAAAATTGTACTTTTTTACATTGTGGTAGTATATGTTAAAAGGTAATTATTGCTTTTTTACTTTGTCCATTATTTCTAAAATTATACTTTCAATTACTATTTACGTAATATTATTAACATTTAATATAACTAATAAATTAATAATTTTATATTTATTTTCATTATTTTACATGAATAACTTCCCACTATATCAACTTCTTTCGGCTTACGTGAATAAATTATCCCACAATTATCCGCTATTTCAAATCCTATGAAGGTATAAGTGTTGAATATTTTTTTATTAAAATTGGGTGGAGAACTTTAGAAGTAACATTTCGAATTATTCAACTTTAGAAGTAATATTTCAGGGAGTTGTATGGATGCGGGGGGAAGTTTTTAAAAATCTATCTTCTACAAGAGGAACTTCAGCGATGATTTGGGCCAGCGACGTGGAGCAATGCTCATGCGATTGAAATCCGAATGTTTTTGAGCAGATCAATTGATGATTTTGATTTGGGAAGAGAGTCCAATCAAGTTGAAGATCTTTGATTATTATTGGTTGTTGTCATACAGTTGTGCCACTGTATCATCAGTGATCATGTAATTATTATATAAAATTGAGAAAAAAAATCAATTACTGTAAATCTATGTAAAAGAACGAGAATTAGTATTGACATGGTTAATCATAACAAGTTGTATAAATATGAAAGATAGGTTTTATATGTTCATTCTTTTCAAATAATCACTTTTTGATTACATATTCATCTATTCCAGGAATTGTAGTGGATGTCCAAGAGCAGTTGAAGTGGATGAGAAGGAGCATAGAGTTGAAGTAGATGAGACTTGAAGAATGATTAGGTAATGTAATTTGTCTCCTTTTTTAATTTTTGACTTTGGGTTTAAAATGAGTATTTCTTTTAATAACACACGTGTTACTGAATTTTATGGTTTTTATGAATTTCCTCGAAAATCTTATCAAATTCACGGTTGTGATAGCCAAATAAATTTTTCTTCCAATTTTGAGTTTTTAAATTAGTAAGAATAATATTTGTTGGCAAAAACAAAACCTGTTGTAGTCAACTTTTTTATTTTTATTTTATTTGATTATGGATGCATATTTAGTGTTACTAATTCCTTAATTAGAGAAGTTTTTTGTTACTATTAGTTTGCATTTTACATTGGGATAGCCAAATAAATTAGTGTTATTAATTTCTTATTCTCTATATTTGGTAGGATAGTTTTTGAAAAAGAGGATTATGTTCTCTACAACTTCACAATGATTGTTTTGAGTTTTAATACAATATATTAGATGCTTAAATTATTTTAATATATTTGTGATCTTACTATTTAATTTATTAAATAATTATAATGTCTTTTTGTTAATTTCATGTATATATGAATATTTTGGATTGCAAATATTAGCAATAATAATGTATTCCATTATTTTGGCATTTACAATCCACGTTTCAATTTTATGATAAAAGAATACAACCCATCAAATCTTTTAAAATTTACTTAACCTTTTGTAATTTATTTTTTATTCAACTTAGGCCCGTGCGTAGCATGGGTTACACGCTAGTATCTTTTAATCAATAACAATCCGTTATTATTTAGTTTTAATCAAGATTTTTCAAGTTTGAAAAGTATTATTATTATTCAAATTCTGGAAATGGTTGATTCTATAGATACGTAGAAAGCTTGACATTCTCTAGTGTTTCAAATAATTTGATCATATGTACATACATACATATGAAAAATCCACCATCAAATTTAATCATCCTGAGAACCCTAGGTCCCACAATAGCCTCGAAGTAACTCAGTATGATCCTCCATAGAGCCACAGTGGTAATAGGGCGGGTTCGGGGCGGGTAATGTATGTTGGACCCGAGATCCGCCCCCGTCAGAATTTTTAGGACCCGGACCCGCCCCGGATCCGGTAATACCCGGTCCCGCCCTAACCCGGTGGGTACCCGGCGAGTACGGATCCTACCCGATGGACCCGGTCAAAATTTGACTTTTTCTAATTTTTTTATCACAAATATACTTAAAACTAATATAAATAATACAAAACCAATATAAACTAAAATACATCAAAAAAAAAAAAACATTCAACACACTTAAGTCATTCACAAATCACAATAAGGCAAATCAAAATAGGTAAAATAATTCAAGTTTACTCAAGTCCATATTTGAAAACAAATCACGTCTCAATAATAATTTCTTCATATTCCTCTTCATCTAAAATTTTATATTATTATATTAATTTTTTTATTTTATAATTTTATTATATTATAATTAAAAAATATAAAATATATAAATTACATGTTAACGGGGCGAGTCTGGATCCGGTCCGGGATGGGTATATGTTGGACCCGTACCCTCCCCGGACCCGGCCAGGTCTTGATTTTTGATACCCAGCCCCGGATCCAGCTCCATTTTTTTGGACCCGACCCAATCCCACCCCATCAAAATGGGTCCAATACAAATATTTAAATTATCTGATGCCATTGTCATCCCTAGCCACAGACTAAATTCCATGGGCAGGTAGACAAAAGGTGTGAAAAATTCCACGTGGCTCGTTAAGATGCACACCTAAGCGATCCTACGGCTGTTGACGGGTCATTGTAATGACCACACTCCCCAGCTACCACCAACACACGTGCACCTGCAGTTCAACACACGTGATAACTCACATTTTGGTCACCTTTCAGCTGCTCAGCTTTTGAGCCAAGCCGACACATGTGCCCACTAAACTATTATATATCACATGTGAAGTTGTGAACATTACTATTATCTATTGTTTAATAAAGCACATTGCTGCTATACATTATGATACTGTATAATTAGCCGACTATGACAAATGGGGTACATAATTGAAAGGATTAGAATAAGTGATATGTCATTGTCTAACCTAAAATTATGAAATATTAATATTATCACGAGAGAGTAATATATGCTTTAATATTCTCTCTAAATAGTTTAATGTTTATTAATGAACTTATTTATTATAGATAGTAATAGACATATTTGAACCAATACACGTTTTTAGAGTTTTAGACTAGATCATTGAGCTTCAATTCTAATTATCTGACATTACATTCTAGAATATGTAAATTATTTAGCATACAGAACTATCACAATCAGTCAATCATGTATAAATTTGCAATACGAATAATTTCTTTATTTTTGCCTTTTAAGGATTAAAATACAAAATTGCACTCCACGATCTGATACTCCCTCTCGAGCTTTCTAAGGTAAACAAATGGTAACTCATCAAAAATCCTTTGGTTATAAAAGGATTATTTTGTTCTTTCAAAAAAGATTACGATGTGACAGGGGTGAATTTATATTTAAATTTAAAAAAAAAATAGAATATTAACTTTGACAGCCATTCTAAAAGCCAAGCCAAGCTAAGCTAAGCCAAGCCAAGGCAAGCCAAGCCACTGACAACTTATCAAACAAGCGTAAAAGCGGAGGCGCGTAGTACATGATGCCCGCTTACTTCTCCAACCAAACTTTCTCTCTCCTCTATAATTTATTTGCACACCATTTTTATCATTACTACTTATTCAAAGCTCAAAGCTCTTAACAACAGCTCGTTCCAGTTACTGTAAAAGCTGCAATGGGGATTTTGAGATTCGAGGATACTCAGAAGGTGGAGATCGAGGAGTTCCAAAGGATGCTGCTATCGTGCGCCGCGGTGCACAGGCGTAAGGATGAAGAGGAATTCAGGGGCGAAGAAAATGCGTTGCCTGCCGCAAACGGCGACGTATTGGACAGGCTTGTTTGTGTTACCAGCGGCGTATCTTACCTCGGGATCGCTATTGTGAACCAGCTCCTGGTCAGCGGTTACTCTGTGCGCATCATCGTTGATAATCAAGGTACGTTTGTAGGACTTTTCTGCTTCAATTACTGGTTCGTGCTGTGCATTGTCGTTTTAAACTTGTAATTATTTCGTAAATTGACTGTAGAAATTCAGATTGAACTTGATTTTAGGATACAAAATAGCTGAATTTGTGAGCTATTGTATTTTTATATTTTTTTCGACTACCAATTTAGCTTCATCGTTTTATGGTATAATTGCCATATTAGTCCTAAAGGATAGCAGTTAGGATCATCTATTCCAAAATGGTATTCCATCTTCTATTCCGTTAGATCTTTGACATTTGTAATTTCAATTAATCCTTGTTTGGCTTGTATTTTTTTTTTTATTTACTTAACCATAATTAAAGAAGAGATAAATTAGGAAACACAAAAATTGGTCCAAAGTCATACATTTTGTCATAATTTTAATCTCAGCCATTAGAAACTGATCGGAATATTGCATGTGGTGACTTAATCAACGGTTTTAGTTCGTTTTCAATGGGTGTGACTAAAAATGTAGAAATATGCATCTATGAAACCAATTTGATTACTTTCTGTAATTGTCAATATATTGATTTGGTTTTGGGCGAGCAAGAAATGCAAAATTTAGGAACAAAAATATTTTCACTAATCGAATAACATTAGTTACTATTGCAGTTGGCACATTCCCATGGTCAAAATTTCAACGAAATATTTTGACTATGGATATAGAATATAATGTAAGTTGCTATTGCAGTTCATACTTTTCAATGATCAAAAGTTATTTTCTTTGATTTGAAAGGATCAATTCATCCTCCAGGTTGCCTTATGAATTATTTTTAATTTCGACCATAGAATTGCCTTTATTTAATCCCTGATAGTAATAGTCAACATGAGTTGTTTATTGTTCTAAGTTCTAACTATATTATAATGGTATACTTTTGCAACTGATATATAAGCTGTCAAATCATATAATATTATATAGCCACTGTGAATAGATATCTTAGCAGCCTTGATTTAATATTTGCCCCAATGGTTCCTATTGACGTGTTTGCCTCAAAGACCTTTTTTTTTTTAATTAAGAAAACTACATAAACTACTCTTGTTTCATGCTTTCTGAAATCTGGTTGTCTTTTTTCATTTATAATTGGTGGCAATTTGGGTCCATACATATATTTCGACTCAAACCTAATTAGGTATTCAATGGGTTGGGTCCTAACATTTTAGCATTATAGTTCCAATTGGGTTGGCTTTTAATAATATTTGGTTCCAACTTCCAATTGGGGTCTATTTTCAATTTGAGTTAATAATCTACATTTTGACTTTACAACAACCTCTTACATCACTATGATTCATAATGAGTCCTTGTTGGGTCCATTTTGGATTCTTATTGGGTTCACTTTGGGTCCTTATTGGGTCCAACTATAATGAATATTTTTTGGCATTGGACCCAATTGGACCCAACCCACTTTGAGCCTAACCCAAATGGATCCAACCCAAACCCAACCCATTCAACCCAGTTGCCACCCCTAATTGTTTAGTGGGCCTGTTCGAATTTTAACAGTATGGATTTGGAAATGCAGAGGATGTCGAAAAGCTGAGAGAAATGGAAATTTCTGGTGAAATGAGACTTAACAGCAGCATTGTTGAAGTAGCCATGGCCAAACTCAATGATGTTGAAAGCCTGACTGAGGCATTCAATGGTTGCCGTGGCGTCTTTCATACAGCGGCCTTTGTGGACCCCGCTGGATTATCGGGTTACACTGTGAGTGTTTTAAAAAAAAAAAACTTTTTCATGCTTTATTTCTGAATACAAAAACTTGTTGCTCGAGTTTTGTTATACGACTATTCCTATAAATGTATTAAATGTGACTATTAATTCCCCTATCTATGTTGATTTGAACTAGATATATATTCACAAGTCTAAGATAATGAAAGATATTGAGGTTGGTTTAAGACAATTACTGTACTATTGGACTAGACTTTCTTATCTCTATAATTAACACCAAGTCCATCTAATCATTTCATTATGATTCTAGTTATCTAGTAGTTGATAGATTCGTTAGCGACCTATTATATTTAGTCTTATTTTATTTTATGTAGGCCCCAAAGATAGGTGGTTCATAACAAGATGATACATGAAGCAACTCTATGTATTGTATATGTCTTATGTTATTAGCATTAGCATTAGCATCAGCATCAGATGACCTTGTTGATGCTATATTGCTTCACCATGTAAATGTCAGCATAATAATACCACAAAGATACTCTACAAACATACTAGGAAACAACTTGAAACGCACAAATTGTTTCGTATTTAGGAGTTTAAACATCTGTAATTGACAATCTTCCTTGTCAGTATTAACTTTATAGCAGTAAAATTTCTTACTAAAACCCCAATAAAACTAAAAAATCATATCTTCTCATATGGACTATAATGTCACTCAATATCACTCCTTTTATTTATTTAACTCACTCACAAAATCTATCGTTCTACAGAAAACCATGGCTGATATCGAAGTGAACGCCAGCAAGAACGTCATAAAGGCATGTGGAGTTTCATCTTCTGTTAGATACTGCGTGCTCACATCCTCACTCGTCACCTGTATTTGGCAAGATACCTCTCTTGACGAAATTCCCCCTCTAATCGACCACAAATGCTGGAGTGACGAATCTGTCTGCATAAACAAAAAGGTACACATAATTGTATGTTAAACAAAATCATGCAATAATTCTACAACCTTAATTTACACATAATCTTGTCCTTAAATATCGACAGCTCTGGTATGCTCTGGGCAAGCTTAGGGCCGAAAAGGCTGCATGGGAAATCGCAAAAGATAATTATTTGAAGCTATCCACCATCTGCCCGGGGCTCATAACGGGCCCCTATTATTGCCAAAGAAGTTCAACTTCGACTATTGCGTATCTTAAAGGGGTTCAAGAAATGTACACAAATGGATTGCTGGCAACTGTTGATATAGACCGATTAGCTAAGGCCCATGTTTGTGTTTATGAGGAGATGAAGAAGAAGAGATCTGGGCGGTACATTTGCTTTGATCAAGTAATCAACGGACAGGATGAGATTCAAAAGCTGGCTCGTGAAACGGGCATAAGTTTGAGCTCGATAGTATGGGGTGCTTCATGCAGTAACGGGTCTCGATATGAATTGTCGAATAAAAAACTTGTTCAACTCATGTCGAGAACATCAAGATGTATTGAATGATGTGATAGGGATTTGTGGGAATCAAATTTTGTTCTTGATTATTTAGTGTGGGTTCTTGGTTTATACGTGTGAGTGGCTTTTAGCAGTGATTGATGATAATATGGGGTATAATTTTTATGTACTAGTTAGTCACAAAAACTTTTATGTGGTCGTGTTGTCAGAGTATATATATATATATATATATATAGGATTTGATTTTGCAAAACATAAATAAATGCCCAGAATATAAACTTTAACTTAAAAAGAATTGACTAATGAGATGAAAGACATTTTCCAGGTTACAAATGCTGATACATATAACGAAGATATAATACTATTCGAACTGAAGTTTAGAGTTTCTACTTACTAAAGTGTAGATTTCAAGTGATACATCGATTGACATTTTACATATTTTCTATATTTAAGGATTATTATAATATATCGTATAGAAGATATTAATCTGAATTAAATTATTAATATATAACATTATTTTGTCCAGGTGTAAATGTTGTAATGTATTTGTATAGATGTGTTTTGTGTTATAAATAGTGCAAAGCCCAACATTTCATTACGGACTTGAGACCCACGTAACATGGATATAAATGAAACTCCCATTCACAAGAAACTATGCGCCGTGCGCCTGTCGATTGGGCTTTGATACCAAAAACGTGGGGTATCCTTATAATTTTCCAATGCCAATTATTGAAAGAAAAAAATATATTTATTTTAATGATTATAGTAAAGTTTTGCTAGATTTTAGCGAACCAAAAAAGTATATTTATTTTAATGATTATAGTAAAAAAATTATAATTAGAGTTAACAATTAAATTAAACTATTCCGCTTTTATGTAATAGCCTGTAAATCACAAATTTGTTCAGTTAAGTTTAGTAATATATTAAACCAAACCAAACTTAAACAACTTTTTTATGTTCGATAAATCTTGAAAATCCATTCGAACTCGGATCGATTTGTAAAAAATAATAAAAATATGTACAAAATAATCAAACTATTCGAGCTCGACTTTTGCTACACATGATTAAATCTCATTTGAGTCAAATAAAAAAAGTTAAACACAATTTTCAAAACTAATTCAAATAAATTTGAGCAATTATTCATTATAACTTATAAGTGAACTATTTTGACATTAGCTTTATGATAAGTTATATTGGTCAATTTAATTTAAACAATAATTTTCAACCCATCTTACTCAAGCTCACGTTCGTAAGTCCTCTACCACCTAAAGAAAAATTAGATTGTAAATAATATATTTTTTATAATAAAAAATAAGAAATTGTGGGACCAGGGACATTTTCCTTGTTTGGCTGACACATGAAACGTGTAATTGAATAGTATAAATCAATTATTAAATTATAACTCTCGTAAATAGCCATGAATCATGGTCTAAGACTCCATATAGTAATATATTAATCCTTTTCTCTATATGACATATACCTATATACTCTATTTTAATAATAATTATTCATATTTAATTTAAAAGAAAAAAGATGCTTGGCTGTAGTCTAGATTTACAAATGATTTGAATATGATTTTCAAACATATACATATAATATATACATATAGATAGATACATACAGTCTAGGTTTGAGAGAATTAAAGCAGTTTGATCTGTTTCAAAAGCTGCTATTCATGCTAAAGATCCAAACATCTGGAGCTTTTCTAAATCAAGAGCTGTTCATCGCCAATCTCAAGACGCGAAATCGAACGTCAATCTGCAATTTATCTTCCAGGTATGTGTAAATTGAAATTGAAATTGAGATTGAGATTTGTTTTCATGCATAAATGGTGATGAAAAAACCTAATTACACGCAATTTTCATTCTTAGTTTTTGGATTCAATTACTGAAACAGAATCGTTTCTGTTACGATTTTGCTCATTGAAAGAGAAAATATCTGGAGATCAGTTTATCTTCCAGGTACCTGTAAATTGAAATTGAAATTTCATTTTTTCATGCATAAATGGTGATGAATAAACCTAATTACACGCAATTTTCATTCTTAGTTTTTGGATTCAATTACTGAAATAGAATTTTTTCTGTTACGATTTTGCTCATTGAAGTAATCCAGGAAAGAGAAAATATCTCGAGATCAGATTTAGTTTTTTTAAATCATTTCGATCGCTGTATGATTTCTGAATCTGAGAATTGAAAGTTTTTTTATGGATTTGAAAATTGAAATCATTGAAGTATATGAACTTTAATGATGTACGAATAATAAATTTACCTTTAGAATTGGACAATCAATTGATATTCGGAGCAAGTGTAGACTGCAGAGGCAATTGTTTGTTCATTTAAAGCTTGTTGTTGGTAGATTATATTGAATACCATTTGTTTCTGCAATGAGAGTACTTTTTCAGCTTCAGTTTCAGTTTTAAGTTTCAGCCATTAATGCTCATAAGCTGCATTTAGTAGTAGGCAATCATACCATCTTCTCCCACTTTACTAGGGTAATGCTTAAGAGATGGAGTTGGGTAATTATATGATAGAGTTTAACAGTTTGATATAGTATATATTTTGTGTTTATTTTATCATATAAGTATATATGTAACTACAAATAATATATCTTATTGTGTTAATAAGATAGATATCGAGATCAATAGACTTAAATACCATAAAATAGTAATAATTTTGAGTATTTGGTTTAATTTATATTAGGTTTGTAATGGACAAGAATTCCTAAGAATCACTTGTTAGTAGGTACATATGAAGTCAATTTCTCCAATCGTAAATGTGGATTGTGAATTTTATTGAAGAAAATTCTGATAACAATATTTTTTTAATTGAAATATAACTTTATGTTTATTAGCTAGAATTTCCTCCATTTATTTTATTTTTCTTTATTAAAACATTAGATTCAAACAAAACATAGAACAGAAGACAAAAGTCACAATCAACAGAAGATTTTCGTGGAATTAAAATTTCAGAAGATTTGTGCAGAGTTCAATGTATTTGATCGTGCACTCCATATGCTTTATGGGCTTTACAATAAATATCTCATTAAATAGAAAATATAGTAAAATATTCTTTTGTTTTTAGCTTTAATGTCTCGAAACTAATATTACAGAAAAGCTTTAAGAACCAATTCTTTTATGGCTATTTGACTTTTAGTTCTCCGATTACCAACACGCCTTTAAGATTCACTTTTTTTAGGAATTTATTTAATTAAAGGTGATTTTTATTTATTCGATAAGATAAGCTTCTTTTATAACGTATATATACCCTTCAGAAATCACACATTTTAACTTAAAACTTTAACTGAAAGATCTTTTGTTGAAGAGTGCACAAATTAAAGCTGCTTTTTTGGTTTTGACTTTTAGACCAGTCTAAATTGAGTTACCTGCATAAATTCTCACTTCAGGACCGACAAAAGATCAAATAAACATTGGCAGGAGTCGAAAATGAACATGATTGCATGAACACCTTTCGGCACATCTAAATTAAATTTAAAAATGTGTAATAATTTTTGTTTTTATAAAAAGATAAATTACAAGAAAATGGCAATTTATTTTTTATTTTATTCTTCGCGTCTGAAGATAGTCAGTTTCAAATTCTGAATTAGTATAGAGTTATGAATTTTTTAAAATATATTCGTAATAAAATTTAATTGTTGATTTTGTCTTGATGTCAGGTCCTAAGTGAGCCTAAGAAGTATAAAAATTGAATCTGAAGAACTGGCCAGCCCAGCATGGAATATAAAAACACAAGGCAAGATTAAATCTAGGTAACACCCCATGTGCAATCTCCATGCTCTCTTTGGACGTTATATTTATTTTATTCCATCTTTTTTCTCTATTTTTTCAGTTCAAAATATTGGAAAAAAGTAATTTAAGAAATATACAGATCTTGAATTATAGCATGAATATTGAATACATAATATTAAGTATGAACTAGGATCTTAGGTAGTACAACGACTTGAATGTTTCGATTCCTAATTGATCGACTTTATGTGCCATTGAGACGTTAGGTCATGTTTGTTTATTTTTTTGATAAGATTTTGACTTTTTTCAAAAATATATACTATGTTTATTTTTATGAGAATGGTGTAAGATTTAATGCGTTTGTTTATATTTTTAACATATTGTTGAAAATGATAAAATGTGTCGAATTAAGACGAATGGTTAATTCTATGGTGAATTTTTCAATTAATTGTTTTATTTAATATATAAGTTATATAGTATAAAGAAGAGAAAAGCATTTGTTAGAATAAATAATAATTTATTAGTGACTTTGAGAAGTGAAAGAAGTGGTGGCTAATAGATGATGAAAAAAGGTTGGTGGTATGAATTTTTAAAATATTATTCAAAAAACATAAAAATAAAATTTAAAAACATTAACAAAAGTTTGTTTTTGTATAACCGAAGAAATGAATATTTAAAATTAAATCTATTTTCGGTTTCTTATGTAATCATAATTTTAAAATAATAACAAATTGCTAGTGATTTTTAATTATTTATGTAGTCTCTTAACTCCACCAGAAGCCGTTTGAGTTCTCAATTAATATATAATGTTTATAATATTTGACACTTTTTAAAACTTAGGGAAGTGCTTGAGATTCTCATCTTGCTAAGTTTGCGGAATAATTTAAATAATATCTTGATTAGCTCAAGATCTTATTAATTTCTGTGTGATTAATAATTCAATATTCATATCTCTCCCTCGAGAAAGGATAAAATTAAAGCTGGCCAACTGGCCACAATTTTCTAATATAAAAATTCCCATTAACCAAGTTACACCCTGTGAAGAACTTTTGCCCAAGTTAATTAATAAATCAAAATTTACATTTCCAAAAACACTTGTGCGCAGAATTAACTAATTATTTTCCTCGTAACACACAAAATTATGGGATCGAAAAAAGAGATAATTTTGATTAATACAAATGTACTTAATAATTATGCTAAATCTATCATAATTTCACATATTTTGGAGATTAAATAATTTTCACCATCTACTTTTATGTGAAAATCGTTTTTATCCAAATATAGAGTGTAAAACATCAATCTATTGTACTCCATATGACGAAAATTTACACATATGGTACACAAATTACTGACATTCGAATAGAAATAAATTTTTCACGAAATTAGGTGATGTCTAGTATGTATATATCTCACTATCAGGTCCCCTCATATTCCTCTTATGCAAAAGCTCATCTTTCATTTTTTAGGCCAAAATGTAACAACCCCACTATGTGGATCACCCTGAAACATATCATATTTAGCCATCCTCTTTTTCTCACATTTCTTGTCACTACATTTTTGTTTATTATTTTATTATTATATTCTTGGATTTTTTTTTTATTTAACCCCATTTTTCACCTCAAATTTCTGATTTATTTACCTTTCCATAAATATATGATAATAGATCATGTCTGTATTAGTATTATGGATCAATATTCAATATTGATTTCCATATGTCCATTTTGACAAGTAGAATTAAGGTTATATAATTATATAGAAATATTTTGTACACTAATATTTCACACTAAACATGCATTTTTAACGTGAAAAGACTACTCATAAGATCATTCATGAAGCTATTTAGGTATTTGATTAATTGATGTTACATGAAAAACAATAAAAGCAAAAGATTTGAAACTTATGTCACTAATTATTAAATGATTAAACTTTTGTCTAAAAATGAATCAGACAAAAGCCAAAAAAATTGAAGTGAGCCAACCAATTCACTTAACTATAATTAATAAACATCATACGTATTTAATATTTCTAAATAAGAATATCCTAAAAAGAATATTCTTAATTAAAATAAAAATTTAGATACCATATAATTAGTAGATATACCAATTCTATTTTTCCTCAAACATACAAAAGGTAATCTTATCCTCAGATATGTTCTGTTGCCGCCGAAGTGTCAATTAGCCAAAATAGGAAAATGCTTCAGTGTTAAATTTTTAAACTGAAAAATATTTCCTCAGTCTCAAATCTCTCAGGTAAGTCTACTTCCAGTCCTATGTCTACACACTAGTGAAATTTTTGTACTTGCGGTGTACCGCACGCGCTATTACACCGCGTGAGACTTTCCCCCTCCCCATTTTTTTTCTTTCAGGTAAAAATTTATTTCTCACAACACTAAATACATGGAACTTTGCACTTCTTTGGAATTATAAGAATAAATTGCATGGAAAATACGCCATATCTTGTACGTTAAAATAAAATAATTAATATTTATTTATATATTTCTACATAAATCGTGTTTTCATATTCAGAAATGGAGAAATTTCTCCACTATAATATAAGGAATTTGTAAGACATTTTTTATCTTATAACGAATAGTGTGTTTTGATTTTTTTCTCTCAGGCATTTGTGCCACATTGTGTAGCAACAAAATTAGCCAAATGGACGATCGGAACCCATCTCCAGCTTCATCTTCGTCGTCGAGCTCTATCCAAAGCCGGCGTCTCCGCCGCCACGTGGTGGAGGAAGACGGCGGAGACATGGTGGCGTGCACCGGAAAGTCGTGTCAGTCGTGCACCGCCGGCGCGATCGCCGACTGCGTGGCGGTGTGTTGCTGCCCGTGCGCGGTAGTGAACATCCTAGCGCTAGCGTTTTTCAAGTTACCGCTGGCGGTGGCGCGTAAGTGCATACGCGGCCGGAAAAAGAAGAGCCGGCGGAGGAAGATTGAAGAGAAAAAGAGGAAATGCGGTGGAGGGGACATAGACGGAATTTCTGAAAAGGGAAGGGCAGAAGATGGAAATGTATCGGAAATCGAATTGCCATCCCCTGGGATTGTTAGTGAAGAAGAGTTAAATGACAATTTTAGTGCTGAGGAAATTTGGTTCGAGCTTTATGAGGTTGGTCATATGGGGTTTGGTAGAGTTTCTTTCACCGGAATTTCTTTTCACAACAAGGGCAATTAAGGAAATTCACTTCTTCTTTTTCTTATCAAGGTGAAAAATCTTGAGAAAATAGATAGTTCTTCCTTGGTAAAGTAAAAATCTTCATTTTCCTTTTTTTTTGGGGGGGGGGCTTAAATGGGTGTGTGTTAATTTCCTATTTTACCCTTTGAGGCTTTGGGAAGTTGGATTGATAAAGAAATGAAGAATTTTTATCTCTCTTGTTCCACTTATTTGCAAATTGTATAGTTCATTTGCATTTTAGCAGATTTATTTTATGCTTCTCTTTTTTTCTTATTTACATTTAACGCAGGCATAAAAAAATGAGTAGAATTGTCGAAATATTTTGAAAAATAATTTTGACCTAACTTATAGTACACCAAAATATTTTTTAAAATGACATGTAGTGAAATGTTATTTTAAAATTTATAAATGCTCTATGAGTCATGTGTGTTGTACTTGTACGTCTCTAATTAATCATGAAATAATGGGCCATCTCTTATAGTTCATAATTATCTATTAACGATAAGCCAACGTATAAGTTATTAAGTTTAGATAAAAAGTATCTAATGTACTCACTCTTGATGGAAATTATGACAAGTTTGCAGTTAACCCTTTGTCACATTACCAGAAATTCATTCAATTCAATGTATCATAGTTAATATTCTGCCCACTACTTACATGCAACCCATAATTTTCAATTTTAATTGCACTTCAAATTAAAAAGAGTTTTATATGATATATAAGATATCTCATTTCTTGCATCTTGAATTGTGACTCAAATTCACATCTCATAATTATTCCCAAGGAAAGAGCCAAAAGCTGTCACATACAAAAGTCAAAAGCATCCCGATTATTCCCAAGGATTATTATTTTTAATTAGATATATAGGCCAATTTTTTATGCTCCTTTAGGGATCTTCAATTAAAAACGTCTTTATTTTATTTTATTTTGACTGTTCTTTGCTTTTTGTGGCTTAAGAATTAAGAGACCAAATCCCGCAAGCACAATATTTATATTATGACGCCATCTTTGGTCTTTTAGCGATCTTGAAAGCCACATTGAAAATCAGTTATTGTTCAGGTCAACTTCTTTGCGTATGTAAAAATATATATAATATTTATATATATATATATATATGTCACTGAAAATAAATATCCGAAACAGAAAGAATACCTACCAAGTACCAATCAACACGTATACAAAAAACAGTACAACAGCTCGAAGTGTTTATTTTAATTAATTAGTATTCATACGCAATTATGTGTTTGTGAAATGCTTAGTTGTCGCTCATTAATTTTTCAAGTGTATGTCGGCTAATCATTGAAAAGATAAGAGTTTTTTTTAAAAGTGGATATGGACTTATGTGCAATGGTATTTTAATTAAACATCTTCTTTTTTTAATTCCTAATAAGTCTATTCCACATCATTTTATCTCTCTTCCACATGATAATTTAGCACCCATTCAAATTTTACACTCTACACTGGTTTTGTTTAATAATATTCAGCACTCTACCCCACTACTTTTATCTCATATTATTATTTATTTATCCTTTTAATTTTATGATTAGATTATAATAATATTATCGTTTATAATTAAAAATAACGATTAAATAATTTTTTTTTCGATATTTTTTTTAAATAAAATTTATTTAAATATTTATCTAAATATTAATCTTATTTATTTATCTTTTAATTTTATGATTAGATTATAATAATATTATCGTTTAAATATTTATTTAAATATTTATCATATTATTAATTTTATTTAAATATTTATAACAATATTCTTTGCAGGTCGTTTTCATTTGGGGCTCTCAAGTATACTTGTTGATATAATTTTATGATTCCTTTACAGAATCTTCGTAAGCACTCCAGCGCTGTAGTACCTCCTATTTTGATGTATTCGTCGACATCATCAGCCGCCATACTATATGCTAGCATTCGCATGGCTGTGGTACATATTGAAATTTGGTTGAAAACCAAAATTTGGAATATTTTGAGAACGTGGTTGGTATGAAGATTGGTTATCAAATTGATAATTACTGGGATTTTGATAGTTAAAAGGATAATTAGTCGAATTTTGAGAATTGAAAGGATTATTGTTAGGATCCATTTCACTCACAAAATATTAAAAGATAAAAGAACAATAGTTTAGTAAAAGATAATAATATGATTATATTGAAAATGATCGAATTTTTTTGGTCTCCAAATCAAATGAAACTAGTCTCTATTTATAGAGGAGAAAAAATGATGAATTTCGGTATATTTTTTTTATATAAAAAATTTATTTATTATCAAATAATTGACATCAAATAATTGGAGTGTGATAAAAATATCTGAAATCTGGTTAGCAAATAAGATCAGGCCATGTGTGGATGACATCCACTTTTGACCGTTGATGAACAGTAACCGAAATGTCCTCATCTGTCAAGTAATAAAGCCGGCCAATAAGAATGCGACACGTGTTTTTTGTTCAGCTTTTCACACCATGTTAAATTTATCCATCAATTTAATCCATCTCAGCATTACACACCCTCTTTTAATGGTTTCAACTGTTGAACTTTATTTTCAAACCATTGTAACTAGTCTTACAAGGTTAGATTTGTATCTTTGATGAACTTGTTTAATTATTCCAATAACCACACATATAGAGACATGGCAAATTTAAAAAGAGAATATTTAAATAATGTTTATATGAAAATCTAGACCATATCTTCTGAATAACGTAAAACGTAAAACGATGTAGATTATATTATATATAATGAATATAAATAGAAATTATATAATTGTAAGATAAATTTAAATAATTAGAAGATATTGAAAGATATAATATAATCTAAATTAATATATTTATTATTTAATATGATCAACCGAGTTCAATTGTTCAAGCAAGCTCATCGTGCCACATTTCAAGAGCTCGAGCTCTCGTACTCTCGTAGGACATGACCTCGCCAGACTGGCCAATCGAAACTGAATAGGTTTGCATCAACAATTATTGTAAACAATCATAATTAAAAATAATAATAAATAAAAAAATGGTAACAATGAGAAGGTGCCGGTCGGGGCTTTGTGCGCCAGTGACTATTAGGAATAGGCTAAAAAACAAGTTCAGCTCGAGCTCGTCGAATTTGACCTAGAAACCACAAACAAGGTTGTTGGCTATAAAATCAGCTAGACTAGGCTTTAGAAGCTCAATTGTGCTTGTATTTCGATTTTCTTTATCATTTTAATTTTAATTATATAAAATATAATAAATACCAATATAATTAATAATTTAAAAATTAAAAGTACAAAGATTGTGAGTTTCAACTTTCAAGAGAATTTGGCTCGAGCTCGAAAAATTTAAGCTCAACTGAAATTTTACGATACGAGCCAACTTATCTCAAGTTACACCACTATATTAAATTTTATTGTGATAAGATTTTCTATTTCAAATACTTTTTATATCTTATATTCCATATATTTAGATATTTAACACGTGTAATTCACAAATGTTTTTATTAAGAACTGTTTAATGTGTATATAGTTTTGAGTAATGCTATATACCACCGTTTTCATACCACCGATTTTTCACCTCCCCTTGATTTAAAAAGTATGAATATATTAAATTCAATTGAATTAATTAAATCCAAATGATTGTTTACTAATAATAGAAGGAGTAAAAAATCGGTGGTATATATCATTACTCTATAGTATTTATGTGTTTCAAATATTTAACATGTGAAATATATGACTAAAAGTATTTGGAATAGAAAATCTTGTCTCAATTTGACAAAAAAATTTATTCCAAATTTTGTTTGATCTTCTATTCTATATATTTGAGATTTAATAAATGAAAAAAATACATATTAAATATCCCATAATAAATACATATATAGAATAAAAGATAAAATAAGTATTTAGGATAAAAATCATAGATCAATTTATTCATCTTAGAAAAAGTTCCTTAATAATCATCAACAAACAAATATAGTGAACAAATCAAAGTAACCAAACACTCCCTTAGACCAAATGGGTCATCTATAAGCACCACCAGTTTGTCTTGTTCCAATCAGAGACTCAGATCACGTACTTACACGTTCCAAGGCTTGTCGATTGGCGTTAGAGAAGAAAAATGGCGACGGAGGGCATCGAACCGACGCGAATAATGGTGGCGGTGAACGAGTCCACTATCAAAGGATACCCGCACGCCTCGATTAGCAGTAGAGGTGCATTCGAATGGACTGTCAGCAAAATCATTCGCTCGAACACTACCGGTTTCAAACTCCTCTTTATTCATGTTCAAGTACCTGATGAAGACGGTATAACTTTCAAATTATGTGTTGATTAAGTTTATTTTTTGGATTTAGGTTGTTTAATTATGTGCGTGTGCTTGTAGCTGTGGCGATTATGTGGCTATTCTCGCTTTTTGCATGTTGTATTGTATATCTTGCTTTTCTGTTGTTTACTTAGGGTTTTCCTTGGTTTGTTGATCTCATTGTTTTGGTCTGGTTGAAATTCGTTTCAGAAGGAGTTGCTAGAAATGAATAGTTTTTAAGGATATATTAGAAAGAAATAAAAAAGAAATATTGATTTTTTTCATCTTCCTTTGAAAGAGGTATTTGAATTGACTTTTTGGAAACACATTAGGTTCTTTGTAGGGGTAAATTGAACGAATAGCTTTACGTTAATCATTTCTGACATGAATTCAAGATTATTTGTGTTCTTTGCATACTGGAACTGGATCCTTGTGTACTATAATTTAACATGAACACATCTTTGATATTCTTCTGTGTTGACACATCTCGTGCGCTAGCACATTTTGCCAGATGAATGCAATTCCTTTTCCCCCGTGTTAGATCATTAATTATTATATGGGCCTTTCTACATGAAACTGAAGGCTAATATTAACCTTGTTAAACACTGTTGAAGTATCCTTTTTAAGCAAGGTCGACGAAGTCTCAGAAAGTAACAATTCAATTCACAAATAACTTTCTTTGAATATGTAATATGCAATCTATATACTCAGCTTGTCCATTGTGGATGTTCTCTGGAGTGTTTTCCCTAATGTTAGCCATAATTGTGCAACTCGGTATCTAACAGTTCTGTTTTATGTTTATTTGTGAACATTTTCTTTGTCCTGTTTAGATCTTTGGTGTATTTTCTCTTTGCGTATGAGAATTCTAAGTTTACCCTAAGTGCGTAGGTTTTGATGAGGTGGATAGCACATATGCATCTCCTGAGGATTTCAAGAGTATGAAGCACAGGGACAAGATAAGGGGACTTCACCTTTTGGAGTACTTTGTGAATCGATGTCACGAAATTGGGGTAGAGTTACACTCTTCTACAGTGGATCTTACAATCGCTTGCATATGTCTTGCCCTTAGTAATTTAATGGCCAACCATACATGGGGGAAAAAAAAGCATTTTTTAAAGTATATGTACATATATATACACAATATTGTTTGTTTTAGAGTACCTTCAACCAAGTACAACTATGTCTGTAGGTTGCCTGTGAAGCATGGCTTAAGAAAGGTGATCCCAAAGAAATCATCTGCTACGAAGTGAACCGTGTCCATCCAGATTTTCTTGTTGTTGGATGCAGGGGTCTCGGTCCTTTCCAAAAGTACGTATACTTTATACATATCTTGCAAATCGCCTGCCTTGGTTCGTCATGTTTGTTATTACAAAGACGAATGTTGGATAATTGTTCGTTTTACAAAGATTAATGCTGGATAAAATGAGCATTATTCTAGGAGTTTTATTTATTCTGCTCATATTTTCTCATCAGATTAAGAATAATATTTGAGTTAATATTGTAGGGTTTTTGTGGGAACCGTAAGTGAATTCTGCACAAAGCATGCAGATTGCCCAGTCATTGCTATCAAGCGCAGTGCAGCTCAGACTCCTCAAGACCCTGCTGATGACTGATTGATTCTAAACGGGACAACACTGTTCTCACTTCTGTCGTTCACTTGTTTGTTTGTCTTAAAAACATGAAACTAGATATGTTACCTGCACAGAGTGTTAAACCTATTCTCGAAGTCTTAGATTTGGAGTGAGACTTATCGTATAGTTTGTGGATCTTTGTATTTATTTATTTCTTGATTACTAAGTCGTGTGGATTGTATTTGGTACAAATGATGAACGAAATTCATTCATGATTGCATTTTCTACCAATGTTGTCTTGCATTATAATCTGGTGGAGTGAATTTAGCTACTGCAATTCTCCTAGTAGATTTTGGTACTATGTAAAGATGCTAACAGATAACACTGCAATTCTTGCTAGGTTTACCTTTACCAATTCTGAACTTGTTGAACCCAGACATCTGGAAGAACAAGCATTGGAGTGGGATAGAAATATCTTCACAATTTATTCCATGATACCTTTTCTGCCACACTGAGATTTGTTTCTTCAAAAATGGTACATTTAATCATTATACTTTGATTTTTTTCCTTTTCTTACATAATACGATAATCATTGAATCAATTTCCCCAAACCAAATATCACAATCAAACATATTTTCAAATCTTTATATATATCATAGTAAGAAAAATTTCACACTCCTTATACAGAGAAACAAATCTGTTTCAGGAGAATAAAAGGTCATTTAAGCTGACTATCCTTTATACCTCAGCTACATTATTCACAGTTCAAGGATCTAAATGAATTTGACAGGCAGAACAATAAGTACTTGAACAAAATCAACAAATGTAGAAAAATCTCAACAGCATATACCATTTCAAAAAAACCCCAATTGAAATCTAAAGACAATCTACTGTATAGGGGGGGGCTACTACTTGAGACCATTAGAGTCGAACTGTATAACGGAAAGGTGTAACAATCGAATTACTACTTATAAACGAAAGAAAATGAATCAAAATGCTTCGTCCTGATTAAAACTCGGCCCAAAACAACTAAAAAGCTACACATACTCAAATTTTCTCTTCACAATGCGGAATTCTCCGCCATAACTCTCACCTTCTCACAGACTGATTCAACATCATCCATGAGACGTTTCATCTCATCCTTCAACGTGGCTTTATCCTCCACTGAAAATTTGGTGAGATACTTTTTCAGGATAGTTTTCATTATTTTGAGCTTATTCCTGGTTTTCTTAACATCCTTCATGATATCATCTGTTGGCTCAGAAGATTGTGGCTCTTCACGAGACGAAGAGATTGTATTTCCCTCTGTGTCCTCTGTATCAATTCTTGCTCGGAAAATTGCAACAGCTGCCTTCAACTGGGCTCTATCTGATTTCCTCTTATTCTTCCCTGCTTTGGAAGATTTATGTTCCATCAATTCGCCCTTCCCTTTCAGCTCGGTTTCTTGAGAGGCCAAAGCTTTTTCCTTCATGCCTGTTTCATGTTGCTTGTAAACTTCATAATTTGGCCCATCTATACAGGTCGAGCTCCGCAGTGCAGCAGAAAAAGACCTGACCATATTAAGTGAACCCTCTTCTCTCAACTGACGAGGGTGAAGTGCTGCAAACTGGACCTCTGCCAAAACTTCATTGACCGGCACATCAACATCAGATAGGGAAAACGTTAGTTTTTTATCATTGCTGATGATATCAAGCATTTCAAGGTGATCATCGGATGATTTTTCAGTAGATGCGTTGTCAACGCGCTTCGAAACAGGAGGGATTTCAGTTGTATCATTCTTGGTAGAATGATCAGATTTTGGTTCCACATTGATAGTTGAACTTCCTATCCTCCATAGAGGATTTGTATATGGAGGAGACAAGTATTTGCTCTTCTTCCTTTCACGTGGACTTATCACCTTTTGTGATTCCTCCTTTCCTTCGGAAGAAGCAACTTCAATGTTCTTCGACTTCCCAGCTTCGTTATTTTTTGCAATTAAAATTTTCTTGCTTGTTGAAGAATTCTCATTACTGTCACATTCCTCTGCTTCTTTATCAGTACTCTTCTTTCTCTTCAGGGGCGATAAAGACTTTTCGACATCTGGTTCGTCGTTCAATTTAGTTCTCTTCAACTTTTCGGTCTTGAGATCCTTTGTTTCTTGCATAAGTTCAGCAACACTTTTCTCCTTTCTTCTACGATATACCTTATCCTCTGCTGAGCCCGGTGATTTTCCCGTACTAACTGCTGGTTCATCATCCAACAGACCCATTTTGGGTACTTCAACAGAGATACCAACATCATTAGCAACCGAAGTACTAGTATTTTTATTATTATCTTCCAGACCTTCAATATGGATGGGTTTTTCATATACAGGCAACTGATCAACGCCTTTAGAACGATAAAAAGCAGAGATATGACTTCTTAGAACTGCAAGCTCAAACACATTGTCAACAGAAACATTCTTCGCAAAATTCTTAAGTTTTTTAATCATTTCATCAGGTTCACATTTAGGGATAGAAAGCCGATCAAAATCTACCTCCGGCATAAGAACCCCTGCTTTCACCCCAGCATTCGATACAACTGGTCTAGCGAGGGCTTCTCGTTTTTCCAAAGGTATGCAGTTACATGCCATTCTAGACTCCACGAGTCTACCAATCGCATCAGTAGCCTTCTCCACAGCACTCTGAAAGCTCTTTGAATCACTATCCATTGACATCTCTTTGAAATTCTCCGCAAAGGGTACCAGCTGTGAAGGCAAGCACCACGAAGAAGAACCATCCCCAAAAAACGCCACTAATAGATGATTCTCCTGGCTATATTTTACTGCAAAATCTGAAGCATCTTTTGGATCATAAATCTGACCAGGCCACCATGGATGATTTTTAATCTTGGCCCAAACAAAATCACCCACACTAAATTCATGCTCCACATTTTCACCATACCCCCGTCCTTCAATATTTTCGCTCCTCACGACACCATCATCCAAAGAACCAACAACGTTACCACCATTTTCTACATCAGTATCAAGAGACCCAATATTACCACCAACTGTTGTCTCAACAACACGATTAGAATCCGCACCGGCCATTGCAGTTTCAGACTCTTGAGCAAGAATTTGTGTCGCGTCAACAATATCACCCGGAGTCGCCATTAATCTCTCGTCAAAAATATTACCGCAAATTCCGGATATTAAACCACTGTAAAACACCAATAAACAACAGGCAATCAGTTGCTAATCAACTGACACAGTATAAACAACAACAAAATAAGAAAACCAACCACAAATTCTCATAAAACATACCGTAACAACGAGAACAAAAAACAATTTCCAGCTAATAATCCATGCCGTATATCTAGATTCTATCCGCAAAGAGTGCACGAACAAGAGAATTCCTTAATTTCTTCGAGTTCATAAGAGAAATTAGGGTTTTGGAAATGATTCTAGTGCTACGAGGGGTTGTACATATTTACGAGAGACAAATAGTAATTATACTTTGCATTATAGACTTTGATTTTCTCAGGCGGTGACGTTTCGCGTTATGTTTTTGAAATACTTTGAGAATTTCAATAACACTCTCGAGAGTAGGAAATTTATAGTGTACTCGCCTTCTCATTCGCGGATACGTAACATTAAGCTATCTGAGGATGGGCGCAGGAGACACACATGGGGAGTGGCGCGTGTATAGGGAGTGAAAATGAGAAATGCGTGACTGACAGCTGTCAAGTTCAGTTTTCGGTATATTGAACTGCGGGGGCGGGTAAGGAGATACTTAAACGTGGCACGATTTCGGTATGAATTTTATAAGATTTAATTTTTTTATTTTTATACGCCTAAATTCTAGAACATATCAAATTTAATAAAGCAAAATTATTAATTATTTTGATATAGTTAGTTAGTTACATTATTAGGGTTGGAAATAGGCCAAGCCGAGCCGGGCTTTGTAAGGCCTAAACCTGGCCTACTTGACGAGTAATAGGCCTGAGCCTGGCATATTACCCGTCATAGTCTTTTTGTTAAGGCCTGGCCTTTTTAAAGGCCTGATAGGCCTGAAAGCCTATTTAAAAGCCTTTTAACAAAAAAGCCTATTCCCACCCCTATTTTATTTTATATCACTTAATTTATTATATTTTTATTCAATATTTACTCCATTAATTATTATTTTATAACATTTCTCAACTTATTATTTTATATTTTTGATAACATTTTCAGTTACCTAATTTCTTTATTATTGATACTAAACAATTCAATGAAGTGTTAATTGATTTTTATGTCTAAAGGTTAAAAATGTAAAATATTATATATAAACAGGCCGGCCTGACGGGCCTAATAGGCTTTTTTGTAAGCCTAAGCCTGGCCTATTTAACTAAATAGGCTTTAGAAAAAGCTTGAGCCCAGCCTTTTTATTAAACGGGCTAGGCCGAGCTAGGCCTTAAATAGGCCGAGCCGTAGGCCCCTGTCGGACGACCTGACCTATTCCCACCCCTATACATTATTAATGACAATTAGTGAGAGCTTATTTTCCTTATTGACATATCTAATCTAATAAAATGTAATAAATCGATATATTATCGGATCAAATCTATTGCAAAATTTTATGTCTAAATGATATATCCTTCATTACATTAAGTTTGCATATATTTAGGGTTGAAAATTTAATCAAACCAAACTACTTGATATTTAACTCGAGCTTGATCGATAAACGCTTGTTCGAGATCGATCTGTTAATTTGTCAAACTAAGCTTGAACAACAGTGTTCAATAAATTTTGAAACTCGACTCAATTAGTAAGAAATAATAAAAATATATATAAAATAATCAAACTACTCGAGCTCGACTCGTGTTCGACTTGATTAAAACTCGTTAATCAAACTAATCTTAAACATAATTTTTAAAATTCGATTATATTTCAAAGAAACTTGAGCAATTATGTATTCTAGTCGATTCGACTCATTTACACCCTGCATATATATCTTGCACAAATAATATACAAAATTGAATCCTTGATCTAATTCAATTTAGTATATGGATTTTGACTATATTTAGCCTAACACATTTAAAATATGTTGGAAAAATAGAAATGTAAGGGTGTTGATACATTAAATAGAAGAAAGAAATAGAGTATGGAATCTTATGCATACCTTGAGAGAGTGAGGTTCTCCTGAAATTCTCCCAAACCCTTAAGTATAAGGGTTGATCTTAAATCGAATAATAAAGTCGAGTGAAAAAATCAAGTGAAAAATCCAATTAAGAAAAAAAGAAATTTTGACTGAAAATTGAGTGAAAATCTAGTTAAATATTGAGGATCGAGTGAAAATATTATGCTTGAAAATTGAGAGAAAAAGGCAAGTAAAAAATCGACTGATAGATAGAGCTAAAATTTGTTAATTGAATGATAAGAAGTTGATAAAATTTGACCTCAAAACGATCACATTATATACGAAAATGTAGGGGCGAGTTAGGAAAATAATTCCAACGGTCATAAAAGAACGGTCATATAAGAACGGTCATGAAGTAACGATCATATAAGAACGGTCACAGAATATAATATATAAAATTTAAATCTAATACCAGATCCGATGAGAGTAAATAGAAGTTTTATTTGACCAATTTTCTATGTCGTTAATAATGAGCATATGCATGCATGAGTATAGTTCACTTATGTACCAATTTTTGCATCATTTTGCTACAATTATCGTAAATGCATGTTTGTGCCATTTTTTTTCACTTGAAAAATTATTCACTTTGTATGTCTTTTATGTAAAGGGTAAATAATTCATTGTTTTAACATAACACTTGTAACAAAAGCTGCAAAAAGAAACTTGTTTTAAAGTGTTCATATTTGAAATAGTGAAGTTCTCCTTAAATACTCCAAATTGCAAGTTTTGGGTGGATTTTTTTGGTGAGATAGTGTTTGTTTTTGTTTTCATAGGAAACATAAATTATTGTAGCAGTCAAATCACGTAAGCTTTTGTCTGTTGGTAATTATTATTGATTGAAAATTATAATATAATATTAAAATTGTAATGATTGTTATATATATGTGTAATAGAATGTGTTATATATATGTGTATAAAAAAAAGTGGGCCATTAAAGTGTATTAAATTTCAAAATTGAAATGCAAATTTTGGACCAAAAAGTTAGAGATTTTTGGGGGGCAAAATTGTGAAAGCCAAATACAAGTTGGTCCAAAATGAAACCAAACATAACCATACATTTGGAGGAGTCACCGAACGTGGGCAAAATGCTATGCTAGCGGGAGACGCCTCTTGAATGTGTGTATATATATATATTGTGATGATTTAACATTTGTAATACATATTATGATAAAATGTTTGAGATTGTGAGAATTGAGTTTTTCTTAATGATAAAATTTGTGAGGGTATGACAACTAATATTATGAACATACATATATTGTCATTATAAAATTTTCCCCTTAGAATTGGGAAATTACTTGATTAACTATGTATAGGTTATATCATTGAGTAATTGCATTGACTTGAATGTTAAAATATATGCATGTAAGGACTTGAATGTTGAAATATACTAATGTAAGGGCTTTATATTAATTTCTATTTATGTAGAGTTCATTTGACACAATTATAAAATTGCATTTAGGCCCCTCCACATCTCTCTATATATAGGACTAATTGTTTCATTTTTTTTTTCTTACACTCATTTGTTATTTCTTTATGTTTTTGACTTTGAATTTTACAACCAATATATATTCAACTCTGCTATGCAACATGTAACAAATTCGTAACCACTAAATCCAAAACTAAAATAAAATTACCCTATTAAATATGAAGATTTACTCAACTTTGCTTATAAGTAAAAAATGAGTAATGAGAATATGAGATAAACAAAAATTAATTGAAGAAATTTTAGTTTAAATTGATGAACAAATCCATAACAGTTGCTCAGCAGAAACTAGAAAGTGCATCTACAAATCTAATTTTTCTTTTCACCAAAAACCCACAAAAAATTACTCCAAATTTGAAAACACAAAGCAAACCATACATACTAAACAATGGAGATCTTGGCACCAGCTTCTTCGAGCTGCTTCTTTGCCTCTTCAGCCTCTTCTTTTGTTACAGCCTCTTTGAATTTCTTCGGCAATCCTTCGATTAATTCCTTAGCTTCTTTCAATGCCAAGCTTGTCAAAGCCCTAACCACCTTAATCGTCGCGATTCTCGCGTTGCTAGGCACGTCCTCGATCACGACGTCGAACTCCGTCTTCTCCTCCACGGCGGCCGGTGCTTCCGCCGCCGCAGGCGCGGCTACGGCGGCGACAGGTGCGAAGGAAGCTGCGGAGACGCCGAGCTTGTCCTGGAGGTACTCGACGAGTTTCTGAGCGTCGGCGAGAGTTAAATTGGAGATCTGGTCGCCGAGCTCGACGACCTTTTCTGGAGCATCGACGGCGGCGAGGGGGCGGACGGCGGTAGCGCGGCGGTGGTAGGTTTTGGGGGTGGATTTGAGGGGGAAATCGATGGATTGCTTGGGGAAGGCTGCGGAGGGGGGAGCCAAGTAGGCTGTTGACGGCGTGGAGCGGAGTGTGGCGGAGGATAATGCTGAAGCCATTGTTGATTAGAGATAGAGAGATGAAGAACTAACAGTGGAGAAGAAGATAGGATAAGGGTGGAATGGAGAATAATTGTTTCAGATTATATATATCCTTTCGATTATCTTTCTGGAAAAATGGGAGGTATTGGGCTGGGCTGATGAGTGAGATGGATAGATGGGCTTAAAGATAGCCCATGTAATTGATTAAGATTTAAGCCCAATATGAAAACAAATTATGAATCAATTTGGGATTTTTTGGGGATGTTTTTGCACTTCGGGGGTTTAAACCTAACGGTGTCGAGGGAAAAGGTGTATTAAAAAAAGGGTTAGACATGCATACAATTTGTAATCCATATATGTTTTTAAGGGTGAAATATACGAACTCCTTCTTTGAAAGGTGTTATTATTACTTAACCCATATAATAAATCAAATAACTGTGTATATCTTTTCATGAAAAAATTGCAAGAGTAGTTTAATCCTCTACATGCTTCATTTCATTCACGTGTCGTGATTTTTATTATAATGCTTGCGAAAATTGAAGATAACGCTTTTAATTTGATAAAAAGGCTTAAATAATATATATATATATATATAATAATGGCGGTTCTGCATTTCTATTTTGTTCAAAACCTCGATTTTCTTCTAAAATCCAAATTGCGGTATATATAACATTTTGACTAAAACGATTTGGAATGGACGGTTCAAAGTTCAAACTGTTGCACAAATTTGTTGCCTAACCCTAAAGAATGCTTTTTGCTAAGGCGTGGGAAACGAATTGCCCTTCATGCACCTGATTGCACTTCAATAAAATTCAACCTGAACAAAGAGACTTGAATACAACACAGAACCATGAAAACAAATTTGAAAAAAACCCACAAATACTTCAAGCCTTTTTTTTATCTGCGTAAACCATAAATTATAACTTAAAATAAAATAATGTATTTCAGCTTCCTAAAAAATACAACAACATGGGGCCATTACATTACACAATCTTCATAAATTCGACAAAATCCTTGACAAATACATCTCACCACCTTTTACGCTTCGTACCATACCAATACGCAAATGCTGCAATAGACGCAGCAACTATAACCCCAGTAGCCGCATGCCATGCATATAACGGTTTCTCCACAACCATATCAGAACCGTTAATAACCTCAATTGGCACCAAAGATTGAGATTTTTGGCTCACTGATAAGGCAAATTCTAAGCCCTGATTTTCAAGCTCAGCTAAATCTTCGACTTTCGGTTTAGCCCTTGTGGCCTGGGCTATAGCCTCATACTGTTCTTTAGTTCCACCCTCGAGAAAAGACCCTACAAGATGGCCTTTATTTACCCAATAAGCCCCGAAACTGCTATTGCCAGAGAAATCTCCGAAATGGCAAACTTCACCTGCATTGTCCCCATAGAACTGCCAGGATAATGTGAAGACTCTGGAGTAGAAGAAAGGGAGATAGTCGAATTCGCCAGTCTTTTCAGGGTCCATGATTGCAGCAACTGCGTGCCTGGCTGACTTTCTTGCGGAGTCAACATGCTCGAGCCTTCGTGTTTCGCCGACAATTTTGACTGGAAAAGTGGCAACGTCTCCTATTGCGTAGACTGAGCTATTGCTTGATTGCATCTTGCTGTTGACTTTTATTCCGCCCTTTTCCATTGTTAGTTGACCTTCGAATAGACTTGTGTTTGGACGAATGCCAATCCCAATTATGACCATATCTGCCGGAAGCTTGCTCCCGTCTCTGAGGTTAACACCAGTGACCTGTAAGAATGTTGGTTAATTTTGACTCGAATGAAAGAGATTTTCATTGAGGTTACAACAAATAATCAATTTGTGAATATTTTGGTTGTTTAAATAACTGCAAAAATAGGGGTGGCAATTGGGTTGATCGGGTCGGATTTGGGTTGGGTCCATTTGGGTTGGGTTCAAATTGGGTTGGGTCCAATTGGGTCCAATGACAAAATATATGCATTATTGTTGGACCCAATAAGGACCCAAATTGGACCCAATCACGGACCCAACAAGGACCCAAATATAGAATATAAGATATTTTAAATAAGTTTAGCATTATTTTTACGCTCACAGCACACATTACCCACATAAATTAATTTTTTTTTACAAAAAATGCACTTTTTACATACACATTTCACACCTTTTACACATAACGCACACATTTTATATAAAATACACACTTTTTCCACACTTTTTACACACACGATATATTTTTATACACACATTTCACACTTTTACACATAGTGTGCACTAGAGGTGTAAACGAGCCGAGCTTGAGCCGACCTTGACATTTTTTTCAAGCTCGAGCTCGACCTCGAGCCTTACTATACAACGGCTCGAGCTCGTCGAGCCCAAATTTTTCGAGTTCGGGCTCGAGCTCGTGAGCATAGGTTCGAGCTCGAGCCGAGCCCCGAACTCGTGAGCTCGAGCCCGAACTCGAGCCGAATATTTTTATTTTTTTAAATTATTTAATATATATTTATTAAAATAAAAATAAAAATATATTAAAAAAATAAAAAAGCTCGCAAGCCCAGGTCGTGAGCTTTTTCAGAGACAAATGGACTCGGGCTCAAGCTCGATTAAAAGTTCGAGCTCGTGAAGCTCAGCTCGAGCTCGAGTCGAGCTCGTTTGATCGAGCTCGAGCCGGCTCAATATAAATTCTTCGAATACACAACTCAATATAAATTTGATATTTGATAATATCGAATATATGAAAAAAATGTGTATTTTTAATAAAAAAAGTGTGCAATTCGTGTAAACAATGTGTTTTGTATGTAAAAATTGTGTAATGTGTGTGATGAATGTGAAGTATGTGTAAGTTTTTTAATAAACAAGTTAATTATTATAGAAAATCAAGTTGGACCCGGTTTGGACCCAAATTGGGCCCAATTGCCAACCCAATTGGACCCAAATATTATAAAACATCAACCCAATTGAAACTACAATTTTACAATATTAGGACCCAACTCATTGAAAACCTAGTTTAATTTGGGTCCAAATATAAGTTTGGACCCAAATTGCCACCCCTATGCAAAAATATAATCATTCATTAACTGCAGTATAGGTATAGCACCATGAAGAACATTCAGAAAAGTTCATTGGGCTCAGTTGCTACATTTCTGAGATTATGGGTAACTGAACGTCATCAAGTTTTTTCTTTTGTCAAAGGGATGAGATGTTTTACCTTCCCATCAGAGCTAAAATCAAATGATGTCAACACCGTTCCTTTGGTGAACTTCACTCCTTTGGACTGGTAAAATTCTTCATAGAAGGTAGCAATCTTGGGGGTGAATAATCGGGCCACTATAAAAATCAAAGACCAAAAGATTAGCAAAGGAAAATAATGAACACAACACAGATATTACTATAGGAACATCTAGAGTAACAAGGAAAAATGAGTATAAGTTTGCTAAACTGCAGGGTGAATGGGGGATGGAGAGGATATAAAGACGATAATTTACAAAATGGACGTGTATGGTAATCTATTTTTGAACAGAAATTTATTAAATCATCATATAAATAAAAGTTTGACCAATTCATAGCTAGCATTGAAATGAAGTATGAGAACAGAGAAGCATCTGAAAGTTACATACTACAATGTGCCTCAGGAAAAACCATAGTCGCATTTAATTTGTTTATCACCAAAGATGCTGCACATTCCATTCCTATATAACCGCCACCAATAACAACAGCATTTCCACCACTAGAAGATTGCATCACATTCACAATTCTGTCGGCATCAGCCAAATCTCGTAAATAACACACATTAGCTGCATCTGATCCATTCACTCCAAACTCTTCAAGCTTCAAGGCCTACAAATAATGTGCTACCCAATCAGTTAAAAATTGGTTTACGTTGTTTTTTTAGTCATGCAAAATTGCCTTAGCCTTCACTCAAACTGGGTTTTTAGGTTGAACTTTGGTCCATGATTAGTAGTAACAGATCACGACCTCGATAATAACTCGTGCGATTACTTTGCTTTAGAAAAAAAACAGCCAACAACTGCGACAGAATAACAATATCATTTCTATTACACATTTGATCCTATATAGGATGCATTACTCCTCATGGACTCTTGAACAACCATAGAAGTTGCTTCAGGAAAAAATAACTTTCACACATTGGAAGAACTAAAACACACCTCAATCATGAGTCATAACCTAGCAACAAACATGGGTATTGTGCTAAAACAACAAGAGGTTCTGAAAGTGAAGTTGGTGAGAGACCTTTTTCGTTTCTGTTGGTTTTGAGAGGGAAATACCTTCTATAGATTATTTATGAAGACATGATAAAATAAACTGCTTCACAAACACATAATATAAGAGTTTGAAAAAGAAAAAAAGATTAGCTTCATTACCCGAGCACCTGTTGCTACAATGAGATACTTGTAACTTATTGTTTCTCCTGTAACAGTGAGCAATGTCTTCCGCCTCACATCAGCAGACTTAACTCGAGTTCCAAGAATCAATTCAATACCTGAAGAATCACATTTATGAGAAAGTAAATAATAGTGAATCCTAAAACTCAGAAATTTGTAAATTAAAAAGAATCTCTAAAATAACTCAGAAGCAAAACAAGATTTTAAACAGTTTTCTGTCACTTCCAGCACTTGAGAATCATTTCATTCACCGAATCAAGTTAGCTTAAAAACTTGAGAATCACTTCAATCTTTGAATCAAGTGCTTATCAATATCTAATCTACTCAAAAGTATATCAAACTTAATCTTGTGCAATCAGAGAACCAGGATATCGGAATGGATTCAAAACAAGGAATATAACCCTCGTAACCATGAGCAGACTCAAATCTATTAGCTTTATGGTTGTGTTGGAATTACTACTCTTGGGGTTTGTAAATCGAGGGATTTGGAAACCATAAATCAAAGCACCATATTCTCTGAAGTACCTTATTCAACTATAAGGTAGTAATCCTTGACTATATGCTTATTTTTCTATTAAGTTTTGAATGAGTAGATAGTCAATGAAAATATTTGGTTAAACGGCATCAGCCTCTCACTGTTAAGTGTGAGGTTAACTGTTTGATTACCCACCCTTAATCTTCACCATTGTAATTCAAAAAGGAAAAAGAGAGATAGTCACTGTTGATTTATAGGAATTAGTCCATCAATTACAATTTGATGCCTAAATAACATATGAGTCCGGTTATTAACCAATGACTATCCATCCATAACAACATTTGTCTAAGGCAAACTGCTTATTTATCCAAGTGAAAAGTTAGAAAACAATTGCCTATACAGCTACTAGAACATTACCATTTTCCTTGTACCACTTTGGAGCCAACCTTTCTTCATTGGAACCTACACAACAGTGAAATGAAGGGAGGCGTGCAGGAGCTGCAAGATATACAAGACACAGAGAGTTAAATGAAGAACACCATATACCCGTATCACTCATAATCAATTAGGCTGATAATAGTTACACATGCACACCCAAGAAATAGAGAAGGGCAGATGTGCACCCTTCCAAAGAAAAAAAACAAAAGAGTTATTACTAGACGTGCTTCAAATTTCTAAAACTTAAAATATCATTGCTAAAATGCACTAGCAATGAGTCTCTGATGCAAGGCATATAAAAATAATTCTCTGCTAGGAGGAAACGTAATGCAGGGGGAATAACCACAACTGTGATTTTACATGTCAAAAACAAATCCAAACATATATTGTGGGTGTGTGTTTAAGAGCCTGTTGGAACAAAGCTTTATAGTTTTCCACTATCTTGATAGTATATGCTCATATCTCGTATTCTTTCTACAAGACAAGGTAAAAATAGATAACTACGCATGTATGGTGGCCACAAGATTATCTTTTGAAGCAAGAACTCCAGCAAAAACATATTCTTTTCTATTCAGTAAACCCCAAGGAGGTGGCATCTCAAACCCAATTGAAGGCTGACTATAGTGTGATTATCAAATCCTCCAATATGACAAGGAGACACATGATAATTCTCACATATATGAAAATTATGGAGGTTGTCAAGAAACATGGATGACATCAAAAGAAATTCAAGACAACTGCTGATATAGGATTCTTGAGGGGATAATACCTTCTGGAAGTAAATAACCTTTGCTTAATGCAGGCCTTTCATAGGGTGCAACCTGCAGAAGCATAACATAATAAATGGTAAATACGTCTGTGATTAACATATTGCATTAACCAAACAACGAACTTCATGGCATTGCCATTATTTGCCTTTTAAAATGAGAAACAAAACATCTCACAGCAAATGTCTGGAAAGGGACAAATAGTAATCTATAAGTTCTGAAAAACACAGAGGCATGATATACCAAAAACTGCAATAAATTCGAACTGAATTCATAAAGAGACTGACTAATTCTGCAATTTCAAATTGATGTGAAGAAATTGATTTACATAATCCAAATAGAAACACATAAAAAACTACAGAACTCTGTTTCTGCTCTCAATCTGTTTCCTGAAACTTTAATCAAATGACGTCACAGGTAATTCAAATCATATCCCTCATATTGCCGTTGCAAACATCAAATTGTATGCGTACTATTGTAATTTGAACCAAACTTTACTTAAAAAAGGCCAATCAGGAAAAACAAAATCAATATCAACATATACGCATGAACTGATGAAAGCTTAACTAATTAATAACTCAGAGTCACAACTCACAAACAACACCGATACAACAACAAATAGACATACATGTGTGTGTATATATATATATATAGAGAGAGAGAGAGAGAGATTACAGGCTCCTCAGTGCAATAAAATTCAGAAAATTCCAGTAGCAAACCTGGAATTCTAGATAAACACAACTATCCTCAGAAACTTAACTAACAAAAGTCCAATCAGAATACGCACAAACAACACCAACAAACACATACACATGAAACCTTAACAAATTCATAAGTCACAAATTACATCAATCAAACAACAAACACATAATACATACATATATACATACAGAGAGAGAGAGAGAGGGAGATAACATACAGGCTCTTCGGAGATGATACAAAGCTCGCCTTGAGAAACACCTCTCTTAACAAATTCATGAGCGGCATAGCCAGCAGCCACACCTCCACCTACTATCACATATACAAATGCTCTCCCCATTTGCTAGCTACTACCCCACCCTCTCACCACCCCTCTCTCTCTCTCTCTCTCTATATATATATATATATATATGTATAGCTTGTTATCAGAATAATATGTGCTACTTTTCTTGAGAATTGAGCCAAAATAACTATTACTTTGATTGTGATTTTTTTCTCTTTTTGTTTTATCGAAGAAGAAAAGAATAACAATAAGATGAAGAAAATCCATAATGTGAAATTGTGAACCAATTTTAGGACTCTGGCGAAATTTCATGATATTATTTTTTTTAATCTTTTGATTTGGTGGGTCTCTTTGCTTGCTTTGTTCGTTGGTAAGCGATCTTGACCGTCGATTGGATGAGATCTACGACCGTAGTGTAGTTGGAATTGTTTTTCCCATAAAAATGAAAGAATCATTGAATTACGTTTTCCAGATATTTCTAATTTAAGATATCTATCTAGATTTTGCTAATTAATTTTAATTTAGCTCAAACTTTATTAGGCAATTCAGATAAAATCAACAATCTATAATGTTAAATTCAAATAAAATAAAATTAATTCTTAGTTTTAATTAATTAAATAAATTAATGTTTTGTCTTGGCTGTTTCATACCTACACAAAATTACAAGTTAGATATTAGGAGACGAATTTTATAGTATTTTTGTATTCTTCCAAAACCCGTCATTGATATATAAGTCTTCAGACTATTTATATGATAATAAAATATATTATTAAGACAATAACAATCAAGTTTAAAAGATTTGTCACTTATCTAATAAAATCTTGTTTGAAAGATTTGATTAATCGGGTGGTAAGGTCGGGTAGTTAGATCGACCCGACCGCCTTTTATGAATAGCGCTAATTCTTTGTCAATTTTGATATTTTTAGTATATTTTCGAAATCATTTTGGATTATTTCTTATCTTGACCAATTAAATGTAGTACAATATACAACTTTTTACTTTGTTTTTATTGATTTATCATTTTGATTTATTTACAATTTTAAAATTGCTTTAATTCAAATATAAATTGAGAAAAAAACAATTAGTCAACTAACAAATTTATAATTGCTTTTAGAATAACGATCGATCTTATTCAACAAACCAAATCGAATATTGGTTGTCGTGCAAGTAGAGGAGGTAAATTATTTTTTTCAAATATTCATTATCACGTACACGTATACACCTTAGTATTAATTTATGTGAAAAAAGAATAACGTAACATATGGATCCATTTCTAAAATTATTATAAATATATATAAAATATACTGTGATTTTCTAATATTATTTTAACAAGTGAGTTTCGAAAGCCAGCTGTCAAATAAAATGCTATTGAGAAAATATCAAAATTCATACCGTAGGATAGGCTGAATCCAGTTTTGATACCACGGTTTAGACCTGTAACACATTTGGTACCAAATAAGATTTTTTTTAAAACATATTTAGTACCCCCATTAGTTGACTAACGGTCAAATTCACGTGCGAGTCATGTGCCCTTAGTAAATAACATTTTCTTCGCGTTCTCCCAAATTTGCCCCCAAATTCGGATGGGGATATGTATTGAGGTTCGTGGTCCAGGGAGCGAAAGCATGGATATGGTGTTAAGCACTACAGTAATGATGACTATAACGAGGGGCATTTGGAAGAGGAATTTGCAGGAGGGACAAGGTCGGTATTTGTGGAGAAATGGAAATGAGTACAATGGTGAGTGGAAAATGTGGTTGATATATGGTAGAGGTGCTTTAGTGTGGAATAATGGACCATGGTGTTTTCACTTAGCTACCATTAACTAATTGTTATATTGGGTGCTGATCGAGCGATTTATCAAAAAATAGTAATCGAACACAGGTTTTGAATGGGACATGTTACCCAACACACAATGAGAAGAAGGGAATCAGGCATGAGAGTGAAGAGGGTTTGCAGGGGTACTTTGTCAGAAGCTATTTGCGCCATGAGGAAGAAGTTTTTAGGCCATAAAGAATAAAAATTTGGGGAAAAAGATACTAATTGTTAAAGATTTTGGGATATATAGTATAATAATTCAGGTTACAAGGACTGAAATGTCATTTTTAGAGACACAAGATGACAAAAACTAACGGACCAGTGAGTTTGACCGTTAGTCAACTAACGGGAGTACCAAAATTGTTGAAAAAAATCTTATTTGGTACCAAATGTGTTACAGGCCTAAACCGTGGTATCAAAACTGGATTCGGTCTATCCTACAGTATGAATTTTGAAATTTTCCCAAATGCTATTCTATAACTTCCCAAAGTATGAACATAAAAGTTTGTAACACATTGGAATATAATTTCCCAATTTATTTGATTGATTTCATGCTCAATGAATAACACTTTTGCAATTGAATTTTTGTTTTTTAAAATCATGTTAGTATCTGTTATTAAATACCCCTAATCATATATCTAATTCCTTAATAAGTAGGATAATCTTAATAAAGCGATCTTTCAATATTTTGGCAATTGTATGTTTGGAGAAATATATATACATTTGACGGGTTCTTACTAATAGCGAGAACATTCTTGTAATTTAATCGAATCAATAACAATATAATTTTGTTTAAGTAGGTTGTGTAGTTAGGCACGAGTCCATGGCCAGACTTATGATCTAATAAAAATTTAATATTTAATTAAAACTCTAAAAACTAGAAAAAATAATTAAGGATTTTTAAGTCTTTTAAAATGGATAAGTAGACAAATTAAGAACTATGAAAATATTTGGTCTTATCAAAATATTTAATCCAATTATATATAATATAGTCCATCCTAAATCGAAATAAATATCTTTTCTACGTATTATTCACATAACGCCTATTTAATCTGTTATCAACATTAAAATTCATATGTAGACAAAAGTTATAAGATCTCAAAATTGAAATGATTCTTAAAAAAAAATCCGTGATAATAATAATAAAAAATCTCATAAAATTACCACATGAAAAAATTGCTATTTTACTTCTCCAAAATTATTGAAAATATTAATCCATGTTGAGACAAGCTATGGGAGCAAGCCAATCATCGGAGGACACGTGTGGTCAAGATTGTGATTAAGTTGGAATTGTCGTTTAGAAGATTAATATGTAGTGTTGTGAATTATATGACAGAGCAGAATGGCTACATGTGTGGAGAGGCATCATCTCGTGCAGCTAAATTTTGGATGAGGATTTCCATCTCTACCACCCATTCTTTTTTATTTAGATAATATTATTTTATCCCTTTTGTCTTGCTATGAAAATTAAATTAAATTATATTAAATTTCACCCATTCTTTCATTTATTATTTTGATAAAATCGAAATTTAGATACCATGTTCGAAACATTCCACACTAATTGTTAATAAATTATCCTGAAATATAGATAATGGTATAAATACATAATAATAGTAAAAATATTATTGGAAGACAATAATAATAATCATATAAATTTATTGCAATAAGTATGTAGTAGTATGGCATTATAAGAAGTTAACATCATATTTTTTAAATTTAAATAGAAACATTATAATGAAAATATTACCTAGAATAAGTGATATTACAGACTAGTAACATTATTTTTAAATAACTAAATGATGTAATCAATAATAGTTCAAGCATCACAATTTCTTCCTCAATATAAAAAGTAAGTTAGAATCTGAATAAGCTCAAATATGAGCTTGGGCTTTTATTAACTCAAGTCCACATTCATTTGTGGGCTCAAGCCCAATTTTAACTTGTTTGTTAGCAATCCTGACATAGTGACTCAAATATTGGCCCATTATGTGATTATGGCCCATAGAAATATGAAGGCTTCTATGGAGCACATTACAAGAAGCATTACAGAAGTTCAAGATGTCCAATTTTCTAATGGGCCTGAACGAGAATTTAATATATCTACTATGTTTGATCCATTTAATTTTTGTCAGAGATACAACATTCATGCATTGATTAACAATACGAATTGCAATATAATTTTGCAATCTGACAACCTATCATGTGATACTATTTACCTTCATGTGGTGTTCCTTTGAGCTTTCTATTTATAATGCACTTGAAACATGACATGAAAAAACGAAATGACTGACCCAAACTCCAAGAGAATCTATTTTTCTTTTCATCTTTGTTTTAGAGATAAATTTAAGGGTGTGTTTGGAAGGAAGAATTTGAAATAATGCCTAAAATGGAGTCATTTGAAATTTACCGTAGTTATGGAGAAAATAGGTCAAAGTGAATGTCGAGTGATTTGAAATCCATTATAACTTGTATACATCCAAACGAACATCATGAATTTGTTGACGTCCAAATGCTTCAATCCAAACACACCCTAAGTGAATTTCTAAAGTGCATCTAATTACGTGACACTTGCATCAACCTCCTTTGAAATTTGTATATTTTGTATCCACGCCCCTCAACTTTAAAATATTGGCATCAACATTACTTTATGACTCCGTTTGATTGACAGGGAATGAAATCTAAAATGAGAATAAGATTTCTGGTAATTTGATTACCAGAAATCTGAATCCATTAACAGTGTTTATTTGTCCATAAAAAATTGGGCAAGTATATATATATTTTTTCCTTTTTTATGTTTGGTTCAAAAACATGTAACAAAGAATGGAATTTAAAATTAAAGAATTTGAGCTAAAAACCCTTATTTTAAACCATATTTTATTATCTAGCTATAAATTTTCAACCATAGTAGAATATTTGATATTATGTATATACATAAATGTATATACATACATATATTTAATTTGGTTAAATAATAAAAAATAAATAAGATATCAATTTGGTTCAATTGCATTATCCTCTTTTAGAAAAATGATATTAAATTGAGCATGCTTATTTTTTATTTACATATTGCTTGACTTTTAAAAAAAATTGATACATATATGAATTTTTCATATACCAATGATTTGATAATTATTTTAAGTCGGAAACATATTATTGTTAATAAATAAAATATATTAATCATATGTAACCAACAACCATTTCAAAAGTACTATCACAAAAACAACATAACAATTTTTCAATTTCATTCAATAAATAAATATCAAATAAAATGTAAATCACGATCTATTTTGACAATAAAAATATTCCAAATAAATTAAAAATACGAAACTATTTCTTCATAAATTATAACTTAAATGAAATGCATAAATAAATAACTATTTTTGTTGATTTTGTATTATATTTGATATAGGGGTAGTGAGGGCATTATATTGTATTTATGGATTACCTTGATATGAGAATCACAATACTTCAATAAATAAGGTATTGTGATTTCCTTATTTGAGATGATAATTCTCACATTTTGGGAATTAGATTGCATTCCATAATATCCAATGAAAAATACCAAATAAGGTAATTTGATTTTTGGGAATCATATTCCCTATTTTGATTCCATTCCCTTGACAAACAAACGAAGCCTATGTACCTTTCCACTAATTTTTTTAGTGAAATGACAAAAAAAACCCTTCCACTTTTCTAATTAACCTAATATAAACAATCATAAAAAATGTTAGTATTTTATCCTATATATTAGATTTTTGACATGTTACAAAATATTTACTGACACTAAACATTCCTAAATGCAGCATTTGTGTATTACATGTGTCAAACATATAAATATGTGGAATAAGAGACAACATAAATTTTGAATAGAAAATTTTATCCTGTAAATAAAAAACAATTCTCTTATTTAGCAAATTAATTGAAATTATAGAATGCAATGAATGATATGATATCCTACATATTTGGTGTGACATGAATTAGGGTTTTAAAATTGGTGAGTGGTGAAAATTAGGGGTGGCAAATGGGTGGATCGGATCGGATTTGGGTTGGGTCGAATTGGGTTTGTAAAAAAGATAAGTTGGAACCAACAAGAAACCAAAATGTCTTTTCAATATGAATTGGGTCCTTATTGGTTTTGATTGGTTCCAAATGGTTCTTATACAAAAAGAACCATTATAGAACCATAATAGACCCAATTAGTGAGTTGGTGACTTATGGATCCAACATAATGCAAACATTTGTATACTAATCACTAATCTTTTTTTTCTTGTTCACCAACTAATCCAATATAATGCAAACAAATTTTTTTTTCTTGTTGACTAACTAACTTATTACATTATATTTTTATAATTTTCTTATAAAAATTCCAATCATATTATACTAATGTAATAATTTATATGTAAAATATATTATTAACTAATGTATTTTAATTTATAACGAAAAAATTAATGTAGAGAAATTATTACATAATTTTTTTTTTCGGTTACAAAAATTAAAAATATAATATTTTTTTTCGGTTATAAAAATTAAATATATATTAATTGATACTAAGTTATAATTTATGTTACTATTTGAAAGTTAGTCGGTTCAGAATAGAGGTGTAAACGAGCCGAGCTTGACCTTTTTTTCGAACTCGTCGAGCCCAAAATTTTCGAGCTCGGGCTCGAGCTCGTCGAGCCCAAAATTTTCGAGCTCGAACTCGAGCTCGTGAGCATGGATTCGAGCCGTGCCCAAAATTTTCGACCTCGAACTCGAGCTCGTGAGCATGGGTTCGAGCTCGAGCCGAGCCCAAGCTCGCGAGCTCGAACTCGAGCCGAGCCCAAAATTTTCGAGCTCGGACTCGAGCTCGAGCCGAGTCCAAGCTCGCGAGCTCGAACTCGAGCCGAGCCCAAAATTTTCGAGCTCGAACTCGAGCCGAGCCCACAATTTTCGAGCTCGGACTCGAGCTCGCGAGCATGGGTTCGAGCTCGATCCGAGCCCAAGCTCGCGAGCTCGAGTCCATACTCGAGCCGAGCCAAATATTTTTATTTATTTTTAATTATTTAATATATATTTATTAATATAATAATAAAAATAAAATATATATTAAAAAATAAAAAAGCTCAAATGACTAAAAATAATATAAAATAATTTTTTGATCTTATTATAAAAATTTATTTAAAGTATAAGTTCAAATGACTAAAACAAGTATGAGTTTAGTTCTTAAGCAATCACATATTCTCTACAAGTGAAATTTTAAATAAAGAAAACCAATTGGGTCTAAGAAAGAAAAAAAAGAGAATTATTTCTCTCTTTTTAATTGGATCCATTTAAGAACCAAAATAGGCCCATTATTGGAATCAATTTGGACCCAATCAAAAACCATAAGAAACCAAGGTCTTGAAAATCCAATAAATACAAAACCAATTGGAACCATAATTCTTTTTTTTTAAGATTCATCTAAATCCAAAACTAATTGGGTCGGATTGGACCCATAGTTTTGGGTCTAACTTGCCACCCCTAGTGAATCATTCATCTCACTCTAAATGTATATAATATATAAAATCAGTTCGACTCAAAGTTACATAAAACTTTCTTAATGCGTTCACATAACGTTGAAATTGTTGTATGAATTTGAGGAGAAGTACCGTGTGAAGATTTTCCTTATGTGCATTTAAGAATTAGGCACCGGTCCGATTTCATATTGTCGTAGCCATGCACAAATATAGTAACATATATATAAAGCAAATATTGAATTTTGCCTAAAATAGAAAACGCCTTTCCACGTGTCTATATATTAATTATCCAGTTCGGTATTTGTTTCCCGTAGGAATCTTGCAAGCCACTTGATCCTATTATTAAAAAGTTAATTAGTATGATTAACTAGTGATTTTAATTGCATGTAATATGTTTACATCCTATGTATGTGAGATCACGTCATGCATAAATATCTCATTCATGTATACATCCAAGATTCATCTAATTTTACATAATAATTCGGATAATAAGATTTTTATGTATAGATCATGTGTGTATGTGTGATTTTTATGTTGGATATGCAAATTAGTGTATTGGGTTTATGTTTGATTTTAAATGAGTTGGTTCTTAAATTAAATTATTGTTTTATACTTCGATCGTTTCAATTTTCAAGGCAAAACATGTTGCAGGAAATGATAAAGCTCAATGCAAAAAAGAATCATACTCAATTTAAAAGAAAATCAAATTCAATTAAACCCGATCTAACCACTTTAATGCATGTTTTTCCTGATAGTCTTGACAAATTTTAATTATTTTATGACAATAGAATATAAATCTAAAATTGATTTGGTTCCAAATTAGAATAAAAAATATATTTTGTAGAAACCAACTCAACCGAAAACTAATTGAATTGAGATGAAATCATGAATTTAAATCCGAAATATCACCCATAATTTATGGGTAATTTATGCATATGTTTAATGGGTAATTTTTATATATTAGAGATTGGACATATATAGCATTCGGTGATCGTTCCTCACTTATCTAGCTACAATCTCAAGATTGATAAATGAATTAAATTAAATTAAAAACAAAATTTCTTTACTTCCATTTCCAACTTGTTTTATTATGTAAGCCAATGGATATTTCTCAATCTTGAAATGTATGTCTCGGTCCTCATTATACAATTTGGGTTATATACCATAACATACATACACAAGTCCGCAAAATAATTTCATGAGCTTTGTTGTAAATATGGACTTGAATTTCATTTTGAAATATTTGGGTTCAAATCGATATTTATATGGTTATGACTCGCCCACTTTATTGTTTGAATTTTTATATCAAATGGCATTAGAGTCATCAATCATGTAGCGTGGGTGGTGAATACACTCACTCAGTGATATTTATATGGTTATAACTCACCCACTTTGCTAGTTGATTTTTATATCAATTGACATCAGAGTCATCAATCATGTTTTTCAGTGCAATCGTGTAGCGTGAGCGGTAAAGACTATGGTTATGACTCGTCCACTTTAATGTTGATTTTTATATCGATTGACATCAGAGTCATCAATCATAATTTTTTGGTGCAATCATGTAGTGTGAGTGGTGAAATCATGTTTTTCAGTGCAATCGTGTAGCGTGAGCGGTGAAGACCGAAGACACTCTCTCAGTGATATTTATATAGCTGTAACCCGCCCACTTTACTAGTTGATTTTTATATCGATTGGCATCAGAGTCATTAATCATGTTTTTCAATGCAGTCGTGTTGCGTGAGCGGTGAAGACTGAAGACACTCACTCAATTAATGATATTTATATGGTTCTAACTCACCCATTTTACAAGTTATTTTTTTTATATCGATTGACATCAGAGTCATCAATCATGTTTTACAGTGCAATCGTGTAGTTGTGAGCGGTGAAGAGTGAAGACTGAAGACTCTCATTCAATGATATTCATATGGTTATAACTCGCCTGCTTTACTAGTTGATTTTATATCAATATATAATATGCATCAGAGTTATCAATCATGATTTTCAAAGAGATCCGAGGTTCGGGGGTCTGCCGCCCGCATGGGCGCCAGGCTGCAGAGCGTGGTGGAAGGTTATATGCATGCTTATAGGACCTCGATTTCACTTTGTAATTATGGAATTTCAATATAGAGTTTTACAAGACTTTAACTCGTCTCTGACTTCAATAGCTACTTTTAGGGTTGGATTTTTCCCAAATAGTCTTGTGAGATACATGCAATACTATTCAACTACATGTACATATGTATAACATACTCCCACAAGATACACATGTACATATACATAAAAATGAAGCTATAGACATGCATGCATAAAATACATGCATATATATATATATATATCTACAAAATAACAAAACCCTCAATTCATTTGGAAGATAAGAATAACAAGAATGACAGCTTTGAAAGTTGATTAAACACTACTTAAGTATGCAAATCATGAAATATGATTAAAGTGAAGTCTCTATCACATGAAAAAGTTCCTTGAAAAAGCAACTTTGAAATATTAATGATTAAGACTTTAACCATTTGATTAAGACAAACCATTACTTTAACCTAAATCTATAATTAGTATGTTTTATTTGCAATATAGCTTTATTTGATTTTGTCCATGAGATATAATTAAAACTTCGCATAGAATTAAGTCATTCTTAGAATTCCTCGACTTAAATTTCAAGGACACTATGAATATGAATATTAAGACTTGTATTTCTAGTATTAATACTTGTGTTTCTAGTCATTCTTAGATAATTCTGATTAAATTTGAATATTTTTGTGACTCTATAATTAAATTAGCAAACTTTTTGTAAAATGTTGTATTGTGGATGATCACTTAAATAAAGATTATAAGAGATAAATAAGATAACAAGATAAAATTTAATAAATATAAAATAAATACAAAAGTTATGATACATTGTAACTAATATAATTATTATCTCACAACTAGAATTACTCATAAACTAATAGTTGTTGACAAAATTCAAGGTTTGCTATGAAATGATAATTATTTCATAAATTAGCACTATATATATATATTAATCAACAATTAGTATGTCATAATCAAGTATATATATATATAATTCATATTCATCATCAAAACCCTATTACACATCGTCGAACACGTAATTCAAGAACTGGAAATCAAAGGGTGCACTAAAAATATATAACTAATATATTTATGTATCTATATATGCATTTATATATATATATATATATGTAAACATATTACAAATGGCACATATATCTCTCTATATATATATGTATTTTATTCACCATTAAGTAACTGCATGGACCAAAGATCCTCCATGGTCCAAATCATATTGTCATTTGATTCATTAGGAAAATGGGGTTGAAAAGCTTCCATATTTCCATTAAATGAAGTTTGAGAATAGGATTCAACTGTATGATCCGCAGGGCCGCAACTGGAGAGGTGTGCGCTTGTACTGGCTTGATCATTGCTGCTTTGATCTGCAGTTTGTGCTGTGAAATTTTCAGTTTGCTTCATATGCTTCTGAATTCGAGTCCTCCAATAATTCTTTATTTCGTTATCTGTTCTTCCAGGAAGATGTTTTGCGATTTTCGACCACCTGTGCATGCATGTATAATTGTAGGGTTAAGATATATATATTTTTTGGATTTTTGGAAATTTGTGTTCAATAATTTCTATTATTTGAAATGATATGTATGATTTGTGACATTTTTGGATTATATGTATATAAGAAAAATATAAAAGATTTTTTTATGTATCGCGATAATTTTCAAATTTTATTGAAAAATTCTACCTGGATCTAATTTGGACATGGGCAATTAATTTTCAGTGAATTAACATCTTGTTAGAGCTTTCAATTATTTTTTCCAACTTGATCCATGCGTTATTGGCTGTTCGAATTTTTTTTTATTTTGAATTAGTTTATATAGGGGAAATTAAAATTATGGAAGGATTGATGGATATTACTATAGAAATTTTACTGTATAACCTGGATTAGTTATATGTCTGATTAGAGATATCTTTGCTACATAATAAAGTTTTAGAAAATAACTAAATAAAAATAATACCATCAGTGTCTAATAACTTGGAAAAATCAAAATAGTATACTGGCTTTAATATACTATATAGTCAGACGATGTATCTTCTTATTTGATTTGCTACATGGAATTAATTTGCTCAATTTTATTTAGTGGTTCAAAATCATATCACTATATAGCATAATACGTGGTTGAAATTCTATTCTCCGATTTAATCATAGGAATCGTCTAATATGATAAAAATCTCTATAAATAATTGATAATATATACGTGTCATCTGCATGGCTAAAATCCATTTCCAAACACAAAAATCAGTTTCTTATATTTTTGCAATTTTCTTTTGAATAGAAAAGGAGAGAAATATATACCACATCCATAAAAGATCGATCTATAATATAATGATCCAAGTTTGATAATATACCTGTCCACTTTTATCCAGAAAAATTAAAGAATAAATAAAATTTCCAAAAAAGAGAATAAAAAATGTTCTAATCTTTTGTCACGAGGTTAAATTTATATTAAAAAGCACAACTTTGTCAAGGAAAACAAAACTTTTTGTATATTCTATATAGGAAGATTTCTCATTTGATGATGTTCACATATATATGAGTGTTATATACATATATATAAATGTTACATGTACATATATATATATATATATATATATAAGAAGTCTATTTTTAATTTTAAATAAATCATGAAGCAATATGTTAAATCTCTTTCTTTCTCTTTAATAATAAATTATAAAATATTCTTAATAACTCACTTGAAAGTAATTAAATTATCCACTTGATACAAGCTAAAGATTTCATTTCATGTGTGTAATTAATATATTAAGTAAAAAAAAATTACCATTTTCATCCAAAAATCAAACGAATTTAGTACCAAGGGCCCCTTTATTCCTTAAAAAGACAAACCAATATGGTAGATATCTACTTCAACCATCAATTTGAATATTTTATTTCAAGTGATATGATGTGTTAACATGTGACATATTGGAATAGGTTCTCCTTAAAATGGTAATTTCTATCCCCCAAGCCTTTTGGCCCTCGTTCACAACGTGTTTCTGTTGTTTTTCATTTATTTATTTACCACTATTATTTTATTTTTATTAAAAAAAGGATTTAAGCATAAGTTAAATGTTTTTTCATGAAAATGAACGATTTTTTTCAAAAATAAAATCACATACGTACAAATAGAAAAAGGTTAGCACTTAATGGATTCCTTAAACCTATTCAATAATCATGGAATAAACAGGAGTATTAAAAATTTCATTTCCTTGGATTGAAAGGATTTTTTTGCCCTTTTTCTTTTAGTAACAATAAGTTACAAAATGACATATATTTCTTAAAAGATTCATTTGCATACAATAATTTAAAATTCCCACGTTTGTAATTTGAGAATACGTATAGCACCCAAAATGCACATGCCTAAATTATAAAGCAAAAAATAGTGCAGCCTCATATCCTCTTCTTCACAATTTTTCAGGTTTTTTTTTTCTTTTATTGTGTTCCATCTTTGCTAATTAATTAATTAATATACATAACATATATATAATTATATATTATATATAATAACAAAACCCTAATAATAACTAACCTATTTCCCCACTTAGCATGCAAATCCATAATGACAAGCTGCTCTTCCGGCGTAATATTTCCCCTTCTAACGTCTGGCCGGAGATAATTAAGCCACCTCAGACGACAACTTTTTCCGGTGCGCTTAAGCCCTAATTAAATAACAAAAGAATTAATAAACAAAATCATATAAGTTTTAAATTAGGGTTTTTTCTTCTTAAAACTCTATGTATATATATATGATCACTATTCGTTATAAAACAAAAATCAAACAAAATTGTTCGATAAATATCTTAGATAATATATTTATCTAACATATATTCAAACATAAATCGTAAATATATTTATTAATTACCCGCAGATCGAGCTAGTGTATTCCATACGCCTTCGCCATGATTAGCAATATAGTTCATGAGAATAAGATCTTCTTCCATAGTCCATGGCCCTTTTCTCACTTCGATTTCTTGTGATTTGCATGGTTTTTTATCCATATCAATACACGCAGAAAAGTGTGTTTGTGTGTGAGAGAGAATGAGAGATTTTAGATATATATTTGGAGAAAATAATGAAGAATGTGATCTTATTTATAGAGTTTGTTTAAGAAACCTTTTTTAGCCAGTTAAATGAAGCTGTTAATTGACGTCACAAGGAAGATAGCTTTTGAACTAACTTTGTTTTAATACTTTAATTAGTATCTTAATCTAATAGCTAATTAGACTTAAAAAGTATGTGTATATACATGATAAATACGGATGTGAATATGCTTGGACAAAGTTCTATAGTGCGGTTAGCCATACCTTTTACAATAACACGGGTATTTCTACAGCAAATTAAATTCAATGCAATTATTATGTTATAATTCATTAAATGTATGAATAGAAAGATGTTTTACCGAAATATCCCATCATACAATAGTTTATAATAAATTAATTTTATTGAATTTCGTATGTTATAGAATTTCAATTATAAAAGTCGGACATATTAATATGAAATATCAATAAAAATCTAAACTATATATTTGGTGGAAAATATATGTGGTTGTGTAAATGACATTACATATCACACAAGCGATAAAAATAATATATAATTACTAGTGATATTCATGTGTCTCAGGGAATATATATTGACACTCAGAGATATGCCTTAGACAATAGACATATATAATGATATATAACATAGAAAATTGATAGTTGGAATTGACATAATATTAGTAGACGATAGATATGCAATGACATAAACATCAAAAGTATTGATTTGCAATCGACATGCACCATACTTAATTATCTGGTGGAAAATATTTAGAAATATGTGTTATGCAAATATCTAAAGCAACTAAAAGAAAAAAAATAAGAAATAAACATTAAAGAGCAGGATATCGTTTTCGTTGTTCTCCGTTCAAAATGTGATTGAGTTCTTGTGCCTATTTTATACACACTTTTCATACATAATGTATATATATATATATATATATATATTACACATATATAATATATTTATTTTCAAATATACACGAAACACACGTATTTAACATACACTACACGTATACTACACAGATTGCAATTTTTTCATCACAAATAATATACATTTTATACAGAATATGTATATCATATACACTACATATATTGCACATACTTCTCGTACAAACTACACATAGTTATCACATACAATACACACTTTCACACACATGACATATATTTTATACACAATATTATATTTTACATGCATGTTCTCACACACACTATATATTTTATACACAATATACATATTTTCACTCATATTTTAAGTTTATTGGAATTATAGAAAAAAAAAATCATCATGCCATATTCTTTCTTCAACACGATGTTCCCGTGGCGTCTTAGTGTCAACTTAATCCCGTATATAAGTGGCCCATTGTACCCACATACATTGAATTAGTAGGAAATTAAAAAAAAATTAAATTAAAATTGTCACACGTCAAAGTTCGAAAAGATATTCTATTAATCAACCAAATAAATATATATGAAAGCAAACTAATTTCATGGAAATGAAGAAAGTTGACCAAATAATTTATTTATTTTAATTCAAACCTAAACATTTTAGTCACAACATTTATCATATAATTAAGTTCCTCTTTTATGTCTATTAATTAATTTGAAGTCAATGTGGACACCGACTCAATCTTTGAAACATAGAAATTAGAAAGTCTTTACAATGAGTGCACGTAAAGAACTCTTGAGATAAAAGAAAATAAGTTTGTATCTTTCTATAAGTATTTTGAGGTTTCATTACTTTACAAAATAACATATTTTTTACTCCATATTCAATTTGAGCATATGATTTATTTCAAAATCATATAAAAGTTTTTATTAGTGCATAGCTATTAAATGTAAGCTATCCTAATCATGGGCAAAATATCTTGACGACATGATGAAATCTTCTGTCAATAATTTAAATTAATTTTGCGACATATATACCCCAATGAAATATTCAAATTTTATTAGCATTCTATATTCATAAACTATCTTTTGTTCCACTTAAAATGAATATTTTATCCAATAATATTATCACACTCTAATAAAAAATTGACAAATGTCTATTTAAATTTTAGTTAATATATGAGTGAATAACTATTAGCAAAATTTCTTACTTTAGGAGCTAATAGAAAGGTGCTAATAGTAATCCACTCAAATACTAACAAAATAGACTTCTAAAAATTTTCTTTTTGAAAATGATTAGTAAAACCCTAAAGGACCCCAGAAGGTCAAATTAAGTTCTCATCGTGTAGCATTAAAAATTTATGAAAATGAAACATATAATTATCTCTAGAATTAATTGTGATTTATTACATTATTTTAAACAATCAAAGATTTGACTCCAAAACATTGAAATCCATCATATACAGAATATGAAATGTATCCATTAATACTAATTTGGACATCATGAAATTACGTAGATACACCACTTAGTGGTTAAAAGACAAATAAGTAGCTAAGCTAGCTATATATATAAAGTGTTGGCAAATTACATATGTTGTGTGTTAAATTCGTGTTAAAGTTTCCTACAAATTAAACTAAGTTCATTGAACCTCTTGTGATCTCTTTTATATGATTAATGAATAAAGAAACAGTGAATTTTGTATGTGTGCAAAAAAAAAAAAACCTAAGTTCATTGAACCACAAGTAATTTACAGTGATTAATGTTTTCCTTCCACCATGGTTAATAGTGGATTTTGTAGGCAATTTTGAGTTATATTTGGTGATTTTAGATGTTTTTTTTTTGGGATATTCTGAATTTTAGATGTTTTTTTTGGGCATGTTTTAACTTTTAAGTCCTATTTTGTGGGATCAGTTTTTCTATTACAATTCTGTGTTCTATCTTGTATTCCACTCATATGGCGTTGACACGTGTTAAAATATTTATGCATGTCAAAAAAAGCTTAATAAGTGCATGTATAAAATAACACTTGTCAAACATCTAATACATTGGAATAGAAGATGGAATAGAGAAACTGCTCGATTATAATTATTATTTTTAAAATTTATTAGGGTTTCGACTTCACTTAATCTATAATAATTGAAAAAAAAACATATAATCAATTGATGATATATGGGTATTTATGTGAGAGAAATAGAAATACAGTCTAATTCTGGGATCTAAAGTTATGTTGAATCACATTAAATTTTTATGTTGTTCATCTTCATACTTCTTGTTTATTATGTTTCTTGAATTATTTTCTTTGTACTCGGTACATACAATTTCTACCATCAAAATTCATACTCCATGTATCTAGTCACAAAATACGTCTCAAAATCAAAATCACTAGTCTTGAGAGTCTATAAATACAACTTTTTGAGAAAATATTTAAACTAAAAAACCTGTTACAATGATTGTTATAATTTTGGGATTTTGAACTCCAAAAAAAACACTTTAAAAATGCTTACTTATACAAACTTTTAGCCTGAAAATCAAATTTGAGTGGTTGATATTATCCGAAACTCCATATATTTAGAAGCTTCTAAAAATGATTTAGGTGTACAAACTTTTAGCCAATAAATTTGGAGATTAACAAAATGTATATATCAACTGTTTAAATGGATATATATATTTTTGAAGAAAAAGTGGAAAAGTGATTAAATGAAAGATCATGTCGCAATTAGGTTTAAATAGTTCTCATCCACACAAAAATTGTAACAATGGAAGGGACAAAATCAATAGTGTTGGATTATGATCTCTTGTCTACACTTAAGCAATTAAGTATAAATCCATTGTTAAATGACTCTTTCCTAACATGGGCCCACCTTAAATCATTCATACACCACTCATAAAATGGATAAATGTGTATCTTTTAATACTTTATATATATATATATGTATTAGTTATTTTTAATACCTATATAGATATATAATTTATAAATGCCAAGAGTTTAACATTTGCCGCATACGAAATGTTACATGGAAAATACACTATTCTAGGAGGATCAAAATTTGCTGGCTGATTAAATTAATGCTAATTCTTATTTGCTTATTGGAAATCTTGTACTTTTATCCTTATATACATAAATTAGTGGGATATACTAAAAATTGAAAAAAAAAAAAAAAAAAAAGAGTCAAAAACAACAATAATTGAAGGAAACTGATAGTATTTTCTAGTCACATAAAAGTTATAAAACACGTTTTTGTGTATGCTATATGTCATTAATATTACAATTATACATGAAAAATATTTATATATGCAAGTATAAATGTTCTCGTGTTATACAAAGAATATTGGGCCAATATATACATAATAAATTATAAACTAACAAAACGACTGAGGATTGTACGGAATTAAATTTTTAATTTATCTGATGTACTTATAAGTTGTTAAATAGATATTTTCTTGGATTCTAGTAAATGAAGTGACAGTGCATTGGGTCTTCATAAGCGCACTTTTCCAGCTATCAATGTCACAAAGTCGCATTTCAGTATAGGGGTAGGCGCCGGTTGGATGAATCTTGTTACTAACAACAATCCAAAATGTCCAAATTAATATGCGAAGTACAGATAAATAGGACTCTGAAAGGAACTAAATGTTAGAAATATTTTTAACCAAATGTATAATCAATACGAAAGAATGAGATATTAATGACAAAATGTTAAGTGATGATGCTAAGATTATCATTAATTATATATTTTTAGCGACAAACTATTTTATGTTGTCACAAACGTATGCTTCACATATATAAGATTTGTGTAAGATTGTCACTCTCGATAGATACTGATAAAAAAAATATTGTCACTATTAATAATAAGTGGCATACATTTAATATAATATAAAATTTAATTATAAATAAAAATATGAAAAAATAAGTTTTACATGGCTTATGAAAACCATGCTTACGTTATTATACAAAGACTAACGGATCTATTTTAGTATATCAAAAGATAGGAAGAGATTGAATACAAAGATTACCAATACTTTCAAAATAAAAGGGAATTATAATAGAAAAGAAATTCAATGATATCACAGTTAAAATTTTACTATGGAAATATTTTTTTTATCCCACAAATGATATACAGTAATTGAGTCACATTATTTGTAGGATTGACAACTTTACGTCAAAAAATAATTATAGATAATAGTTGAAATAAATTGATACTTGTTAATTTCTTAAAAATGTAATACAATTATAATACACCATTATGAATAGAAAATCTAAAATCTAATCAGCTTTACAACATACGTCAATGTAAACCATTAGTAAATACTTTATTGTAATAGTTTACTTCAATAAGAATAATTAGAAAACTAAAGTTTAATAATAATTTTCCTTGAAATGGAATTATCATTAATTCATAAACGCGTATTATCCTCTTAAGTGTTTGCCACATGTAATGTAGCCAAGCAAGACAACATTTGTTATGGCCATAATTAATCCACTTTTTTAATAATCTTTTGCATTCCCAAATGAGCAAATCACATTTATGATACCCTTTCCAAAAATAGAGAAAATAATTGAATTAAATTTTGGAACTTTTAAATAATGCTTAATTGTAATTATCATAAAGTACTTAAAGTGACCATTAACTATAAACAAGCTGTTCTTAGCCACTGATTTTAATTTTCCAGCCTAATTGATTAATAAATGAGGCTCTTTTGAGTTGTTAATTTCAGTATTTTCAATTATATTTTTAAATTTCTCGTCTAAAAGAAGCTTTCATGGCTCCAAATAAAGGAGTCCTAACGTGATCACCACGTGAGGCTGTGTTCATAGTTCAATCTTATTCTGTAATTTCATTTTCTAGAATATGTGTCATTTTGGACCATCGTATCTAAATAAAATATATGGCTAAGATCACACGAAATAAAATTACCAATTTAATTATATACATTACGTAAATTTCGTATATTTTTCTACTTGTAAAAGATAAATAAAAATTAAGTTGTGTTGAATTTGTAGCACGTTTTACAAAGTCATATTTTCCATTATTATTTTCGGGCTAGAATTTTCTCATATAAAATATCACCAAAATTCTATAATGGGTTATTATATATATATATAAATATTAATTTGTATATATACATTCCATTTAAAGGCTCATTATGTCTCTTTTATGGACTAGAATTAAATTTAATTTTTGATTATGCTGCTTAATATAGTTGCATTATTTTTTCGAGTTGCCAATCTTCAATTTCTATAGGAAATGAACATGTTAATTCATGCAAATTTAGAAAGAGAGACACCATAAAAATTTTATTATGATCAATTTTTTCCCAAGTGTTACACATAAATCTCTCTTGCTCTTTATTTTATCACATTCTCATATTATTTTATCCCTCTAATTTAATTTAATCAAACAATCCAAACAAGTAATTATCGTTGATAGGCTTTATCGAAGGCGCCGGAGCCCCATGAGACAACAAACAATCATCTAATGGAGGTGTAGTATCACTTGTCACATCTCCATAAGCATTTGAGCAATAGGGTTCATATTTTCGTCTTTTCTTTTCGGAGGGAACTAGGTTTATGGTGTCCACTGTAATATTCCGACATGGATTATATTCGCTGCAGTTGAGAGAAACAGATCGAAACGTATATGTTCCAATTATATTTTTATACTGTATGCCCGATACAAAGACCGCTTTATTTGAATCACTCGCGTTGCACTTGACTCCTCCGCAGTAGTTTTGGTCTATGACAATCGGAGTCTTTACGTCCGACATTGATATGTTGGAGAATATAACATTATTTGTCGATCCAAACCCGCCCTGCAAAGTCAATGACATTTTTAGTACTAGGTGATTCAATGCGAATTAAATGAGATATTCTATTATAAAATGTATTACATATTGTGTATGTTCGACAAGTATATAAATATGTTTCATATTAAAAATATAATTAAGTAGTTTATATATATAGCATTTATATGTGAATTGTGAAGTGCAATAGAAGATTGCGGCACGATTTGCAATAGTAGATACAAATATGACTTTGAGGCAATTGAGTTTACAAATTAATGACGAACCCAAAAAATTTTATTTAGTGATTTAAAAATTCACTTGAATATGTCTTGAACACTAAAAAAAAAGTTTCAAGACGTTTGAGGGTTCATGTGTAATTTTTCCTATTTACTGTCGGGTGAAATTATAAACGCATATTATGTATATAAAAATGAATTTGAAACATTTGCCTAGGTTATCTATATTGAACCGGAAATATTTTATAACAGTCGGTATGTTATAGATCATTGAATGAGAGAATATTTTGGTAAAATGCCAATGTCAATGTGCATACCGACTCCATTAATCCCGATGCATAGTAGTATAAGTCGAGCAAAAGAATTGGAAGTTACATCCAATTGGACTCAGCTACTTTTCTTAATTTTGAAATATTTATTCCCTCCAAAATAAAAATGAAAAAGAGTAGAAAATGCCATTAAAATCACTGAAAACTCTAATTTAGAACAATTATATAAATATCCATGTTACGCATACAAAATTTTACTATTATACGTTAAATCCAAAATCTCGAGATCTCTTAAGAATAATATAGAAAATAGAGACGAGTGAGAATTACCGGCCATGTTTTAATCCTGACTCCAGTCAACGAGTCTGATACCGTAGAGTTAGCGACAATAATATTCGAAACTTGGGCTTCACTCTTATTGGGCCCGAGCCCACCAATACTGTATCCATGTCCAGGCCCACAATGCACATCATATATAATCACATTAGAGCATCCAGTTTGAATTGACACACAATCATCTCCTGCATAATATATACCACACATTTAACTTTTCTTTTTAATTCATAAAATAACATATTAAAATATTCGATTTTAGGAAAAAAATATATTAATTACCACAAGCAAGAGTAGAATTATAAATCACGGCGTGTTGAACTCTTGTTAGGTGGATCCCGTCGGTGTTTGGGCTGTCACCGGGAGATGAAAGGGTAAAATTGTAAACTTTTACGTATTGGCAATTTTCAATATAAATGTGCATCTTTGGGCTGTTTTGGATTTTTATTCCTGTTACTGTTACATTGATGCTATTCGTGATCCTGATTGCCTGTCATGTTAGAAAAAACATTAAAAAAAATTAAAATTACGTCGAAAAACAGTTTCCATAGTTTGTGAACATAACCTCGGAATGCTTTATATTATTACACATATAAATGTGTGAAGTTTAATCAAAGAACGTTCACTATTTTTATAAATTATGGTGATTAACAGTGTAAATGAGTCAAATAAATTGTTCAAACATATATTTGAATCATTATCGAGTTTTAAAATTAATATTTAAACTTGGGCTAATTGTTAATTAAGTCAATCTCAAACGAACTTTAATTGGGACGAATACAAATGGATTTGAGTAATTTATATAATTTATTATTTTCTGTAACCAAGTCGAGTTTGTTCTGAATTTCAAACTTATTGAATAAATAAGAGATTGTTCAAGATTAATTTACGAACGACCTCAAGTAAGTCTCGAATTGTTCAATTTATAAATATAATTTAAATTGTTTAAATTGACAAAAACATTGTGAAGATTATATTATATTATATTGTTATATTATTAGTAATTATATATACACATGGTACTTACATGTGGCTTGTAGTAAACGGGTTGACCCGTTGATCCGTTGAGCTCAAAATCCGACTCGTCAGTATCCAGATCCTTGGGGACCCACCAGGCTTCCCCATGCCCGTCAAATAGTCCGTTACCTATGATCTTTAGCCCATTAGAGAACCCGGTAAATAGAATCCACTGATATTGGTTACTAACCCAATCCGATTGATTTGGTGGAGCAACTATATTACCATCCACCTGTCAAAATATTATCGAGTTGATAAATAAATCATTATATTATAATGTAAATTGACAAGTAAATACTTAAATCTTTTAAGAATAAAATAATTGAATTTTTCTGTTTTACAATTTAGGAAAAGATGTGTGCATAATTTCATTTTTTGCATATACTTCAATTTTTGCCACACAACAAATTAGGACAATGTTGGACCTTATTTTATTTTTAAGTTCGAAACAAATTTAGATTATTGCTCCATTTTATTATTTGACTGTACAATTTAGGAAAAAAATTAACCAAGATATTAATTATTCGTTAATACACTATCTAGGGAAATCTTTAACCTTGATATATAAAAAAAATATCCCCAAATGACCACTTTTTGATGGTGAGTTTTAATACTTTTGATTAACAAGAATAAAATTAATTTACACTAAAAAAGTAATATATATTATAGGAGTTAAAAAAAGAAATTAATCCAATGAAACACCAGATTTTGTTGAAAATATTACAATATAATTTTGCATAAAATCATTCAGATAATTATATTCTGAGTTAGAAAATAAAAATTTACTTGGAACATAATATTGGGTTGGCAATTATTTCCAGTGAAATTTAGTGGTTGAAGTAGAAATGTTGATCCTGAGGGGACTAAAATCACTCCTCCATTCACGTTGCATGCTGCTCCAAATGCTGCTAAAAATGCCTGCCAAAAACATTTTTAATTTACAAAAATTAATATTATCGCTCCTAAAATTGATAATTATATTAATTCACGTCTGCTTTTTTAAAAATAAATATCGATGTATTGTTTAATTGTATAATTTATCTTAATAGATGATTTTCTCTTTGAATTTTTGATTCATCATATCATATTTTCATTTATTAAAGTATGAAATATAATCTATTTAAAAATGATTCATAAAAATCTCCAAAGAACCATGTACACCATTTAAATTCTATATGTGATAACAAATTCAACTGATCAACGTTAAAAAATACAAGTTAATTGTATACATATCATAAATTCGAAACCATTTTATAATTTGACTGTAAAAATACTAATCAAAAGTCTCCAAAGCACCATGTATAACATTTAAATTCAACATATGATAAGAAATTCAAGTGAAACATTAAGAAATCCAAGTTAATTGGATACATATCATAAATTCAAAGTCAATTTCCATTTTATTTTGACAACTAAAATACCTATAACTTATATAACCAGATGTAATAAATATAAATATTAAATGAGAAACTAACATAATTTCAGTGTCTTATGATTAATATAATTTTCTCAAATGATATATTAGATCTACAAATGGATCAATATGCTTGGAATCTTTAGTGTTGGATTTCTAATGTTACAAAATTATGGAAGTATTAAAAGTAATGAGAAAGTAAACTCAAAATAAAAATCATTATTAGCAAAATTATTTCACATATTTGTCTTTCACATAATTAATAAAAATGAAGAGAAGGATAATTAAAAATGGCAACCAAAGAGTTAATAAAAGTGAATGGAGTGTGTTATCAATTGTAAAAGTGCTAATAACAATTTCCATTATTTAATATTATTAATATTTTTGTAATAAAATAAATAATTTATGGCCTAAATAACATAAATAATTCACATTCTTTTATTATAAATTTTCTTAAATTCTAAATATAGAGAATTTAGAGTAGTTTTACCTTCGAGTCATCGGTTGTCCCATCACCTTTAGCACCATAGTCGAGGACGTTAAAAATGGAAATATTATTCGGAGTATCAAATATATTATTTTCATTTGTGATAAATTGTTTTTTACCCCCAAAAAATGAAATAACGCGGCTCAAATAGTCGCCTTCATTAGCATAACAAAATGCATGTTCTGAAGAAGTAAAACAAATGAAAATGCAAATTAGAAAGCTAAGAAATATTTTAATAAAATTTTCCATTGTGTTTTTTGTGTTAGTGTTGTGAAAAAATTTGGTATTATATAAACCAAAGAAAATCTGTTATTTCTGTTATTTTATTAAATAATGAATATGATTTCATATATTTGATATAAGATTGTTGCTTATATAGTAAGATAAAATTTTGACTTATAAAATATGTAATGGTAAATTATTATAATCTTTTGATAATAAATGTCAATTACATGCAAATTATGAAGCTACGATAAATCTTAATAAGTTTTCTCATTGTGTTTTCTTTATCAGTCTTATTGTGGAAGAATTTGGCATTGTATAGCACAAGAAATCTGTTATTTCTATTATTTATTCAAATAATGAATATGATTTCATATATTTGATAGATAACATTTTGACTTATAAAATTTATAAATGGTAAGTTTTTATAATCTTTCAATGATAAATGTCAAGTACATATGCATATTAAGAAGCTATGATAAATCTTAATAAATTTTCCCGATTGTGTTTTTGACTTGATAAATTTTCGATTGTGGTTGACTTAATAAATTTCCCATTGTGTTATTGTGTCATTGTGCAAGAATTTGGTATTATATTAATTGTTCAAAGAATTAAAACATGTTATGTCGATTATTTTATGCAAATAATGAATATGATTCATATATTTGATATGAGGTTGTAGGTTATAATAAGATAAAATTTTGACTTATGAAATTTATAAATTGTAAGTTTTTATTTTTTCGATAATATTGATGTAAACATTTCAATATTGACATGCATATAACTTATATATGGCGCTCTTTTGGATCACTCATTTTCAAAGATAGTGTGATTCATTACGTACATCATCCCTCGTCTATTAGTATGTTTGCTTTCAAACAAAATCAACTATTTTACATTACAAGTATTAAAACAAATATATTATCATAAAACATACCAGAATATATTGAACATTCTCATTTTTATGTAATTTAAACATGATTTTTGTTTTTAATGGGAAAAGAGTCGAATTTAATTATGAATTTTTACGTACGAATGGTTCAAGACAACTGAAGAACAATTTCTTTTGTTTCTGATAAGATAAATATTTATTGATAGTTGATGATAAAATGGATTTTTAAATTCCAAAAAACTGTAGCCACGTCATAATATATTATAAATCTTAACTAAAATGAATGATTAATATAGAAGAAAATTCACACATCAAAAACAAAAAAAATGTACAAGATGAATCATTAATTAATTATTAGTATTTATTTCTTGTGAATTTTTCTAATTTTGAGACAACTGTTACTCGAATTTACCCTTTATAAGCTTAGAGATCTCAACTTCGCTCATAGAGCAGTTGTCTCATCGTGAAAATAATTGTCAATATTTAGTCTTAAGTTTGTGTATTAAGTAGCATCTTTTCTGTTGAAATTATTATTAAAAACCATGATATATATGTATTCCGTAATTATAATACGCGAAGTTTAGCCCTAATGGAAGATTTATTTACTGTGAACATTTATTAATTTATAATCCAAATATATATTCTCACATCACAAAAAGACTTTTACACATCTCTCTAAATAACATCCAACTAAAATGTTGCTTTGAACTCAAAACAACTCATATCCACAATCCATTTGTATTCTCACTTGTAAACAATTAAGTCAACAACTATAAATGCAACTCCTCATGGCAAATACATTATTAATATTTCCTATATAATATATATATATATATATATATATCGCACTTGTTATATAATTAGTTACGAACAGCAAATTATAACAACTTTTTAGCACAAATCACCATTATTAGCATTACGCGCTTGTTTAAACGACGAATTTCCGGTCTGCAAACAACTAATAGGAGGGGTCGTGTATGTTTGAAGTTGTCCAAACGCCTCCCAACAAAACGGATTATTGTTCTTAATTTGTGACGATGGATTTAACTCAATGGTCGATAAAGTTATCCCTAAACACGGTAAGGTATCACTACATGCAAAGTGAACAGGATTACGCGTGTAAGATCCCTTTATGGAATGATATGATACGGCCGAAACCGCCACCGCTGATGTTTTGTTGGGGCACGTGTGACCATTGCAATAGAATTGATCGATGATTATTGGAGTTTCGACTTCGGAAACTTGTATGTTTGAGAACATCACTCCTTGAACTGATCCGGATCCGCCCTGCAAATGTTTGAAAGATTCTAATATGGTTAGAATGAAAAGTTTTTGAAACAAATGGATTCAAAACATTGAAATCTTGTTATGACATATAACATTTATGTTCGATTTAATTTTTCTTAAAGTGACGCGGGATCAAATGTATATCGCGTAAATAAAACATGTGGATGTGATATAATTCGTGCTATATGTTATTAGATCGTGGACTGCGCTCGATAAATTCGAGTTATCTATGTACCTAGTTCGATATGATCAAACATTTTCGTAGTTATCAGATGTTGTACCCCTCGATTTTAGAAGATTCAGAGAGTATTAAGTATATCAAAGAGTATTAAGTATATCTAATTTTTAAAATATAAACTAGATAATTATTTTTTCCTACTGGGTTACGGGCCGTTTTATTGGGTCATAACCCGGGAAATTCTATCTTAGTCCGGGACCGTTGATCCCGGCTAAGATAGACCACATATTTTGTAAAAAGGGGGTGGTTTTTTCCAGCCACCCACGTGGAAACCACCCCCTTATATGCAAATGTGTGGTTTAAACCCAAGATCATAGTATATTAATTTTTACTTATATATAAAACTGCTTATTTAAATTACGAGAATACCCTCGATATTATCAGGACCCATCAAAAAATGGATCAGTTTACCTGCCAAGTCTTGATTCTTACTCCAGTTAAAGTATTGTGCATCGTCGAATCACGAACAGTAATATTCGAAACGCAAGCTTTAGTACCATCTTTCCCTAATCCCCCTATGCTTATGCCATGTCCAGGTCCACAATTCACATTGTGTACATATACATTAGAACATCCTGTTTGTATAGAAATGCAATCATCACCTGCAATATTAATTTATATGATACAAATATATATATATGTTAGTATCAAGTTAGTTTTCCTGCAGTTCTTTACAGTTAGATGCTTAATTAGACAGCTTAATTATTGGTTTAAATTTACCACAAGCAAGAGAGGTGGTGTGGATGAGCACATTTTGGGAGTTCTGGAGATGGATTCCATCTGTGTTTGGGCTATCTCCAGGTGAAGAAATGCTAATGCCAGACACTTGAACCCCGTTGCAATTGTCGAATTTTAGGTGTGTTTGTGGGCTGTTCTGGATTGTTATGCCCGTTACTGTTACATCTGTACTTCCGTAAAATCGAAGAGCCTGAAAAAAAAAACGGAAAAAAATGTATCTAAAATATTAGATAATAAATATATTATTTTAGATTATGCATATCTTTCATTATACTCTTGCAGTTATTTAAATTTGTTTTATTTCTTTAATTGTAGGTAGGTTATGATTTTATTTGATTTCCTTATAATCTCTAATTATAGTTTATTATTAATAATACAATATTGACATTTTTTCCGTCTCGTTAATTTTAGCTTACAACGATCTTTATGTGAATGAAATAGACACGAAATATTATGTACTCACTGTTGGTCTAGTGCTAGGCATTCTTGATCCTTTAGATTCAGCATTAATCTGCCAGAAAATAATGGGGAAAAAAATAATTTAGATGATAATAACCATGCATGCTTATAAATTTTATGTATATTATATAAAAACCCTATTTATTTATTTTTTGGCTATTAATTAATGAGTTTGGATAAAGGTAATTGTGAGATTACATAATTTTCGGGATATATATTCGGGTTCCACCAAACGGAGCCTTGGCCATCGATGATACCTTTACCTCTAACTGTTATTCCTTTAAGCTTTGTAAATTCAAGCCATTGTAATAGCCCTGATCCCCAAGATCCAGAATCTTTTGGAGCTATTATTTTGCCATCCAACTGCATGTCAAAAAAAATTAAATTAATTACAATAAATGAAATAAAAATTTCATCATTTAATTATTTATGTAAATGTAACTGAAAAATATTTAATTATCGACAAAAAAAAATACCTGGAAGACGAGATTCGAGAGGCAATTTGGCCCAGAAAATGAAACAGGTTTAACCAGAAAAATGGACCCTGATGGAACCAGGATTACTGATCCTTGTACTTTGCATGCAGCTAACCATGCTGCTTTAAATGCCTGTCAAAAATCATATAATTTTAATTAAATGAATTAAATTTCTAATACGAAAATATATTTTAAAAAAAACTTATATTTTGATACCAAAAAAAAAAAAAAAATACTTACATTTGTATCATCAGAAATTCCATCACCTTTAGCACCATAATTTATTACATTAAATGTGGTGGGATTATTTTCCAACATTGGGCTAACTGAAAGGATTGGTTTTGCAGCATTTCCTTGCTTCCTGTGCTTATTTGTACTCTTAGCACTAATGGGAATTGGATTATTGGATAGAATTAAGACAAGAAATAATGTAAAGTAAATTAATGTAAGAAAGCTTATAATATATTTCATTTTGGATATACTTAAGAATATTTGAACACCCTTTTGTGTGTATAAATGAATGGCCTAGATAGGGTTGTATTTATATTGGGTAAAAATGGTCTAATAATCACTGTACAATCATAAGATTTTCATTTGTCATTACATTGACAATTTGGGTTTCTTTAGAAACTACTAAAATTATCCTTTAAATTACATTTAATATAATATATTTAACTTGTAGTTGAACTATATATAATCCATCTTAATCATCCCAACAGAAAGGGGATACAAACAGACAACTCATGAACTAAGGATATGTTTATTAGTTAACAAATAATTATTGTGATTGAATGTTTATGAGGGTTTAGTTTATACATATGATACAGCATATAATTCATACACAACATAACATAAATCCATGTCAAGTGCGATTTTAATTTTTTGGGTTTTTGATAATTAAAACAATAAGTGTATTAATTCGAAAATGCTAAAAATACTCGTTAAAAATACCCTATATGTTATCTTAAATCTACATAAAACCCATCAGAATTAGAAAATAAATGTGTTTTTCATGTTTGCATTAATTTGATATTTATATAATTAAAAGATAGATATTGTTATTTTACCGAAAAATACACATATTTCCTTCTTTTTTAACATAAAATAGATATCACACATTAGTTTTGTAACCCAGGGGTGATTAGCAAATTCAAACTAATAATTGAGTTTTTTAAGGAGTGGACTTTGTATATACTATAAAAATCATGTGAAATATATTATATACTCCATAACAACCACAACTCCCGTCATAATTAATTCTTACCAACAAGCTCAAAAAATGAATTATATAATTAGATTAGAATATTGAAGTTCCTAAATCTTTTAGTTTTTCTTATTCAATTTGGAAATAGAATACGCAAACATCAATCATATGTATTGATATATATTTGGAAATATATATAGCACTCATAGACCTGTCATGATGAAAAAATAATATGAATTGTTTCGTCACTTATAGAATTCTTGTATCGTGCAAGTATAATTATATAATATTAATATATATATATTACATAATTCAGAGAAATTGATCCGCCAGCAATTCTTGACAAGGACCAAAGATTTGGCACATGCATGATGGGAAATTAATTTTTCGAAATTTCAATTGATAAGACTCGAAAAATTTAGATACATGTATGCATTATTTAGCACGTAATTATGAAGATAATCAGACAAACTGTAGGATTAATTGGCGTAGAAGTTAAAAATTGCTTCAGATTCTAATATTTATTTAATTATTTCTTTCTAAATAAGATGAACACCAAAGTGATTCCATGTAAATTTTATCTCTAGGAAACGGGTGAGTTTGTATTAGCAAAAAATTTAGAGATTGTAATTGGAAAAAAAAAAAGAAAAAAAAAAGAAAAGAGTGATATTATATACTAATTATTATATATATGTAACTGATTTTTCACCTCATTTAGTTTCATTAAGAAATCACTTGTATTAATTAATTTATTAAATTTATACTATCTAAATGGCGTTGAAAAACATAGATATTATTTTTTCACACAAATATATAATAGCAATAGACGATTAGCAACACCAACTGGGCAAGTGGGGTAGTTTAATCTTGTGTTTTTATCACGGGTTAGATTTAATTATATGAAATGTATATTTGGCCTTCTTTATTGCGATTAGATTTAATTCTCTTGTGTTGATTTACAAACTATTATACAAGAGCGAGATACATCTAATTTAAATTTATCTAAAAATAACATTTGTGAATTTATTTGATCATCCAAAAAAAAAATAAACACATATATTGAGGTTAATTGAATAGACTTGGGAAAAGCCATTAAATGCGGCAGGGGGAATGGTAGATTATTGACTAAATTTTGATAATTATGAAATATATTAATGGGAACATAGAAAATATAAACCTAGGCTAGTAGAATAGCACCTTCTTCTTCTTCATGTGATGATCATGATTACAGTTTAAAGACTAACATGTGACTGTCATTTTCAGACCAGTTAATTAGTATAATTAAACCGTTATTAGTTATCCCATAATCCAGAAATTATGCAGTATTTTGTGGTGGTGCCATTTCCCAATTAATTAAGGTTAATTAAGTATGTCTACTCTAGCTAATGCTATATATTGTCCAGACTAATTAAATAATACAATAAATTATTTATAAATATTGTTTGTTTGTTATAAGGCAGTTAATTCTAGTTGTAAAGGATGCATATATATATATATATATTATGGGTAATGCTAATCTCACAGATTTCTGTGAGATTAGCTTTTACAGCTCGTAATTATACATAGTCTTTAATTGTATTTTAATTATTAGCTTTTTTTATTTAATTAATTGTCTTTACATCATATTAGGTAAAAATTTATTGTAGATAAAACACTTAAATAAGGTATAATTTGATGATCTTTTATTCCAAACAAAAAAAAAAGAAACATGCATAAACGATAATACAAGAGAGGCCCAATCCAATTTATGGTGTGATTTTGAGATTTTCTTCTGTTTTTAAAAGTTAACAAGGTTTTGAATTTATTAATTTTCTTGAATTAATAATATATAGTAACATTTTTCTCAATTCTGAAATAAATATAATTGCAATTTATACACTTACTAATCGTATCGTTACATCACAAAATAATTAAATTATTATACCATACACAATACTTGAATAAATAATGATAGTGTAAAGATTTACAGAGAAGATAAACGAAAGGAGAAACTTTATTCATTGATTGAGAATTGTACAGTGATGATCAATCGTAAACCCTAACCTTGATTAAAGAAGAAGATAAAGCCCCTTTTCCATATAAGGCACAAATCAAGTCACTAACAAAGCTATAAAGCGTCAAACCATAAATGACACTTTTCCATCTAATATAACATAACAAATAATGATATTTAACACACCCCCTCAAACTTGGCCGTCAAATAAATTGAAGACACCAAGTTTGCCAAGTAATGTCTCGAACTGTTGTCTTCCAAGGGGTTTAGTAAGGAGGTCCGCAGGTTGTTCATGAGATGGAATGTAGTGTGTAGCTATTACTCCTTGTCGAATTTTATCTCGGATGAAGTGGCAATCGACTTCAATATGCTTTGAGCGCTCGTGGAACACCGGATTTGCAGCCAACTGAATAGCAGACTTACTATCAGTGTAAATAGGTACCGGCATTGGAATGCTAATCCTCAAATCCTTCAACAAACTGATCAACCATAATACTTCACATGTTGTATGCCCAATGGCACGATATTCTGCCTCAGCAGAACTCCTTGAAACTGTCTGTTGCTTCCTGACTTTCCAAGACACCAATGATCCTCCAAATTTTATAGCATATCCAGTGAGGGATCTCCTAGTCATAGGGCAAGCAGCCCAATCTGAATCACAAAAAATAGATAATCCCAAATTAGAAGTAGATGGCATGAATAAACCTAGGTCTGGCTTACCCTTCAAATATTTCAGAACCCTATACATAGCCTCCAAATGAGTTTGTCTTGGCTTATGCATGAACTGACTGAGAACCTGCACTGCATAACTAATGTCAGGCCTGGTTAAACAAAGATAAATCAACTTCCCAACAATCCTTTGATACTCAGAAATATTTGAAATAACAGGATCATTATCATCAGTGTCTGTATATTTAACATTCTGCTCAAGAGGAATATTCAGAGCTTTACAGCCCAACATACCAGCCTCTGCCAAAAGGTCTAAGGTATATTTCCTCTGATTCATACATATACCTTTCTTGCTTCTAGCAATTTCAATACCCAAGAAGTATTTGAGTTCCCCCAAATCTTTCATATAGAAGGTCGCATTCAAATATTGTTTAGACTCATTCATTAAAACTTCATCATTACCTGTGAGCAAAATATCGTCAACATATACCAATAAACAAATCATACTAGAACCTTGCCTTTTAACAAATAAAGAATAGTCATTCTTTGACTGTATAAATCCATGGGCAATCATAGCCTCTGTGAATTTAAAGTTCCATTGTCTCGAGGCCTGTTTTAGGCCATACAAAGATTTAATGAGCTTACAAACCTGCTGTTTTTTACCTTCTTTACCAAATTCAGGAGGTAGAGTCATGTAAACCTCTTCATTGAGGTCTCCCTGCAAAAAAGCGTTAGTAACATCCATTTGCCAAATAGGCCAATGGTTCATAGCTGCCAAAGAAATGATAATTCTTACTGTGACATGTTTAGCTACTGGAGAAAAAGTTTCAGAATAATCTATGCCTTCCATTTGAGTATAACCCTTTGCCACAAGTCGAGCCTTATATCTTTCTATAGTCCCATCTGAGTTATATTTAATATTGTATACCCATCTACAACCTATAGCTTTCTTATTAGGAGGTAATTCACAAAGACTCCAAGTATTATTCATTTCTAGAGCTTCTATTTCCTTTTTCATAGCCTCCTGCCATCTTTTATCTTGTTTAGCTTCATTAAAGCTTTGTGGTATAGGTGTGTTAGCTAATGCAGCTAGAAAGGACTTATACTTAGAAGAAACATTGTCATAAGTAACATATTTAGAAAGAGGATGACTAGTACTATACACCTGATTAGATTCATTAACCAAAGGAGAAACATAGTCTTTAGTCCAAAAGGGAGGCTTAATAGTTCTGGCAGATCTTCTAGGTGGATTTTTTTCAACTTGGACACTGTCATCATTAGCAATCTGATTATCTTCAACCCTAGTAGTGGATTCCTGATTCATATCATCAAATTCTTCAACATGTACAAGCAGATTAACAGAATCATAAACAGTTTTTTCAGTGACATAAGGGCCAAAAAAATCATCATAGTACTGTTGCACATTACAAGGAGGAAAATTCTGATGTCTTGGGGATTTCTTGTCTAGGGCAAACGGGAAAATTTCTTCATAAAATAAAACATCCCTAGAGACAAGAAATTCCTTTGTATCCAAATCCATTAACCTATATCCTTTCTGTTGAAGAGAATACCCTAAGAAAACACAAGGTTTTGATCTAGGTTGAAACTTGTCTGGTTGGGGTAAAATTTTGGCAAAACATAGGCATCCAAACACTTTCAATTGGTTATAAGAAGGATTTTTACCATGTAAAATAAAGAAAGGAGTTTTTCCTTGAAGGAGAGGTGTGGGTGTTCTATTTATCAAGTATGCAGCAGTTAAGACACATTCACCCCAATATTTTAAAGGAATATGTGATGAAAATAATAATGATCTAGCAACATTAAGAATGTGCCTATGTTTTCTTTCCACCACCCCATTCTGTTGTGGAGTGTAAATGCAAGAACTTTGATGAATGACGCCTTTGGAAGTAAACAGGGAGCAACATTCTTTACTAAAGAACTCCCATGCATTATCTGTTCTTACAATTTTAACTTTCATGGAATATTGAGTGTCAACATAAGTAATGAAGTGTCTTATGTAATCAACAGCTTCTGATTTATATTTCATTAAAAAAACCCAAACAGCTCTGGAAAAATCATCAACTATGGTTAAGAAATAAGGCTCTTGGTTGTAAGTAGGCTCCCTATATGGCCCCCACACATCAATGTGCACAAGTTCAAAAATACAAGTGCTGTGAGTATGTCTAACAGGAAAAACAGATCTAGTTTGTTTAGCAAGGGGACATATATCACAGTAGGTATGATGTTTATCAGTATGAATGTTCAATTCAGGGAGAAATTTAAACCTACCATAAGCCATGTGACCTAATCTCTTATGCCATAGATTGGCTCTTTTATTCACATTGTTTCTATCCACAACATTATTAGAAACAGTACTAACAGTATTATCAGAAAGATAAGGTGTATTAACAGATTGCTTGTCAGAATGGACTTGATCAGTAGGAGGCTGTAGATAGTAAAGCCCATTCCTCAATTTACCAATCCTCTTGATATGTCCATTCCAAGCGCCCTGTATAACACACCATTTGTCATAAAAAACCACACAAACATCATTGTCACATATAAGCTTAGAAACAGATAACAAATTATGCTTAAAATCAGGCACATATAGGACATCTTTGAGAACAATATCTGAACCTAAATCCACATTTCCTATAAGAGAAGCTTGACTTATAGTTCCATTAGGCATCTGAACAGTGCTATTGGCAGTACTAGGGATAAAAAAATTGTCAAGCATAATGTGATTGGATAACATGTGTTGACTAGCACCAGTATCAATAATCCAATTGTTCAAATTGTTATCCGGATTTAGTATCATAGAGGTGGAATAAGTAGATGTCATACCTGCTGCATTGGCCTTGGCAGAAGTGTTAGATTGTGTGCCATCACCAATCAGCCGTAGCAATTGTGTAAGTTGTTGTTGTATAAGAGTAGGTGGTGGAGTAGGATGACTGTTAGCCTTAGAAGTAGTACTGGCATTTGAAGACTCCAATTCTTCGGCATTTGTGGTTGAATTAGCATTATTAGCTAGCTCCGTGGAGCTTGATCTTCCAGAATTATTGCTTCTGCCACCATCACCACGTCCTCTTCGTCCACCTCTGCGTCCTCCTCTGCTCCATTGTGGGGGATATCCGATCAATTTAAAACATCTATCTCTGGTATGCCCCGCAATGTTGCAATTGTCACAATACATATCAGCCTTATTCAATACATCAGTCCCAGCTTTTGTCATGAGAGTAATAGAGGAATCGATCTTTTGTGTACTTAAACCCCTCTGTGCTTCATCGTTACTCACAATGGAATATACCTGATTGTGAGTGGGCAGTGGCGACATCATTAATACGTGTGATCGCAGATTATTGTAGCACTCGTTTAAGCCCATGAGAAACTGCATCATCTTGAGCTGGTTTGTGTAATCCGTATATTCCTTTGTAACGACGAGAGACGGTGCAGGAATCAATGATTCATATTCGTCCCAAAGATGACGAATGGCAGAGTAATACTCCGTAACATTTCGGCTCCCTTGAGTAATGGTATTGATTTGCCGATACAAAGAGTAGAGTTGTGCACCGTTAACCCGATCAAAGCGTTCTTTCAGGTCATTCCAAATAACTGCAGCAGATTCCGTGTAGACAACACCATGCACCAAATCGCGCGAGATAGAACGGTGTATCCATGATTTAACTAAGGCGTTACACCGCTTCCAATGTGGAAGAATATCAGATTCGTCGGGGGGTCGAGCACAAGTACCATTGATAAATCCGATCTTGTTCTTGGCCTCCAAGGCAACGAGCATCTCTCTACTCCATATTTTATAATTGTCCACACCTTTTAAAATTTCAGTCACCAAATCAAGATTTGGTGTGTCCGATGCATGAAGATACAACGGATCGTGGATCTGGATTTGTGAAACACTCGATGAATCGGACTTCGCACCTTGTACAATCGCCCCTACTGTTGCCGAATCTGCCATTAGAATGTTGTCGAAGCGGATTCAGATAGAAGAAAGTGCGGAAGAGTGATCTCGAGGAACGAAAAAATTGAGATCAAGAGGAGAGATATGATTCTCGATCTCAAAGTGTAGGAACAATTTCAATTAGTTTGTGGAAAGAATGGCTCTGGTGCCATGTAAAGATTTACAGAGAAGATAAACGAAAGGAGAAACTTTATTCATTGATTGAGAATTGTACAGTGATGATCAATCGTAAACCCTAACCTTGATTAAAGAAGAAGATAAAGCCCCTTTTCCATATAAGGCACAAATCAAGTCACTAACAAAGCTATAAAGCGTCAAACCATAAATGACACTTTTCCATCTAATATAACATAACAAATAATAATATTTAACAGATAGTTGTTAGAACATAGTCGTTTAATTTTAAATTTTAACATCTATTTAATAAAAAATATTATTTTGAATAATACAATATTGATATTCATACATAAAAAATGAGATTAATAAAAATGTTCGTTCTGTAGTTTAATATAAGATTTCCGTGAGACAAAAATGTAGATTAAGAATAACTAATTAGAATTCATCTAAATTTTAAAATATATGTGGAGCTACTTATAATTATATATAATTATATAGGATTATTTCTTAAATATTTTATATAAACATAACAAATTACAATACAAGTTACCGGTTTCATTAATACCATAACCATTGGCTAAGGATTGTCTGTAAGCCTAAAACATAAACAGGCTTACAACATTAACAGACTTTGAGAAAAGCTTTTTCCATATTAATATATATATATATATATATATAAATCAATCTGAACACCATTTTTTATTTCCTTTATTTTGATTTGTTGCAGGATTTGCTAGAATTATGGATTGTATTTACTTAGGTATTAAATAATAGTGGAATTAATTGATTATTTATATACTATTAGGTTTGTCCCGGAATTAAAGAAGGTTGAATAGAAACTTCTGAAAATCATGAATTAATAGTCAACTAATGTTTGTTGTTGTGGCTAAATTATAATTTTCAAAAGTCACGAATGAAAAGTGAATCATGTACCAAAATTCAAAACTAAGTAAAGTGGCAAAGCGATTGTTCTATATATATTAGAAAAGGTGTGAAACTTTTATCGTTGAAAATATTGTTTCAATATATGTAATTGCGGAAAATTATAGTCTATATTCGATTTTGACTGCCATTTCATAAATCACTTAATAAATGTTAATATACAAATTTTATTAATTTGTTATTTTTCTTTTGGTTTGCAAAAGATACGGAGTCAAATTGGACAGAATCAAATTGGGAACCAATCAAATTAAGTCCATTTGAAGTGGATTGTGTTAATTATATTATGTGTATATCTAAATCTAACTCTGATCAGGTTACTCTGATCAAATCTGATCTGACCGATAACAGACTAAAAAACCATTTTTGGGTCAAAATTCAAAGGAATTCTTTAAAACTTGTAAGCTGCCCTAAAAAACATTAATACATTATCATTGTTGTGCATGAGTTTCATTACCCAAGTACTCATAATTTTAATTTGCAATGTATTTGTGCACATAAAATGACATCATATCTGGCAAATTAAAATAAATAAGCTAAATTTAGATAATTTTGGTTGGATATAATTTCTAGTGAGATCAGAATTCAGATTCTACTTATATTGGATTGGGTCAAATTATGTCCAAATTCCAATTTAACTATTTATAATTTGTTATGGACTGCTTTGAGCCCAGATCCACTAAACCTCTAATTAGCAACTATCAAAATCTCGGCCCATACATCAATAACGGGTCAAATCCCAATACAATCAAATGATCAACACAATTTTTAGAGTTTGGAAGTAAATCAAACTATCAATCTCTATACCATTTTATGATTAATAAAATTTGAAGTTCGACATGTTAATTATAAATGTATAGTATATATTTATATAATTATTATGAGTTCAAATTTGATTAAAGTTTATTAAATTTTTATATAATAATCAAATCAAACTTAAATAATTTTTATAATTTTATTGAATTTATAAAAACCTTAATCAATAATTTTTCCTGTTAATGGGTACAAGGAGAACTTGTCAACAGTCAAAGGAGTTCAAAATTCAAATTATGATCTTCTTAATTATTATGAAATTTAGAAAAACTATTCAAATAGACACTTTATTCCTTCCGTGTAAGAGCAAAAATAATTTCTCTTTTATTGAGTGATATAAAATATAATATACTATAATTTTAAGTTTATATTTAACCTCTTTTAAGTTTTAACACGTTTCTTAAGACCATATTAATCATAAATTGTTCTTATTTAGGACCAAATCATTCTTCTTGTAAATGCCAACATGTTAATTTTACCCAATATTCATACACCTAAACTTTTTTTTTTTTTTACTAATGACAAAAATCATAATTAGCTAAATTCTTTAAATTTCATTTTTCACTTTACATAACCCAAATTGAATATATGATGAAACTTAATAAGGAATCCAGATTCACTCGTCAAATATCGAACTACTTAATTAATTAATCGAAACGAATATATTTAATTTATAAGTAGATTAATCATGTGAAATAAGATTCACTTACGGAATGTGCTTGACAGCTAATACTATCGGCACAGATATCGAAAGATGACTTGACCAGTCTCGAGAGTACAAAATTCATGCTACTTGCTCTCCACTATCACTAACTTTTTCCTCAGTCAAACCAAGTCAAACACAAATAAAGCTTTATGCTCCTAAAATTACTATTATTCAATTTAAATAAAACAAAAATCTTCGAATTTTTTCCCACTTGGCGCGTAGGTTAAAATTTTACATTTTTTAACTGAGTAGTACAAATACCCCAAGGGGTTATTTCTCATTAGTTATTTCATTTCCAGAAACCCCCGGCTCCAATTTTCAATTTTCGATTTTATTTAGGTAATTAATTTTTGTAATTCGGTGTGAATCCTTACTGCATGTTGGTTGATTTTACCCCCAATTTTCCTCATATTTTTTCCAGTTGTGATTTTCGACTGTTTGATTCTTGTTTAATTTAATCTAATTTTTTGCTGTTGTTTTTATGATTCGTGTTTGATTTTTTTTTTTTTTGGTTTGCAGGAGGAAGTGCATTGTGTGTTTTGGTTTGAAGGTGGCTTATGGTTGAATTTCGCGTGGAGCGTATGTTGCTCGGGGAGTGAATTTGTGAGGATCATTTGAATTTATTTGTTTTCTTTTCGGAAATTAATCATTTTTTCATTTTCAATTTCACTTCGAACGCACTTTAATTGATTTAATTGATAATTAAATATGAATTGACCATGCAAGAGGCGAAAAAGTCTTAATTATGATGTGGTTTTTTGATCCTTAGTGTGAATTAGGTTGGGTATCAGTTAGGGTTCTAGTTGATTCAGCCTGATTATTTAGGATATTGGTGAGCTCGATTTAGTTAAATTGGTCAAGTAACTGAGGATTATATAGCCATGTAATTGTACTATCAATTTTTGACTAGGCTGGGTAAATGTTCATTGTTTGATCTTTGGCTATTCGATTTATTCCATTGATGGCATGGCTTCACTCAGAAACATGGTTATTATTTTAATGGTTGATGCTTGTTAAGTGGTTTTAATTTTCTTAAGTTATGAGATTAAGCATATCTGGATTGAAGATTATGTGCCCGTTGTGACTCACTAAAAAAGAAAATGTTTGACTTATGGCTATTGGGTTTATTAATTGGTTCTGATCTCAATTTAATGCTTTGTTGAACAGGTTTCGTTTCTTTGCCCGGTCCAACTTGTAGAATTATGGTAGTCTATTACTCTTTTGTTCTACCAAATTTTAATGGCATCTTCTTTTCATTTTAGTGAGACATTGATGGCCTTTGCTATTAGTTTTGCATTTATCTCACCTTGTTGTATGTTCTAATGTTCATGTGCAGGACGGGACTGCCTCTGGAGAGGGAAATGCTAGTATTGATTGGACAACAGATGATGATCTGGATATCACTGAAACAGCGACATCTTCTTCTCCAACTCCAACTCCAATAACACGGGGTATAGTTATCGCTAGCAATGGGGAGGTAAACATTATAGGCATAAATTTGATGGACAGATGTGCCAATTGGTTTCATGACTGAAACTAAAACAGTAATCTTCTTTATGCTCGTTAAACTTGAAACTGACATCTATGAGGAATTTTCCTTTCAGCTCTTTTCTCAAAATGCACAGTTGATCTCGTAAAGACTATTGGTTATCAAACAGCAAAGCCAGCCTGGAACTTTTGTTTCCATCTGAAAATTTGCCAATCATTGACAATGTATGGAAATTGAAAGAAAAGGAAAATACTAGCTGGAAGTAGAATGGAAACTGAGTTTCCTTGTTTAATTGGAAAGAATAAAAGGCAGACTAAAGATGAAGTGCCTGAGTTAATTATGTAATGGGTCATTAATCCTTGACCATATAAACGTTGTTTATTTAATCTAATCCCCCTAGATGCTAAGCAATCAGTTTTCATCCCTGAAAGCAACGGAAGTGATGGAAAACTATGCTGTTGAATACTTAATACCTTTTGATTTCTCCCCTACTGCCAAAGCCGCCCCTAGTTCTACTTCACCATTCTGACTGTTCTGGAGCACATACGAGCATTTTCACCTCAATTCTGTTAATGTCCATTGTGTAACACTAGTGTAGACCATACTCATCTAATAGAACCATTTCTACGTTGCAATGCCTTTACTATTTCTCTATGATTGACCAACATCTTGATGTTAGTTGTATACAAATGCAAAAACCTTATGGTTTAAAGCACTTCTTGGTTTTCAAGATTCTGATTGACTAACTCACTTATTCTCTATGAAGGCAAGCTCATCGGCTGGTGTTTCCCATTCCGAGTTGGCCAAGCAGTTTGTTGGAATGGGGTTTCCAGAAAAAATGGTCTTAAAGGTCATTGAGGAAAATGGTACGTACACTGTTATATGTTTGACAGATGATTCTATCAAGATAACCACATGGGTCTAATTTATCTGATCATTGTGCAGGAGGAGATACAGATTTGATATTGAACACTCTTCTAACATACTCGGTGAGTAGTGTAGCTGTATAGTGCTCATATATGTATCTAGTTATAAATTGTATTCATTATTCATTATAGGGATGACCAAAAATGTGTATTTAGCTATACTTCTTCTGACTGCTTAATTGTTGAAAGTGCATCAAGATTTTTGTTTATATGGAAATGTTATATCCCAAATTGCAGTCTTAATCTGGTCTTGAAATGATTATAATACCACAGATTTTTCACTCTTAAACAACTTTTACTCATGACAATCTAAGTTTTTTTTTTTGCTGCAATTTGACAGAATATTTGAGATACTGTTGGCCTGTTAAGTAATTGTGATTGATTTTTACAAAACAACAGTTGTATAACAGTTCATGTTGCGTCTGAGGTGGCTGTGGTCCATTTATAACTTCACTTAATGATTCTCCTCTACCCTTTGGCTCAATGTCCCTTGACATAATATCGACAGAGCTGTTACTTTCAGTGTTCATGGGAGTGTGATCCTATTTGAGCTTGACAGTATTTTAAAGGTGTTTTTCATAATTCATTTCATGTGGGTTCTCATGTCTAAAATCAGAAACTCATCTTACTGTTGGATGCTATAGTATACTTTTGGTAGAAGAAATCATAGGCGACTTCTCTTGCAACATACAGTGTTCTTCTCCTAAACAGTTTTCAGAATAGAGTGTTGGGGAATGTACTATATTTGCATATTTTGAACAATAGACAGAGTTTGAGAATGCTCTCAAATTTGGCTCTTAAGCCTCCTGGACTTCCATTCTCAATTACTCAAATCAATTACCCGCAGTTGCATTGCTGGGGCCTGGCAACCTTTATCTTTTCTTATGTGGAGTTTATGGAGTAATTTAAATCTATACTTTGTTTTGCAGAATCTTGATGTCGAAGACTCCCCTCAACAACAGTTGGTCTTCAATTCTGATCCAAGCTCTTCAGATTACAATGAGACTGCTCTGGATGGTTTTTCTGATATGGAGAGCTGGTCTGAAGATGAAATAGAAGTATGTGATGCTTTGTTGTTCCTCTGAAATCTCACACCTTGTCTTACATCTTCTGGCACATGCGTAAAAATAGCATTTCAAGCAGTTTAAAGCTTAGTGCATTCCATGTTATTTATGTTTTATCTAGACTTTGAAAGATAAATTTAACCTTTGTAGCCAGAGAATACACCATTCTTACTTCTTTTCCTTTTAACAGGATTCTTTAGTTTCTTTCTATTGTAACATGATTTTCCATGTAATAATGAAGATCATAAGATGTCATACATATGTTCTGCACCTAGAGCTTGCTTTTTTTGGAAGATGCATTCAAATATTACTCCATTTCATTCCCTTCCTCGGTAACTAGTTCTTATGTTTTTTCTTTTGAACAGGATTCATTAGTTTCTTTCTATTGAATAAAATGAAATTCCATGTAATAGTGAAGTTCGTAAGCTGTCATACATATGTTCTGCATCTATAGCTTGCCTTTTTCAGAAGATGATTTCAAATATTACTCCACTACATTCCCTTTCTCGGTAACTAATCCATTCTGCACAGAACTGAGTGATGACTCCATTTTTTAGTTTTTGTTTAAACATGATTTTAAGTTTGTTGAATGTTTTGAGCAATTAAGTTCACCAGTGTTGACAATCGTAGTTTGAAGAGAATTGTAAACTTTTATCTGTTGATATAGAAAAGAAGAAAATCGTTCATCAGTTCAGATAATCCCACACAATGTGAACAAGTAACAAATTTTTATTTGAGATATTAGTAGTCCAAACGATTTACTTTACCAACATGTTCAAGGTTGTTAATTGTTCTGGTCTCTGAGTTCACTTTAAAAATAAATGCTTTCACGGTGTCATTTTTTTGGCATTATGGAGGCCCCATTTCACCATGTTCGTTGAAATGTTATATTAGGTCTGTAATCATCTTTAATAATTTGAATTTTTATATTGTGAAAATCTTATAGCATTTTTGCTCTTGGCATCTTGAATTGAATAAGAAATTTTCCTTGCAGGTAGATACTAATCCCATATCTGAGAAGCATAAAAGGTTGTTATCCTTGAGAAGTGCAGGATCTTTGTCAGAGAAAGAGAAGAAGTTGTTAATGTTAGCTGATATGGGATACACTGTGGAAGAGGCTGAACTAGCTATGGAGAGATATGGTATGTCCATGACTTGTCGATTATCTGTGATCTAATCGTCTTTAATGTATATTTCAAATACTGCTGAATCTGTTTCAGTAATATTTATATGATTTTCTACAGATTAGTTTTGTCTTTTTTGTGGAATGTAATGGTGGTTTCTTCCATATCACCACGACTTTATCACTTGTGGCACAAGTTCTATGTGAAAGTTAATATTGAACATAGTTAAAAGATTGTTTATGGGATATTATTATGAAACATATGTAATAGATTTGCATTAAATAATAGTTATTCATATGTTATTGCTTGTACATAGTGCATAGTGGTACTTCATATTGTCTACTGTTTATTTTGATTGAAATTGGTTGGCCATGTTAGAAATGGTTAATTCAATTTAAGGTTACAGTGACGAGTGGAGATTATAACTATGAAGGTGACAATTCCAGAAACGGGAACCTTGAAATTGGAAGCATGTAGAGATAAAATATGATAATGCTATCATGTCTCGACTCTTCTCAAAAAGTATTATGATGTTAAAAATAAGTTTCATTCTATTGAGCTTCACCCAATTTAGGTATTCCATAATATTGATGCGGGTCAGGACTAATATTGCTATAATATTTTAACTGTTCTTAAGTCGTCACAAGGGCACTTATTCACCGCTGTTAAACACTCGCATACAGATTAGCATACATATCTCTGTAGTCTTAGATGTATAAGATTTTTATTAACCTTAAAATCATTTTCTCTGAAATTCTTTTGCAGGACCAGAAGCCTCTTCTGCTTCTGTTGCTGATTTAACTGATTTTATAATGGCTGCCCAATTTGCAAGAGAAGAATCTTATCAGCATGAAGACGATCTCAAGGTTAACTTTCTCTCATATATTCAGTCTACACGTTTAGAGTCAACGAAAAGTAGGGTTAATTTGTTTTGAATATAACATTCCAGCATCAATGAACTTTTTGAATAGTAAAACCGACACATGTTCCTGACTTGTCTTCACAGCAAAAGCACGTGTCTATGGGAAATAGTAACAACAAGAAGAGAAAGTACTTGGAGATGTGTAAAAAGAAAAATGGCACTGAGGACGAGCCAATTCGCCTCCCTAACCCGATGATCGGGTTTGGCGTGCCATCTAAGCAGGCCGAGCATATCTCTCGCTCTATCCCTGTGGAAGCAAAGGGCCCGCCTTATTTTTATTACGAAAATGTCGCTCTTGCCCCTAAGGGAGTGTGGGACACCATATCCCGGTTTCTCTATGAAATCGAACCTGAATTTGTTGACTCCAAGTACTTTTCTGCTACTGCCAGAAAAAGGGGATACATTCATAATCTGCCAATTGAGAACAGATTCCCTCTTGTTCCCCTTCCTCCTATGACTATCAGTCAAGCATTTCCTTTATCAAAGAGATGGTGGCCTTCTTGGGATACTAGAGATAAAATGAACTGCATACAAACTGCAATTGGAAGTGCAAAGCTAAGTGAGAGGATACGTATGGCTCTTGAGAGGTATGATGCTGACCCCCCTGAATCAGTTCAAAAGTATGTTCTTGAACAGTGTAGGAAATGGAATTTGGTGTGGGTTGGGAGGAATAAAGTTGCCCCTCTCGAGCCCGATGAAGTAGAGATGCTCTTGGGTTTTCCAAAGAATCACACAAGGGGAGGTGGGATAAGCAGGACTGACAGATATAAATCTCTTGGAAACTCTTTTCAGGTAAGCAGTTCTTCCCTTTGTTCATATATTTCAAAAAGAAAAACCATGTTTGGTTATGTTGTGAAGTTGTTTCACAGAGATATTTATTGGGAAATTGTGTGTTTTATGAGAGTGTGTTTTGCTTTTATTTTGAGAAATTAGCATATTATTCGTTTCTCGCTGCAGTGCATTTGGTTTTGCCATTTTCAAATGCTTTTTAGGTGATATAGTATTTGGTTTTATTTCTATTCCGAACAAAACTTAATGTAGTTGTCAAATCATGTATCGATTTTTCTGGCTATAGGACATGTTACCGAAACACACTTGAGAGACCTACCGAAGTGTGATTCTGTTAATTTTTGAGATATCAGGGTGTAAACTTACAACATCACCAAATTCAAAAATACATGAGTTAGTAGAGACAAAATAAGTTGTATAGTTGTTTTTGGAATCTCATTCATTGAAACTTATGATCCACATTCCATTTTTTATGAAGAGCATATCTTCAATTCATCTTAACATACTATGCATTCATTTTAGGTCGACACCGTGGCATATCATTTGTCTGTTCTGAAGGATATGTACCCAAATGGCATAAACGTATTATCTCTATTCTCTGGAATTGGTGGTGGAGAAGTTGCACTTCATCGTCTTGGCATTAAACTGAAGACTGTGGTTTCAGTTGAAAAATCCAAAGCTAACAGAGATATAGTCAGGAGTTGGTGGGAACAAACTAACCAGAGTGGTGAGTTATACGACTTTGATGATATCCAAACATTAGATGGGGAAAAACTGGAGACTATAATGAATTCAATTGGTCGATTTGATCTGGTTATCGGTGGAAGTCCCTGTAATAATCTCGCGGGTAGTAACAGAGTAAGCAGGGACGGTTTGGAGGGTAAAGAGTCGTCTCTTTTCTATGAATATTTTCGAATATTGGAAATAGTCAAATACTATCGTGGTTAGAAAAATCGTAAATTTTGAATTAAGATCCCATTATTTTGGCTAGATTTTGGTATCATTATTATTGAAACTGCAAATAATTGCACAGTGATTTATTGTGACACACTGATTTGGAAGACTAGTGAATGTTTGAGCAGTGAGTTGTGTTTCTGTTTTGAATTGCAGCTATTCATTGCTCTTGTATTTATTTCTCTTGAGTTTTGTATGTAGTTTTGGTGATTAAATGTTGATATGAGATGAGGTAAATAATTCATGTTCAAAATGCATATGTAAAATTATAGTATTCTGTAATATGATCTTTTTCCTTGCTCACGTTCTCAAGTCTCGTACATTAGTATACATCAGAGAAACAACAAAATTCTACATCATATTTTTTTTAGTTGGAAGCTGACTTATGACATTAAAAATTACTTGTATAGTCAATTACATAAATATTAGTAGGTAGTAGTAATTTGCTAACAAATGCAAACGAATTTTACCACTTTGCTAGGGCATTAGGTATATGATTGGGCGAAATAGACCAAAACTTAAAATTATTTATGGATTTAGTCCAAATTTAATAAAATACATTAATTCAGTCTGGTCTGGACCCATATATTCAAATGTTAATTAATTAAGTTCCTTTTTTTTTTTTCTCAATTACTCTGAGAAACTACCTATGCTAGATTGAAATTAACTATTTCAATTCAGTTTACACCACACATTTTTCATGTGAATAGTTGTGTCAAAGAAGAAAGCCTTTGCATTTTCATTACTCTCTCTTTTGTAGCACAGACCCCAAGTATCGGTTCTATGAAATAGAACTAATCAAATCATTAAACTAATCCGATTTAATTCTAGCTTTAGGCCTAGAACATTTAATCCATGTCTAATGAATACTTTTAATATTTTGAGTCTTGAGTTTGAGTCTAAACTTGGGAGATTCTTGGTCCCGGCACAATACATTTCGTGGATGGGGTGATTTTTCCCATCCACCCCATGTGAGAAAACCAACCACCCACCCAACCAAGTACCAACAATGTGTGATTTAAACTTCCGTTTAAACTTTGCCCACCCAAAGTCAGCCTAGTACAAAATTGCAATGGTCGCGGTCCAGCATAATCAACTTAGTACAAAATTACAATTATTGCAGTTCAGCATAGAGTTTTTCGTGTAAACTTTGCCCACCTAAGGCCAACCTAGTAAAAAGTTGCAATGATCCCTTCCAGTATATCATTTTCGAGTAAACTTTGCTATCAATAAATAATTCATATGAAAACCTTATTTCGAGGATTAGACTAATTCATACAAAAGTCCTTTTTTTTTATAACAATTCATACAAAAGTCTTATTTTACAGTATTTTTTGATACACATATTTCTTAGACATTAAAATCCAAATTATTATTGAGCTCCGTCGGTACTTATAATTATTTTTATTTTCTTTTGGAATAAATAAAAAATATGCCAAAGAGTTCAAAATGGACACGGATCTAAAATAATCAATAAGGTTAAACTTTTTGGGTATAAATAGCGTTCGACCCCCTCAAACCGCCTTCTTTTCATTAGACCTAATTACGCTTCTGATTTCTAGGAAGCGTAGTTAGTTCTTCCTCTCCCTAAAATTCGCATAATATATATATATATATATAATTGTTGTGATTCAGTGATTGTGGATCGTTATTTTGAGAGAGGAAGAGAGGTTGCCCCGAAGAAAAGGAGCTTTTTTCTATTTGCTGCTTTTTGCTCTGCGAAACGACATCGGACGGTACCATTATCATTTTTTGCCCTAATTTTTTAGTATAGTTTTTGACTTTTTTCCGTTGTCGATTTATTGTTTCTCTAGATCTGTATTGATCGCGTGATTTATGTGTGTTAATTTGGTGGAAACATTTGTGACAATATTTTTTTTAGGGTTTTAGATCGGATGTTAAAGGTAGATGTTCAATTGATTGTATGCTTCGTTTATACTTTTCTGCTTTTAATTTGCTGCTGTTCTTTTTAATTGAATTTATGTATAGAGTGTTTTGCTATCTTAATAGCTGTAGGGGATTAAGAAGTTTTTATGCTCGCAGCTTGTATTCCTGATTGATATTAATTTGTGAAAGCGTGGGTATATGTATATATAATAACATTATACTGAGTTGTAGAGAATAATTTTGCATGAGTTTTATGCCTTTGCTAAAAGAATCTGATTGTATTTTACTCTCTCTTGTTCCTATTGGATAGAACACTTATGTGAATATAAGGATGGAAGTGGATTTGCATTCTATGTGTGCCTTGTGTTTTAACTGTGCGACATACATTTAAAAAATTGTGTGAGTTTCTGCGCTTTTTTAGATCTTTTTGTGTTGATGTTTTCTATTTTGATGCAGGATATTTTAATAGCAAAACTTTGACATGGCAGCCACTGCAACTGCTACCTCAACTGGTATACAGTATGCGCCTGAGGACCCTACCCTTCCAAAACCATGGAAAGGACTGGTTGATGGTAAAACTGGATATATTTACTACTGGAACCCGGATACCAATATAACCCAATATGAGAAACCTGTTGCTTCCTCTCGTGCAAGCTATGTAGCTCCTCAAAAGCCTTTGAATTTGTCAGTTCAGAAGTCCCCGCAAGGACGTTGGAGCCAAGATGATGACGATAATGATAGATATCGCCAATCCACCAATGGTGAACCTACAAACTTTGTTTCCGGAGCAGGAACTTATCAGGTGTGACTGTGTGTCAAGTGGTTCCTCGATAATATTTTTGCTTCCCGTTTATATGAATGCAATTACTTATGTTTTTGGACCTTCCCTTTTTAGTAGAAAAAGATCTTTTGTGGTTCTTACTGGATTTTCAGTATGTTAGCTGACATAAACTGGCATTAAGCTATAAGCATGCTTACTAGTTCTTTTGTTTGTTCTCTTCTTCGTGCTAGACTGCCAGAAGCAAATCAGATTATTCACAAAATGGTGGAGATGACAAAACCAGTAATGGATTTGGATCTTTTGCTTCTAAAGGTGCAGAAAATGGTTTGTCTGCCGACTCTTACCGTGGACTGCATGAAATTTTTGTAACTGTAAGCATCTATATAAATCTATACATACTCAAATTTATAGAGTTTTTCCTGCTTGGATTTTTGAAGAGATAGTCTTCAATTTTTGTATAATCTATAAATTGCTGCATTTTCTTATGAAATCCTAACTTGTTGGCTGTGCTTCAATTGGCTAGGGAGAGAATGTCCCTCAACCTTTCACCTCATTTGAAGACACTGGTTTTCCTTCAGAGATACTAAGAGAGGTATGAAGTTAATTTGTATATGTATAATCTCAAGTACTACGAACATTTGTAAGTCTCAACTATGAATCAAATGGATTTTCTGCTATGTTCAAATTCTACTGGAGGCGCAATCTGGAGATTTAGAACTCATGCTCAACTTCTTCATTTGTAATTTTTGTCGCAGGTGCGATATTTGCTCCGGAGGAGTCAAATGTCGTACACTGTGCCACCCTCCTGTGGGGGCTCACATGTATTTGGAGCGCCGTTACTGGTGGACCAATTTTTGTGAAGGGCTTTCTGAATCACCCACGCTTTGCCGGGACTTCTGTTGGTAGCGATTCAGTCTGCCCCGTGGTCTGAATAAAGAAGAGGCGCCCTCCTACTATTGCTTGCTTCAGCAAGCAGTGTCCGACTTCAATGGGGGTTGTTGCTTCTTCTTTCCTTGGCCACTTGCTTAAGTCCAAAAGAAACCAGTCGGAAACTTTGCAGCATTACCACTGCTTATAGGGTTGCGGGTTTTATGTTTCATTTTACAGGCACAAAATGCTGGTTTTTCTGCTCCTACTCCGATACAGGCCCAATCATGGCCAATTGCTCTAAAAGGTCGTGATATAGTAGCCATTGCCAAGACAGGCTCTGGGAAGACTTTGGGTTACTTACTTCCTAGTTTTATGCATCTGAAACAAAAGCGTAATAATCCACGATTAGGTCCAACTGTTTTGGTGCTGTCTCCAACGAGAGAGTTGGCAACTCAGATACTAGATGAAGCTGTGAAGTTTGGAAGATCATCTAACATATCTTCCACGGTAATGCCTTCTTTGTATCTAGCAAAATGTTTTTCCAGTATGAAGTGCTTGTACATTTGCCTAGTCGTTCTTTGCTGTGTCAGATGGGCTGTATGGTTACTCGTACTTGTCTGTCTGCAACTCTCTATACTGTACTGGTCTTTCTATTTGTTAAAACAGGTTATATCGTGTTTGGATATATTTAGGTCCTTGGTTTGTTTATGGTCGATGTAATTGAAAAAAAAATCAGTTTATAAAGTTCATTTTAAACACACTTGATGCTGTCCGTGGGGGTGGGAGGGGGGTCCTCGTCAGGTTGACTGGGTATTAGTAGTACCGGGCCTGAGTTGTTCAGGTCTAAACTAGAAAACAATCTTGATGCTGGAAATATATCTTCCTCTCCGTCTGGCTTCCTCAACCCTTGTAATACTTGAATATATATTTCTGTTGGTTTTTGTTGCTGATTTGAGTTTTGATCTTTGTCTGATGAAGTGCTTATATGGAGGTGCACCTAAAGGTCCTCAACTGAGAGACCTAGACAGAGGTGTAGATATCATTGTTGCTACTCCTGGTCGATTAAATGATATTCTGGAGATGAGAAGAGTTAACCTCCATCAAGTGTCATATTTGGTATTGGATGAGGCAGACAGGATGCTGGACATGGGCTTTGAACCCCAGATAAGGAAAATTGTGAAGGAGGTGCCTTCTCGAAGGCAGACTCTTATGTACACAGCAACTTGGCCAAAGGAAGTCCGCAAAATTGCTGCTGATTTGCTGATTAACCCTGTTCAGGTTAACATTGGAAATGCTGATGAACTTGCTGCAAACAAGGCAATAACTCAGGTACATGTTTTTTATTTGCTTAATTGAACCTTTCAAAAAATTGCCATGTGTCGTGTTCGGTGACACTCCCCTGACACCGTGTCCAACATAAAAAATCCGTGCCTTATAATATTATATAAAATTTGGACATCGTTTCAGGCGTGGATCCGTGGCATGTCTAGTACTCAATTACTCATGTATGGGTTCAAATTGTATAAAAAAAAGGACAGAATTCTTGATATGATTCTTAGCAAAAGGGGATACACTTATACACACTTCATATAATTTTTAGCAAAAGGAAATACACTTGCACACACTTCATAGTTCTTTTACTTTTCGGTGATTTCAAACCACAATATTTTTTTATTTGTCATGTATTTAATTAAAAACATGTCTTACATTTAGTTTATAATCTGTCATTGGCGTATTGTTGATAAGAAATTTATTTCTTCCAAACATGTAGAACTTTGTAATTAAAATGTGAATTATAATGTACAATTATTTACACAGTTTATTTCTATGACAGATTATATTGAAATTGAAAGAATAGGTCTAATTTACATATTTTATTTTGAGTAAATACACAGAAGTGCGTGCACACATACATATACATACATATTATATTATTTGAGAATGGTTTCGGAGCCATTTGTGGCCTTATGATTTTGAAAAAATTATGTCTTGTGTTGTGTCCCTGTCCGTGCATCATAGCTTCATATTCATGTTTATTAAAAAAGGAAATGCATGTTCAGATTTTTCTTTATTTTGGCTGCATCACTTATATTTTGTTGAGTTAACTTAGTTGTGTATTCTGTGCTGCAGCATGTTGAGGTTTTGTCACAGATGGATAAACGCAGGCGCTTGGAACAGATATTGAGATCTCAAGAACCAGGATCAAAGATAATCATTTTCTGCTCTAGAAAGAAAACGTGTGACCAACTTGCGGGTACTTTAACCCGACAATTTGGAGCTGTTGCTATTCATGGAGACAAATCTCAGCAAGAGAGGGATCATGTCTTGAATCAGTTTCGCGCTGGAAGGTCCCCAGTGCTTGTAGCCACTGATGTTGCTGCTCGTGGTCTGGACGTTAAGGATATCAGGTTCGTGTCTGTTAGTTTGATCTTTGGTTAGACTATGTAATTAAGATATTAACTGTATGCTCTTCTTAGGACCTGAGAGGAAGTGATGACATTAATCTTTTCCTCTTATATGCAATTGGAATTGTCTTTGGACTGTTTTGTGGACTGGTTTCTTGAAAATTCACGATCAATACAGAAGCTTCTAGGATAAATTACATAAATATCATACTTGCGAATCTAAAACGAAAAAAGACTTCATGTTTGAGAAATTATCATAATAACTTAGCCTTATAGTAACAACATACTATTATTTATCCATTGTCAACAAAAGTGAAAGCAGATTACAATTTGATACCCTGTTTTTTGTGTTATTATTATCTGACTTGGGATGGCTTGGCAATTTGCAAACCTTAGGGCTACTGATTATCACTCAATAGGTGAACTAACATGCATGTAATTATCCGAAGCTTTTATTATCACTGTCCTGGATTTTTAAATTTTATGATTCATTGTTATGATAAAGTTGCAAGCTCCATTTGAGATGACAAAAAAAGACATTATTTGTGTTTTGCATTGCTATTGTGGTTTCTCTTACATGATGGTGTCTCTCTTTTGTCACAGGGTGGTGGTAAATTATGATTTCCCGACAGGTGTAGAGGACTATGTTCACAGAATTGGAAGGACTGGACGGGCAGGTGCCACTGGAGTGGCATATACTTTTTTTTGTGACCAGGACGCAAAACATGCTTCAGAACTTGTAAAACTTTTGGAAGGAGCAAATCAACGTGTTCCTGTAGAAGTGCGTGATATGGCTTCTCGTGGTGGTGGAATGGGAAGGGGGAGACGTCAGTGGGGCTCGGGCCCACCTAGTGGAGGTCGTGGTGGTGGTGGTGGTGGACGCTATGATTCTTCCTCTGGTGGTGGAAGATATGGGGGAAGGGGGGGCTATGGAATGCCATCATTCCCGGACAGGGGTGTTGGACGTGACAGGTATGCTTTATTATTATTATTATTATTATTATTTGTTTTTAAAATAAGGAAATTACGAAGACCCTTAAAAGTGAACATTTCATTTTAAAAAATCCAAATTTTCATTTTTGGTAATCAAATTAAACTGCCGTTAGCTTTTAATTAACAGGTTGTGGTTTTGTGTAGAAATTTATTATTTATAACTTTTATTATAAATGATATCAACAATGAAAAAGATTTTAAAAAATGAGGTATTTATAGATAATTACCATGTTAAACTCAATAAATTATATAAAATATCTACTACTAAAAACAACATTTGTGTTGTACAATAAATCTGAGATTTGAAATTATCTTATGGGTACTTGAGATATAAAAAATATACTTTAGAGGAGAGTTCTAGTAATTTTCCTGAAAGAATTGATTTTCATGGATTATTTTTAGAATAGAAATTAGAGAAATACGTTTGTGGTGTTAAGATATTTGTGCTTCGATGGTCATAGGCACAAAGTAAATGGTAATGGTAGCTTTCATGAGGGTATGATGGGTGCTTCAAAGAAGAGAAGCAGAAGTCGAAGTCGTAGCAGAAGCCCCAAGAGAAGGACTTCTAGGTGGGACTGAATTCAGAAGAAGAGGACCCCACAGTGATTCATGTCACATGCTTCTTGCATTCTTATGACTACTATTTGTTTCTCATTGTTGTACTTTCTAATCGGGGAATTTATTAAATATTGCATTAGTAGAAAAACATTAAAGACATTTTGTTTGGATTCTTTGAGAGAGAATTATTGTGAGCATTTATAGGCTTTGCTAATTCTTGTTACTGGTATAAAATATACAGGGATGCATGACTAAAATGCCAATGCAAATGGTAAATTACTTTGGTAAGATTTGTTGTGATTTGTGAATGCTGTTTTGATATTTATTTAGATATTTCTGTGCTTGGGGGGGTTGCTATCCTCAAGCACATGTAGAATAGTGGACATTTGTATGGTTTCAGTGCTTCTATTAATATCCAAAAGAAGAGGGTTATGAGAAGAAAAATCTTTTTATCTTACTAAGACTATAATAAAGAGAAATGTTGTTTTATCATTGATTTTTTTTATAATTTGATGATAAATTTTGGACCTCAAAATAACATGGTTTAGGAGACAATGGGGAATGAGCTTTTTTTCTCTTTGTTCAGGGATTGGAATAGCTTCCTCAAGAAAGAGGCCAAATTTAACATATTTGTTTTGCGACCTCCAAATGATCCAAGAAAAATAAGCTGACATGGGCACTTAGGAATATTCGACCTACATATTGATAGTTGCAAATTGCAATTGATATGGTTGAAAGATGAAATAAAAGAATAATGGATGACCAATTTTACAGAATGTTTTTTTTTTTTTAATTATTGTTTGTATAATGATCATTCTTGATTGTTTTACTATCACGTACAAATAAAATGAAATATTATGATGAAGAAAGAAAAACAAATAGAGAATAGATAGCTGAGATAACGTGGGAGAGAAATAGTTCAAAATAATCTTAGCTTTATCCCGGCCCAATTCTTTTTATCTTTGTACTTAAAATCATGGTTCAAATTTTCCTTCTTTTCCATCGAAAAGTTCGAAAAGTTTCAATTTCTCAATTAAGCAAAAAGAAACTATGAAATAGTTTCGAAACTACAATATTTTTAAGGAAACTCATAATGTTTCCATTGTTTCCATCGAAACAATCAATGTTTTCATAGTTTCCACGAAACACTACAAGTTTCTTAATTCTTTTCGGAATATAGTATAATAGTGAATAAAATTAAAAAAAGAGAAAAACAGAAAAGAGCTATAAATCTAACAATTTACTAAATTAAGTCCAAAATATAATCAAATAAGTTCTAAATAATTAATCAACGAAATCATAGACAATTTTGTTCATATTCAAATACGCACGTAAGAAAACACAAAAAAGTTAAGATATTATAATTTTTCTTATAACGATATATGAGTTATTAAATGATTATTTTAACAAATAACATAATACATATTTATATGAGCAGTTTTTTTTTAATAATTTAAAATTATATACCGTAATACTTTTACAATTTTGTATTTTATAGGTTAAGTTGCTTGAACTTTGTCGATTATATGTTGTAAGAGCTTAAATTTGAATCCAATATTACCACTTAGTTCGTTATTCAAATTTTATCAACTATTGGTATACTTGTATAAATTTTGAAACAAAATATTGATTTTTAAAAATGAATAAAGATGTTTAGAAAATTTACAAAAGATGTTTAGAATAGTCTTTATAAATATCTAGATAGAAATTTCTAGATAATTAATTACAATTATTAAATCAAGTTGATCACCATCGTACATTGAGGAAGGGGAGTTGAATAAATAGAATATAAAAACTTATTTGTTGTAAGAGCGCTAAATTTGAATCCAATATTATCACTTAATTCGTTTAATTTTAATCAACTATTGGTATACTTATATAAATTTTGAAACAAAATATTGATTTTTAAAAATGAATAAAGATAATTGTTTATTTTCTTTCACATTGTTTTCATATTTTTCTCGTTTTTGCAAGTTTTCTCCTACTTTTTCGAAACGTTTCTAATATTTAACAACCCGAAACTTATATTAGAAACAAAATTTTGAACCTTGCTTAAAATAAACCAAGGTGATTATATACATATAAAGGCCTTACACTTTATAAATAGTATAAAAATATAGATATTCAGGTTCTAATTCATTCTCCAATTTGCTAATATTATGTATTCCACATAAAGTTGAAAATAAATATTTAAAAAGGTCAAAGGCGTCAAGGGATGGTGCTCTTCCGGTTCAAAACTCAGTGAAGAAATCTATTATCTATTATATATATTATACCAAAGCGATCAATTGACCGCAAAGCTAATTTTGACTCAAATCCTAATACTAATTTTCTAGAATTTTAAATTTTTTTAATACTTTTAAATTCTCTCATTAGTTTATTTGAATTGTAATATATTTATATTTATGACTACTATTCGATTTGCATTAATCATCCTTAATTAGATCTAATCAAATATAATTATTGATAGTTAGTATCTTTTATGAATTGAAATATTTACCTATTTATTATAATTGATGTAGTTTACTTTGGAAAGGAGCATGAATATGACAAAAAATCAATTGCATGATCTACTAACAAAAATAGGAAAATTCAATTTGGCTAAACACGAACAAATGCAAAGATAGCAAAAAATATTGATTTTTTAATCTTAAAAAGTCAATTGATTGTTTTTTTAAATTTTAAATTTGAGTAATTTTGGGAACTTGATGGAGTTTCCAAGTTGAGAGCAACACTAAATTTGAAAGTTAATTGACGATTAAAATTTTAATGCAACTTTCTAATAATAATAAAAAAAATATTGACTGACATTTAGGAATTCTATTCATTGAGTAGCAAATTTGAATAATTATTTATTACCGTGAGCCATTATAAAATGTGAATTTGTAACAAATGCCATTTCAATCCTTAAGTCCCAAATAGGCTGATAAATTTGTCCTATTTCATTCGATTATTACATTACTGCATACATTAATCTAAATTTATTTCTATATTTTAGGGTTGTGAAAACCACAAGATAGAATGCTCTAGACAGTAAGCTTTTATACTTTTACAATATTGTAGTTTATTGTTTACCTCCTCGAGTTTTAATTAGATTGTTGGTAGATAAAATTTGTGAAGATTCGTCTAAAATGATGCATATTCGATTTTATTTACTTAAAGGAAAAGGTAATTGTTCAGATACTTTGCTTTATAATTTTTTCATTTCTAAATTCTGACCTATTCTCTCTTATGACCTACTTAGACTGTGATAATATATCATTTTTCAAAAAAAAATTATACGTATATATATATATATATTTTTTATTTTGGAACTATCATTTTGTGATGATATATATAAGCCTGTAATATATATGTGTGTTATATATATATATATATACTCATGTATATTTGTATATGTAGTCAATTTCATTTTTAGTCTATTCATTGTCTACTTTTTCCTTTTTATTACGAGGTAAAAATATTTGTTTGTTTCTTTTGTGTACACTATCTCTTAGATTTTTTGTGATGATTTTTATAGTTTTTATTTAGTTTTATATTCAGTTTTATAATTATTAATAAATAGAGAATAGATGAATTGATTGGATTAAGTTACTTCAATAATTTCATATCTTATTTGATCTTTCTCCATTTTATTTAATTTTTCAATACATTTGTTATTTTAACAGATTTGTTTTTTTGATATTGTTTAAATAGGTTCATTTATGAGTATGAGCGTGTGCTTCATGTCATCTTAGATTAGTCAGTAGTTCAAGTTTTAAGATGAGTATAAATTAAATATATTTTTTTATTTTATACGCTTTTACAGAGATGAATTCTTTGAATTTTTTTTATTTTTTTACCGACTTGAGGTCTAATATTTTAATTTCATTTACACTATTGTTTAGCCTAAGTACTATGTGAAAAAAAAAAAAATTCTTTCATCTTTGTGATGATGTAAGGATTCTCTACCGAGAGAGGCAACAATTTCTAAGTCGATTACATTTTTCTTTGATTATTTTTTATTTTTTTATTTTTAAGTATTCGAACACGACACATTTAATAGTACAACTTTACAACACCAAGAAGAAATATATTCCTTTTTCCATTTTTTTCAAGGAAATATTCGTGAATGAAATACAATAATTTGTTGTAGTGGAATTTCCAAAATTTTCTATTACGACAACTCTTGAATTTTGGAACTTTGTCAATGTATGATCTAATTTACTTTCACCTAATTTCCGTATTTATTTGAAAAAGCAGTTGGAATATGGAATGCTCTACATATTTCATTATTTCATAATTTGTAGTTATTTTCTTTGAAACGAGTCAAAGTCTTATTTATTATAAATGACGGTGTATATTATACAACCATTTCAAATATTGTTTTGAATATGTGATATAGTGTATTTACATGAATTCATTATATACGTCGACTTATTCTTATTATGAAATAGCCAATAAACCAAATTATATCAAACTAACTTGCAAGAAAGAAAATTATCAATTTAGCCTAAATCTCTACATGTAATATATCTAATGTTTAATTTGTAGTTTGCCTTAAGATTCAAACTAGCGTGTATAACCCGTGCTATGCAGGGCCTATCATATTTTTTCGTTCAAATTAAAAAAATTTTGATGTATAATTATTTTTATTTGACTAAATTGAATAATCTTTTCGCAAACATCGTGATACAAACTAATTCCAATAGTTATGAATATAATAAATGATAGTTGATTGTTTAAGAATTAAATAAAAAATCAACATCAACATTATATTATTTGAACAAAAGAACATAAAGAGTTCAAATATTTATAATATTAAGAAATTAAGTACTATATAAAGATAAACGTTTATAAATTACCAAACAATATAATCACACTTATTAAATTAAACACTTATCAGCGAACCAAATCGTCTTTGTTCGAAAGTGATAAAGGCTGCAAAATAAATAACATGTCATGAATAAATATATAAATCAAATGATTCATGAAAATAATTTATCAGCTTTTGTTTATATTTACTTGTGAATTTGTTATAATATTGAGGTAAGAAACTAAAAGAATAGTTTTAAAATTATGTAAAGACATTGTAATCAAGCTAATTGTGAACCTAGATATTGGAGTAAACTCAATATACAAAAGTAAACTCAATAAATAAAATGAACAAACAAATTTTGTTCTACCACTAATTCCTCCAGTTGCTATACTAACAAAGCATAGTATCTTTGTGATACGAAATGTTAGACAATTGAAATAAAGAAAAATGTGAGGCAAAAACATAAAACTACGTATAAAAGAATAACTTCATGTATCTTAAACAAATTAAAAAATAACAGAAACATAGAAATAAATTGGAAATATAAAGCCTTATAAAAGAAGAAACATGAGTCATTTAAATATTACGAAGAAAAATCGTATGGCCAAGGCGAAAAGCAAAAGGAGAATATCATATTTTATCATCAAAATTTGATAAGAAACAACACTATAAAAATGAAATTACAAAATAAATCAAAATATTTTTTATACATAAAATAACTTTTTCAATATGGTAGAAACAAAAAAGGAGAGTAAGTTAATTGGGAAGGAATAAAATTAATATACCTATAAATGAATAAGTGAAGAAGTATCATCGAAATCATAGGGACGTAAATAAAAATAAAAAATGAAAGAAGTGTCCAATCTAAAATTGAAAAAAAAAATTTCATTGCAAGTTCTTAAAAAGTAGCTTGTAGTCTAATTTAAATCATAAAAATCAAAAGTAGAGATAGAAAGATATGATTTACAGTTAATAGACATCTTATTGTTGTATAGTAGATGATTAGAGCTATAAATTACAACTGGGATGAAAAAAAAAATAAGTATACCAACTGTGATTCATAGAAGAAAAAAAGTAGTAAAAGTGAGTTGAATGAGAAAATAATAATACAATATATGTTAAAGAATCATATACTCTTAATATAAGATAATAAAGTAAAAAAAAATTATCAAATGATATTCATAAAGAAAAATCTCCTATTAAAAGGATAATTAAGTCCCTTAACTATGAAAGTCACTAAAAAACTTTCCTATTCTTGCTAAACTTCCCATGTGGAATTATATTAGACAAATCAATCACCCAAATTAGCGAGGGTGTTAATGAATTTCCTCATTTTCATGCTTAAAGTTTAGGATATTCATTTTTCCAAATTTATAAGAATATTTTTTTATAAATTCAAAATGTTAAGATGGATTCAACCCAAAAATCTCAGAAATTTTTATTTGACGTAATTGCATCACTCTGCTACATATAGATAGGTACTAACTTTTATTCCTTTTTGTTTTTTCAAATTTATAAAGAATTAAATGTTTATGGCTACAACTTAGGAGATTAAATGTTGGTCTCTTAATTTGGAAAGATTTAGATAATAAAAAACTTATCATATCTATTATCAATCAATATACCCAAAATGTTATTTTCTCTTTTTTCATCCACATATTATGTTACTTAACTAATCATTTTAAATTCAAATTTTGAAATTACATAATCAATCAACAATCACTAAATTTTTTATAACAATTAAAAAAACTCAAAATTACCAGAAAAAGATATAATGATTGTAATAATTTATAATAATATTATTCATACTTTGTTATATAAAGATGATTTAGACGAATGCTCTAACAGGTCCAATACTGAAACGAATGAAAATATGGAGAAATTGATTAGTGCTTGTTTTATCTCAAATTATAAGACAAAAAAATATATATCCGATAATATATTTATAATAATATTGAAGCAGCCTTGTTAATTTTAGACGAATGCTCTAATATGGAGAATAAAATAAAAACAATAGAAATTGAGTATAAGAATTAATGGATTTTGATATAATCTTATTATATAGTAAATAGTAATTGTAATAATTTATAATAATATTATTCATACCTTGTTATATGAAGATGATTTTAGACAAATGCTCTAACAGGTCCAATACTGAAACGAATGAAAACATGGAGAAATTGTGCTCGTTTTATCTCAAATTATAAGACAAAAAAAGAAAAACATAGCCGATAATATATTTATAATAATATTGTGCCAACCTTGTTAATTTTAGAAGAATGCTCTAACAGGTCCAATATTAAAACGAATAAAAACATGGGGAATAATAATCAAAATTTTATATAAAATAATGTGCATACACATAATATGAAGTCAAATAGTGAAATTGAGGCAAACATAATATGAAGTCAAATAATAAAATTGATGAAATAGTTTATGTAATGATTACAGGGCAAGAAACATAGAAAATAATAATAAGGACATACCTCCAAATTCGTGAATTAGGTGAATGGGAAAGTGTGTGCCTAATTCGTCTAATCATTATTTAAACTATGATTTTGATAAGATTCTTATTTAAAATATGATTTTGATGAAAAAATTTATTTAAATTATGATTTTAATAAAGATGGAAAACTTTCATTTAATTAGGACTGAAAATTTTGTGCTTTCTTTTGAATAATGAATTTAATTAGTTCCGGATTTTGATAAAGATGGAAAACTTTCATTTAATTGTTAATTAGGACCGAAAAGTTTGTGCTTTCCTTGAATAATGAATTTAATTAGTTCCGGATTTTGATAAAGATGGAAAACTTTCATTTAATTGGGACCGAAAATATAGTGTTTCCTTGAATAATGAATTTAATTATTTTTGGAAATCTTGTCTTTTTCCTTGAGCAATGAATATAATTGATAGTGGGAATCTTAATAATTATCTATGGAAATAATCATAATAAATGGAATATATTATACATGGTAATAATCGTAATAATTATATATCATTATATATATAAATGTAAATTAACTAAACAATAAATGATTAGAATTAAAATAATTCAAAATTATATATATAAATGTAAACTAACCAACAATAAATTATTATAATTAAAATAATTCAAAATTCTAAAAAATTAGGATTTGAGTTAGAGGTCAAAATTGAGTCAACCACCGCTTTACTATAATATATATAATGATGATATGTAATACTAATTTAGTAACTTCCATAATTTTAAGTCAATCAAATTAAAATTTATATTTTAAATTCTTTTAGTAACTAATTTAGTAACTTCCATAATTTAAGTCAACCTGCCAAGCACATTTCGGTATTAATATTGTTTTTATTTTTTGTCATATCTTCCATTGATTTTTTCTTTTCTTTTTTTCTTCTAACTCCACTTTTGTTTTAATTTGTGGCAGGCATGTTTACTAAGTAAGAAATTATTTAATTATACATAAAAATCTTGCAACTAACCAATTATATATATAATATAATAGATAAGATTTCACTGCTCCACGTGCTAAGTTTGCCCTTCCCTTCTTCATCATGCTTGCATAGAAATTTTATACAGTGACTCCAGACTAAATTGCAAAACTTTCTTTATTGCAAGTTATATTGATATAAATTAGTTTCTTGATCATTTTACAATGAGAGGTCAGAAATTATTTTTGGAAGTAATTTTATACAAATCCAATCAAAATATTACTGAGTAAAAATTGTCTTTCATTTTTCCGTGGACCTACTCTTAATTGGGAAAAATAATATTGATTAGATGATTTAATATAATAATCAATTTTCAAAAAATTAATAATCATTTAACTACTAACTATCCCTTATTAGGTTTATAATTATTATAATTAGTTTATATCACAATGTTATATTAAAATTTAATATTGAACGTGCATAGCACGAATTACACGCTAGTGTATATAATATTGGAACTCGTAACTGATAAAGCTATTAATACATAAATGCTATCATTCAAGAGTCAAAAGCCTCAATTTAAGCACTGAATTTTTTAATTATGAATAATTATGTAAAGACATAAATATTATTTATCACACATTAAATTACACATTAGAATCCCAACATGTGATTAAGTGAATTAATCATGGAATTATGTTCATGTGGCTGGAAAAACTTGTCCAAATTATAATATGATTGTGAAATTAGGAGAAAGAGATTAATATATATATATAATGTAAAAAATGATTTTGGATTAAACTATAAAATATGAATCATAATGTAGAAGTCTTTTGCTGATAAAAAATAACATTGCCTTTATATGAAATATTTGCTGATTTTATGAGCCAAGGAAAATAAGTACTTGTCAATGATAAAAAAGAGCACTAGGCATTACAAAATTTGGTCATAATTTTCTTATATTATGATAATATTAAACACTAAATTGCAGCAATTTTATAAAATCCATTAACTCACTCAAGTATATAATTTACTTACCAAAACAAAATGAAGTCTTATTTTAATTGTTGTTATTCATGAATATATTGATAATATAGTAAAAGATTTCAAGGAAAATAATAAAATGATTAGTCAATATAATGGCTTAAAATTTAATCATATTGAAATTTTATACATAAAAATGAAGGAAAATAAAAAATAAATTAAAAAGGACTCGTAACGTATGAAAAAAAAAATCAGGAAAAAAGAGCCAAATGTCAATCATCCATGAAAATACAAGCTAAAAGACAGAAATATAAATCCCAATCATAATTTTATTTTGCATTTTTAATTTGATTGTAAAGCTCAATAGTCACTCTCCACTCTTTTCTCACCGTCAAATTAACCCCATCATCGGATGGTCATTAATTACCATTAAACCCATTAATAATGAAAATAATTAAAAAAAAATAATAATTCTTTTTTCACCAATAAAGCTATTACATTGCACAATTCACTCCTCATAGCCTCTCTCTCTCTCTCTCTCTCTCTCTCTCTCTCTCTCTCTCTCTCTCTCTCTCTCTCTCTCTCTCTCCTCCCCTAAGGGTGTGTTTGTTTGTTTGCATTCTTGCATGGATTTTGATCAAGTTCATAGTGACAATCAAGCTCTATACTCTAAGCTTTTTTAATGAAAATCCAAACATCCCACAAATGGATGAGGGTTTTTCTTCATCGTCTCATGGCCCGGGTTGAGTTCTTAACAATCTAGATCATTGTTGTGATTTGTGAAGAAAAATCTTTTTTTATCTTACTTAGACTATAATAAAGAGAAATGTTGTGTTATCATTGATTCTTTTTTATAATTTGCTGATAAATTTTTGATGCTATGACCTCAAAATAACATGGTTTAGGGGAATGAGCTTTTTTCTCTTTATTTCCAGAATAGAATGTTTGATATCTTCTGCTTTACATTCCATAACATATTTGTTTTGCGACCTCCAAATGATACAAGAAAAATAAGCTGACTCAATATCACTTGGGAAGTATTATAGTATTCGATATAAATTCACTTTAAGCCCAGACTCAATATTGATAGTTGCAAATTGCAATTGGGATGGTTGAAATATGAAATAAAAGAATAATGGATGACCAATTTGATAGAATATTTTTTTAAATTATTGTTTGTATAATGAGCATTCTTGATTGTTTTACTATCACGTACAAATAAAATGAAATAAAATGATGAAGAAAGAAAAACAAATAGAGAATAGATAGATGAGAAAACGATGGGAGAGAAATAGCTCAAAACAATCTTCGCATATCTATTTAAAGAGGACCCATTTTTTTTATCTTTGTACTTAAAATAAATCAAGGTGATTAAATACATATAAAGGCCTTCCACTGTATAAAAATATAGATATTCCAGGTTCTAATTTAGATGCATAAAAATTCGTTCTACAATTTGCTAATATTATGTATTCCACATAAAGTTGAAAATAAATATTTAAAAAGGTCAAAGTCGTCAAGGGATGGTGCTAAACTCAATGAAGAAATGTATATAATATTGAAACTCGTAAAGCTATTAATACATAAATGCTATCATTCAAGAGTCAACACCCTCAATTTAAGCCTTTCATTTTTGAATTATGAATAATTATGTAAAGACATAAATTTGATTTATTACACATTAAATTACACATTAGAATTAATCATGGAATTATGTTGATGTGACAAAATAATAAACAAAAAACTTGTCTAAATCATAATATGATTGAGAAATTAGGAGAAAGAGATTGGTGTGTATATATATAATGTAAAAAATGATTTTGGATTAAATTATAAAATATAAATCATAATGTAGAAGTCTTTTGCTGATAAAAAATAACATTGCCTTTATATATGAAATATTTGCCTGATTTTATGAGCCAAGGAAAAAAAAATGTACTTGTCGATGATACAAAATTGCACTAGGCATTACAAAATTTGGTCATAATTTGTTTATATTACAACAATATGAAACACTAAATTGTAGCAATTTTATAAAATCCATTAACTCAATAAAGTATATAATTTACTTACCAAAAAAATTAAGTCTTATTTTAATTGTTGTTATCATGAATATATTGATAATATAGTAAACGATTTCAAGGAAAAGAATAAAATGATTACTCAATATAATGGCTTAAAATTTAATCACATTGAAATTTTATTTATAAAGGAAAATAAAAAAATTAATTAAAAAGGACTCGTAACTGATGAAGAAAATCAGGAAATAATAGCCAAATGTCAATCATCCATGAAAATACAAGCTAAAAGACATAAATATAATAACCCAATCATAATTTTATTTTGCATATTTAATTTGTTTGTGAAGCTCAATAGTCACTCTCCACTCTTTTTCCTCACCGTCAGATTAACCCCATCATCGCATGGTCATTAATTACCATTAAACCCATTAATAATAAAAATAATTAAAAATAATAATAATTCTTTTTTCACCAATAAAGCTATTACATTGCACAATTCACTCCTCATAGCCTCATACTAGCACTAAATCTCTCTCACTTTCCTTCTCATCTCTCTCCTTCTCTCTCTCTTTCTCCCCAAGGGTGTGTTTGTTTCTTTGCATTCTTGCATGGATTTTGATCAAGTTCATAGTGACAATCAAGCTCTATACTCTAAGCTTTTTAATGAAAATCCAAACATCCCACAAATGGATGAGGGTTTTTCTTCATCATCTCATGGCCCGGGTCGAGTTCTAAACAATCTAGATCATTTTTCGGTCGAGGGTTCATCTTCAAACCCTAGTTCCATGTTCAATTATCCTTATATTGATCCTTTTGATCCATTTCAAGGTACCTTTGGTGCACCAAACAATGGCCTTATGCATGGTTCTCAAAGTATGAATTTTCTTGATATTGGCTCAAAAAGCTCATTAATCCAAGGGATTGATGCTTATAATGTGAATGAGCCGTTAGATTATCACATGATGGGTTCGCCTAATGTGAAACGCTTTTCGGGTTTTGTAACGGACGATGACCAAAGTCAAAAGAATGATGACGTCAGGTCAAAGTCGAATCGGGCGTTGCAAACAAGAAGGAAAAGGGTTGTCGATAGAAAATCCGAAATAATTAAAGGCCAATGGACATCGGAAGAAGATGGGTACTTTTATTTTTACGTTTCAATTTATATTTATGTAATTTTACGAGTAAATTTAATTTTTTCGAATATGATTGTACAAACATAATATGCTTGATTTGACTTATTTAATTAATTTTAGGTTGTTGATTGAGTTGGTTGAGAAGCATGGTGTAAGAAAATGGTCAACTATTGCTCAAATGCTTCCGGGGAGAATTGGAAAGCAATGTAGGGAAAGATGGCACAACCATTTGAAGCCTAACATTAAGGTTTTTCCATTCATTTTCTATACATTATTTTCTTCCTTTTTTGTGTTATTTTTAAATTAAATTGTTACTTAATTGCATATATTTATATCTATATTGATCTTATAGTTGTGCACATGTATTGTACTACGACTAATTTGTGTAGATATGTTACAAAAAATCTATACTAAATGATTATATATTATACATGATCATCAAACTTAGGCATAAGAATCTCTAGATTTATATATTTTCTAATTTTGTTAATATTTTTAATAAATGGCATTCATCTTATAATTAGGAGCTTTACGGAAAATATCATCACAAAGAAAATGTTTTTTATGAGTGAGGGATAAAGTAGAAACCCTTGAAATGATAATCCTATTGTTTGATTTCAAACATGTTTAGACAACTAAAAATTCAGACTCAAACATCATTTAATTCTCTTACTATTCCAAAAAATTAGTGAGCCAAAAGAGTATCTTACATAATGTATAGTTTGCTTAATTGAGGCCTTTTTTTATTAAGTATTATAATTAATTCATTCACATTCTAATCAAAATAATCTAATTACTATATAATTTGTAAAAAGAAAATCATACAAAGCTAATAACAAGCCATACCCTCGAAACTCCAGGAAGTTATTCATAATTTTTCATTAATGAGATATATATATTTTTTAGCATCTATAAAATTTGAGAGACTAAAAGTCGAATTTCATTTAATTTGCATCTACAAAATATAATAAAATCATAGACATATAATCCGTGACAACCATCAAAAACAGCTCTCTATTCTCCTGAACAAACCCCAGAAAAATATGAATTTACTCTATAATTATAATGTTAATAACATTTTTACTTTCAAGATACCCTAATTAATTTCATCATTTAGAAATACAATCATATAAAAACAAAAAACATACGTATACTTTAACTCCATGCAAAATTTGCAGAAAGATCGATGGTCTGAGGAAGAAGACAGGATCTTGATCGAAGCCCACATGCAGTTAGGCAACAAATGGGCAGAAATCGCAAAAAGCTTACCCGGGCGAAGTGAAAACACCATCAAAAACCATTGGAACGCAACAAAAAGAGGCCAACTTTCATCATCTCGCAAAAATAACAACAATCCAAACAGTCCCTTACAGATGTACATCAAGAGTGTGATTTCGGCTCAAACTAATTCGGACGAAAAAGGGTTTACAGAGATTTCTTCGTCAAGTTCAGCTTCACCTGCAGCAGCTGCTAATGATCATATCTCCATGGCGAAAGTTGAAAATGGGGGTTCGATTGCAGTGGATGAGAGCTTTAAGGGTCCAGCATTAATGGAGGCTGATCAAATACACATGCAAATGCAGTTTGATTTGCAGAAAGAGATGGATTTCATGGAGATGCTCTCGTTTGGATATGTTTGAGCTTTTGGTTGGATCTTTAAGAACTTATTCTAATTTCTAAGTAGGGTGTGTGACATATGAAACTTGTGCATGAAGTAACTTTTATATATGTATTTCAAATTGATGTTTATGGGATTTCTATTGTGGGGATTTTAAATGTTGAACTATGGTGAATTAACGTTTTGTAATAATATTGAACCTATTATTTGGTGCTGGTTGATTTTTTTCAACATTTTTGATTTTTTTGAAATAATTTCATGTATTATATTATGGGCTAAATATTGGGTTAACAAAACTCGGAAAAGTTTTTTTTTTTAAACGGAGGGGCATTTTGGACCACATAAAAATATCAGGTTTTATGAATTTTTCATTTGATGTTTTTGGATGAATTTAAAGGGGTAAAATTGATCTTTTTTTTTTATCTATGGCAACCTTTCATATTATTCTGATAGGAAGTGTCTCGGTAATTTACCAAATATCGGGGTCATCTATTGATGAAGCTAAAGATGAACCGGTGTCGATGTAATGATACAATCGACCCTTGAGAAGTTCAACCAAAATAATTATGTGCCAATGTTCGCCATTCTATGGACTTTAGAAATTTTTGTGAAAATTGTTAACAAAAAGGTGATTTTTCATCATTTTGACTACAGTTTTAAGTGGTTTTTGTATCTCAAACATTAAATTTAATTAGTTTAGATTACTCTATATCTGAGTAAATGAATTTTAGCATTTTGAATTATTCAAATCCTATATTGGAAGAATGAAAAATTAATGACCAAAGTATTGTATCAACTCATAATAATCGTATGATCAACGTTCACGATCGAATGAGAGCAGTGTATCTATTCACATAGGATTACGGATCAGTGGGACAAAATCTGAAAATATTGGGATAAAATGCAAGTTTTGAAGAGTTCGCAGAAGGGGGCTTTTCGCCCAAAAGTTGCAACTATTTTGGTCTGTCTGCAATTTCCAAAAAGTTACCTTTTGTCCCACAACTTTTCACTCTTTATAAATAGAACCCTTATTTTATAATTCATTAAACATTCATAGATTATCTTCTTTATTCCACTCTTAACATTTTAAATTGTGGATTAAGAAGTTTTACTCATTACTCATTCAAAATCCGAAAGTTCTAATTTCATCCGCTACGCTTAGAATTTTGGAAGTGACCCTAATTTCAAGACATTAGTCGTTATATTTTCCAACACAAATGCTATATCCCATCATTACCAAGTGCAAAACATTACAGTTTCAAGAAAATTGGATAACCTTAACCTCAATACACCAATTTTCATAAAAATCTACTTCCATTAGACTGTTATATGCTTTGGATATCAAGAACCAAATAAAAGAGCATACTCCAATGGCATTCAAAATTGTCATGAAAACTATCGTAAAAAGGCAACTTAATGAAGAATAAATAAGTGATTGGGTTCACAACCTTGAAACAAAACCCTACCAAAAACTCAGATAGTAACAATACATCACAACAAAATTCTACATAGTGCATTTGAGTCTCGCGAATGTCAAGTAACCCGTATGACCTCTAGCCTCACCGTTGCGTTTTGCTATGATAGCACGTGGCACAGAATTTTCGGGTTCATTTGTAGAACGTTGCCTTTTTTTGCAACTTTTAAGAGATCCCAAACCCCTTTCGTTATCTTGCCAACTACCCAAATTCCCTTCTCGAACTTCATATGTAGTGAGAAGCACTTCAAATGTTCTTATATCTGCAAAAAAACGCAAATCAGAAAAACTTAACATCAATGTATTGCATTGTTTAATACAATCAAAATGCAAAAAATTAAGATGTAAAGTTTACCGGTAAAATTTGATCTTAGTGTCTCGCAAGATCTTTGTACTTGCTCGATACATGGTGAGAATGAGCACAAGATCCCATCTTGCTGCAGCATTTTGGCAGCAGATGGAATAGCTAGCCAAGGTTGAGGCAGGTCAAGGAAAATGGAATCAGCCCGCCCTATAAATTCATCGGGGAACCCATCACCTTGTATATCTCTTACCCCGACTGTCACCAAACTACTCAATCCCGTCCTCTCAAAATCCTCCCTGAAGAAAATAATAGCACAAATATTATATACGTGTACACACAAAATCCACTAGACCTTTTCATGTTTTCTTCATGTACGCAACTTAAACAAGATTACCAAACCCTTCACCATGACTAGAAATTTCTTGGATTAACTTAACATATGCAAATTCTAGCTACCCAACATCCAAAAGAATGCCATGTTTTAGAATATTTTTTCTAAATTAATTGTCCTTCTGCATTCCTCTTATTTTTCGTTTAACATCGTATAATAATCCCAAAACTTTCGGATGTAAAATAGGGAAAATTACACTCAGACCACCTCACTTGTAGTGTAATTACAAAAAACTACTGCTAATTTATTGGAATTAGTAAGAATTTTCTAACACGTAAGGGATATAAACTGTAAGATATCTTTCATATGAGGGAATGTGTTAATATTTTTCAAAAAGTGGTGATTTGATAATTACATAATAAGTTGGGTGTTCTGTGTGTAATTTTCACAATAAAATACATACCCAAAGAAACGAAACTGATAAATAAATTGACAAATACACCTCACAATTATAACCTTAAGAACCTCTCCTCCATACTCATTCATTTTTACTCTAACAAGACAGAAGAACATTGTCCTTCATATTTTTCTCGATATCCAATCGAAGCTTTAAGCATAACTTCTGCAACATCAAATAATATTATCAAATTAAAAAACTCTCACCTAGCTGATGCAGCCCTCTGTTCATGGAAATCAAAGGTATACACATGCCCATTCGGCGCCACAGCACGTGCTAGCGAAGTAGACAATGATCCACTCCCAGTGCCCGACTCCAGCACCACGCAACCAGGCACTATCTCCAAGTACATAACAACAAAACTAATATCCGCAATATATAAAATCTGCGTCCTGTGGCTTAAAACCAGAGTCCATAACTCAGGCGTTGGAGCTAATAAGTAGACAAATCCACCTTTACTGCTGAAAACTTTCGAACCAAACGGTTTTCCAATCCAATCGGAATGCTTAAATGCACCAAAACGGTTCTGTAAAACACCGTTTTCGGAAATTTTTACCGCCTTCATACTATCGTATCTCTCGTATACTATAACCAAATCTCCGTCCATTATACGACGATTAAAAGATAACTTTTTGCTAGGATCCATAGGTAACATTGTCAGGAATTTAGTTCAAAATTGATATCAGGTATCTGCATCAACAGGACGAATTTACGAGCGTTTAATACAAATATAGTATAAACATAATTCAAATTCAGTAACGCAGCCAAAATTGAGCTAATTAACGATAACTGAACAAGATTATAGCAAAGCAAAAGCAAGACTTACTTGAGAGTTGGGAAAATCAGCAATGGATGCTAGGGTTTAGCAAGGATCAATATTGCGCCTTGTTTGGACTGGTGAAGATGAAATTCAGAATTTTGATGGTAGGTTTCCCTCTAAAGTCGCTTTTTTTATTATTTTTGATATAAAAAAGGCACATATTTCCTATCAAGGCCCATCCTTCAAGTGGCCGAACTAGATGGGCCTTCATTATTCCCATTTATTTAGCTTAGTCCACCAAAAGCATCTTAAAATATCTTTTAAGCCACATTTCTAATGGGCCTGACCAAATTCAGCTGAGCTTTGTGGAGCCCATTATTTATTGGGCTCGACCTATCAACTATTTATTTGCTTTATAAATAAATGATATTATAATTATATATATAAGACAGGTTCCAAGAAGATGGCATATCTTATTTGACAAGAGAGTCATGGCACAAGTTTCACGAGTATGACTAACAAAATAAATCTGTCGCTATCATTATTAAGTTTTAGATGGCTATTATGAGAATTTTTAAATAAATGCAAACTAGATACATATGTCCCACTTTTATGACATTGAAATTTAAAAAAAAAAATTTATTTCATGTAAATAGAAAATTATAAATAGTATGTGTTTCACATATAAATGTACATATAAAAAATGAATCAAATCTTAGTAGATTTTCAAACTTAGATGTAATTCGATGAGAACAATATTAAGATGAGTGAATCATCTACCAAAAAAATGAAAAAATATATATATATATATATATATATATATGCCAACCCTAAAGTAGAATGTTTTTTAAAAGTATTATGTTAACGTGTATTTTGTACACGTTTATTGTGCGGTTTATGGCATTGATCATTACTTTTTAGTCCATATCTCATATGTATTGTGCTTCTATTGTCATATCTAGGTATTTATATGAGGATGGAACGAAAGGATGACAAAAAGGGGCGAAAAACGAAGAAAACGGAATTTACAAATGGCTAAAAGCAGAAAGGTTACCAGAATTAAGCGTGACCATTCTGGTCACGCCCAAAAATTGAAAGCTTTCTGCCTTGGAACGAAGGAAAAGACGAGATGTTGACTTTTTGGCTTAAATAGACTTTTGATGCACGTTTCTACTTCCCAATATGTTAGGGAATTATTTCTTTTATGTTTGGAAGTTTATTTCCTTATTTTTAAACATTCCTAGTTGGATTAGGATTCTTAAAATCCTAAATCTTTTATGTTTCCTTGTTTAGATAGGATTCTTTAGCTTTAAATAAGTGGGATATTATTCCACAAAGACCTACCTTCGATTTTAATATTACTATTCACGTTTTTGCTTTTACGCTGGATTTTCGAATTCTTCATCTTTTGCAACGATCTTCGATTATGTGTTGCTAAACACATAATTCTAGTCTAAGGATTTAAGGTTTGATTTCTTTTAAACTTCGTGAGATTGCTTGTGCTTTCATCTTCATTGTTCTTCAAGTATTCACTCTTTCCCCGAGATTTGTTGACAATATATTGTAGTCAATTAATTAATCTGGCCAATTAGTTAATTGTTAGAATTATATTTCGCTAATTAGGAACCAAATCCGTAATTGTTTGGCAAACCCTAATAATCGTAGCAATTAACGACGTTGATTATGGACAAGTTTTTGATTAGTCGTTATGGGAATTAGTGATCCGGTTTAAATAATCCGAGCTTGCGTGTTTATTGATCGGGATTAGTGTTTTTCTAGAAATTGAATGCTATTGATAAATTAAATCCTAAGAGCTTGTTTAGGGTTGTTTAATCGATAAGGGCAATAATCAAAGAGCTTGTTTTGATTATCGAAACCGTAAGGAAAAACGAGGTCGTCAGAGCTTGTTGACGGCTATAGCTAATCTATTTAAGAACTTTGAACTATTCTATGTGCAATTAGTGATCGAATAATAGAATCAATACCGAATATCCGAAGACTAGAATCTCATCTCTTATTGAATTCGAATTTTATCTCTTACTTGCTTTTTAATTCACGTTTTATCGCTTTCAATTTATTTGCGTCTTTTAAATTCGTTTTAGTTAACTCAATCCAAAACCCCCTTTTTTATCGATATTAGTAATTTAGGAATTGAATCTACACTGTTCCCTGAGGATCGACCCTACTTATTGCTAGTTACAAATCTTTGCGAGTAGGTTATTTTATTTTTGTTGGATTCGACACCCATCAAATTTTGGCGCCGTTGCCGGGGAACGGTGTTATAGATTTATTTCCTGTGCTACTGATATTTTCTTGTTTTGTTTAAGTTTTTGTATGCCTAGGACCCTTCGTGGAAGTGAACTTGAATACGATCCCGAGATCGAAAAGAGAGCTCGCCGTTTACGTAAGGAAACGAGGCAACGAAATCACTATACACTGGAACGTACTGATTCTTCTAGCGATTCGGAGGAAGAATACGACATGGATAACGCAGCCCCTGCTAATGCTAATGTTGCACCTGCTAACGGTGCTAATGCTAATGGCAACGAAAGGACTCTGAAGGATATGGCCATGCCAAATCCTAATCAACAACCTCTCTTCATGCCCTTTCCTAACCTTGAGGTAGATTTTGAATTAAAATCTGGATTCATTCACTTACTACCTATTTTTCGTGGTTTTGCAGGAGATGACCCGCATAAACATCTGAAGGGATTCCATTTGGTTTGCTCGACTATGAAACTGAAAGATGTGAGCGAAGATCAAATCAAACTGAGAGCCTTTCCTTTTTCCTTAGCCGACAAAGCTAGGGATTGGCTCTATTTTCTCCCTTCCGGATCGATCAATACATGGAATGAGATGGAACAACTTTTTCTTGAAAGATTTTTTCCAGCATCTCGAGTGGCCAATATAAGGAAAGAGATTTGTGGAGTTCGACAGTTTACGGGCGAAACACTTTACGAGTACTGGGAACGTTTCAAGCAATTAGTTGAAAGCTGTCCACAACATCAGATTCCTGAGCAGCTTCTTATCCAGTATTTTTACGAGGGTCTCACGATGATGGATAGGAATATGATTGATGCCGCGAGTGGTGGTGCACTGATATACAAGACTCCGACTGAGGCAAGAAATCTGATTTCAAACATGGCTTCTAATTCTCAACAATTTAGTCTCCGACAAGATCATGCACCGAAAGAGGCAAAAGAATCAAATGAGGTTAACGTGTCATTATTTAATCAACGTTTAAATGATTTGACATCTATGGTGCAAAAATTGGTTCTAGGAAACTCTCAACAGGTTAACGCATGCGGAGTATGTTCTGGAATTGGCCATTTGGCCGAGATGTGCCCTACTACACAGAATCAAAATTTCGAACAAGCCAACGCGGCTGGTTTTCCGGGACCCGCACAGCGAAAATACGACCCTTTTTCGAATACGTACAACCCTGGATGGAGGGATCATCCCAACCTAAGCTATGCTCCAAAACCTCCATACCAAGGACCTCAAGGACTTCCGTTTCCTCAACAAACTCAACCGTCAGGTACATCATTGGAAGACATGATTAAAACATTAGTTGCTAATACACAACGGAGTACCGAGCAATTCCAACAAGGCATGCAACGTCTTCAACAGAATACCGAGCAATTCCAACAAGGCATGCAACAATTCCGAAACGAGAGTCAAAATGCCATAAAGAATCTGGAAAATCAAGTGGGTCAGATAGCAACTACTGTGAATGGTTTGGTAAATCAGAACTCGGGGAAGCTTCCTTCGCAAGTTATCGTAAACCCGAAAGAAAACGCGAACGCTGTTACCTTAAGAAGTGGGAAGGAATTGAAAGAGCCCGAGCGGATTTCCAAGAATGAAGAGGAAAAAGAGCTGGAGAAAGAAGAAGAATCCGTGGCTAAAAAGAAACCAATGACGTTCGTAATTCCGCCGCCGTTTCCGGGCCGTTTTGCAAAATCGAAAAAAGAGGAACAAGAAAAGGAGATTCTCGAGACATTCCGAAAAGTTGAGGTAAACATTCCACTTCTCGACGCCATTAAGCAAGTACCTCGTTATGCTAAATTCCTTAAGGAATTATGCACGACAAAGAGAAAGCTTATAGGCAACGAAAAGGTACACGTAGGAGAAAACGTGTCTGCTGTGCTTCAAAAGAAATTACCTCCAAAGTGTAAGGATCCCGGTATGTTTTCAATCCCTTGTAAGATAGGAAGTATTCGAGTCGAAAAAGCTATGCTAGATTTAGGGGCCTCTATTAATGTCATGCCACGTTCGATTTATGAGTCACTAAATGTAGGAAAGTTAAAAGAAACCGGGGTTGTCATTCAACTAGCTGATAGGTCAAACGCTTACCCTGATGGCGTCCTCGATGATATATTAGTACAGGTTAATGATCTAGTGTTTCCTGCTGATTTTTATGTTGTCGATATGGGTCATAACGAGTCTAATGCCTCTGCCCCTATACTACTTGGTAGGCCATTTATGAAAACATCTAGAACTAAAATTAATGTTGACGATGGTACTCTAACTATGGAATTTGACGGAGATATTATAAAATTTAACATTTACGATTCCATGAAGTACCCCCCTGACGTTCATTCTGTTTTTGGTATAGATATTAATGACTGTTTGGTGCAGACTATTTTCGAGCTTGAAAACGAGGATTCGTTGCAAGTAGCGTTGACTACCCCTGATCTGGACGAAAAAGAAAAAGAATTCGAAATTAATGATCAATTGGAGGAGACGAAAATTGCTCTTAATTCTCTTCCTTCACTCACTCATAATGTTTCTCGTATTTCTTTGCCTATTTCGACTTCTAAATTGCTTCCTTCTATCGTGCAGGCCCCGAAGTTAGAGCTCAAGAAATTACCTGAACATCTCAAATACCTTTACTTGGGCGAAGGAGAAACATTACCAATGATCGTGTCCAATAAATTGAGTGCCTTGCAAGAAGAACAATTGCTACGATCGTTACGAGATTACAAGGAAGCGATCGGGTGGACTATAGCCGATATAAAAGGTATTAGCCCTTCCATATGCATGCATCGAATATTAATGGAAGAAGGTGCTAAACCAAAGACCCAAGCTCAAAGACGTCATAACCCACCGATGATGGAAGTGGTGAAAAACGAGGTTCAAAAGCTTCTCGACGCAGATGGATATTCAGGTTTTCATCAAATTCCGGTTGCTCCGGAAGATCAAGAAAAGACGACATTCACGTGCTCTTTTGGAACATTCGCTTATCGAAGAATGCCATTTGGATTGTGCAACGCTCCAGCAACTTTTCAAAGGTGCATGATTAGCATCTTTTCTGAGTATGTCGAGGATATCATCGAGGTCTTTATGGACGACTTTACGGTACACGGTGACTCTTTCGATTCTTGTTTAGCCAATCTTGTAAAAATCCTTGAACAATGCATCAAATCGAACCTTGTGCTTAATTATGAAAAATGTCACTTTATGGTCGAACAAGGTAATATTTTGGGTCATATTGTGTCGTCTAGAGGCTTAGAGGTTGATAAAGCTAAAATCGATGTCATAAAATCTTTGCCTTGCCCCACAAGTGTGCGGGAAATTCGTTCTTTTCTTGGACATGCAGGTTTTTATCGGCGTTTTATCAAGGATTTCGCAAAGATTAGCCGACCTCTATGCAATTTATTGCATAAGGACGTGAATTTCGAGTTTAATGAAGATTGTCGAGGTGCCTTTGATACATTAAAAGACCTCCTGACCTCTGCGCCTATCGTTAAGCCGCCAAACTGGGACCTTCCATTCGAAATAATGTGTGATGCGAGCAACTATGCCGTAGGGGCTGTTCTTGGCCAAAGAATTGATAAATCGCCACATGTTATATACTATGCCTCAAGGACGTAGGATAGCGCTCAGTGCAATTACTCGACGACGGAAAAAGAACTTTTTGCCATTATTTTTGCTTTAGAAAAATTTCGTTCCTATTTACTTGGCACTAAAGTTATCGTTTTTTCTGATCATGCAGCCCTTCGTTATTTACTCGCCAAGAAAGACGCAAAACCTCGACTTATACGGTGGATTCTACTACTCCAGGAATTTGACCTTGAAATCAAAGATAAGAAAGGAGCTGAGAACTTAGTTGCGGATCACTTGAGTCGATTAATTTCCTGTGAAGAACCAATGCCTCTATGCGATGAGTTCCCGGACGAACAACTTTTTTCAATTCAAGCGGCATACCCATGGTACGTTGATATAGTTAACTATTTAGTTACTAAAACATTGCCGGAAGATTTGTCTAGAACTCAAAAGAACAGAATAAAGAGCGAATCTAAATATTATATTTGGGACGAGCCTTATTTATGGAAGCATTGTACTGATCAAATGATTCGAAGGTGCGTGTCTGAAACCGAAGTACCATCCATTCTTCAATTTTGTCATGCTTCCGCTTGTGGTGGACACTTCGGATCAAAAAGAACCGCTCTCAAGGTTCTTGAGAGTGGTTTATTTTGGCCGAGTATATTTCATGACGCACATATGTTTTACAAATCTTGTGAAAATTGTCAAAAGACGGGTAATTTAGGACATAGAGATCAAATGCCATTAAATCCTATTCATGTATGCGAAATTTTCGATGTATGGGGTATTGATTTTATGGGCCCCTTTCCCCCATCTTTTGGTTACAATTACATTTTACTCGCCGTAGATTACGTGTCTAAATGGGTTGAGGCTAAGCCTACAAAAACTGATTGTGCTAAAGATGTTGTGAATTTCGTGAAGTCTCACATTTTTTCTAGGTTTGGAACACCAAGGGCGATAATAAGTGATCGAGGTACCCACTTTTGCAACAAAGTATTTGAGGCACTTCTAAAAAGGTATGACGTCACTCATCGGGTTTCCACAGCTTACCATCCACAAACAAATGGACAAGCCGAGATATCTAATCGAGAAATCAAGTCCATACTCGAAAAAACGATTAATCCGAGTAGAAAAGACTGGAGTATGAGGCTTGATGACGCTCTTTGGGCCTATCGAACTGCTTATAAAACACCTATAGGTATGTCCCCATTTCGATTAATCTTTGGTAAACCGTGTCACCTTCCTGTTGAATTGGAACATAGGGCATTCTGGGCAATAAAGCAATTTCATATGAACTTGGACGAAGCTGGGGTTCATCGCAAATTACAACTCCAAGAGCTAGAAGAACTGAGAAATGAAGCTTACGAGAATGCTAAGATTTATAAAGATAAGACGAAAGCCTTTCGCGATAAGGCAATCTCGAGAAAGAACTTTGTCGTAGGACAAAAAGTTCTACTTTTTCATTCCCGTCTTAAACTATTTCCGGGTAAATTACGTTCTCGTTGGCTTGGACCATTCATTATTATTGACGTTTTTTCTCATGGTGCAGTTGAAATTCAAAGTCCTACTACCGGGAAAACTTTCAAAGTAAATGGGCATCGTTTGAAACCTTTCTACGAAGGATTTCAAGCTCACGATGTCGAAAAAGCGGAGTTTGGCTCACCAAACTATGCTACATAACTGTGTAGCATCGTCTAGCCGAAGACGTTAAACAATGGCGCTTCTTGGGAGGCAACCCATGCTAGTATTTTTAATTTTTCGTTTTTTTTATTTCGGTTTTTTCTTTCAAAAGCAGAAAGATCACCAAAATTAAGCGTGACCATTCTGGTCACGCCTAAAATCGGTGAGCTTTCTGCTTCTTTAATCGTTCTTTGCCTTAGTTTTGTTTCTTTCTTTAAAAAAAAAAAAAAAAAAAAATCCAAAAATCCAAAAAAATTGAAAAATTATAAAAATAAGGAAATAAATATATTTATATATATATTTCCTTAAAATAAAATTTTTTTAAGGAAACAAATCTATATTTGCCCCAAATATATATTTATTTCCTTCAAACCAAAACCGTGCCCTAATTACATGTGCTTTTATAAAACCCCAAATCATCCACTAAACCTAATCACCACCAGCCGCCACTGATCATCTTCCCCATTTGAATCTTTGCAGAAGCACCATCATCACTTATCACCTCCGTTCGCATCTCAGCTTCATCAACTCCATTCAAGCCTCGACTTTGACACCATGGGGCGCATGAACAAAGCCCAGCCACAAATTCGATTACTCTTCCAGTGGTTATCGCCAAACTCGGCGCCCTCGACATCTCGTGGAAAAGGGGCGGCCCACCCACTTTAACTTCAGAACGTCGCCGCCTAATCACTGCTGCTACATCACCGAAAACACCTCGGCATCACGACCGAGTGATGCCCTAGGAAAGTCATCCTTCCACTTTTTATTTTTCACGCTTATGCTTTGTCGGTTTTTCTATGCTTTACATTGAGGACAATGTCTACTTTAAGTGTGGGGGGATGATTTTCAATTGCTTTGCATGTTCTCTGGTTTTGTTTAATTTTGGCACATGTTCTTTGGTTTTTGTTTACTTTTGGCGCAATAAAATTTTTTCAAAATTTCTTTCGCTTTGTGATGGTAGAATAAAATTTTCGTTAATTGGTTGACCGAGTCTAGTTTGTTTAATTTGACCGTGTACTTGTTGATGGATTATCGTGTCTTATGAATTTCAATTGCTAGCATGACTTTGAATGAGAACGATAGAATTGCACGTTTTAGTTCGACCAACCCCACCATGTGAGCTTTTTGAAGCCTTGATTTGATTGCATATCCATATGAATTTTTCTTTCTTGTGTGAATCTTGCATAATTAGTACGTGTTCTAGAACTTGCTTTGAACCATTTCGAGGTTACATGATTGTTTGCACATTCGAAAGTGATAAAGGCATTAGGACTTAGCCACCTAGCCATATGAGCCTACCCTTTTTATTTTCCCCTAGTGAGCCCACTTGAGCCTATTAGCCTATTTGTTATTTTGAAAACCCGAACTTTGAGCATTCACCATTTTTTGTATACCTCTTTGTTTTACCCGTCCACAAAATGAGTCGAACATCGAGAACATTACATTTGTTTGGGAATTAAGGACAACATTGTGTTTTGATTAAGTGTGGGGGACCTCGAAAAAAAAAAAAAAAAAAAAAAAAAAAAAAAAAAAAAAGGAAAAAGGAAAAAAAAAAAAGAAGAGTTTATCGAAAAGAAAAAAAAAGAAAAAAAATATATTTCGAACAAGTTCGGAAAAGTTCGAAAAAAAAAAAAAATATATATATATATATATATATATATATATATATATATATATATATTGAGGAAAAGGAAAATGATGAAGCGAGTCGTGAAAGAGGATGAAAATAAAGGTATTTGGGTCCTTATTGCTAGAATTACCCAATAGTGTCTTGATGTTCTTCGAATTTATGGACTTAGCCTTTCATTACCTTTTTCTCCGACCCCGAGCCCTAAGCCCCATTACAACCTTGAATAAAAGACCTTTTGATTCGTTTGTGCATACTTTCGACAGTAGTGGAGATTTCGGTGTATAAGCAAGCCTATGGGATCGTATTAACATGTTAAGAATTGAGCGATACACGAAATACCCCATACACGAGTGATTGGAGAGGATTGTGAGAATGGTCGTCTAATTTCGTGCATTTTTATTTTTCAAAGTGAGATTGTTGTGTTGGTTTTTGATTTTCATTGAGGCATTGATTTCCTTGATATTTGCACGTGTCAACTTAACATTCTCGATTTTGTCCTTTGGTTCATAAAACTCTACTTGATCAAGTGATTGAAGTTTGTTGATTTTGCGTTGCCCAATTGTCAAACATTGCCCGAGACGTGCAATAGCTTAAGTGTGGGGGTATTTGTTAACGTGTATTTTGTACACGTTTATTGTGCGGTTTATGGCATTGATCATTACTTTTTAGTCCATATCTCATATGTATTGTGCTTCTATTGTCATATCTAGGTATTTATATGAGGATGGAACGAAAGGATGACAAAAAGGGGCGAAAAACGAAGAAAACGGAATTTACAAATGGCTAAAAGCAGAAAAGTTACCAGAATTAAGCGTGACCATTCTGGTCACGCCCAAAAATTGAAAGCTTTCTGCCTTGGAACGAAGGAAAAGACGAGATGTTGACTTTTTGGCTTAAATAGACTTTTGATGCACGTTTCTACTTCCCAATATGTTAGGGAATTATTTCTTTTATGTTTGGAAGTTTATTTCCTTATTTTTAAACATTCCTAGTTGGATTAGGATTCTTAAAATCCTAAATCTTTTATGTTTCCTTGTTTAGATAGGATTCTTTAGCTTTAAATAAGTGGAATATTATTCCACAAAGACCTACCTTCGATTTTAATATTACTATTCACGTTTTTGCTTTTACGCTGGATTTTCGAATTCTTCATCTTTTGCAACGATCTTCGATTATGTGTTGCTAAACACATAATTCTAGTCTAAGGATTTAAGGTTTGATTTCTTTTAAACTTCGTGAGATTGCTTGTGCTTTCATCTTCATTGTTCTTCAAGTATTCACTCTTTCCCCGAGATTTGTTGACAATATATTGTAGTCAATTAATTAATCTGGCCAATTAGTTAATTGTTAGAATTATATTTCGCTAATTAGGAACCAAATCCGTAATTGTTTGGCAAACCCTAATAATCGTAGCAATTAACGACGTTGATTATGGACAAGTTTTCGATTAGTCGTTATGGGAATTAGTGATCCGGTTTAAATAATCCGAGCTTGCGTGTTTATTGATCGGGATTAGTGTTTTTCTAGAAATTGAATGCTATTGATAAATTAAATCCTAAGAGCTTGTTTAGGGTTGTTTAATCGATAAGGGCAATAATCAAAGAGCTTGTTTTGATTATCGAAACCGTAAGGAAAAACGAGGTCGTCAGAGCTTGTTGACGGCTATAGCTAATCTATTTAAGAACTTTGAACTATTCTATGTGCAATCAGTGATCGAATAATAGAATCAATACCGAATATCCGAAGACTAGAATCTCATCTCTTATTGAATTCGAATTTTATCTCTTACTTGCTTTTTAATTCACGTTTTATCGCTTTCAATTTATTTGCGTCTTTTAAATTCGTTTTAGTTAACTCAATCCAAAACCCCCCTTTTTTATCGATATTAGTAATTTAGGAATTGAATCTACACTGTTCCCTGAGGATCGACCCTACTTATTGCTAGTTACAAATCTTTGCGAGTAGGTTATTTTATTTTTGTTGGATTCGACACCCACCATATTAAAACTCTAATATGTTCCTAGTTATAATTATGAGTATTTAGCATTCATATTCCTTCATATTTAAATATTTACATCAACCTCCTTTTTTCAATTTTTTCACTACATTATTAATGAAAAAACTAAAAATCCCCTCTATAATAACACACAAAATAGTTTTTAGAAACATATCTATAAAGTTCTTTAACTTTAAAATAATATATTTTTTTAATAATGAATCATTTTATTATACCAAACAATATTACTTGGAAAAATTAGTTTTATCTCTCTTATTACAACAAGTGTTAAATTTCGTTAAAAATGTGTTTATTTTAATTATGTTAATTTAATCTATTATACTATCTCTTGTTTTTATGGCAATCTTTAGTAATTTTTTAAATTCTTTTTTCTTTTTTAGATAGAACTAGTATAAATTCACATTAATGATTAAGAATTTACAGTGATAATATGGTTGTTAATTATTTTTCACTCTGCTTAAAAAAAATTATGTTGTGCATCTTAACTTTACTTTAATCAAATTACACAATTGTTCTTATAAATAAGGGTAAAATATAAAAAACCTACCTGTGAAATATTTTATTGCCTGAAAACCCCCTTTGAAAAAAATATAGCCTGAAAACCCCTTGTGTAATTTTGAAATTGCACACTTTTCATTTCTTTCTATTTACTTTAACACCATTAAATTTTTTTCTTAATATACCCATTATATCATTCATACTTAATCAACTAAATATTATATTTTATTTATTTGACTTCCATGTGTGTGTCCAATAGAGAGAAGCCATAAGAGAGTTTAAGGTTTTAAATATTTATTCAAAATTTGGGAGAAAATAGCATATCAAAATGTATTTAATTTAAATAACATAAAGTGCGTTCATATTTTCTTTTTTTAATTGCAAAATTAGGTTTGTGGCTTGAAAATATTGAAAAAAAATAAAATATTTTTATTTTTGTTCAAACTATTAAAATATTTATTATTTTACAATTTTCTAAAATCCTTCTTAATTAATATTTTATAGTTTTTTGAGAATTTTTTTTGTATGATTAGGGTTTGATAACTCATTTGAATAAAAAAACAAGATTTCGACCGAGTGTAGGACAATTCTACTATAAAAATAATTAAAATTAATGAATTTTAGTTCATAACATTTTTGTAAAAGAAAAAGGAATAGAAGAAGCATTTACATATTTTTTTGTGTAAAAATGAGTGAAAAATGAAGCCAACAAATACAAGACATGAATGGGCAAAAAAGTAAATGACTTAGTAACTTAATGGTTAATAATCATTGAAAATTGCATATGGGGCGAGTGTACTTCACCAAATTAACAGAGGGGGTTTCGTGCAACTAAAATATTTTACACGAGGTTTTTAGGCTATATTTATTTTATAGAGGATTTTTAGCCAATAAAATATTTCAAAGGAATTCTTTTTGCATTTTTTCCTATAAATAATTATAAAATATTGTCCTACTCCGTAACAAACTATCGGACTTGTGGTTAAAAAACATATCTTACTCTTGGATCCAATCTGTTTTTAGATTTTTCTAAGAAAAAAAAAAGACCTATGTATTAAATCCGGATAAAAATAAACAATTATTTAAACTTTATATAATATAGAATGGGAAATTGATTAGTTTATAGTTTCCATAAAGTTTATTTTTGTTATCTTCTATGGTAATTGTAGCTAGTCAAATATATTATGTATTGAAATCAATGCAACGTCAGACTACTACAAAAACTGATGCAACGTACTCAAATCAAGCGCTCGTCTCTTTCAATCTTATCAACCTCCATTGCTTCTCGCGCTGCCATTAATTCTACGTTCTTACCTCTGCTTGAATCATGTATGTTCCTCTCTGTTTTTAGCTTTTTCTTGTAATACGATTAGTTAATTGTTTTTTGAATTTTCGGTTATCGTTTCTTATGAGTGTGATTTGATTTGGATGTTCGTTAATAATGGTGTAATGCGTGAATTTATGTTCGTATTTTTCTGTGCTTGGGGTTTGTGTTTGAGCAAATATGATTGCTGAAATTTATTGGGTTTGAACTATGTTATTGCTCAAAATTTTCCAATCCGTTTCCACATTAGCGATTATTTTACAATGGCTTTCTATCAACAAGATCGGAGCTATAGCTTGCTGTAAATGTTGCAACTTACAACAAATTATAACTATGGTTTTCATTACATTTTTCGATATTATGACCAAACGGCATTGGCGATAAGTTGTTGCTGAATGGAAATACATATTAAGCAAAACATTAGTAGAGTTTTCATTGCTTTTTTTTACTGTTAAAATGAACAATTAACCATTGAGTTAAGCCTTGGAGTGGGTATTTTGCTTATTCTCGTGCTTTTGCAAAATATCCAAATGTGGGAACATTGGGTAACATTCATCATAATGTGGAAATGGATCTGAAAAAGATTGTTCATCTTTACAACTTGGAATGAAAAATACAGGTGTATGTGTAATGAAAATAGTGACTGATATACACGTGAATCTGTGAGATCGATAAAATTGGTTCATATTCCTTATATCTTTAGATTGTGTACTGGAAAACATTGTATATGTTTATTTTGTTATTGTCTTTGAATATTTATCCGGAGATATGTAATCTATTTAACGACTTTTATATTCTTGGAGTGGACATTAGGGGACTGATATTATGCATCTGTGACAGAATGCAGCTGCTGGTGAGCAGTGATCCTACTAGCCTGAGCTATTGGTTGAATTGAAGAGTGTTTTTGTCTGCACTATGGATCTTGGCATCTATCCTTGTTTCATCATTTCTCATATGGAAATATGAACATTCAGATATTTTACAATCTGACGAAGAGATGTCAAGGATTTATGATAGATCATGGAAACCTTGTCTGAAACAAATTAATCCCGTCTTTTTGATGTTCTTTCGGCTGATTGCATTCTGCCTACTCTTGATAGCTCTAACTTTTCATGTTGCTCTTCATGGATTTGAATTATTTTACTACTATACCCAGTAAGTCATTCTTCTTCTTTGGAGCCTCCATATGTGTATATATATATATATATATATATATATATATATATATATATATATATATTTATATAATGACACTATCTCGACCAACTATAACTAAACTAAGTAGTCAATATTTCAGGCAGCCTGTAATTCTTAATATCCAACTTTGATTAATGTATGGAAGTTTTTCTAATTGTCTCTATCTACATATTGTTTACTTCTTTTATGTGATTCTTTACAGGTGGACTTTTGCTTTAGTTACCATCTATTTTGGGGTAAGGTTTCTTATTCCTATTCACTCCTAAATAAAAGATTAAATGGGTTCATAACAGTATTGTTATTATCTGAATTGTTCTTTCATTGCCTGATCCTCTGAAGGCACAATAGTAACTCTGAAAATTCATCTATTTCCTCTTTTAGCTTGGATCATTGATTTCTATCCATGGATGTTTCCAAAATCTCAAATCGAGCAGCAGAAACACGCTCCATGCATCAGAGGATACGGAGCAAGGTCTATACATGCCTCTAAAAGATGGAGTAAACGAAACTGGAATGAAATCATTAGAAAGCGTGGATCACCCTGGAAAATTTCATATTCTAGTAACTTCCAGATTTTGGGGCTATCTCTTTCAAATTTTATTCCAGGTATAGTCTATGACTTGTTCAATGTATTATTTGCGCACAGTACATAAATCAGTTCACTTGTGCTTTGAACTTGTTTTGATGTTTGTGAAATCTATTTCTTCTTTACTTTGTTGTTTCATTGTTTAATGTGTTTCTGTTGTATACTATTGTAGGTATTCCATAAGTTTCTGATTTCGTATAAAGATGCAATTATTTGAATGTATGATAAAATAAATTAAATAAGAAAATGAGGCTAAACTATTTGGCTACCATTTTAACTCTTGCAAGTTTTCAACTTACTTTTGCATGAGCAGATGACAGCAGGGGCGGTAACTATCACTGATCTTCTTTACTGGTGCTTGATAGTCCCATTTTTGACTCTCAGAGATTATGAGATGAATTTTGTAAGTGCTCATTCTCGAACAAGGTTTATTCAATTCAAGAAATGAAATACACATACCCATTCACTTCATGCATGTATCTACAACTTGTTTTTTGTTGTTCCTATTGCCTCTTCAATTTTAGAATTTTGTCTCCTTTTTTTGATTAGTTGACAGTTGTAGCACATTCACTTAACGCGATCTTGCTACTTGGTGATACAGCTATGAATAGTCTGGTGAGCTGTTGCTACATCTACCTTATACTTTTCATTAATTTCATTTGCAATTTCTTGATTTCTTTGGTTTTAAAATAATCTTGAAAGTTTTCTCTCAGGAATTCCCATGGTTCCGGATTTCTTACTTCCTTATGTTGACGAGTATATATGTCATCTTCCAGTGGGTTGTCCATGCCTTTGTGTCAATCTGGTAGTCGTAGTTTCTTTTGGGTTTATTTACACAGAAAATATACATTGTTGATGTTTTACTGGCGATTCCCTTTTGTTTTAGGTGGCCATATCCTTTTCTTGACTTGTCAAAAGCTCAGGCTCCAATTTGGTAAGTTTGTTAGCGTAAGAATGATAGTAACAGCAAGTTTTAAACTTTTCTTCTCTTTTTCCTTTCCTAATCTTTATAAAACCTCGATTTATTCCTCACTTATAACCAACTTTTTCTCTTAATGTATCTTTAGAGTTTGAAACTTAATAAAATAGGATCTAAAGGATATAGTCTAAGATCAACTTGCATTGGTTACTTAACTGATATTGCTAGTGAGTAATATTAATATATCAGCAATGCCAAAAAAAAATTGATGAGAATAGTAAATAATAGGGTAAAAAGCAATTTCTACTCCAGCCTATGTCCTGAGCAATTAGTGTAATTACCAAGGTTGGGTAAGGTATAAAAGTTCCTAGATTTTGTACCAAAGTGCTGAGACAGCCATAGGTTGGGTCAAAAATGCTTTTTACCCGTAATAATATCCTAATAGGATATATAACAAAATGAATGAAGTGAAGGCACAGATAGAGAAATGATATAGAACAAATACACACTCCAAATGGTAATTCATACAATCATGATTAACTGCTCATAAGTGTATCTGATCTTTTTTTCTCTTTTCACCATCAGGTACTTGGTAGTAGCAGTACTGCATGTCCCATTCTATGGTATCTTTTATTTGGTTGCAAAAATAAAACATTTTCTGTTATCCAGAATGTTCCCTCATTCATATCGTCTCCCATAAGATACGGGACATGAGAAAAGTATTTCATACTTCTTGTAAATGTAAAAGGCAAGAAAGTATTTCAACTTATCTCTAGTATTCAAGATACGCTCAGGTTTGGATTTGCTAATTATTTATGGCGCAATGGACGAAAGGTTGGGAAGAGTAGTGTTGTTTAGAAGATAGGTGAGTTATTTGCAAAATAACTGACTTCTGTTGTTAAAGATTCATTTTTGTACTTCATTCCCGATAGATATAAAAGAGGAAAAAAGCCGAAAAAGAAATTACATCTCTCAAAATTGACTTGATTCATGTGGGTTCTGATTCTTGTTAAAATTTTGTATTTGTAATGCTATGATATTTTGCAAATTTTTCATTGTGGCTCTATATAAAATTGTCATGACAGGTCCAGTTATGTTCAGTAGTTGCTTTCTTTGCTTAACTGAGGAATGATTAACTTTGTTACAGCTGAAACGAACTTGCAGAACTTTTATAAAATGTAAAAAGTTTCATTATTGCACGATAAATTTCTGAGTTTAAGAATGACTTTTTTCCTGTGGAGTCTTGAAAAATAGGTAATGATAACTTTTTATGCTTGCACTATCTCTTTAGTTTCCTGATACACATTGATATTTGATAAGATCAGAAAATGAATTCCCTAAATTTTGTGAATTTTGGTAGGAAGTTTTAGCATTTCTTCAACATTATAATATTTTTTTTTTTAATGCTTGAAACTTTGAGCTATTTCATTAATTGTTTGTCATCTGTATTACAGTATTAGTTGTGAAAATGGCAAAACAAAATCCTCATTCATCTGAGAAGAATGATGGGAGAATGATGGACCGACTCTATTAAAATCAATTCATAATAGAATTTCCGAGATTGGGACATCATATTATGTGGCGTTCATGTATAAATCCCACGTATGAATATTTCAGTTTATTTATGGCCTGCAATTGCGGTTTTCGAGATTGATAAAAAATGAACTTGGATGCAACTTTGGAATTAGTTATTTTAAATATAGTATCTGCAAAATAAAATGTTTAATCGTTACATGCGAAACTACCATCACTGGGGCAGTTTGATGTCGAGTTTTTCACTTGAACATTACTAATTTGAATATCTTTATTAGAGTTCATCATTTTATGAGAGTATGTATGATTGACGGTTGGTTGCTTCTACATTTCCAATGCTTGATTCATGGGACTAGAGCTTTTTATTTAATGTGTTAATTAGACTTTTTTTTTAAAGATCAAATAATATTATATATATAAATAACCGAGTACAAGTGATACTCGAATCCCTTACAATTTCAATCTATTTAAACTTTGATGGGGAAGCATACACTTGAATTAGAACATCAAACATGAAAAGAATACTTAAAAGATGAAGAAAAGTACGATCGAATCTATTTTCATGTACTAAACTTAATTCCTTCGATGATCCTATCCACTTTCGGCTTGATCCCTTGGAATATAACATTGATTCTACTTAATTGGACTTATATCTCAACAAACTTGATGTTTCCCTTGTTAATATAACACTACTTGATTTTATTTATAACACTACTTGATTTTGTATATATCCACCAACTCAATTTTTGAATTAACTTTACAAGAAGTAATATATTATTTATAGTGAATTAGTAACTGGTTAACGGCAAAAAAAGGAAGAAAAAAGCTAAAACTGCCAACTCGCTCGCCAAATTCATTAACCCAACTGAAACGAACCGTGCGATTTGAAAAGATAATTGTATAATTTTGGGTTGATATTTTGTCCACCCGCTCATATTGGGTCAAGTTGATTTTTTCCTTTAAAACCACCTGAACCCAACCGCGTACATTAGTCACTAAATTCCTCATTTGTGACATTGTAATTAATCTGGTTACATCAATATTTGAGGGAATGATTAACGGTTTTCAAGTCTAAACTATATGTGAAATCATAACCGGACATTAATATTTTTGCTTTAGTTGCGGACAATACTCTGAACCGGACAATTAGCCATCAAAATATTTTTAGTGAAAAATGAAGCGCGAATGACATGCGAAAATCAGCACGTACACTAAAATTCATTCAAAAGTCAGACAATGATGTAACAAATGTCAGAACAATATAGATGACCAAATATTTAAACACGTAAAATAGAACGTTCATTACACGAAAAAATAGTAAACAAGAATTTAATACTACTGCCATTCACAATAATTGGGATATAATTAATTCGGATAAAAATGAATTTCAGATCCAAAGATCGAATAAAGAATAATTGTGAATGTTAGAAGAATAATCACATTTCATGAAGATTAGAGGAGATGGAGAAGAAACAATGGCCACCGTCCATAGCACAGCCATTACTGTATCATTCTTGTTTAAAGTTTTGCCTAAGAGCTAAAGGCAAAACTTTTGAAGTATTTATTGTATTTTCATTTTTCCTTTCATTTTTATATATTTTTGGCATATTAGTTCGATGTTTCTTGATCTTTGATATTTTGTTATTACATTACTGTTTTAGATTGTAGCTTTAGCCAGGTGTATGATAAAATGTTGTAAAAAAATTGAAGGATTGGGAAAATGTGGTGGATATAGACTCTAGGGACTTGTGGAGATGGTGCAAACACGGAGAACATATCGACCGGTGCCTATTGCCATAAATCCTGAGGTAACCCTTTCTTGAGTTTTCAATACCAGTTGAGTCTTTGATAGTTCACTAGTGATCATATGGCATCACAAATCAAATTAATAGAGTACAATAGAATTCGGAACTTTTAACATGATATCATATATATTAAGCCAAACATATTAACCATAACAAACGAGGTAAGATAACAATTACCCGGAGTTTATTATCATAACATTCACATTTATTGAGCCATGTAGTAGTTCATGAGCACTCTAAGCAGAGCTTTTGGCAATGGCTCCAGCTTCAGTTAGCAATGGGACAAGCTTTCCGTTGTTGTGCAGAGCAGTTGTATCTGCAAAATATATGAATATATAAACAGGGATATAAAAAACCCGAAACACATGAAGTGTGATAGTTCACATGATAGTACAATGGTGAGTTTATACCATCACAGCCACCAATGTGCTTCCCAGCAATGAATACATTTGGCACGGTGCGTTGTCCAGTCCATTGCGCAAGAGCAGATTGTATTTCACTTCCATCAGCTTTCATAGTTATCGAAAGGAATGAACCATCTCAGTAATGTAATCTTGGAAACATATGATGAACGGAAGAAAGAATGGACAACAGAGACATGAAAAAATCATTGGATGATCTTTAGTTGTTGCAACTCTTGAGCAGTTCTCTCGAGTCGGATAGAAAAATGCACAAAAATCATCATTCAAAAAGTTTGCTCTGGTTTGTAATGTTAATTAGTTATTGGCATCTCATGGGATTATTAACTTCGAAATTGATTTAGAAAAATGCTTTAATTTTTCAAATTCCATGAGCAATCAAAGGATGAGAATATACTGTCAAATCTGATATGCCACTCAGACAGGACTAACAAGTAATTCGAGAAATAAAGCATAAAACATTTCAATGGCTTAAATAAAAAAAATCACATATAAGTTATTAACACAAGCACGGGAGGGAAGAAGGAACAAACTTTCAGCATCCAGCTCAATTGCCTTAAAGGAAGCACCTAGATCCGTCAACAATTTCTTCACCCTCACGCAGAACGGACAGTAGCTTTTGCTGTAAGAAAACACACACAGATTCACAAATCTTTCGAACAAAACCTATAACTTTTCCATGACTGTAACTCTACTCATAATTCATAAACCTTCTCACACACCAAATTTTGTTGCGTTCTCAAAAATCTATGAATACAACAAGCTATATTAACCAGTCTTTTGAATTTCAAAAACCACCAATCATCAGAAATCGGTGAACTTCATCTTCGCACAAAGTTTTAGATAAACAAATTAACTCTTAAGCATCGTAAAAGCTCTCAATTGAACCTAAACATGTTCATGCAATACTAGGTCAAACACACACACAGAGGCACGTAAAGAGAGAGAGAGAAACCTGAAGACGACGACGGAATTAGAAGAAACAATATCCTTAGCCTTGGCGAGTGCCATATCTGATCTCTAAGCCTCAATTGAAATGGGAAATCACAAGCAAAGTCTGAATGAACAACCGCTGAGATTCTATTTATAGTATACAATCACATCACAGCTTGTTGTGGCGTGTGATTGAAGCTATGGGCCAATATATCCAAAGCCTAGGCCCAGGCCCAGGCCCATTCCAGTATTATTGAGAGTGGTCCCATATTGATTGGGAGCCATCAAGTCGGCCAGCCCGCAACTTGTATCATGCACAAGGTCAAAGAATGTATAATAGCTTTTTTCCTTTTTTCAAAGTCAAACTTTTTATAAAGTCTAGAAAAATCCAAGTCATTTTAGTCCCCCAATTACCTTTATTCAAAAAAACATATATTCTTTCAGAGTAAAAAAAAAAATATTATTGTTGAATATCTTTTTGAAAAAACTCTTTATAGAATCTCTCGAAGTTTGTTAATAATTTTGAAGAACTTCTTTTAAAAAAAAAAAATCTTATTATTTATAATTTGGCAGTATTCACTATCAGTTAAAAATTATATTATATTTTTCTATTATCTTTCAACACCAAAAATCAAATAAATCACAATGTTTTATTAAATATTTTAATGTAAAATAACACAACATCTAAAATAAGATCAATTGTAACGGTTTATTAACGTCTAAATCGTTGCATTTACCTAAAGATATTTCATAAAAATTATATCTAATTATCAACTCAAACAAATTTTTCACAATAAAATATATATATCACATCAACAGCAATCATTACATATTTTTCATTCATCCAATTACATATCACATATTTCTTACCCAAAAAAAAAAAAAAAAAAAACTATCCTTACTTTTTTCATGAATTTTTTTCCTAGATAGACAGACATGTAATCAGGGCCATGTTTTGTGAATATGAACTTCTTGCCTTAGAGAAAAAAAAGGGAAGAAAAAAAATGATGAAATTGCATTTTTCATTCCTTCAACCCAATAAAACACTGGTCAGTATTGTATAAGGGTGTGTTTGGATCGAGTCATTTGAAATCCATGGATTTCAAATTCATCGACAAATCCATTTAAGTTCGTTTGGATGATGATGGATTTCAAATCCCTCGCCATTCATTTTAAGCTCTTTTCTCCACAACTACGGTGGATTTCAAATGACACCATTTTAGGTGTCATTTGAAATCCTTCCTCCAAATCCACTCCTTAAATCTAAATCCATCGATCCAAACGCACCGTAAGAGAATTTGATGGAATGAACTCAACAGTTATTAAACAGCAAATGACATAAATCGAATTCGAATTATAAATTTATAATACCATTTATAAAATTTCAGACACAAATTTGACAAGATTGTATACCAAATCGATTCACTCTTGCTATCAGGTCCCAAAATTTGTGGATTCAAATTCTAAACAAGTGTGGGAGAATGAAGCTTTGACTCGAGATTTTGTGCCACAGCTTCAATAAATTCTTCGGTGCTCAAGTAAAACTCTCTCGATACCCTGCACACAAAACCAGAATGCTTCAAGAAATAGTAACAGATATTATTTGCATATAGAAAACCCTGAGAACTGCTCAACAAGAATACCAGGTTTTAGATATACCTATTCACCCTTTAAAAGGCAAAATATAGGATCATAGAACCCTATAGTTCATTGTGAACGTTCTTAGTTATTGTTTAGGTTGATCAAGTGGTCACAAGATTAACAGTATCAAATTCAACTTTACCAACAAGATTAAGGGGCTTCAAATTATTAGTGCATTATAACATAAATATGAATTGAGTTTAGTTTTTGCGAGTTAGCAGGGGTAAACATCAACTGTATTATTTAGGGGTGGCAAAATTGATCCGGAACCACGGTTCCAACGGTTTCAACCCAATTTGGGTTGAATTGGTTCCTAAGAAAATTTTATTTGGTTCCTAATTGGTTCCAACTTGGTTCCAAGTTGGGTCCAACTAATTTCAACTTAGGCCCAAATCGCTTGCTTGTCAATACTCTAAAATTGAAGAACAAAATGTAAGGTATTGAGTCGGGTTGGGCTTGGTTCCCTTTCAGCTTTATTTTGGTTCCTTTTTGGGTTGAGTTGGTTCCTTTTTAAAAACCATTTAAGAACCCAACTCATTTTAGAACGAAACCGTTAGAACCGACCCAAAACCAACCCAACCCGCCCAATTGTCACCCCTAGTATTATTAGAATGGGAAAACAATGCTTACTTTGCCCCGTGAACCAAAATAGCAAGATCTTTAGTCATTTTCCCAGATTCCACTGTCTCGATGCATGCTGATTCCAGCTTGTGTACGAAATCAAGCAGCTTTTCATTCCCATCAAGCTTGGCCCTGGTACAGATGTTGACATGCGTAGTGATTAACTAATTAATATTATTCAAGCATGTGAAATTAGGTTCTAGAAAACAGCTTTTCAGATTACGAACAAAAGAAACATGGTAATCAATAACATGTGCCTAAGCAAGGATATAAACAACAAATATAAATCACATAAGTGTAACTGTATACAAGCATAAAATTTTAGAACTAGAGTTGTAGAAAATAAAGAAACAAGACATAAAACACATTAATCACTTAAAAGTGAACTCAAGGTTAAGGTACGAATAAAAAGTATCTGAAGTAAACAGGGGAAGAAAAACAAAAGCAAATTCACGAGATTATGGACAAATTACTACCCTCATATATGTGTAGAATGCATAATTTTGTATCACAGATAGAACCATTCCTACCCCAAATAGTCTCCTACAGAATCAAGCTCAATTTTGCAAATTCAGATTTCCTTTTTTTTTTTTTTTCCTTCTAGATTTCATAATTGCATCAAATTGCTTTCAAGGTGCCTCGGGGTATGATTGAAGTAGTAATTATCCTTAACGTCTTAAACTTTTAGGCCCACTTCCGACCCAAAATATAAGATATGAATCTGAGCAGAAACAAACCTATGTTCTAATCCTCGTGACCATGCAAATATGGAGGCAATGCTGTTGGTGCTGGTTTCTTGTCCCTTTTGATGCAGTCTAAAATGACGGGTTACAGTCCCATGAGCTGCCTCTGCTTCTAATGTTTTACCATCACCCGATAACTGCCAAAGAAAACCAACAAGTGTACAATTGTCAACAAAATGAATATAACAAGGCAGACAACAATAACGCCAAAGCAGGACTTACCAAAACAGAAGTCATAAGTCCTAGAGAACCAAACCCTGCACATAGCAACAGAATATCAGCCAATCTTCCAGCATTGAAGCATAATATGCATGATTGAAGTCTACTAAAGCTTGAAAACAATTACAATCAAAGTTTTTTGAAATATAGAGTCCTGGCCTAAATTATACATGTCAGTTTAACATCTTTACAATGGACATGTTCTAGGCAATGGGTGCCTGTAACATAACCTTCAGTTGCAGTTTTATAAAGATTGATCATAATAGCAGATTATGATTTTTCAAGTAACTTCTTGACTCATTCAAACAGAAGTTCAAAAAAGAAGACACTAATAAACAAGACCAAATTAAGAGAACTGCGACCAATTTCAAGAATTTCAAACTAAATTTGTCTTGCGAACAGATAAATCCTTCAAACTTTCGAGAACTTTGGATATAGAAAAGTTAAATGCACTAACCTACTCTTTCTTAGGTAATAAAACACCAAAATATCTCAAAGCTCATTGGGATATGGCGCAGTTTATCTGATATTTTAAATTATTTCAAAGATGAATTTACCTTGAGCAAGTAAATCACTCTGCACATCTCCATCATAGTTCTTACAAGCCCAAACATATCCACCTTCACTCTTCACTACATACGCCACCATGTCATCAATCAGCCGATGCTCATACCTTCGCAAAAAAGCAACGAAAGTTCAGTAAAATTTACAGAGAACAATCCAGAAAAGCATATGAAGCTACTGTACACCAAAGAATAAACATAACCATATTGAATGTTCTTCAAACTTTTCCTTCCAGTTTTCTTCATATACCTCCTGAAATATATCTTTGAACCTGAAATCGTCAAAAAGTTATCCTATTGCTGTTTCCTGTGCTACTGATATGATAAGACTTTGCATTGGCTTACTAGGGAGGAACAATGAAATACCTGCCATCATACTTCTTAAGGATAGTATTTTTCGTGCTCAAGTAGAGAGGCCATTTTTTGCCAAATGCCATTGCCATTGATGATTCAGCAAATGCTCGAATAGACTGATAAAATTGTCAGATTTGTTCAGAGAAGAAAGGGGGGAATTTTGCATATATCCCACAATAAAGTACAGAAAAATTTAAGGGAACATCATCAAATCGACAAACCTCGTCAACATTATACATTGCAAGGGCAACACCTGGACCTTTAAAATCATATACATCAAGTTCTAAGGCTTCACCCCCATTTTCTGGTTCTGAAAAAACCAAATAGAAAATCTTTTTAGCTCTTATTGTTCTATATATATAGTAATGTTCCATGAAAAGCGTCTTATTACAATCAGCTCACCAAAAACCATTTTAAGTTTTCCAGGTCCTTTTATGATTGTGTCAGTGGCACGGTATTGATCACCAAACGCATGTCTGCCAATACAAATGGGTTTCTTCCAGCCTGCAAAATGTTGTTGCAATAGCTGAAATGTGTTTCAAATATCTCATTTTCATTCAGAAAATAAGAAACAGAATATTACCAGGAACAAGTTTTGGAATATTTCGGCATAAAATAGGCTCCCGGAAAACAGTTCCTGAAAAAAATGATTATGAACAATAGAATCCGTAAAATACATTATCCTGCAGTTAGACAACAAGAAAGCAGAAACATATTAATACATGACAGTAAGTTGTTACATGCAGACCATTTAATATATTTCTGATTGTGCCATTGGGACTTCTCCACATAGCTTTTAGTCCAAACTCCTTGACTCTGCCCTCATCTGAAATGAAACGATTGAACATTTTCTCTTCTAACTAGCATGCAACATATCAAATCAGGGGGATAATTGGGGACAACAAACCTGGAGTGATTGTAGCACACTTTATGGCAACATTGTACCTGAGAGAAAATACACATGACACTATGAGATTGTCGTAAACATTACGAACATTCACATTTTATGGCAACGTGTTAGTAATTCTATGGAGTATTCATCCATCTTGCAATATAAAATGATGAGACCCTTACTAGTGCAAGATAACTATCTGCCAAACACCAACTTTATTTGTAGAATTAGATTTTTGAGCATTCAAGTGCATATCTCATGAAATTGGTGAATAAGATTCACCTTTAAAGATCACAACTTCAGTACTCAGCGAACATATAGTTTTACAAGGTAAACAAGAAATAAAGAAGCCACAATTTTTCTTTTTTTATCTCAACTTAATTTTTCTACTGGGTGAGCAGCTTCTAGCCGCTTCCAGCACATTGAATCTGCCCTCCCATACAAGTGAGTTTGTTATCATGCAAAGATTCTGCTGTGTAACATCTCTTAGACAGTTAATGCTTAGACCACACAAGCCCAATTAATATTGATTCTGCATACCCCTTATATTGTCAATTTATATAACTAGAATGAATCTGATATGACAGTCATCCATAGAGTTTCAAAACCATCTGTTGATCGTACACACAGTTTTCAGCAGACTACAGACTACTATTAACTGCCACAAACTCTAAACATTATTATTTCCTGGCGACCACACTATTCAACACAACTACAGCCACAAACGAGTTCAATAGTAATTTTAACATTAAACTGTCACATTAACTTCACACAAACACGATATATATAATACATACTGAATAGAGTCAACTAGGAGGTCCTAAGACAAATAAGAATACGGCAAACTTACTCAAGTGCGGCTTCTGCACTCTCTACAGTAACTTTATCATCGGTTGCATCACGATTCAATATTCCTAAGTCGAAATACTTTATATCCAACTCCAGATACGGAAATATCAACTGCATTCACGCCAAACCAAGTCAATAAGCATATCAAACATTAAAACCACAATAGCACAACCAAAAACATTTCACAAAAAAACGAACAATAAGATAAAGGCTAGCTCACGATTCACACCTTATCCTTGATCAATTGCCAGATAATTCGCGTCATCTCATCACCTAAACTCGTTACAACAAAATAGAAAAAAATTAAAAACCCCACTAAATCACCTAAAATAAAGCAAAATCCGTTCGAATAATGATTGGTAATAAATCAATCACCGTCCATCTCGACGATGGGGTTCTGAACCCGAACTTTATCAACGGCGGCGGCGGCGGCGGCGAAGCAGCGAACGGAGGCTTTGTTGAAGCGTGTATAGAGAGGACTGCTCGTATTTCGAAATGCCTCATTAGAGAGCTTTGGATTTGAACTGATTGAATATCTAGGGTTCCTGAGGGCAATATATGATGGTGAAGAAGATAGAGCTGCTGTAGCGCCGATCATGGCGGTTGGTATGACCCGGCGACTGAGTGCGAGCATTTGGTCGATTGACGGTGTTTGGGTTTATATATAATGAGGCTTACGGGGTTTTGCAATTTTGGACTGATGATGAGCTAATTAAGACATTATAGTTTGGTTGTAAATTGTAATAGCACTAGTTATTGCCCATTGGGAATCAGCATTTCCTTTTCCTTGTAAATATAAACTTTTTCTTTTTTTGGGGCAACAACATTTTATTATTTATATACTTTTTTTTATGAATTTTTATAGAGATATTCCATATATATTTCTAGTTAAATGCTTCGTAACACTTTTATTTTTTGGAGTTCATGTTTATATCTATTAGAAATTTAGAATATTTACAATCATATATTATAATAAAAGATAATGTAGCGTTTAAAATAAGATTCATTATAATTATTTTTTAACATTTAAATCATGAATTGAATTATATATACTAGCTAGAAATTATATTAAACTGTCAATCAAACTAAATTTTATAAATTATCAATCAAACTAAATATCTCACAAAAAAAAAAAAAAACATATCATAAAAAATCTAATTATAAAAATAACATATAAATAATCATAACATTAAATATTTATAAAAACTTCTCACATAGTCACATCCTGATTATCCAACCTAATTCCTAAAACCCCGTCCGTCTCTGTTCCTTCCAGCACCCCGATGCTCAAAACCCCCCCTTAAACCCTAACCCCTCAAAGCCAACATTTATTGTTCTTCTCTCTTTCTCTAATGGCGCCAGTGGGGAGTAAAGCCAATCCTCTACTCTCAACTATACCATGGCGTCGGATCAAGCTCCGTACGATCTGTGGCGGTCGCAGCATTGCTCGTGCACCATCCTCATCACCAGCCGTTGATTCCGAAGTTTTAGTTGCGGGAAAGAAGATTCTCGAGACGTTCTCCGAAGATTTCGAAATCGGGTCGAAGAAAATTACTCTAGAGACTGGTAAAGTGGCGCGTTTTGCGAACGGAGCCGTGGTTTTGGGTATGGAAGAGACGAAAGTGCTGTCGACTGTTGCCTCAGCTAAGAGTGATGGCACTCGTGATTTTTTGCCCCTTACGGTATGCGTTTAAAAAAAAAAAATCGTCCTGTCATTTGTTACTTTTGTTAAATGTTAAGGTAGCTAAGTTTTATTTCATAAGCATTTTCAGTTTTAGAATGTCGAATTTGGATTTTGCATACATTTGTAGCCATTTTTGCCTATCGTTGTTTCCGTTATACTGAATATTTTTTTTTTGTAAGGTGGACTATCAAGAGAAACAGTTTGCTCAGGGTGTGATTCCAAACACATTTATGCGGAGAGAGGGTGCTCCAAAAGAGCGCGAACTTTTATGTGGTCGTCTCATTGATAGACCTATAAGGCCCCTTTTTCCACATGGATTTTACCATGACGTCCAGGTATGATAGTATTGTCACTATGTCCCTTCAACTTGTTCTTCAGCTGTTTCTGATTTCAATCTCTCTCTCTCTAGATCATGGCAAGTGTGCTCTCATCTGATGGGAAACAAGATCCAGATGTTATGGCAGCCAACGCTACATCTGCTGCTCTTATGTTATCAGATATTCCTTGGGGTGGCCCCATTGGAGTAATACGTATAGGAAGGATTTCTGGTCAATTTGTCGTTAATCCCAGCATGGACGAGGTATTCCAAATACTTTTTTTGTGTTATTCAGAGTTATTTTGTACTCCAATTAATAAATCAAACTTAGACGGCATCACAAGTCGTGTTTCTTAGACGTGGAAGATGAATATGTTTTCAATAGATTTCAATTAGTATTTGTGGATGTCTAGTTAATTTAATTTATAGACGGAGCAGAAGAGAATGAGAAAAAAGTTCAGATAAGGAAGAAGTTAAATTAAGTTGACAATTCCTTGTGAGTTGTCTAGACCTGTTTGTTTATCCATAAGTCCAATTAAAAATGTTATTAAAATTGCAGGCTGATAGCTGCCTTTGGGGCATTGTATATGCAAAATGGTACATGCTATAAAGCAAGTTGTTTCGATGTTGTTCTGATCTGTACATTTCTCATTGATGTTTTGCAGCTTAGTATGAGCGATCTGAACTTAGTTTATGCATGTACCAGAGACAAAACTTTGATGATAGATGTACAAGCACGTGATATATCAGAAAAAGACCTAAAAGCTGCTCTGAGGCTGGCTCATCCAGAAGTGAGTATTTGCTGTGTGTGTTTGTTGTACTGCACATACTTGGGGATGCTTATCTTTGATTCTTCAGGCAGTTAAATACCTTGATCCTCAAACAAGGCTGGCAGAAAAGGCTGGTAAACAAAAAAAGGAATACAAATTATCTATGGTGTCTGAAGAAACATACGAAAAAATCCGGAGTTTATCTGAAGCTCCTATTGAAGCTGTGTTCACAGACCCTACATATGGCAAGGTTCATTGCGTACACAAAATTTGCATTGCTAGTTATGGAATCATTTTGTCATACGCTCACAAAATCTCATTAGGCTGCCTTAATTTATGTTTCATGTGTTTATTGTGTCATATGTGCAGTTTGAGCGGGGGGAAGCCTTAGATAATATTACACAGGTTGTGAAGAAAAAACTTGAGGAAGAATGTGACGAAGAAGGCCTCAAATTTCTATCAAAGACGGTAGATACTGTGCGGAAAAAGGTATTTGCGATCTTTAATGATGACAGAAGAAACTTGCGATGTAAACATGGAAAAACAACTCCAACAAAGTTCACATGAAATGAAAAGCATATTTAGTTTTAGGCCTATATATCTAGAGTCCTAGGCGATATGTTCCTTTACCTATATTTATTATCTCTGTTCCTATTTTAACATGATATTGAGTTATTGATCTTTTAAGTTATGGCAATTTCAGGTTGTTCGGAGAAGGATTATTGATGAAGGACTTAGAGTTGATGGAAGACGTCTCGATGAAGTTAGACCTCTGTATTGTGAAGCTGGTAATTTGCCTGTATTGCATGGGTCATCAATCTTTAATCGTGGAGATACTCAGGTTAGTAAATGCATCCTAGATGTACCAGCATGATATATTCAGGATAAGGGGACACCATAACATCCGATGCTCTTTTGAACCTTTTTTCGTCGTATGTTTACTGTCATTGTGCGTGTTGCAGGTTCTTTGTACGGTAACTCTTGGAGCACCAGGAGAAGCTCAACGTTTAGAATCCTTGGTGGGTCCTCCATCCAAGCGATTCATGCTCCATTATAGTTTTCCACCATTCTGCATTAATGAAGTTGGTAAACGAGTTGGCCTGAATAGACGGGAAGTTGGCCATGGTAAGCTACTGGTACTTTCACTGTAGTCATGCAGTGTACTCTTATAAAACACTGCACTTTCTAGGCTTGTCATGATGTTTGTTTTTTTCGTATCTGTTTTAGAAATGATTCCACAATTTTCTCTCTTTCTGATATACTTGTTTCTCTAAATTTCCGTTTGTAATATTGCACACTATATTAGTGGGTCAATTTTCTCTGAAATCCTTGATTTGGTTGTGAATTTTTCTAATTTCCAACCTTGTAATTCGAAGAGTTGTACTTGTTAATCGATCGGACGATTGGTGATTTGGAAACATGACTGTATACAGATTACAGACATGAAACCATAGTCGTCCGAATTATGGTTTGGTGGGCATCGTCTACTCATACTTTCTTAAGATGTATGTTTATTGGAAGTGAAAGGAACATCTTCATCATACATCTGCCACTTTTTACTTTTTACTTTTAACTTTTATGCAAGTATATGTGTGTTTTACTGGCCATTTGATCGTTTATGCAGTCCTCATTTTTCCATTCGACTAAAATACTTCTCTGGATTTTGGAGTTTCTGGCAATAACAGCTGTTTACTGCTTTTATATTCCATATCTCATCTTAGATTCATATGTGTTATGTAACGTTATTTTAGAAGAGTTATTTTGGAAGATTTAGTTATTTACGTTTTATTATTTAGAGTCCTTATTTAATTAGGTTTAGGTTTCCTAGTAGGTTTAGGATTTGAGTTATTTCCTTTTTTAGGAGTCTTTCATTATTTATAGGTATTAGGGTTTGTATTTTTCATTCATTCAGTTAAGAATCAAGAAAATAATCGAGCTTAGGCTTGGGGCAAACTTCGGTTTGTTGGACAAGAATTTATTCTTGTAGGACTTTCGAGTAATCGAAAGTATTTTATATTTATTTTCAGTTTATTGAATTTTGTTTCCATCAATTTGGTCCGACCTGCCGGATCCGTGTTACCACCATGACTCGTTCCAACGAATCTCGATTCACGGCGCTAGAAGAAAAACAGGAGGAATTTGGCACTACTCTCTCTGATGTGACGACGCGCCTGGCTGCCGTCGAACTAACAATGCAGCAGCAGTTTGCCGATTTAATGGCAGCGATCAATTCCATCCGTTCCGCCCCGCAATCGGTGGCACCCGCACCCACAATTGCGGAATCTGAAACGGCAGCCAGAAATCCCCCAGTGGCTCCGCTTCCGCGTGACAGCACCATCTGCAACCCAGTCCAAACCCCACCACGGGGTAATCACCACGGCCCACTCCCAATCTTCGACGGCACCGACCCGCTCGGGTGGCTCGCTCGAGCAGCCCAACACTTCGACATTCATGAAATCCACGAAGAACAAAAGCTACACCTAGCAATGGTTGCTATGGAGGGATCTGCGCTCCATTGGTTCAGATGGCTACGTCATGAACAACCCCACTTATCTTGGTGGGAATTCTCAGAGGCTCTAATCCTACGTTACGACGAACGTCATGAGGGAAACGCGTATGAAAGGCTTGCGGCTATCTGCCAAACAGATTCCGTCAATGCTTATTTTGATGAATTCATCCAAATAGCAAACCAGACCCCGGATCTATCCGCACCTCAGCAATTGGGATACTTTCTACACGGGCTGGAACCCACCATTCGCTCTAGTGTTCGTATTTGGGATCCTCCAGATTTAGCCACAGCCCTGAAACTGGCGAGACGAATCGAAGTTGCCCTCCAACGACATCAAACGAGCACTACCAGTAATCAGCCTGAGCACATGCAAAAATTTCTCGAGTCCAGCCTTGGGGACAAGGCTGTTTTTAAGGGGGGTGGAGTTGTTATGTAACGTTATTTTAGAAGAGTTATTTTGGAAGATTTAGTTATTTACGTTTTATTATTTAGAGTCCTTATTTAATTAGGTTTAGGTTTCCTAGTAGGTTTAGGATTTGAGTTATTTCCTTTTTTAGGAGTCTTTCATTATTTATAGGTATTAGGGTTTGTATTTTTCATTCATTCAGTTAAGAATCAAGAAAATAATCGAGCTTAGGCTTGGGGCAAACTTCGGTTTGTTGGGCAAGAATTTATTCTTGTAGGACTTTCGAGTAATCGAAAGTATTTTATATTTATTTTCAGTTTATTGAATTTTGTTTCCATCAATATGTGACCAATTTTAATTGTTTTTTATTTATTTATCTTCACTTATAATGAACTTCTTTTTACAGGTACTCTTGCTGAGAAAGCTTTACTTGCTGTGTTACCTCCTGAAGATGATTGTCCATACACTGTTCGTGTCAATGCAGAAGTCATGGCATCGGATGGATCAACATCCATGGCATCTGTTTGTGCTGGTAGCCATCTCACAACTGTATTTTTATTGTCTGTGGTCAAGAGCTTTAGTTTCCGACTCTTGGGTTATTGACCATTGTACCTGTGTTATTGATCCAGAGCTCTTGTTTGTCTAACTTTTGATTATATCCTTGAAGAATTATATTGATAAAGGCATGGCATTCATCTACATTTTGCAGGTAGCATGGCTTTGATGGATGCTGGCATTCCATTAAGTGAGCATGTTGCAGGTCTGTCAGTAGGCCTTGTCAGTGACATTGATCCCTCAACCGGTGAAATCACCGACTATCGGATTTTAACTGATATCTTGGTAAGGCACTAGGTCTAGTTGAGTCCTGGTCTTTTATCTTGGAAGAATATATTATTTTGATTGCTTGTTTTATTGGTTTCCTTTTTATGTATTACTTCTAGGGTTTGGAAGATCATCTAGGGGATATGGACTTCAAAATTGCTGGAACCCGAAATGGAATTACAGCAATTCAGTTGGATATAAAGCCCGCAGGAATTCCTTTAGATATCATATGCGAGTGTTTGGAGCCTGCGCACAGAGCCCGAGTTCAAATCCTTGATCATATGGAGCGAGAAATAAGTTTACCACGTACTCAGGATGGCAGAAACTCTCCACGAATATGTAAGAGTATCAATAATATACTTTTTTATTTTTACGAATAGAGATGAGTTACTGTAGGCTTCAGTTTCAACAGTTGCCTTGTCATGGTTTTTGTCATGTACTCAAGACCTGTTCTCTTGAGAACACAAAACCCAAAAATGTCAGACTCAATTTGTCATTGTATTTTACTTATCTCAATCATATGGAAAATGCAGTGACTTTGAAGTACAGCAATGATGCAATCCGCCGGTTAATTGGTCCTCTTGGTGCTTTGAAGAGAAAAATTGAAGAAGAAACAGGTGTGTTTTATCTTGCCAGTTCATATCACTACTTTATAGAAAGTGTCGACTGTCGGGTCTATTTGATGATAGACTTCTGTGACCCATTCAATGTGTCCGTGCATGCATATGCTTTCCGTGCACAGGCATGATATTGTAATAGCAACTTTTATGTTCTCACCTAGTTTTTAGTATAAAGCCTTTTTTCTTATCCTGGTTTAGCTAAGTTATAGATGCTTAATTCTCGAGCGAAAAGTCTATGCTCCTTGTGCAACATTTCAATCTGCCTAAACTTCAAATCACTGTTTTTCATAAAGTCTTCCTTTCTTTTCACTCTTGACCTGTTTTAGTTCAATTCTTGTTTTTAATAATCACTTAAGCTCCCCCCCCCCCTTGAGTTTTTGTTGTTGTTATTGTTAATGTTGTCATTCTCAGTGAAGAAATTGGTCTCTGGTGAAAGCCTCGGATGACTAATTTCATTCCTACTAGTGCACACTATATTACAAGCACTCTGATATTCTCTTCATGCTACAGGTGGAAGGATTTCAGTGAGTGATGGTTTTCTTACCGTAGTAGCTAAAAATCAATCAGTATTGGATAAATTGATGGAAAAGGTAACTACTGGGAACTCTTTCAAAGTATTTGGTTGACATGTGATGCTGTTGTTAGGCTGGCATTAAATTGAAGATACTCGTTTCTTCATGATGACCTGGCGTATTTTTATCACTCCCATATCTGGTGCTTAGTGTTGAATCTCAGTAATGTTGAGATGGAATTTGGTCATCTCAGGATTAGATATAGATATGAAACTATCATGTCATTGAAGCAAAAGTTCCAGTTTAATAATTCCAGTATTGGTTATGTCAATGCATTATCTTGAAGCCATCTATGGTTAATGCTTATTAGAGGAGCTTCTTCTATAAAAACACTTATGGGATGTTTTCTGATACAAATGTAGAGTCACAAAGTAGCATGATATACAAACGGAATTTCTTTCCGTTTGGTTATCTTGGAGGAATCACATACTATACAAAACAATATAATGATTTCTACATGAATGTCAGTTTCTTTATTTATTTCTAGTATATCGTTTTATGCTTCGACAAGAAGATATTGGCAGTATTTTGAATTCCCTGTTAGTCCACACTCCATGGTCCATATGTATTTTTTTCTATATTATGTCATAATGTTTCCTAAGCTACTATCTATCAGATATGATTGCTTTCAGGAGCTCAATCATTTTCCTTCTGATTGTTTTTGCAGATTCATTTAATATTGGGTCGTGAGATTGTAAAAGGAGGGGTTTATAAAGGAATCATAAGCTCAATTAAAGAATATGGTGCGTTTGTGGAGTTCAATGGAGGCCAACAAGGTCTCCTGCACATTTCCGAGTTATCACATGAACCGGTATATGCTCTCTGTTCACATTCATTGTCCATTTCTATTATGTTTTGATCGATTTGTACCATAGTATTAAGAGATATGTTTTTTCACATCAGGTTGCCCGAGTTTCTGATGTGGTATCAATAGGCCAAGCAGTAAACTTAATGTGTATTGGTTTGGACGTGCGTGGTAATATTAGTTTATCACTGAAAGCCGTTTTACCTAGACCGGGTTCAAACTCAAACATAGCTGTAGGACAATCTGTTGCACCTATGCAACAAACACCTAAAGTGTGGAAACCTGTTAACAATGTGCAAAAGGAGGAAGAAAATAAAGAAGATAAGCCAATGAGCGGTGGGGAAAGTGTATCATCGATCGTGATTCGAAGTGCTGCGGAGTGTGACGAGGAGGAAAAATCTGCTGGTTTGAGTAACAATTCTAAAGGTAGTAATTTTTTTGTGAAGAACTTGTCTAAAGTCCTAATGGAAGACACTTACATTGTATTTGAAGGATAAATAATGTCTTAGCATGTGCTCAAAACTATTGGGTATTCTGAACAAATGTAAATTTACAGCTGAGGCTCCTGTAAAGGCAAATACACTGAAGCTTGGAATGGAAGTGACAGCTAAAGTTCATCAAATTCGTGCACACGGGCTAGTCCTTGATTTGGGTGGTGGTATTCGTGGAATGTATCGGTTTGAGGTAACTTTTTCATATTGGCTAGACAAAATATATTTGTGGTCATGTCTGAAATTGATCTTTTTATGTTCATTTTCGCTTATTCATTGTCCGACATTTCTTCTCACCCTCTTTTTCAATTTTTTGTGTGTTTTTGGGTGGGTAAAACAAGATACCTATGTTTTGCCTTTAAATTTTGATGCAGTTCCTAAAAACATTGAGAATTGAAGTCCATATCTGCTGTTGTTTTCTTTAGCGACATTTTAGTTACATTTCTCTATTGCCTTGCAGAATGGGTTGAGCGAAAACTTTGAGGTTGGTGAGGAGATACGAGTAAAGTGCTCAAGTTTCTCTAGCAAGGGGATCCCTGTTATGTCTTTGGTACAACACTAGAATTTGCAGCTGATCATATTCAGATGACCGACATACAGAATAACAATTTTGAGTAGGTAGGTATATTTATTTCTTAGTGTAACAGTAGTATAAATTTTGGTTCTTTTGTTTTGCTATATTTTTCTTCTTTCTTCCTTGAAAAATAAAAAAAAATGAATTGTATAATGATGCTAGATGGATGACCCTTTGGGATAAGTTCTTTTTCCGAACATAATATTAATAGCTTGCGAATGTGACAAAGGGCACTCTCCGGCCCTTTCTCTATGTGTTGTTCGTTTATATAAACACATAAACTGTTGAGTTATTGGAATGAATGTATTTTGAGATCTTTTTGGTAAAATTTGGCATCAGCTTTCAGATTTGCTTCACATTATCATATTCTTGTGCTAAATGGCAATTGATTTGCAGATTGCTTGGTTTGAAGTCTCTATAGTGCATGTTATGTTGTATCTTTCTTTTTGCAGCAAATAAAAAGGGACAAATTACATATACTTATAAGTAATATTTGAGTATTGGGTTGTTTGGTAGTGGGATTTTCTTCATCTTGTCACCCATGAAAAAGAACCTATTTTAAATCATAGTTGAAATTTCATTAAAAAAAGTTTTGTGGTTTCTGAAGATGGAAGTCTTTTGCCGCTGTGTCAATAAGATTTTCAATTGGTATTTGGTGATGTATAAAATTTAGTGTCTCCCCTTTGTCCTTCCATCACCATCATTTATATATTTTAGTTAATTAGCAACTAATCACATATCAAGTGTATAATATGAGGTGAATAATTTAGGTTCACTTATACTTATCCCATTTTATGAAATGTTCATCAATTCAATAGTATTTCCAAAATATGATTAATAATTGTTGGTCCATACATTATTTTTTTTGGTTGTGTCGAATTAAATTTTGATATTTTTGGTAACACTGTCATTCCATTAAATGACCATAGAATACAAGTCTCCATTCCAAAGTCCAAGTCTAAGCATGAGATAAAATAATAGTCAATTTTAAAATCTAGTTATTCTAGGCCATTCATCATTTCATCTAACTTTTCATTTTCCAAATTAAACTATATTCTAGATGGTTTTCTTACTTTTTTCAATTTTGTAACTTGTTCTTTACTTCTCATTCACATAATCTTTTTTTTTTCTTTATATTCTCTTTTGTTTGTCGTTTCATTTTGAGTCTTCCACTTTTTATTTGACTCATGAATTTGAAGAAGAATGAAATAAATCTTATTAGCCGTTTTCTTTGATCTATTTTTTATTTCTAATTCTATTTTGTATCAACCAGACTTGTCATTTTCATCCCCACCAACCCACAAAAGGACCCCATAAATTTTAATTTGAGGTTTATAATTAAAATCCAGAGACCAGAATTATGAATTTAAAAAGCAAATTGCATTAAATTTAGAGTCATGCTATCTAATAATTACAAAAACAATTTATATATAATCTGTAAAACTAAAAAAAGAATTCAAAATGACTATATACCAATAATAAAAATATTAGATCATTTTATGAATTTGAGGTTATAATTAAAACCCGGCTTCATAATATTATTAATTTGGGATGCAAATAGGATTGTGTTTAGAATTAAACAATCTAGATTATAATGATTGTGAAACTAACCCCTAAGAATAAAATATAGCAGAAGAATTTCAGCACAAGTACTTCAACACTCAAAGCAGCATCTTTTCATCATTATGCCGATATTTAGACAGTTTTATATTAGCTTTTCACATTCATTTGGGCTATACTTAAAACTAGTTCTATTTTTAATAGCTTTCGAGAGTTCAATTCATTAAAGATATATAGTATAAAATTTATTTAACGCATTATGTAAGTGTTTATGTTTCGAAAATTGGATTTCTGATTCACCCCTTAAAAGCAAGTCGTTTATATGCATGTTTTTAAATTCTATTTTTATTATTAATTTTTTTACATCAATTTGAAATGAGGGAAAATGAAATTAATCAGACTATATCTCTCTATGAAAAATAGCAAGATTAACATAAAAGGCAAAAACTTCTAGAAATTAAACTATACTTTATTTTGAATAAAAATAATGTTACTCAAACCTAATCATAACCACCAAACCAATCCTCACAGCATATGATCCATATTTTATTGTGGTATATATAATTATAATATCTATATCTATATCTATATATATATTTTCACACGAGCTGCACGAATTGACAGCAGTACATTATACTTTAATTAGACTTTTTCAACAAAAAAATAGTATACTAAAAAAAGGTGGTGATTATAATTAAAGATGGTCATTTATTTCAATTTGTTTGGATAAATAGTGCAATTTCAGCGTTGATGCAGGTAAAAAGTCCAATACGACGGCTGCCAATACCACTAAACAATGGACCCAAATGGGGTCCACTTAACAATATATTATTTCTTTAATTTATTTTCCTTTTTTTTACATTTTTAAATAATTTAATTCATACTCAAACTAGACCCAAAACAGTTTATCAATAATATAAACTTATTCACAGTGAAAAATTAAGAAAATGAATAGTTATTTGACAAATCAACGGGAAATTCTAGATTAAATTGAGGGGGAAAAACTAGTGGTGAAAATTTGGTAGTATTATTTTGATTTCAGAAAATCGACTATAAAATAATTGAAAAAAATAGTCCTTTTTTTTGTCTAAATTAGACTAGTCATTTTCCCGTGAAGGGATTGTATTAATTTACTAGTTTTATATGATTGGATAAGTAGACTTAGCAAATCTTCTAGATTGCACAATTATTTTGTAAATTTAAATAGTATATATAGTATTTTTGAAAATCGATACTTTTTTTCTCGAATAAATAAGTAATGGGTTTTGAATTCAGCCATAAATATGCCAATAAGTTTAAAGATTTTGAAATATATATTAAAAAAAGATGTTGGAAAATAATAACACTATAATCCCATTTTGAAGGTATTTTTAAAAAGGTTCACGAGTTACAATTTAAAATTGTTTTGTCGTACTTTTAAAATTGTTTTGTGATAATTATTTGCAACAATAATTTTTTTCACAATTATTTGCAACAATCATTGGTGCTAGGCTATATATATTTGTTCGTAATTTACTCATTGACTTATAACAGTTGATTATGTAGAGACATATTTATGCTAGTAACAAAATTTTTGAAAAGTTTGTTGAAAAAAAAAAAACAATTAAATGTATATACCTACTAAAAAATTTAAATATATCATAATTTTTAAATAATTAATAATTTAATGGGCAAAAGGGGAAAAAATAAGTTGTTTTGTGATTACTATTTTTAATTTGCACGAATTATTATATTTTTAACAAATAATGGTGGGTCCAAGCTCAACGAATATTTTACAATTTATTAATACTTTGGATACTTTCTTCCATTTTTTTTAATAATTGTGAGAGAAGAAATGAATGCCCTATAAACATGCATGTATCCAGTAGAAATATATTGACCACATTTCATAAGATCAATTATCAAGACAACTACGGGGCAACCCCAGTAGAGTTGGTAAGGGCATTTGAACTTGTGGCTTAGGTCACGAGTTCGAATCCTGATGAGGGAATGCCTATTTGCCTTCTCTACTACTGTGAGCCTGTCAGCTATGGGCAACCTAGGCTGGTTTACCCCAAACCTAGGCTGGTTTACCTCTCTTGTAAAAAAAAAAAAAAATTATCAAGACAACTAAGATTCAAACTTCAAACATCAGACATCAATCTTAGTTTATATTTCAAACGAAAATTTCCTTTAAATTATAGAATATTCGTATAAAGTTTCTTAATTTAGTAATATTTATTGAATTTATGATCTGACATATATATGAACAATATATTAAATACATATATTAGATATCATCACATTTTTATTTTTAACATGTGCAACATCTTGGTTCCTAAAAGTTATTTGTGTGTTCTAATTTGATTTATTCAAAATAAAAAAGTTATCATTGTTTATATTTTGAAATCCATTTTCATCATCTTAAATCACAAAATTCTCAAAACAACATAATTACAAATTAATTTCATTATTTCTCTTTCTTTTCCACACTTTCTATTTTCTAAAATATAAACAAACACAACACAACATAAATCAAAATATTTTCACATAAAATACTTTCTCGATAAATTTTCACAATTCTAACTCAAAAATATAAACTAACATGACCACGACATATCTAAAGAAAGTTTTCTGCATCCCAAATATTTATTAAACACAAAGTTAATGATTTATTAGCGTAATAGTGGGACTAAATAAAAAACTCGACAGTCAAAAATAAATAAATAAAGATAAAATGACCAAAAAGACAAGGTGATAGAGACAGAGGAAACATTCATTCACTTGCCACGAAATTGTTGCGTATTGTAAATATAATTCAAGATATATATATATATATATATATATATATATATTTTTGAATTCTGAATTTACTATTGTCTTTCAATAATTTAAATAATTAAATTCAAATAGTAATTATATTATCCAATTAAATTTATTACTATTTATTTCTTCCACTTGAAAATACAAATACAAAATGGCAGTAGCCTATAAGATACGTAGTAGAGTTTGATTATTATTATTAATGGAGGTTTGAGTTTTAACAGTGAGAACACAACGAAACCCAAAATTCATTCATTCATTCTTCTTCTTAATAAGCAGAAAAACAGCTTATTCTTCTTCTTCTGAACTTATCGCCATTAAAATCTCTCAAGCTTATAATTAAGCTTTTTCATACATGAATTTATCAAACCCAAAATTTCTTCACCTTCCATGGATCACCATCTTCATCTTCATGTCCTCTATTATTCCCTTCACTTTGTCCGATCCAAGAATTTTCGAAGCCGGGTTATTCTGCAGTCCGAATCGAACTGGGAACTCAAGTTACATACCCTTGTTCACGAACTCGATGGAAATTCTATCGCTGAACGTAACGGCGATGTTATGGGGGACTGCAAGCGTAAATACAACGAACAACACAATCTACAACCTGGCCCAGTGTCACAGTGATCTAACACGCGACGATTGCTTGCAGTGCTACGCCGCCAGCCGCACGCGCATACCGCGATGCGTGCCCTCAGTCGCCGGCCGGATTTACCTCGACGGTTGCTTCATACGCTACGATTACTACCCGTTCTACAACGAGAGCGTAAACGATGCTATGGATACGGTTAATTGCACCACGACGCTGGGTGTTGCGACGGATTCGAATTTTGGGGAAAATGTTGGTCGGCTCGTCGATCGGTTGGCTGTGAGCGCGGTGGCGAGTGGAAGGCCCGGCGGCTACGCCGTGAGGGGGAGTAGGGGCGTGTTTGGATTGGCGCAGTGTTGGAATACGGTTAGCAGTGAAGGGTGTAGGGCGTGTTTGACTAAAGCCAGTAGACAGGTGAGGACTTGTTTGCCCAATAGGGAAGGTAGAGCTTTGAATACTGGTTGCTATATGAGGTTTTCTACTGAGAGATTTTACTCTAATCGGACTGGTGATTCTGATAATTCTGGTGAGTTTTTTCAAATCCCAATTTGTGATTTTCTCCATTTTTGTTATGGTTTTAAGAATTTTATCTTCAATTCATGGTTCGCCGGAGAAGATCGTCGGCCGTTCTATACATATATCGATAAATATAGAAACATGATTATTGCATTTATAAGTTCATTTAACCTTTGATCAAACAAATCATGTTGAATTTTGATATGGGTTTTGCTTGAGATTCATGATAAAGTATTCTTGAATTGATGAGAAATCTCTTGTTTTGATTTCAGTTTTGTTTTGGTATTGGATCTAATTAGTTCATAGATGATATATTTCATTTCTTCATCTTTTTTGCTTTATTCTCCTAGATGTATTATTTGGGTTGATTTCAAGTTGTCAACTTTTTGATTGTTGACTAAATTATATGTCTGCCATTTTCTTCCACTATTAATTTATTTAGCAATTGTGATGATCTGGGCTTTGTTAAATTTATCTGTCATTTGCTTGATTAGTAATCTATTCATATATGGTTGGCTTGAAAACTTTATTTTCTTGACTTTTTTTTATTTTACAGAATTATTTTATATAAATACATATATTTTTTTATACCGTCGGTTGTTGCTTCATTTTCAATTCACACTAATCCATAAATAATTGGTTCTTGACTTTTTCAGGAGCATCTAGAACAAGAGCATTAGCAATTTCTCTGTCTGTGGTCGCCTTTTGTATGCTCTGTCTTTTTGCTGGTTATGCAGCTTATAGGAGATGGAAAAAAATACAACTAGGTACATAAATATATATATATATATATACACATATATAACATATATAACTAAATAAAAGACAATTTCATATTAATTAATTATGAATCCATGCAGCACGAAGCAATCTTGGGCTGATTTCATATTCTTACAACAAATCCAAATTGAACTTCAAATATGAAACTTTGGAAAAGGCAACAAATTATTTTGATGATACAAGAAAATTAGGCCAAGGTGGGGCTGGTTCTGTATACAAAGGGACTCTACCAAATGGGAAAATTGTGGCAGTGAAAAGATTGTTCTTCAGCACAAGACAATGGGTAGATGAGTTTTTCAATGAGATAAATCTCATAAGTGGAATTGAGCACAAAAATCTTGTCAAGCTTCTTGGTTGCAGCATTGAGGGCCCTGAAAGCCTTCTTGTCTATGAATATGTTGCCAACAAGAGCCTTGAACAACACATCTTTGGTGAGTTCCATTACATTACATGCACGTTGTTTCGTAATTTACCATGAGCCCCTTGAATTTTTGCGAATTACAAAGAGACCCCGACTCGGGAATAATATATTGTAGGGGTGGCAATTTGGGTGCATACATATATTTGGACCCAAATCAAACTAAGTTTTCAATGTGTTGGGTGCTAATATTTTAGCATTTTAGTTCCAACTGGGTTGGTTTTTAATAATATTTGGGTCCAATTGGGTCAATCTGGGTCCTATTTAGGTCTAAATTGGGTTCAACCTATTCTCCACTTTGAGTCAGTAATCTACATTTTACACTCTGCAACAACCCTTTACACCACTTTGATTCATAATGAGACTTTATTGGGTCCAACTATAATGCATATCTTTTGACATTGGACCCAAGGACCCAAACCACTTTAAACCCACCCCAAATGGAACCGACCCAAACCCAACCCATTCAACCCAATTGCCACCCCTTATTATATTGTATATATGGCATCTTTTCGAATGATTTCATCTTCTTTCAGATAAGAACATGGACAAGCCTCTAAAGTGGACTGAACGGTACAATATTCTCGTTGGAACGGCTGAAGGGCTCGCCTACTTACACGGAGGTACTGAATTAAGAATCATTCATCGGGACATCAAGAGTAGCAATGTTCTTCTCGATGAGAAACTTGATGCCAAGATAGCAGATTTTGGTCTTGCTAGGTTATTTGCACCCGATAAAACTCATCTCAGCACGGGAATTGCTGGCACGTTGTAAGAAAATTTTCTATACTACACCAAACTATAAGTGTTTCATAAGTATCCTGGTTTTAGAAATAGTATATAGACTATAGACCAGTTAGTAATGCATGACTGTTTGATGTGCAGAGGTTATATGGCTCCTGAGTACCTAGTGAAAGGACAGCTTACTGAGAAAGCCGATGTTTATAGTTATGGTGTGCTTGTTCTTGAAGTTGTTTGTGGTAGGAAGAACAATGCCTTTGCTGAGGACTCTGGATCTCTTCTACAAACAGTAATTTCCTAACTTTTTTCATGGCACTGTATATTTACATTTTTGCTCACATTATGAAAACCCTCATTAAATTTGAAGTTATGCGACGTTTTCAGGCTACTTTTCTTCTGAATTAACTGAAATCGCCACATAACCAGACATTTTCGGGCCACTCTACATTAACTGAAATTGTCGAGAGTGAACCGAAACACATAGGGAAATGAAAATTGAAAATCAACCAACCTGCCAGAAATGCATTTTTGCTTACTCCAAAATTAAATGCACAACCCCTCACTTAGTGGGTAATTACCACGATCCCTGTAATTTTTTGCATATTACCAAGACACCCTCTATCAGATCATGACAACCCGAAAACAAAGAGACTGAAAATGCATTTCTGGTTGTTCAAAATGATCATCTTTTTATTACACCTGAAAAATCATTATCTTTCTATTGTACATTAGTTGCTTAATCTGGTTACTTTATCCACCAGGTTTGGAAGCTGTACAAGACAGACAGATTGACAGAATCAGTTGATCCTAGTCTAAAAGGCGAATTCCCAGTTATGGAGGTCTCAAAAGTGCTAAAAATCGGACTTTTGTGTGCCCAAGCATCTGTGGCTCATAGACCGTCAATGGTAGAAGTCGTTCAGATGCTTACTGATGAAAATTGCGAAATTCCCGAGCCAAATCAGCCACCATTTTTAAACACGGGCGGTCATTCAGCCAGCACGACTAGATCTTCTTACAGCATAAACAGTTCAACATCGAATGTAATGACAAAACAGGGAGCATCAGATCCTTCATCTGAGTCGTATTCTATTCAGAGCTCTGATGGACTAATCAGAAGTGAAGATTTCAGGCAAAAGTAGAAAAACTGAAGTTAACTTTTGGTGAATACTAAACGAAGCGTAACAGGAGAATGACATGGGAATATAGATTCATCTCCAAAAATGGATACAAAAAGGCAAGTTCTTGTACAATCGGTAAGGTAAAGTGAAGAGTTCTTTGTTTTTCGTTTTTTTTTTTTTCGGGGTTTGAGTGCTACTATAAAGGGTTCATATTTGTAAAAAGGTTGAAGAATCTGGTTTAAAATTCTTAGAAAGGAGGCATTTTTGAGAATGGATTTTGCACTTTTTGATATAGTATGAACTGGTTTACTGTTGTATAAAACTAAATTCATTTTTTTTCTCTTTTTGATTAGGTAATATGGGCTGTTGTCTAGGACCCATTTGCTTCATACATATTACTTTCATGTGCTTCCCTACAGCTCATACTGTATTTAAGTTTTTCAACTCTCAACTGAAATTTTTTCATTTAATTCTATGAAAGTGAAAGAAAAACACATTAAATAAAGATGAAAAGTCCTTATTATACCCAGAAATTATGAATGTGTTACTTGGGACCATAAGTTGACATCTTACTGATTGCCAGGTGTTTCTGAACTAAATATAAGATATATTTCTTCTTCAAATATGTCACTGGTCGATATCCGTTCTTAAATAATCAAACACGAGAAATTCGGGTCCTTATCTTATTGTCAATTTTTCATACATCAGTTCATTGCCAATTTATAAACGTCGATTTCCATATTCCTAGCAATGATGACAACATATAGAAACAAGAAAACACCGCAAATTGCTCAAACACAAAATAAACGAAGACCATTAACCATTTAAATTTTAAACTATCATCTTATTGCCAAAACGAAAACTCTCATCATGAAAAGTTTCGAAAAAACTAAACTAGAAAGTGCCATATATACACATATGAGTAAAACGGGGAACTTACATACAGTAATTCAGTTTATTCATCTTCTCTAACGACAGTGATTTCACCTCTTTCGAGCAGATCATAGAATTCCTTGGTCCTTCTCTGGTTGTTCCAATGGTGCATTTTCCAAAAGCCACCAGCAACAAGACCAAGACCTATGCCGATGATAATCTCCTTTACAACACTCGGGCCCTTGTAAACGGCGTGAGCAGCCATCCTCTCCTGAAAACGTCGATCAAAAGAATATATTAGGAAATTAAGGGAGTGAAAATGTTACACAAATTGATTAATAATTAACTCATTTAGTTCTATATTTAATTTCGATAAACGGAATTTGGATTGATGAACTTGGAGTTACAGGATTCCAAATCCATAAATCATGTTACAATGTCAAATCATGTGATTTCTATTACTACGGCGGATTTGAAATCCACATAATATAGTATCATCTAAATTCTTCCATCTAACATAGCAAGAATAATACAATTGATATTCAACCGGCAATCTCACCGGAAAACAAAAATAAACAAGTCATCAACAGCGTATTATAATCTCGAATGACAATTTCACAAAATCTAATTTCAATATCTTCACTTCATCATTAGAATCAGATTTCTCGACGTTTGAAGCAAAAGAAAAAAGAACAAATCCATGTTTTCACACATAAAAGCACAAAATCTATAAAACGGAAGAAAAGAAATTGATATACAAAACCCAAAAATTCAAGCTAATCGAAACAGGAAAAATACTATACCTTAAGATTGCAATTTTTTCGTTGGATTTGAGACTCAAAAGTATGCAAAAGAACACTTACGAATAGTCCAGAAGAAGGATTTTAATCGCGTGTGATCAAGTGTACAAGTATAAAGAGTGAGTCATGGCGGTGCTGACGTCATAGGTAGGATCAAACATATATTTTGACTTGTTTTCATTTTTTTAAAGCAAGTTTGGGATTTATTTTTAAGAGAAAATACTTAAATATTATGATTAATGTGATATATTTTTTTATCGTGAGAAATTATTTGAGTTGATCTTTAAATATTATTTTAATTAAATATTTTTAGTTAAATTCATCGATGTAAATGTAAAAAAATAGTCATAATAAATTTTATTTTAAAACGTTGTGTTAGTTTGCATTAAAATATGTGATTCATTTATTTTTCGTAGTTAAATATAAACCAAAAAAATCTATTTTATCGATTAATTGTAAAACTATAAATAGTAAATATCATTTTCTCTTTCTTCTTATTTTCCAAGAATTTCTTTGCAATTATCTTGAATTTGTTTTATGAAATGTCAATCAATTGAGTTTTATAATTTTTTTTATTATGAAACACAGTTTATACTCGAGTAGAATTGACCAACTCATTGGGGCTTTATATCTCTTATGAGAAAGCCTACTTATAAAGTTTGTTAATTGTTACTAATATTTATGCAAATAGCATCGTGATATAGAGCCTCTTCAGGCCCAGCTTGTTCACTCCCTTAGATTAGTTCGTTCTGATTAACATTGCAATATCTGGATTCTGGTGTTTGAATAATGTGAATTTTGTAATAAAAGTGGATTTATTAAGGGGGTGTTTGGCTAAGCTTATAAGCTCTTTTAAACATCTTATAAGATGTTTGAGAGCTTATAAGCTCTATGAAAGTGTTTGGATAATTTTCTTAAAAAAGTGCTTATAAGACCAAAAAAAAAAAAGATGTTTGGGTCTTATAAGCAAATAAAAAATAAGTTGGCAAAACCCAACTTACTTCAAAAACTTAAATTTGGGATATTATTTATATTTTTTCAAAGACATAAAATAAACCTAGTTAAGTTTATTCTTTCCAACAATACATTTCTCCGAAAAAATATTTATTTTTATATTGCACAATTCTCTCGTATAACATATGAAAACATCTTATAAGTCCAATAGACTTATTTTATCCAAACACTTCAAAGCTTATTTTTTAAATAAGACGAAACATCTTATAAGCTCTTAAAACATCTTATAAGATGTAAGAACTTATAAGATGTTTTAAATAAACTTAGCCAAACACCCTCTAAGTATCATCTAACGTCGATTATGTCTTTATCTTCAAAAAGAAATTGAGTGTTCAGATTTTTCGGGATTGTCCAATTAATGCGATTTCTTTCTTAAAAATATATAATATAAATAGTTTATATATTGAAAAGTATTTTGATGAGAAAGAATATAAATGCCACCATATTCAAAGTCTATTCATGTAAGATGAAAATATCCTCCAAACCACACAATAGGAGGATGTCAAAAAGTTGTCATTTCTGGTGGTTAATTTTGATTTCATATTCTTAAAACAAATCCAAATTGAATTTCAAACATGAAACTCTGTGAAACTTCATCAATCAGGCTTCCTATGTAGCCTTTACTTAAACAAAATTAAGGGAAACTATTCACATTTTAGTTCTATCTAATAAATTTACTAAATATTAAATGGAAGAAAATTAATTTCATATAGAACTAACTAACATAAACCACCAAAGAAATTAAAAGGAGATCAACTTACTGTGTAAATGATAAATGATCAACTGTAGTAAGGCCTCTTGGAAAAAAAGTGTGAAGTGAACTTTTCAATAACACAATCTTAGTAAGAACTCACCTCAGCATCTAATTTAAATCTGTTCTTAACTAAAGAAATTAGTTCTATCCATGATGACTTATTGAATAAAAAGACTTCCTTTGATGATGATAATGGCAAGATCCACCAACTACCCAGAATCCCAATTAGCACTAGGCGTTCATCTTTAATTTCGACTCTGGCCATACATAGAAATGTGTAATCTTCGACTTCTACTGCTTTCACTTGTAATGGCTGTAAATAAATAAATATAAGACATACAAAGGGCATTATACAGTGTAAATTAGTCAAAAACCAAATTACAGCAAAAACGGAGTAAGAAAATCACCTTGAATCTGTAGAAGAAGGGTTGTTGGCTCATCATCTGATGTAGCAACTGAAATATTCAAGATGTAAAAACGAAATCAAGCAAAAATGGTGGTACAAATCACAAGTTAATTGTCACACAACAAAAGTTAAATTATGAGATGGAAAATCCAATCCCTTGTTTCATGAGTAGATTTGCAGATATGGAACTAGAATAAACCGTGATTTAATCACCTGATCGACAAATATGTGAACCGAGGAAGGGACTGGCTTTGTGCTAAGAAAAATAAGTGCAACTTTAGCTGCCAGGAAGACAGGGTGAATCTGCCCCCAATTCCACCATACATTTAAGACGAGGAAAATTGGCACCAGCAATTTCTTTATCAAAAGAATAGCACGACGACGATTTTCTTTAGAGCGTGAAGCAACCGGTGAAATTGTTTGAGGATAAACAGAAGACATATGGAGACCTATACAATTGGCAACGAAGAAAGGGGAAAAAATTCAAACATTTGATACTGCAAATATCAGAAATAATAATCGCTGTTTAAGGGTAAGATGGCAATGCAATAGAACAAACATGTGGTGCTCACCATCTGCACAATGAACCTTTTGTGGCCAAAGACTTATGGATCCAATCAGAGCATAGACAACCATTTTTCTACCGGTGAATATGTGCCCTGGTCGAAGATCAATAACGAATACTTTCAGTTGATGACTATGAATGTAACACTCTTCTTCAAACTGTAGTGAAGATCCAATGTATTCAAACTGTCTAGTTTTGAAAACTAGTAATTAGTTATTGTTTCAATATCGTTCAATGTTCTTCTGATAAGTTTAAGTTAGTTAAAATTGATTGTTACTGCAATTAAAGGTACCAAATCGAAGCAAAAGAGCCATTCAAGCATATTAGCAAACAAATGTGGTTCCTATTAACATAATAACTAACCAGAATTCCGTAATTTCTGAGCATATTGACAAAATCTCTGCAAATCAAAAGCTTTACTACTAGTTTCCGGTACAGTAGAGAGCGCTTGAGATTGTACTCGCCTCAAGTTCATCCATGATTGAAAACAATCAAAGTTCCGAAAACCTGAATAATAGAATTAATTGCAGCAATAAATGGTTGTTACACAGATTCATACATATATACATACAGCGAGCAAGGGCGCTTACGAGTAATTCTAGCGTTAGCAGAGGTATCAGCTGCAGCTTGATGAACCCTAATCTGCCGGAGAAATCTAGCCGCGATCAACATTTTTACCGTTACTGTTCTTAATTATCGACCATTTTCGTTCCCAGACCAGGTCTTTCCCAGTTGACGGCTCTTGTAACTTATTCAGGCTTAAATAAATTTATTAATTTATCAAATTAAGTTTCTAACGAAATTTGTGTTTAATAAATTTTTACTACCCAATTTAACTTGGACTTGATTGGTAAAAATTAATAAAAAAATATATAAAAAATTAATTATTTTAAATCGATTGAATTAAATCTCGTTTGGACTTACTTGATAAACAATCAAACAACTTCAAACATAAATTTTTAGGCTTGAACATAATTTAAAAAAAATTGAATAACAACTTATTCGACTCAACTCATCTACAATTGTTTAAAAGGAAATTACACATATCCTCCTTTTACTTATTGTAAATTATACAAAACCCTTAACTTTTTTGAAATTATCAACATACCCTGTCAACTCTCAATTCTCAAGGGCCTATATAGAGGTGCAACGGTAAGGAATGCATTATATAGAGGGGACTTTATACAATTTCTAAAAGTTGAGGAGAGTTTCTGTAATAATACAATAAATTGAGGGCATCTTGCGTAATTTCCCAAGAACAGGAAAAAAAATATCTTGATCCAATTATAAAATTTATAAGTACATGAAAGAAAAGTATCTAAGATTGATTGGATATTATATTCCAACCCCCACAAGCTCCAAGAATCTAGCAAACCAACGAAACACAGAGAAATTAAACAAAAATGTTCACCATTTCCCCATTTCATCACCAATTTTCTAGATCAAACTCTTCACAGATAAATCGACAAAGCCATTCCAAAACTCCCATATGGAGGTCTGATTCAACATCTAATCCACTTCTTATTCTTCATCTGTTCTTAGTCAAATTTCACTCAAAAACTTTTTTCTTGTTTTTTTTTGGATGATCTCAGGAGACAAAATTTGCTTATAATCAGATGTTGTCTAAACAAGCAAGGAGACAACAAGAATTACTATGATCTGCTCGGCGTTTCAGTCGATTCGAGTCCCAGAGAAATCAAAGATGCTTACAGGAAACTGCAGAAAAAGTATCACCCAGATATTGCAGGGGAAAAGGTTCGTTTTTTTTTTTCATGTTGATTTTTTCAATCTTCAAAATGGGTATTAAATTAACACAAGTTTCAGGGTCATGAGAGTGCATTAATGTTGAACAAAGCGTATAAAGTGTTAATGAGAGATGATCTGAGAAGAGAGTATGATTCGTCGATTGGCAGAATCAGTTTTGGTGTTGAAAGAGGTGATTTTGGTAGCATTTGGAATGGGCCCTTAAGACCTCAAGCTCTGTTTGTAGATGAAAATTCTTGTATAGGTAAAAATTCTATTGTTCACAATTTACACTATATATTAAGGGGTTGTTACATGTAGGTGTAGGGGTGTGCATTCGGATCGGGTTTTTTCTGATACGGATCCGACCCGGTTCGGATAACCCGAACCCGAATAGTATTGTTTGGGTTCGGATACTAAATTTTAGGTTTGGATAGGTTCATATGACAATCATAGTTGGGGCGTCTATTTTTATCAACCCAATAAAACGACCCGTTTTTCGACATAAAAAATTAAAAATTCGTTGAAAAGCCCGAACACGATTAAGCCGAGTATATCGGTTCGGTATTTGGTACATCCTAACAACTCGAGAAATGGGAAATAAAAATGTAATCCTTTTTTACTAATAGACATATCATGATTTTTTCTCTAATATCTGGAATTTTGTATGCTCCCCTGTTTCATCTCAGGTTGCAGAGAATGTGTGCACCAAGCTGGTAACACGTTCATGATGGACGAAGCTTTTGGAACTGCCCGTGTCAAAGTACAATTTGGCGATGATGATGAAACTATAAAGGTATATAATATATATATATATATGTTCCATTTGATTCGAAGTTCAAAATCAGTACACAAAATTATACTATTTCATCAGTTTCAATGGTACTCTGTTTTTTTCAACAGGTATCAGTCGATTCTTGCCCTGTAAACTGCATCCACTGGGTCGATACAGAGGAGTTAGAAACTCTCGAGTACCTAATTAAGCCACAACCAAAGACGGGCCATGGTGTATACGGCCAAGGCTGGGAAAGACCTGCAAATGTTTTCATGGCTGCCAAATCCTTCAATAAACAATCGAAGAATCAAGAGGAGAAAAAACAGAGATATGGTGATTATATTCTTAATTCATCTGTATAAACAGTTTTGTGAAAGAATCTATTATGTTTTCAAGATAGAGATGTGATGTTTTTTTACTGAAAATTGCAGCAGATGAATCAAGTGTCGAGGAAGAAACTCCTGATCAGGCGCAGGCCCGTGAAAGGGCATATAAGGAACTGAAAGTTGAAAGCTTTGCCGGAATTTGGAGCTGGATGAAGAAAATCACTGGGAAATAAGCACATTTATAAATGCAGATGATTACTGAAGAAAATATTCAATCACAATATAAGCAGCAAAATGGAAAATGTGAATATACCATGTTATTATTTAGAAGAGATATAATTACAAAGTGTGTATATATATACATATAGATATATATATATATGATGGGTCTTGTGCTATTAGCCGGGTGTTCTAGTAATTTAATAAAATAAAGTTGATATAAGTATCATATTAATATATCATCATCTTGGGCTGTGTAGATAAAGTTGATATAAGTATCATATTAATGTATCATCTTGGCCTGTATAGTGCCGTGTTAACGTGTATTTTGTACACGTTTATTGTGCGGTTTATGGCATTGATCATTACTTTTTAGTCCATATCTCATATGTATTGTGCTTCTATTGTCATATCTAGGTATTTATATGAGGATGGAACGAAAGGATGACAAAAAGGGGCGAAAAACGAAAAAAACGGAATTTACAAATGGCTAAAAGCAGAAAGGTTACCAGAATTAAGCGTGACCATTCTGGTCACGCCCAAAAATTGAAAGCTTTCTGCCTTGGAACGAAGGAAAAGACGAGATGTTGACTTTTTGGCTTAAATAGACTTTTGATGCACGTTTCTACTTCCCAATATGTTAGGGAATTATTTCTTTTATGTTTGGAAGTTTATTTCCTTATTTTTAAACATTCCTAGTTGGATTAGGATTCTTAAAATCCTAAATCTTTTATGTTTCCTTGTTTAGATAGGATTCTTTAGCTTTAAATAAGTGGAATATTATTCCACAAAGACCTACCTTCGATTTTAATATTACTATTCACGTTTTTGCTTTTACGCTGGATTTTCGAATTCTTCATCTTTTGCAACGATCTTCGATTATGTGTTGCTAAACACATAATTCTAGTCTAAGGATTTAAGGTTTGATTTCTTTTAAATTTCGTGAGATTGCTTGTGCTTTCATCTTCATTGTTCTTCAAGTATTCACTCTTTCCCCGAGATTTGTTGACAATATATTATAGTCAATTAATTAATCTGGCCAATTAATTAATTGTTAGAATTATATTTCGCTAATTAGGAACCAAATCCGTAATTGTTTGGCAAACCCTAATAATCGTAGCAATTAACGACGTTGATTATGGACAAGTTTTCGATTAGTCGTTATGGGAATTAGTGATCCGGTTTAAATAATCCGAGCTTGCGTGTTTATTGATCGGGATTAGTGTTTTTCTAGAAATTGAATGCTATTGATAAATTAAATCCTAAGAGCTTGTTTAGGGTTGTTTAATCGATAAGGGCAATAATCAAAGAGCTTGTTTTGATTATCGAAACCGTAAGGAAAAACGAGGTCGTCAGAGCTTGTTGACGGCTATAGCTAATCTATTTAAGAACTTTGAACTATTCTATGTGCAATCAGTGATCGAATAATAGAATCAATACCGAATATCCGAAGACTAGAATCTCATCTCTTATTGAATTCGAATTTTATCTCTTACTTGCTTTTTAATTCACGTTTTATCGCTTTCAATTTATTTGCGTCTTTTAAATTCGTTTTAGTTAACTCAATCCAAAACCCCCTTTTTTATCGATATTAGTAATTTAGGAATTGAATCTACACTGTTCCCTGAGGATCGACCCTACTTATTGCTAGTTACAAATCTTTGCGAGTAGGTTATTTTATTTTTGTTGGATTCGACACCCATCAAATTTTGGCGCCGTTGCCGGGGAACGGTGTTATAGATTTATTTCCTGTGCTACTGATATTTTCTTGTTTTGTTTAAGTTTTTGTATGCCTAGGACCCTTCGTGGAAGTGAACTTGAATACGATCCCGAGATCGAAAAGAGAGCTCGCCGTTTACGTAAGAAAACGAGGCAACGAAATCACTATACACTGGAACGTACTGATTCTTCTAGCGATTCGGAGGAAGAATACGACATGGATAACGCAGCCCCTGCTAATGCTAATGTTGCACCTGCTAACGGTGCTAATGCTAATGGCAACGAAAGGACTCTGAAGGATATGGCCATGCCAAATCCTAATCAACAACCTCTCTTCATGCCCTTTCCTAACCTTGAGGTAGATTTTGAATTAAAATCTGGATTCATTCACTTACTACCTATTTTTCGTGGTTTTGCAGTAGATGACCCGCATAAACATCTGAAGGGATTCCATTTGGTTTGCTCGACTATGAAACTGAAAGATGTGAGCGAAGATCAAATCAAACTGAGAGCCTTTCCTTTTTCCTTAGCCGACAAAGCTAGGGATTGGCTCTATTTTCTCCCTTCCGGATCGATCAATACATGGAATGAGATGGAACAACTTTTTCTTGAAAGATTTTTTCCAGCATCTCGAGTGGCCAATATAAGGAAAGAGATTTGTGGAGTTCGACAGTTTACGGGCGAAACACTTTACGAGTACTGGGAACGTTTCAAGCAATTAGTTGAAAGCTGTCCACAACATCAGATTCCTGAGCAGCTTCTTATCCAGTATTTTTACGAGGGTCTCACGATGATGGATAGGAATATGATTGATGCCGCGAGTGGTGGTGCACTGATATACAAGACTCCGACTGAGGCAAGAAATCTGATTTCAAACATGGCTTCTAATTCTCAACAATTTAGTCTCCGACAAGATCATGCACCGAAAGAGGCAAAAGAATCAAATGAGGTTAACGTGTCATTATTTAATCAACGTTTAAATGATTTGACATCTATGGTGCAAAAATTGGTTCTAGGAAACTCTCAACAGGTTAACGCATGCGGAGTATGTTCTGGAATTGGCCATTTGGCCGAGATGTGCCCTACTACACAAAATCAAAATTTTGAACAAGCCAACGCGGCTGGTTTTCCGGGACCCGCACAGCGAAAATACGACCCTTTTTCGAATACGTACAACCCTGGATGGAGGGATCATCCCAACCTAAGCTATGCTCCAAAACCTCCATACCAAGGACCTCAAGGACTTCCGTTTCCTCAACAAACTCAACCGTCAGGTACATCATTGGAAGACATGATTAAAACATTAGTTGCTAATACACAACGGAGTACCGAGCAATTCCAACAAGGCATGCAACGTCTTCAACAGAATACCGAGCAATTCCAACAAGGCATGCAACAATTCCGAAACGAGAGTCAAAATGCCATAAAGAATTTGGAAAATCAAGTGGGTCAGATAGCAACTACTGTGAATGGTTTGGTAAATCAGAACTCGGGGAAGCTTCCTTCGCAAGTTATCGTAAACCCGAAAGAAAACGCGAACGCTGTTACCTTAAGAAGTGGGAAGGAATTGAAAGAGCCCGAGCGGATTTCCAAGAATGAAGAGGAAAAAGAGCTGGAGAAAGAAGAAGAATCCGTGGCTAAAAAGAAACCAATGACGTTCGTAATTCCGCCGCCGTTTCCGGGCCGTTTTGCAAAATCGAAAAAAGAGGAACAAGAAAAGGAGATTCTCGAGACATTCCGGAAAGTTGAGGTAAACATTCCACTTCTCGACGCCATTAAGCAAGTACCTCGTTATGCTAAATTCCTTAAGGAATTATGCACGACAAAGAGAAAGCTTATAGGCAACGAAAAGGTACACGTAGGAGAAAACGTGTCTGCTGTGCTTCAAAAGAAATTACCTCCAAAGTGTAAGGATCCCGGTATGTTTTCAATCCCTTGTAAGATAGGAAGTATTCGAGTCGAAAAAGCTATGCTAGATTTAGGGGCCTCTATTAATGTCATGCCACGTTCGATTTATGAGTCACTAAATGTAGGAAAGTTAAAAGAAACCGGGGTTGTCATTCAACTAGCTGATAGGTTAAACGCTTACCCTGATGGCGTCCTCGAGGATATATTAGTACAAGTTAATGATCTAGTGTTTCCTGCTGATTTTTATGTTGTCGATATGGGTCATAACGAGTCTAATGCCTCTGCCCCTATACTACTTGGTAGGCCATTTATGAAAACATCTAGAACTAAAATTAATGTTGACGATGGTACTCTAACTATGGAATTTGACGGAGATATTATAAAATTTAACATTTACGATTCCATGAAGTATCCCCCTGACGTTCATTCTGTTTTTGGTATAGATATTAATGACTGTTTGGTGCAGACTATTTTCGAGCTTGAAAACGAGGATTCGTTGCAAGTAGCGTTGACTACCCTTGATCTGGACGAAAAAGAAAAAGAATTCGATATTAATGATCAATTGGAGGAGACGAAAATTGCTCTTAATTCTCTTCCTTCACTCACTCATAATGTTTCTCGTATTTCTTTGCCTATTTCGACTTCTAAATTGCTTCCTTCTATCGTGCAGGCCCCGAAGTTAGAGCTCAAGAAATTACCTGAACATCTCAAATACCTTTACTTGGGCGAAGGAGAAACATTACCAATGATCGTGTCCAATAAATTGAGTGCCTTGCAAGAAGAACAATTGCTACGATCGTTACGAGATTACAAGGAAGCGATCGGGTGGACTATAGCCGATATAAAAGGTATTAGCCCTTCCATATGCATGCATCGAATATTAATGGAAGAAGGTGCTAAACCAAAGACCCAAGCTCAAAGACGTCTTAACCCACCGATGATGGAAGTGGTGAAAAACGAGGTTCAAAAGCTTCTCGACGCAGGTATTATTTATCCTATTTTCGATAGCGCGTGGGTAAGCCCTGTTCAAGTGGTTCCTAAGAAAACCGGTATAACTGTAGTTGAAAATTCTGATGGTGAATTGGTTCCTACACGTGTTCAAAACGGATGGAGGGTTTGTATAGATTATCGTAGTTTGAATACTTTGACTCGTAAAGATCACTTTCCATTACCTTTTATCGACCAAATGCTTGAACGTTTAGCAGGCCGTGCTTACTTCTGTTGTCTAGATGGATATTCAGGTTTTCATCAAATTCCGGTTGCTCCGGAAGATCAAGAAAAGACGACATTCACGTGCCCTTTTGGAACATTCGCTTATCGAAGAATGCCATTTGGATTGTGCAACGCTCCAGCAACTTTTCAAAGGTGCATGATTAGCATCTTTTCTGAGTATGTCGAGGATATCATCGAGGTCTTTATGGACGACTTTACGGTACACGGTGACTCTTTCGATTCTTGTTTAGCCAATCTTGTAAAAATCCTTGAACAATGCATCAAATCGAACCTTGTGCTTAATTATGAAAAATGTCACTTTATGGTCGAACAAGGTAATATTTTGGGTCATATTGTGTCGTCTAGAGGTTTAGAGGTTGATAAAGCTAAAATCGATGTCATAAAATCTTTGCCTTACCCCACAAGTGTGCGGGAAATTCGTTCTTTTCTTGGACATGCAGGTTTTTATCGGCGTTTTATCAAGGATTTCGCAAAGATTAGCCGACCTCTATGCAATTTATTGCATAAGGACGTGAATTTCGAGTTTAATGAAGATTGTCGAGGTGCCTTTGATACATTAAAAGACCTCCTGACCTCTGCGCCTATCGTTAAGCCGCCAAACTGGGACCTTCCATTCGAAATAATGTGTGATGCAAGCAACTATGCCGTAGGGGCTGTTCTTGGCCAAAGAATTGATAAATCGCCACATGTTATATACTATGCCTCAAGGACGTTGGATAGCGCTCAGTGCAATTACTCGACGACGGAAAAAGAACTTTTTGCCTTATTTTTGCTTTAGAAAAATTTCGTTCCTATTTACTTGGCACTAAAGTTATCGTTTTTTCTGATCATGCAGCCCTTCGTTATTTACTCGCCAAGAAAGACGCAAAACCTCGACTTATACGGTGGATTCTACTACTCCAGGAATTTGACCTTGAAATCAAAGATAAGAAAGGAGCTGAGAACTTAGTTGCGGATCACTTGAGTCGATTAATTTCCTGTGAAGAACCAATGCCTCTACGCGATGAGTTCCCGGACGAACAACTTTTTTCAATTCAAGCGGCATACCCATGGTACGTTGATATAGTTAACTATTTAGTTACTAAAACATTGCCGGAAGATTTGTCTAGAACTCAAAAGAACAGAATAAAGAGCGAATCTAAATATTATATTTGGGACGAGCCTTATTTATGGAAGCATTGTACTGATCAAATGATTCGAAGGTGCGTGTCTGAAACCGAAGTACCATCCATTCTTCAATTTTGTCATGCTTCCGCTTGTGGTGGACACTTCGGATCAAAAAGAACCGCTCTCAAGGTTCTTGAGAGTGGTTTATTTTGGCCGAGTATATTTCATGACGCACATATGTTTTACAAATCTTGTGAAAATTGTCAAAAGACGGGTAATTTAGGACATAGAGATCAAATGCCATTAAATCCTATTCATGTATGCGAAATTTTCGATGTATGGGGTATTGATTTTATGGGCCCCTTTCCCCCATCTTTTGGTTACAATTACATTTTACTCGCCGTAGATTACGTGTCTAAATGGGTTGAGGCTAAGCCTACAAAAACTGATTGTGCTAAAGATGTTGTGAATTTCGTGAAGTCTCACATTTTTTCTAGGTTTGGAACACCAAGGGCGATAATAAGTGATCGAGGTACCCACTTTTGCAACAAAGTATTTGAGGCACTTCTAAAAAGGTATGACGTCACTCATCGGGTTTCCACAGCTTACCATCCACAAACAAATGGACAAGCCGAGATATCTAATCGAGAAATCAAGTCCATACTCGAAAAAACGATTAATCCGAGTAGAAAAGACTGGAGTATGAGGCTTGATGACGCTCTTTGGGCCTATCGAACTGCTTATAAAACACCTATAGGTATGTCCCCATTTCGATTAATCTTTGGTAAACCGTGTCACCTTCCTGTTGAATTGGAACATAGGGCATTCTGGGCAATAAAGCAATTTCATATGAACTTGGACGAAGCTGGGGTTCATCGCAAATTACAACTCCAAGAGCTAGAAGAACTGAGAAATGAAGCTTACGAGAATGCTAAGATTTATAAAGATAAGACGAAAGCCTTTCGCGATAAGGCAATCTCGAGAAAGAACTTTGTCGTAGGACAAAAAGTTCTACTTTTTCATTCCCGTCTTAAACTATTTCCGGGTAAATTACGTTCTCGTTGGCTTGGACCATTCATTATTATTGACGTTTTTTCTCATGGTGCAGTTGAAATTCAAAGTCCTACTACCGGGAAAACTTTCAAAGTAAATGGGCATCGTTTGAAACCTTTCTACGAAGGATTTCAAGCTCACGATGTCGAAAAAGCGGAGTTTAGCTCACCAATCTATGCTACATAATTTTGTAGCATCGTCTAGCCGAAGACGTTAAACAATGGCGCTTCTTGGGAGGCAACCCATGCTAGTATTTTTAATTTTTCGTTTTTTTTATTTCGGTTTTTTCTTTCAAAAGCAGAAAGATCACCAAAATTAAGCGTGACCATTCTGGTCACGCCTAAAATCGGTGAGCTTTCTGCTTCTTTAATCGTTCTTTGCCTTAGTTTTGTTTCTTTCTTTAAAAAAAAAAAAAAAAAAAAAAAATCGAAAAATCCAAAAAAATTGAAAAATTATAAAAATAAGGAAATAAATATATTTATATATATATTTCCTTAAAATAAATTTTTTTTAAGGAAACAAATCTATATTTGCCCCAAATATATATTTATTTCCTTCAAACCAAAACCGTGCCCTAATTACATGTGCTTTTCTAAAACCCCAAATCATCCACTAAACCTAATCACCACCAGCCGCCACTGATCATCTTCCCCATTTGAATCTTTGCAGAAGCACCATCATCACTTATCACCTCCGTTCGCATCTCAGCTTCATCAACTCCATTCAAGCCTCAACTTTGACACCATGGGGCGCATGAACAAAGCCATGCCACAACTCCGATTACTCTTCCAGTGGTTATCGCCAAACTCGGAACCCTCGACATCTCGTGGAAAAGGGGCGGCCCACCCACTTTAACTTCAGAACGCCGCCGCCTAATCACTGCTGCTACATCACCGAAAACACCTCGGCATCACGACCGAGTGATGCCCTAGGGAAGTCATCCTTCCACTTTTTATTTTTCACGCTTATGCTTTGTCGGTTTTTCTATGCTTTACATTGAGGACAATGTCTACTTTAAGTGTGGGGGGATGATTTTCAATTGCTTTGCATGTTCTCTGGTTTTGTTTACTTTTGGCACATGTTCTTTGGTTTTTGTTTACTTTTGGCGCAATAAAATTTTTTCAAAATTTCTTTCGCTTTTTGATGGTAGAATAAAATTTTCGTTAATTGGTTGACCGAGTCTAGTTTGTTTAATTTGACCGTGTACTTGTTGATGGATTATCGTGTCTTATGAATTTCAATTGCTAGCATGACTTTGAATGAGAACGATAGAATTGCACGTTTTAGTTCGACCAACCCCACCATGTGAGCTTTTTGAAGCCTTGATTTGATTGCATATCCATATGAATTTTTCTTTCTTGTGTGAATCTTGCATAATTAGTACGTGTTCTAGAACTTGCTTTGAACCATTTCGAGGTTACATGATTGTTTGCACATTCGAAAGTGATAAAGGCATTAGGACTTAGCCACCTAGCCATATGAGCCTACCCTTTTTATTTTCCCCTAGTGAGCCCACTTGAGCCTATTAGCCTATTTGTTGTTTTGAAAACCCGAACTTTGAGCATTCACCATTTTTTGTATACCTCTTTGTTTTACCCGTCCACAAAATGAGTCGAACATCGAGAACATTACATTTGTTTGGGAATTAAGGACAACATTGTGTTTTGATTAAGTGTGGGGGACCTCGAAAAAAAAAAAAAAAAAAAAAAAAGGAAAAAAAAAAAGAAGAGTTTATCGAAAAGAAAAAAAAAGAAAAAAAATATATTTCGAACAAGTTCGGAAAAGTTCGAAAAAAAAAAAAAAAAAAAATATATATATATATATATATATATATATATTGAGGAAAAGGAAAATGATGAAGCGAGTCGTGAAAGAGGATGAAAATAAAGGTATTTGGGTCCTTATTGCTAGAATTACCCAATAGTGTCTTGATGTTCTTCGAATTTATGGACTTAGCCTTTCATTACCTTTTTCTCCGACCCCGAGCCCTAAGCCCCATTACAACCTTGAATAAAAGACCTTTTGATTCGTTTGTGCATACTTTCGACAGTAGTGGAGATTTCGGTGTATAAGCAAGCCTATGGGATCGTATTAACATGTTAAGAATTGAGCGATACACGAAATACCCCATACACGAGTGATTGGAGAGGATTGTGAGAATGGTCGTCTAATTTCGTGCATTTTTATTTTTCAAAGTGAGATTGTTGTGTTGGTTTTTGATTTTCATTGAGGCATTGATTTCCTTGATATTTGCACGTGTCAACTTAACATTCTCGATTTTGTCCTTTGGTTCATAAAACTCTACTTGATCAAGTGATTGAAGTTTGTTGGTTTTGCGTTGCCCAATTGTCAAACATTACCCGAGACGTGCAATAGCTTAAGTGTGGGGGTATTTGTTAACGTGTATTTTGTACACGTTTATTGTGCGGTTTATGGCATTGATCATTACTTTTTAGTCCATATCTCATATGTATTGTGCTTCTATTGTCATATCTAGGTATTTATATGAGGATGGAACGAAAGGATGACAAAAAGGGGCGAAAAACGAAGAAAACGGAATTTACAAATGGCTAAAAGCAGAAAGGTTACCAGAATTAAGCGTGACCATTCTGGTCACGCCCAAAAATTGAAAGCTTTCTGCCTTGGAACGAAGGAAAAGACGAGATGTTGACTTTTTGGCTTAAATAGACTTTTGATGCACGTTTCTACTTCCCAATATGTTAGGGAATTATTTCTTTTATGTTTGGAAGTTTATTTCCTTATTTTTAAACATTCCTAGTTGGATTAGGATTCTTAAAATCCTAAATCTTTTATGTTTCCTTGTTTAGATAGGATTCTTTAGCTTTAAATAAGTGGAATATTATTCCACAAAGACCTACCTTCGATTTTAATATTACTATTCACGTTTTTGCTTTTACGCTGGATTTTCGAATTCTTCATCTTTTGCAACGATCTTCGATTATGTGTTGCTAAACACATAATTCTAGTCTAAGGATTTAAGGTTTGATTTCTTTTAAATTTCGTGAGATTGCTTGTGCTTTCATCTTCATTGTTCTTCAAGTATTCACTCTTTCCCCGAGATTTGTTGACAATATATTATAGTCAATTAATTAATCTGGCCAATTAATTAATTGTTAGAATTATATTTCGCTAATTAGGAACCAAATTCGTAATTGTTTGGCAAACCCTAATAATCGTAGCAATTAACGACGTTGATTATGGACAAGTTTTCGATTAGTCGTTATGGGAATTAGTGATCCGGTTTAAATAATCCGAGCTTGCGTGTTTATTGATCGGGATTAGTGTTTTTCTAGAAATTGAATGCTATTGATAAATTAAATCCTAAGAGCTTGTTTAGGGTTGTTTAATCGATAAGGGCAATAATCAAAGAGCTTGTTTTGATTATCGAAACCGTAAGGAAAAACGAGGTCGTCAGAGCTTGTTGACGGCTATAGCTAATCTATTTAAGAACTTTGAACTATTCTATGTGCAATCAGTGATCGAATAATAGAATCAATACCGAATATCCGAAGACTAGAATCTCATCTCTTATTGAATTCGAATTTTATCTCTTACTTGCTTTTTAATTCACGTTTTATCGCTTTCAATTTATTTGCGTCTTTTAAATTCGTTTTAGTTAACTCAATCCAAAACCCCCTTTTTTATCGATATTAGTAATTTAGGAATTGAATCTACACTGTTCCCTGAGGATCGACCCTACTTATTGCTAGTTACAAATCTTTGCGAGTAGGTTATTTTATTTTTGTTGGATTCGACACCCATCATGCCGCCTGGTCCTAGCCCAATAAAAGGAGCCCATGGCCCAATAGTACTATAAGCAGCACATTAACGAAGCAACACATTAACGGAGGAAAATATCATTATCTGATTTACACTTTAGAAACACTTAATACTCTTTAATCCTGAGGAGTCCAATATGAACTACAGAAATGCTTAATAATTTATTAAAGTAGACATGTAAACAGCTCGAAGTCACTGAGTGCAGCCCTTAATCTATCAAAACATTAACTAATTTATCGTGTGTCGTATCATGGGTCATATCCACGTGTTATTCACGTGATATATATTTAATTCTGTCTTAGCGGAATGACTGTTCAATAGGAACTAAAAACATATATATATATATATATATAGTTCAACAAAAAAAATGGCTGTAAAATAGCTTATTGCACCAATTATGACTTATAAGGTTTACTTCAGCAAAAAGAAATGGCAGCTAACTTGGGCAGTAGTTCTAAATTCAAATCAAATAAGTAACCCTGCCTAAAGTAAATAACTAAGATATTATTAATTGATAATATAAACTAAAAGAATGAAAATATTAAAGGCTTTATGTTATTGGGCTGACTGTAAAGCTGGTGGGCTTTCATTAGAAAGTCCACAAGTGTTACAACTATTAGCGCAATTCCACAAATGCCTCTAAATTTGTTTACCTCTGGCCCAGTTCAACTAACAATGGACTTCAAAAGTTTTGAATATTCCACAACAATTATAACCAAAATTCTTTTGAACTCCTTTATTACATATGCTTTGCAAAAAATACTTCTCCATAATTAATATTTTATTTATTTATGAAAGGTTTTTAAAATGCATAGCTAAGAGAAAGCAAACTTCGGATATAATATTTAGACAATACGTGTAATATGTTTGAATAAAGTATTTTAGTAACAGATAAAAAATATCTAAGTTCAAATATTGAATATGATTTCACAGTCAAAACGGCCTTAACGACTTGCTCATTCAAATATACTTCACACAAAGATGTCAAAAGGACTTTAATGGGCCGATTGGACCAGTTTGTTCCGGCCCGTTATCTAAATGGCCAGGCTCTTAAGATAACAAGTCAAACCTTAAGGGCCAGCCCATCAGAACTTTTTTTTTTTTTGGTTATTTTTTAATTAGTAGGATAAGATTTTTAAAATTGGGTAAGAAGATTTAAACCCTCGACTTAAGGGTTTGCTCAAACTCTGGCTTCTTTCCAAATGTACCACATTATTGTTTGAAATAAAAAAGATATAATGTGTTATTATAATATATTAATTAAATTATTTGTTATAAATAATTGCCCACGATCCGAAATAGACCGGACCAATTTGATCCACCAGTCTTAAGGGGTCGGCCCATTCTATCCGTTTTCAAGCAGGCCTTGACGGCTTAACAAGGCTTGCTTGACACATCTTGCTAATTAAGAGACTAAACAACAACATCAAAACTGTGATAATTCTAATCTGAAATGCGTTTCTTATATAAAAGACAAACAAATCGAGAGTACCTGACCAAGCTTTTTTCTTCTCGAGATAGTTCATTTTATTTGAAATTGCGAAATCTTAAGAATTTGGGCTTGCTGAATATTACCATAGAACTTTAACATGTCATTTTACGACGCATCGAGTCCAACAGATTCACTGTATCATACATCATATATTTGGAATTGTGTGAATAATTTTCACCACGTTATTTCTTTAATATGTGATTTATAACGCACCAATTTTGTGGAACCAGAATTTTCCAAACTTTAACACACTAGGCAACATATCACATGCTTCTTAGCCTTCTCAATGTTGAGTTTAGAACCCATTATACTATTCATATTTGACACTCATTGGCAACATATCACATGCTTATTATCTTTCTCAATGTTAAGTCTAGAACCCATTATACTATTCATACTTTACACTCAGTCATGGGCATTTATGGTGTCTAATTATTACATCACAAAGTGCAAAGAAAAATAAAACATGATAAAGAGATGCATCTAGAATCTAGATCAAAAGGGTTGGTATTAATTAAATATTCCATGTCTAGATAATGCCATCTGTTATTTTATACAATCTATTCAAGATTTCTTGTAGCCTGTAATGTAGGGTGTGTGAATGGGGCGATCATTAATTAGTTATCTCTAATTAAATTTGTCATGTCATTAGCACAATGTAGATCCCATCATTTAAGAGACAGTTAGGGAGATTGTACTGTATTTATGAGTATTAGCTATATCTTAAAAATAAAGCAATCTACATTAATTTTCCTCATATTTAATTTATTTAAGTCGGCTATGTGTGAGAATTTAAGAAATTTAGAACATTTGAGAAGGTGGAACAATTTTTGGAAATTATATAAATTTTGTGTAAATATTACAATGTTAAGATCTCACGGCGATAAAACAAATGAAGCCGTCAAAAAATTAGGTTTTAAAAATACGTGAGATTATTCGGGATTAGTATTTTAATTTTCAAGTATGTAGGTTAGTCGAAATAAGAGTACGTTGAAATAGAATTGATTCGATCAGATACTTATGGATATGGTAATCGAACTTTTAAGATTCAACGACTATTGTGACTCAAAATATGGCAATAGTTAAAGTTGAGGAAATAGCTCTTTTCTTAAATCCAATTTTTCAAACACTATCTGTCAATGGTGGGGATTATCGGACCCAAATATGTTTAATTTAAAATTTACTTGACACAGATCCGCTCAGACCCAAGCTTGAACCGGACCTGATGACATTAGATTATTCGGATTTGTGACAAATATTTACCTGTGTGTATTTTATTATTCAAAAATACCCATGATCTTTACCCAAAGAACTCAAAATTTACATGTGGGTCTTATCCTGCCGGACCTAACCCAAATTACCTAACCTATCTGGTCAAACTATTTTTTGACTCGTTGGGCATGTGGTGAGGTTTGGTTAGGGGTACTCAAAATTAACTGAATTGTCCGAACTGAAAATGAAAAATTCATTTCAAACTGAAATCGAACCAAAAATTTCGGTTCGATTGCCATTTTTTTTCCAAAATTTATGTTCGATTTCTAGGCGCGGTTAACCGAATCGAATAGAAAACCGAAATATATGATAATATATTAACTATTATTTTAATTTATATTTCATTAATAAGTAATATATATGAAAAACATTAAAAAATAATATATAAAAAAGTAGGTTAAAAAAAGAAATTACAAAAAAAATAAACTAAGAAAAATGAAACAAATCAAGTTTTTTTTTTCCTTTCAAATTTTCGGTTATTTCGATTACAAATCGAACCGAACAAAATCATAAATTTTTTTGGTTCGATTTTGGTTTGCAATTTCGAAAAACCGAAATTTTTGTTTAGTTTTTTCGATCTAAATTGAACCAAACCGATGCCTACCCCTGGGTTTACATCAAGTATGGGCAAAAAATATTTGCAGGTATTTTACGAATGACGGGCCAAAATTCAAGTATTCTCTACCTATTGACTAATTATCATTTTTTTTAAACCCAAAATTTAAAATCTTATTATATTATAATTTTTCACCTCAATAGCTACCGACCCACGGGAGACTAGAAATTTCAAACTATGTAGAATGACCCAGTACAAATTACGTACTAGACTTTATAAACCACTCACGAAATTTTATCCATAAACAAAGGGAAGAAAGGTATTATTACACACTTTGGTCCAATTAGATGCGTACATATATTTTCTCAAAAATCAACCGTCTTAAAAATCAAATACATTTATTTGTTTGTTCAACTTAATCCAATGTTTGGCAAATGAATTGAAAAATCAAACTTTGAAATAAAGAATTATAGTCATGGTCACAATCACATTGGATGTCTAAGTTTGTTTGGTTTTAGGGTGCCACACAATTCCAGCCGACACTAACCGCAATGACCGTTTAAATCAAACATTTGCAACTGTATTTTGCCCAACTAACGGAAATTTGAAGGAAAATTACACTATTCCTCACGTAATTTAATATAGATTTATTTTTAGTCTCAGTCATTATAAATTTTATCATTTTAGGTCTGTAACTTTTAAAATATCTTATATTTAATGTCATAGTTTATACTCTAATGGTCAACTCTGATAGTCAACACTTTGACAATAATTTTTTGTTATGTATAAAAAACACGTGATATTGAGTAAAAATATCATAATATTGTATATAATCCACGTATAAGTGTAATTACACATCAATTCTTCAACGTTGAGTAATGGAATGATCATTAAATTTTGAACTGTGAAATTAAATGCGAGACGATTTAAAAGTTATGATATTAAATGTGAGAAACTTATACAAAATGAGACTAAAAATGAAATCGAACTAAATCAGATTACGAAAAGTGTCAATTTTCCATAAATCTCTTGTCCCAATTTACACTTCAACTTATGTCATGCCATTAATTCCTACCAATTTAGGAGGACCAAATCAAATCCAAATCCAACAAAATTAATTATACTTGTCTACAATATAAGTTATCATGAATAAGCTGATACACGTGCATGGCACGTGGTTCCAATCCATTGGGACATTTGTAATATGAAAATGAGAAGAATTGAATTAGTAGTACTAATAGTAATATGTGGTAGTTGAGAACCAACGGTCACCGGCTTTGTGGCAGTTATAATTAGTTAGTCCTACGTTTGAATTTAATTAGTCTTGATCTTACACTAACCACTTTATTACAACGTCCACGTGTCAGCTTAACCCATTTCTTAGGGAAGAAGTATTATTGGGGGCTCCGCCGTGGTCGGTGGCTGGTGGGCCCCGGATTTGTTGCGCCACCGCCCCTAATCGCCGGGAACGGAGTCTCGGGAATTTATGAACGTCTTATTATGGACCCCACCATTGATCTAAAAGTGCACCACTTTTTAATATAAAATATAGAAAATATAGAAAAAGATTGTAACATCAATTTTTAATTCGATATATTACTCGCAATTAAAATTGTGATCGAGTTGAAATTGGAATTTTTGAAAATATGGAATGCTGAGATTTAATATATTAGAGCTTTTTTAAATAAAAACTTTTGTAAAGTGATTAAATAATTGATAATTAAAACTATGCTGGAATGAGCTACAAGTGGTAGCCATCTCACTTATAAATGTTTATATGGATTATAATAAATTAGTATGTAATATGTCTAAATTTATTTAATTATCTATCAAATTATCTTGAATTATTATCATGACACATGGCCACTATTATTTTATTTTATACTTAATATAAATTGATGTATTATTTTTTATGTTTAAATAATATTCAAAGGCTTGCATCATAGAACAAACGATCACTTCATAAGTAATTACTATGTGTGAATATGAAGAAAGATGATTTTCTTTTTCTTTTTTTATTCTTTTAGCAGTAAAGAGTGGTAACTTTATTCCCTTTTTGTTTGGATTTTGTGGGAATGATAAGAAAATTAGAAAAGGTACGGCAGAATAGGCTGATTCTTTTAATCTCACAAAATGACGAAGTCATTAGAAATTGAAATATATTCGGTCGAAATATGCTAATACCGTATTTTTTTTCTTTCAAAAATATATAGATAAGTACAAATAGATTTCATAGCAATTTATGTCTTATAATTAAAAATTTTAGTTTTTGATTAATCTTCATTAAGAATATTCCATAACTAATATAAGTATTTGAGAACTATATATATATTATTTGGCATAATCATTAATTGTCGGTAAAATAAATTTTCGAGATGAAATAAAATAAAATAAAAACTAATTAATATAGCTTCAAATTGATTGGAAGGACTCAGCTCCAATAATACATACAAAATTGGGAAATATCACAATCCAAAATCACTGTTATAAGAAATAAACCCTAGTAGGGAATACAATAATAACTGAAAGTATTTATAATACAATGAAAACCCTAACTAGATTACGAAAGGAAAGATATGCAAATATATGACAAGAATATAAAAGATATGCTAATGAATCAAATAAGAAATACGAAGATATGAAAATATCTCTTAATTAACAATCACAACAACAAATAAAATAATAATAATTATAAGAATAATGTCACAAAGAAATTAAAAGATAGATAGATTCTAGGGATACCAGAAAGCTATGATCAGATAAGAAGAGAGAATATAACCAGTTGCATAATGAATCAAGTTAGGAAGGACCAACCTTTGAACAATTTGAGCCACATAAAATAAATATGAACTATTAATTGAATAAGTAGTATCAATTAAATGCAGGTTGGTATACTAGGATCATTTGACAATTTGTTGATTTAATCTTTTCAAAATCTACTTTTTGATATGGGGAATTTGAAGGATCGAGACAAGTTATTTTGTTATATCGACCGTTATTATGTTAAAAATATTCACGATCAACTTTTTCTTTAATTAATACTGATGTCATGTTTTGACCATTGGGCGCATTCTCATTCGTGGCTTCACTTCAGCCACAATTTGAATTATATATTAATGTTATTATGAATTTAATAATTTCTCATATGTAAAAAATTTATAATTATCTGTAATCGAAATTTCCAATACTTTTATCTAATATAATAAGTTGAATCAAGTAATTGTTATAATTCGATTGAAGTGCTTACTATTTACAACTGAGAAAATATCTATCTATCTATATATATATATATATGGCATAATTTAGTGAACCAATTAAAGCGATTCTAATAGAGATATATACAACATATATTCTTGTGGAAACCTTCACACACACACATATGATACAAGAATAATTTCTTGATTGATGTTGATTATTTGTTCCATTAATTTCTGCTTGCAATAGTTGATACAACCAAGATGCGATTTTTTTTGTTACAATTTAAAATCATGATTAAGATGCGATTCATTGTTTGAGTTGTATCGAAAGTAATTGTATATATATGTTACACGCTAAAAAGAAAAGAGGAAACAAATTCAAAACAAATATAATTACGTACATATTTGAATTTCAAATTATGGTATTAAAATAGTTAGCTCTATAATTAATTAATTAATTAATTTAACTCATATAAATATAATTAAAATATTATCATATGAAATGTAGATATTGATTGGAGCTGAGAAATAAGAAAAAATAATATTCTAGTTGAAGAATGAAAAAGATGTGCATGCATGCATGGGCAGAATATTATAGGTGGAAAAGGTTTTAGCTTTCTGTAAAGAAACCTTTCCATCTCCAAGACAAACAATTCAATAAATATTGTTCCAACTATTATAGTGACTTTTGATTCTCTCTTCTTTTCATTTCAGACCATTCATGCCCAAAATAAACAATTCAATTTTAAATATTGTACAAAAAAATCATTCATATATAGTAATTTTTATATGATATTACTAGCTAGTGAATTATTGAGTAAAGAATATGTCATTGTTTTACCTTCATATTATAAGAATGTCATAACTAATCCTAAAATGAAAAGGATGTAAAAAACAATAACAAAAAGAAGAAAAAAAAAACTAATATAGATTGAATTATATATAAATTAGGGTAAAAAACAATTTATATCGATGGAAGCATCATTATACTCACTTTATTATAAATATATATGTTATTATAAAAACCAAATAAAAACTTAGGTTTGAACAATAATTATATGGATGGTGCTATTTATTGGTTATAATAACCTAAAAAATTGTTTTTCAAATAAATTTGTAGGCTGGTAATTTTCCGCTTTCAGGTTCTAACTTCTAAACACTGATACTAGTCAACATATAATCTCCAACTTATTTAATTCAAATAGTATATCCATTCAACCCACACGAAAACCGATCAATTACTATTAATAAATGAAAATGACAATTTATTTGGATAATGTTAATTAATTCAATTTCCTCAATTAGCTCATAACACCTCACCTTCCTATAAACCTTCCTCATCCAATCACTCCATAACCATTGCCTATAAATTCACCATTATTCCCACCATTAAAATGCATTAAAACACTTCAAGAACTCATCAAGATATTCAAATTAATTGTACGTAGAATTAATACTTTCTGTTACAAATCACTCTCTAAATTACCAAGTTTTTATATTCCATTATTCTAAATTCTATACATACACTTGTTCCATCTTCATCGTCTATATAAACCCTCATTCAGTCTCTCCATTTCTCCATCAAACCTTCACAGTTTCATCTATTTCTCTTTCTTTCATCTCTTCTTTCATTCACCCTTTATTCATTTTTCCGCCATGGCTCCAAGCTTGAGCAAAGGTGGCTCAAACGCCGCCGTTTTGTCAGATGGATACACAAACTCACTGATAACACTCGACGATTCAAACTTCACCGTCAACGATCAGGTCTTTCTTTCCGATGTTCCGGCCAACATCACCGCCACGCCGTCACCCTACACCGCCGGCGGCGAGAAAGCGGCGACGTCACTGTCCGCCGCCGCCGCCACCCCAGGCTGCTTCGTGGGGTTCGACACGAAGGACCCTAGCGATCACCACGTCATCCCCATCGGCAAGCTGAAGAACATCAAGTTCATGTCCATTTTCAGGTTCAAAGTGTGGTGGACCACCCACTGGATCGGGTCGAACGGGTCGGATCTCGAGCGGGAAACTCAAATAGTCGTTCTGGACAAATCTGGCGATAGCAAAAGGCCATATATTGTGCTACTTCCACTCATCGAAGGGCAATTTCGGGCTTCTCTACAGCCCGGGTCAGATGACTACATAGACATCTGCGTCGAAAGCGGGTCAACGAAAGTCAAATCCTCCTCATTTCGAGCCTCGCTGTACATGCACGCTGGAAATGACCCTTTTACCCTCGTCAAAGACGCGATCAAGGTAGCGCGTGCGCATCTGGGCACGTTCAAGCTGCTGGAGGAGAAAACCCCGCCGGGGATCATCGACAAGTTCGGATGGTGCACGTGGGACGCCTTCTACCTCACCGTCCATCCTAACGGCGTTTACGACGGCATCAAGGGTTTAGTCGACGGCGGTTGTCCGCCGGGACTGGTTCTGATCGACGACGGCTGGCAGTCGATCTGCCACGACGAGGATCCGATCGACTACGAGGGCATGAACCGGACCTCCGCCGGCGAGCAAATGCCGTGCAGACTGATCAGATTCCAGGAGAATTACAAGTTTCGTGATTACGAGAGCCCGAATAAATCGGCGCCGGGGCCGGCGACGGGGATGGGGGCCTTTGTGAGGGACTTGAAGGATGATTTCAAGAGTGTGGATTACGTGTACGTGTGGCATGCGTTTTGTGGGTATTGGGGTGGGCTTAGGCCCAATGTTAAGGGCCTGCCAGAGGCGAAAGTGATTGAGCCCAAATTGACACCTGGGCTTAAGACCACTATGGAAGATTTGGCTGTTGATAAGATTGTGAATAATGGTGTTGGGCTGGTCCCACCGGAGCTTGCTGAACAAATGTATGAAGGATTGCACTCACATCTCGAGTCTGTGGGGATTGATGGAGTTAAAGTTGATGTTATACATGTAAGTATTTTCTTATTTCAATACTTTTATTTATAATCTAAAATTTATTTTTTTAACTATATCTCCTAGTATATGTGTATATAATTCATGTAAAATTTATTTTGAAATAATATTCTATACATGTAATACATATACGAAACAAAATTGATTTTTAGGAGCCTTGAACTCGAAATAATCAGCTATTGTCAGTCTATTAATTCTCAAACTAAGCTTAGTATTAATTTCAAATTTTATATTTAATTGGGACCAAAGTAATATATATATATATATATATATATATATATGTATACTTATGTATCTTTTTTTGGCTGGGCAGTTGTTGGAGATGCTGTGTGAGGACTATGGTGGTAGAGTGGACCTAGCAAAGGCTTATTACAAGGCGTTGACCACATCAGTCAACAAACATTTCAAAGGCAACGGTGTGATTGCTAGCATGGAGCACTGCAATGATTTCATGTTCCTTGGTACCGAGGCCATTTGCCTCGGCCGTGTTGGTAAGTTACTATAATAAAAAAGTATGAATGTAATAAATCTCATATATTAAAAAAAAAATATTCATTTTACTAATCAATATGATTAATTGAATTTAAATAGGGGACGACTTTTGGTGCACTGATCCATCTGGCGATCCAAACGGTACGTTCTGGCTCCAGGGTTGTCACATGGTCCATTGCGCCTATAATAGCTTGTGGATGGGTAATTTTATCCACCCCGATTGGGACATGTTCCAGTCTACGCACCCTTGTGCTGAGTTCCACGCTGCATCACGAGCCATCTCTGGTGGACCGATTTACGTGAGTGACTCAGTCGGGAAGCACAATTTCGAGCTGCTCAAGAGCATGGTCCTGCCCGATGGCTCCATATTGCGTTGCGACTACTATGCATTGCCTACTCGCGATTGCCTCTTTGAGGACCCTCTTCATAATGGCAAGACTATGTTGAAAATTTGGAACCTTAACAAGGTGAGAATTAAATTTCGTTATTAACAATAGGAAAATATTTTATACCATTGTTTTAACATCATCGATTTTTCACAGTCTCTTGATTTAGAAAGTTTAGATGTACAAATTCATTAAAATCAATTAATTGCAAGTGATTTCTTACCAAAACTAGGGAAGGTGAAAAATCGGTACATAAGGTGAAAAATCGGTACATAAGAAGTGATATATAGCATCACTCTTGAACAATATTTCGCTCAATGATGTAACTATTAGATATTAAATATATTAGTTTAAATTGAGTCACATCTTTCATTATCTTGTACTTATTTAGATTTCTCTTACTTCATTGATCGCAGGTAGGTTATGATATCATTAGATTACCTTATAATCTCTATTTAAGTTCATTATCAAGAATACAACACACCTTACAGAGTGTTGAATTTTATATTATTCAACAGTAACTAACACTATCTTGATCATTTTGCACCAGTTCACTGGGGTGGTTGGTACGTTCAACTGCCAGGGAGGCGGTTGGAGCCGGGAAGAAAGGCGCAACAAATGCGCCTCCGAGTACTCCAACCTCGTCTCAGCCAAGACCGGCCCCAACGACGTAGAGTGGAAACACGGCACGAACCCCATCCCGGTCGATGGGGTCCAAACGTTCGCCATGTACTTGTTCCACGAAAAGGAATTGGTTCTCTCAAAGCCCTCTGGCACGATCGACATATCCCTCGAGCCTTTCAACTTCGAGCTCATCACGGTCTCACCCGTCACGACCCTACCCAAAACTTCGACCCAATTCGCCCCGATTGGACTAGTCAACATGTTGAACACCGGTGGGGCGATTCAGAGTTTGGTGTATAAAGATGATGCGAATTCGGTCAAAATTGGAGTGAAAGGAACTGGAGAGATGAGGGTGTTTGCTTCTGAGAAGCCATTGGCTGTGAAATTGAATGGTAAAGGTGTGGCATTTGGGTATGAGGATTACATGGTTATAGTTCAAGTACCATGGCCTGGCTCATCTGGACTATCTATGATTGACTACTTTTTCTAATTATAAAGATTGAATGAAATTTACTCATTATGATTTACCAATGTATTTTGTTTCAAGTTTCAAGCAAGAAGTTGTACTGATTTCCTATTAATGAAGTATGAATAAAATTTTGTGTCAATCTCTTTCACGTTTCAGTGTTTGATTAGTGTACTTTAATGCTTATTATTTGTGTAACTACAATGGAAATTGTGTATTTTTATGGATGTTAATTTCTATGACCATATTTCCCCAAAAGAGAATAATGTTAACTATGAAAGCAAAAAATTTGTGGACACTAATGTGTACTTTGTACACTAACAATAATTAACTCTTTTTTTTTTTCATGATAAGAAGATAATAATAAGTTTTTCACAAATGTATTTGTTTTTGGTCATCCAATGAGGAATCGACTTTAATGAAATCGGTCCCTCGTTCATCTGGATCAATTAATAAGAGGGTCTGTTTGGATTATTTTTGTTTTTGAAGTTTTGCAAAATAGTTTTGTAGAACAGTTTTATCAAAACAGTTTTGCAGTATAAATAATGTTGAAATCCTGTTTGGTTGACTATTCTGAAGGAAAAAAAATCGGGAAACTTTGTAAAGGGGAGTGTTTTGATGCGAGAATGAGTGAAATGAGCAGAGAAAAAGAATATATTTTTTCAATGAGGGTTTAAGTGATGTGTGTTTTCTTAGTTTGGAGTGTAAAAGTGTTCTGTAAAACTTAAAAACAGGTAAAACCTATTTTGCAAAATAGCAGATTTTGGAGTTTTGTTTTCAAAAACAGAAAGTGAGAACAAGCCAACCAAACGCCTTTTTCATATTTTTGTTTTGCAAAAACAAAAATGCACTTTAAAAACAGTCATCCAAACAGGCCTATAAATGACCGACTACATTGAAACTGATCCTCCATAAAACTTTCTCATATGATCCTCTTTATCCTATTTTTCTTTTTCTTGGAAAATTGATAAAGGCCCAAAAGAGTTGGGATGAACTAGCTATTTGATATGATAATTACAAATGTTTGCTCTTGTTGCTAACATAATGTGACGTAAAGAACATTAGGCTAGGCCCAAACAACTAAGTCCAATCCATTGACGGGCCTTAGGAATCCTCTCCAGTTCATTAGCTCCAATTCTTCCAATTTACAAGTAATTTCCTTCATCTTTTATGTCACACGACTTTAGTTCAAGAAATAAGAATCGCAAGTGAATTAAAATCATTTGATGACCCAACAAAGACAAGTTGATGAATGATGGGATGTGCATCGAGGCTGGGTTTGGCCGATTCATTTCGCCTTCATGCTTTTGTATAGCTTAAATTACTTTCTAAATTAATTTTTTTTTTTGGCGTTTCTCGTGTTGGATTATTTTGTAATCAGCTCTATCCTTGCTTTTTCATTTTTGCATTTTTCGTTTTGTTAATAAAGATTCTACTAAATCTTGGTTCGTGATTCTTATTGTACCTCATTTTCTCCTCTGTATCTCTATCTATTTCATTCTTTTATTCTCGTGCAAGTAATATTAATTTCTAGCCATTTTCTGCCGCACAATAATGTAATGAGCATCATCTTTTATACAAATTTCTAGCCATATTCTTGTTCTAGTTTGATGGAAAAGTGGACCAATTGGAGGTGCCAAAAGAATTTCCTACAAAATGTGAATAAATAACTATTTTCCAATGAGAAACAAATAACACACATCAAAAGTTTTGAACTTTTCTCAAGTAAAAAATCTCATTTGTTGTACATGCAAGTTAGGAACATAAGAGTTACATGAACAAACATGCTTTTGTTATTAGGCTTTCGATGTATTTCAACATATAAAAATTTGACGTTGAAGATGTAAAAGCTTTCGATGCCCTCAGATCTCGACCAAACCTTCTTTTTGCATATTTGTTAAATTTATATCAAAAAGAAAAAGAAAATACCATTTTACCTATTTAGACTAATTTTTATAAGATAATCAAGTAATTTCGTTACGTTACTATTTTTTATTTGGGTGGAAAAAGTGGATTTTGTAACAAACCACAAACAGAGGGGTCTATTTGCAATATATAAAATATCAGTAAATACCATTTAACCCCAAACATATATTATTATATTTTCCACTCAAACTTGCAGTCAGAAATAAAAAACATTAATAAAAAAATCTAATTTCTTCAAATATATAATTTTGTTTCTGTATCCAATCCCTCCCTTGTAAAACCCACTTTCCCAGAGAGAAGATATAAAGTATTATATTATAAATACATACAGAAAATACAGCTAAATTCACATACTCAGATAAATATATATAAAAATTAATAGGGGTAATTTTACGGGTCGGGTATTTATTGAATCCCCGGAGGCCATACGTACTTTACACAGACGGACGATAATCGGAACAAGGAACCAAAACCCTAGGCAACATCCCAATCATTTAGGTTTGCCTTCGACACTTTTCAATTTTAATTATGATCGTTTTTTATGTTTGAATAACTTCTCAATTTCGTACGATTGTTTGTCGTCTTGGCGATTTGACCTAGTTAGTTGTGTGATTTTTTTAAAATTTGTTTTGGCCGGTATTTTGTTTTGAATTTTATTTTCGATGAATATGCTATGTAAGGTTTGATATGTGATATGATTCAGTGGTTGCCTGTAATTAAGATGCCAATGATTGTAATTGGATTGGCCTTCACTGGAACTCTATTGCACTTGTGAGCTGGATATTTGATTCTACATGACTCTTCAATGTTTTCATTGATTATGGGTTGCAGCAAACTGATGTAGATAGGTTTGGGCAAAACAAATTGATCACTTATGTTCTTTTCTGTTTGTCTCCCCAACTCTGGTTCTGTAATAAGGATCTGTACATTTAAGTAATCCTTTTTAGAGCATTGAGCTGCGATGTTCACGAAGCGTTTTTTTGTGCGTGAAATTCACTTCATGTAATTTGATTTGGACTATACCATTTTCTGTAATAAATTCGAGAAAATATTGAGACTCTGCGAAATAGTTGCTGATTTAGTAAATGGATTTCTGATAGAAAAGATGAATTGGGGAACTTGTTTTAAATTCTAATACCACGTGCGAGTATTTGCTTGAAATTTGCCTTATTCGTGGTCTACTGATTAGAAGTCTATGAAGGCATGTCCTAGTTTGGAAGCAAAATAAACACCGAGAAGAATGTATCTTCTTATGTATGGTCAGAACAATGATGTCATCATGTTAGTTATAGATATTTAGAACTGTTAAAAACTTTAGTAATGGTTATTATTTTAGCAATGAATAGCCCAGATTACGAATTTTAAAAGATTGATTGTAGATTCATTACTCGATTATTCGTACCGCCTTCATGTGAGATTATGCATTCGTTTTTTTTACTCCATATGGTTACTGGTTAAGAACTTAGCATCTATGTAATTGCTTAAGTTTACCCAAAAATTAGAGATGACACTTTGCTGTTTCCATATGCGAAAACATGTGTTCCACGAGCAATTGTCATATTAAGAGTTTGGTGGAAGAAATTAAATTATGGAGCTGATAAAGAAATTATATAATAGTTGCTAATATTGTAATAAAAAAAAAAGGAGAGACCTAGGAGGTACTCAGCAATTTAATTTTTGGAAGGAAAATATCTATTTTCAGATTAATATTCAAGAAGATCCATAAAACGGAATACGGACCTGCAAAGCTATATAGAGGAAATAATGTATAGTATCGTAGCATTTTAAATTATATTTCTCGCCTCTCCTTCAAAGTTAACAGATTAGAAACAATGTACCCCTATACCTTCTGAAGTTCTTCCTCTATCCTCAGGTCTGATTTATTTCTAGAATGTAGGAGGATTTTATGTAATGAGTTTGTGGCATTCCAAATAAGCCTCACAACCAATCGCATGCATGTAATGAAGTCTTCTCTCAATATCTTCTTTCACTTAAATATCTTTGATAGTGATTGGAATTAATGCTATTCCTCTCTAGTTGAGATTACCGGATTTGATTGCTGCCATAAATAGTAACATTGTGAGTTGGCTCTTACTATATTTATCTGAACAGCTTGCTTCTCCATCTAAATAGCATCTGCCACTGCCACTGTCTCCACCTCAATTCAACCCTGGACTCTTACTGAAACTTAGTTCTTGTTGGTTCCTACATTCTTATCCCAAGTGCTTACAAGCATCAGTTGTTTGCTCTAATTTGAATGTATTGCGCATGATTGAATTATCAAATTTCTAGAAATTAAAAATATCAAATGTCTGGGTGTATATATGTTTCTGTATGTTATGAATCATAAATGCTTCAGCACGACCTAAAGAAATTGGTTTTGACATTTTGGAGCTCCAGCTCTGGTGCTTGCATCTGGCTGATGTGAAAGAATTATGAGCGTTTCATGGCACTTTGATATTTTTTGAGGTGTTGCATTCTCTAACTTCTCGTTATGGTTGGCGAGATTCCTGTCAGTTTGGAACTCTGTTATTTTGTGTGAGATTATGCGGCCCTAACAAGATTCTGTTCCTTTTAGTGACACTGACCTTGTTATGGTACTTCCATCTTCCAGGTTTTGAAGCTTTTGTAGATTGATTCTGCAAATTTCTGCACTCCATTACTGCTGCTAATAGGACTGAATTTTGGCTGAAAACGACAATCCTGATATATTTATTCCTTTACAAGCACTCCATGGACGTGAAGGTTTTATCTCAGGAGCCTGTCCTTTCATCTTCCGATTATGCCAGTGATCCTGATGAGAAAGAAATCAGTGAAGGTGAAGACGAGGATGATGATCGTAACCATAAGCATCGTAGACGGGAGGAAGCAAACTCTCAATCTTTGGAAGGAGATTCACTTGATCAAGGTTTGACAAGACCATATAGGAAAAGGAACAGGCCTTTTGAAAATGGGTACTCTTACAAGGAAGGTGACCCTCAATCAGGTGAAACTTGGAAAAATTATAATATTGCCTCAGAGAGAGACTACTCCTCAAGGTTTGAAAAGAGACGTGCAAACCAACCACCATCTTCTAGAGGTCCATTAGATTTGAATCCCAGAATCAGAGGAAACCTTGCACTGTCAGGTGAAGCAGGACCTTTTAGGGGTAGAGGAAGGGGGCCCGTTTCATGGGGACCTCGTGATTCCAGGTTTGGTTTGGTTGATGTTGCATTTGCAGGGAGGGGCATGCAAAATGTTTCTAATGCACAGAGCACGTCGTGGAATGCATTTGGATTGGTTCCAGGAGTACCTAATGGTGGGCTTGACGCACTTCACCCCCTTAGTTTGCAAGGGGCACTTAGACCAGTTATTAGTCCACCAATGAACATTGGGATTCCCAGGCAACGGTGTAGAGACTTTGAGGAACGTGGATTTTGTTTAAGAGGAGATATGTGCCCGATGGAACATGGTCTTAATCGTATTGTTGTTGACGATGTTCAGGTTTGCGAACTATATAACTGCCAAATCCTTTATTATAATAAATTTACTTGGTTTTGTAGAATTCTTTTGGTTTTAGTGTAAAGTAGAACTAATAGGTTGAAATGCTGGTTATTGATCATTTGTTCAGATGATTCACATAGCTGCATTTTGAAACAATTAGCTGGCTATACTTAGAAAATGCATATGATTTCTTAAGAAATGTTTACCAAAAGATGTGTGGTTAGATTTACAGATATTTTTTGCTTTTTTGTTAGACTTTTAGACTAGTTACAATTTTCATGCCACAACATGATCATGATCTTATTGTAGTTGTAATGAGGTTCTCTCCGAAATTTTAAAGATATAAGTAATTTTTGGACAAGTAACAGATCTCCTTACAGAATTTGACATGATCATGTTTCATCAGAAAGTATTTGTACTTATCCATGCAGATCGTTTAACTGATTGATTAATTATTATGTCTAAAAATTGCAGAGCCTTTCACAGTTCAATCTCCCTGTTTCACTTCCTGGCTCACAGCTTCTGGGAACATCTTATGGGCAAGGAGCTTTACCTGTAATAAGTAATGCCTCCGGCTCAGTAATGCAGAGCAAAGCTTTTCATGCAAAAAGTGGCAACTCTGTAATGATTGAAAGTGGTTCGGGCCTGAATGGTGTTATTGGAGGTTCTATGGCGGGGGCATCTGATGTTTATGATCCCGATCAGCCTTTGTGGACAAGTGATAACCCTGAAACATCAGCAGCACTCCTAGCACTTAATCAGTCAAATGCTGGTGAAACAGTGTCTTTTTTGGATATGGACCCCTCTGATCCACAAAACATCGAATCATATGAAGAATTGGATAATGACCGCCCAGTCAGTGGTGGTGCTGCTGGTGGATCGCAAGATTCATCTGTCTGGGGAAGAATAAGTAGTTCAAAACGTAAATTAGGGCAGAAGGAAAAAATTGATTCTGTTGGAACATCGTCTAGCTATCTTGACCGGGACATCAAAAGCGAGGAGGCGCTAAACAGTGGTCATCCCAATGTTCTTGGTCAAGGAAAGTTGGCGAATGCAGATGGCAATGGTCCCATAGTTAAGGAATCGTCTTTCAAGCCACGCAGTGATTCTGTACACAATATCAGAAAACCATCTCAAAAGGCACTTCGTACGCTATTTGTCAATGGCGTTCCACTGAAAGATAACAAAAGGGAAACCCTTCTTTCGCATTTTCAGAAATTTGGCGAGGTCATTGACATCCATATTCCCATGAACAGTGAACGGGCTTTTGTTCAGTTTTCAAAAAGAGCAGAAGCGGAGGCAGCATTAAAGGCACCTGACGCAGTAATGGGAAATCGATTTATCAAACTTTGGTGGGCGAATCGTGATAATATTCCTGATAATGGGATACGTGGCACCAGTAATATGCAAAGTACAGCCCGAGGAATGACACTTAATCCTGCTGTTTCCCGTTCATTTATTGATAAAGGGAGAGAAAATCCTCAGTCTGCAGGTGGCAAAGATGGCAATGCCCATGCTTCTCAAGTGCCAGTCCATGATCATACCAAGCCCATGGTTGCTAATGGTCCAAAAGCCCCTCCACCGCAACAAAAGAAGTTGGAGAGCTTAGAGCTTTTGAAGGAAGAACTTCGTAAGAAGCAGGAGATGCTTGACCAGAAGCGAAATGAGTTCAGGCTTCAGTTAGTCAAACTCGAAAAACAAGTAATCCTCGACTTTTCTACATTTAATTTGGAATCGGGATAATGGGAAAATTTATTTTTTTCGGAAGAAAATAAATTTGTTCTCTTTCCAGTTCCTCTATATCATGGAATTACTATTTTACCTGCTATAAATGTAAACAACATACACTATAAAATCTTAATTAACTTCTAGTATTGGGGCAAGTACTTATTATTATCCTGTTTTATATCTATGTTTGCCCCCCTCAACTTTTCGTTCTTTTGCAGACTCCAGGCTCCAAGGATGTAACAATCTCAGATCTGACGGCTAAAAGTCATAAAGGCGAAACTCAACCTGATCAAGCAAAAGCTGAAACGTCAAAGTCATCACCAAGAGATAAGACTGTTGAGAATGCCACTTCAGCTGAGCATGCTGTGCCAAAAACTACCACGCCCAAACCTACTGCAGCTGTGCAGGGACCTTTGAGACCATCAATTCGTCCTATGGCATCTCTAGGATCACCTTTTGCGGTAAACAGATTCAAACTGGACAATCGGCCCACAGCGTTCAAAATTGTTTCATCATTACCAGCTGGCCTTGCAAACGTAACTCTCTCTCTCTCTCTATATATATATATATATACACACACACACACGAACTCACACACACATACACATACAAATAACAATAATATTGTTATAGGTGCTTTTCGCTTTGTTAAAGTTGTCATGAATTATGCCTCTGTGCAAGGAGCTTTACCTGTCGAGTACATCCTTGCACCTAACTTGGCCTCTTGTGATGATAGCATTACATATTCAAAATATTACTGCTATTGTCATCATTTTCTGTTGGAAGCAGAGAATAAGAAAGGGTTATAGGAATTTCAAGATATATTTGTAACATATAACTCAATTACCTAGTATTCTTTGAGTTTGAGGAACCAAGAAATCCTGCATTTTGAATTCACCAGCATGTTAGTTATACACTCTTATCCCCCATTGATACTGATGGTTTCACAAACAATGAATACTTTTTATTAGGTTGCTGCTATGAAGGAGCATTTCTCTAGTTATGGTGATCTTTCTTCGGTGGAACTTGAAAAATCGGAGCCTCAAGAGGCTAATGGTGCTTCAGAACCATCTGATGTTTCAGCTCTTGTTTCATTTGCAACACGACGTTCTGCTGAGAAGGCATTCTTGTATGGTAAATGCTGGCAAGGTCACAATTTACAGTTTATGTGGCTCAAATCTACTAACACTGGGAAAGAAGGTGGTGCCTCTGTAAATCCTTCTTCTAATATGACATCAGACAGCAATGTTGAGCCTAGTGTAAAAGCTGAACCCAACATTTCCGAGCAAATAGAGACTGAGAAATCTGAGCAGCTGACTGGGGAAAGTGATGCAGAATCTGTTAAACGGGATGAAGATTCTAAGTCTACTCCGACCTCAGTTTCAGAGGAGAAGTAGCTTCATTCAGGAGGTTCTTGTTCTTGTTGCTGGTTGAAGTTGTACATTCAGGTAAAATTGGTGTCGTATTACATATATTTTACATGGTTTAACTGTAGCTAAATTCTCGCTTCAGTCTGTCATGTTTTCTCATTTTTGGTTATGTAAAGAGAAATCTCGAATTTTCAACTGTTAGCCATTTGTAACTGCAAATTGTAATGCATTGCACTTTTCTTTTTCTTTTAGAGGGATGTTGAGAAACATTGGTACAATTGAAAATTTATGTTTAAAGGACACACTTTAGAACATTTGGGGTTCTTTCTGGCTTTCATTTTTCGTGCTTGGAATAATATGTCTTCGTTGTAAAACAAGTTCGGCTTGATGGGTTACTTACCATCATTATACTGATTTTAATTTCACAAACCAGCATGAGATTTTTTGAATGACCTGGATGGATTGGTTGATATGAATACGATTATATAAAGTCAGTAATCGTAACCCATAAAAAACGGTCAGAATTCTGGTTTGCTCTCTTTGTTTGTGTAATTGTTTCTAATTTATGGTCCATATAACTCGGGTTATCTGCTATCTATGTTTAATTCTGGGTGCAGAAATTGCTTACGCCAAAATATAAGTGTTTACGTATGACTAATCTGTTTGTATGAACTACAAATTCCACGCCAACTTGCTAACCATGGAATCATAATCTCGCTCGGATGCATTTTAAATCATAATCCTACAAATGATTTGAATTTATAAAATTCAAATTTTGTACATCAAAACCACCTTTAAAAGATTCAAATTTCTACACAAAATTTGAAAGACATTGAAACCTGAGTACGTAATTTTAGCAGTCTTTGAGGTTCAATATCTAAATTGTTGTGTTATCTTTAGTTAATGGACTTATAATTGCATTTGTTCTCAAGAAAATGAAAGGACAAAGAAGATATTAGCACTCCTTGTCGATACAAGATTGCAAAAATATTTAAGAGTAATGACAATCACATATTAAGTAAAGAATCTAATCCATTAGCTGCAAGAACGTTGTGCATTTGCTGCAACCGAATTTCATCTCTTCCCGAGTTGCTTCACTCCTGTTTATCGTCTTGTTACGGTTAAGCATCAGTTTCCTAATAAAACCATGATCATGTACCTCTGAGACTATAAAATCAGAACCATAAATATGCTTCCAGCATGAACGAATCACAAGCACAAAAGTTGCCATACCCATCAGTAATAAGTAGCATTTGAAGCTAGTCTTTTTGCTTTCAGCAGAAAGGTTTTTCATATCGACTTTGTACACATCATTAAAGAAACATGTTGGCAAGTCTTAGCTGTTTCTCCACAGGCAAGTATTCTTTCAAAGAAACACACGTCGCATGCATCACTTCCAATAAGAAAGCAGCCGTGTTATGCTCAGTTGTGTCGATTGGTTGTGAACTGGGAACATAATCACCATGCTCGTTATGTGTGAACCATTCATGAAACCTTTCAGTTGATTTCAAAACATATGATGCTACAGTTTCGGCAACCATCTCCCACCCAGTGGTCACAAGGAGAGATGAAAGAGTGACAGGCAGGTCACTCAACACACTGGATCTATCAGCAATCAAAATTGGCATGTATTTGCAGGAGCTGCCACTTAACAGGCCCAGAAAGCGTAAAGCCTAAACGAAAAGAAACAAGAGAGTATGACAAGTTTAAGATTAGTAATGCACAATTCTGTGAAATTCAAAGGAAGATATGGCATTTACATTTCGAACGAGGATATATATATATATATTTGATGTGTCCGTATAGTTATTTAGTATTGGATGATTATATAATGTCAACAATTTTCAGCTTGTACCGTGGAAGGGTAACTTGTCACGCAAAGAATTACAGCTGTGTCAACAAGCCACCGTTTTCTAACACTTTCATCACTGTGTTGCAACGTTGAAGCGACTTCTACCAGAATGCTCCAGATAACTACAATGTTTAGAAATTGGATTTTGCTCTGTTAGTAAGACTTCTAGAAACTGCAATATTAATTACTTCAGAATATGCAGGTTGACCTTCTGAATTAATGTCCAAGATATAGGCTTTCAGTTTTGCAAGTTCCAACAAGGGTATGGAACCAGTTCGAACTAGTGCGGCTTTAGCTTTAACTATCTTCAAAATTTGGGTGACTTGGCTGTTCTCCCCTTTGAAATCAACCTCTGAGACCTGTGGAGTAAAAAAAAGCAATTTATGCAATAGTTCAAAACAAATGGAAGCATTGGTATATGTATAATACAGAAATTTCATGCTATATAAGAACTTCAAGGGTATCCATACAGTTTTGGTTTTTTGATAATAGATTGCAGTAATATCCAGTCTTCATCTATGTTGTTACAGGTAATACAACTACGCTGATGTTTGTAATGCTCAAGGTGAATTTATAAATGAGAAAATTATATTTTCGATAACCATCCTCTATAACTTAGCAGCTAAATTGAGATATATAACATTAATGGCATGATATATATAGTGTACTAGGTGATGGACAAAAATTTACATTAAATATCAAATATATAAGAAACTTCAACTTAAAATGTGAGGAAGGCAAGGCTCCAAAAGTTCCAATTCAAGAAGAGGAAGAAAAAGAAATGAAATAGTACCAGCAGAAGATCTGACAGCCATCCTTGTCGAGCCTTCCCAATGCATCTAACTGCTTCAACCCATTCCACATTGGAGTCCCCCTGATATGATTCTACAGTAACTCCCGAGTTAGACCATGGCAACATAGTGAAAAGAACCTCCATGCAACGTTCCATATTATATGCATAATCTTGAGTCTCAATAGAAGATTCATTCAAACAAATCCCCAGACCTCTCCAGCATGAAACTCGTAATGCAGCTTGTTGTGCTTGGTTATATTGATCCGAAGAAACAATCCAATTTAAGAAGTCAGCCACATCATCAAAAAGCTTGACAACTCTAGAATTGGAGAATATCTTCAACATATCTGCCAGGTGCGAGAGCATTAATGATTGCAGATTTGACTCAAGTGTCTTATACCTGGCAAGATCAGAGAGCTCATCAAGGAAGCCAAGAAGTGAATCTGATTGGCTTGCATGATATAACAAGAATCGAAAACATTCCTCCCTGAGAGTTCCTTTTCTGACGGATACATCTTGTGAAGGCACTTCAGCAACTCGGCCACCGTATCTCATGCATTTTCTTATGACAGCTCCCCATTCCAATGATGGCAATCTTGGAGCATGTGATAGGCATCGTAAAGCGAAAGCAATGGTTCTGATATTTGTACTTGAACCAGGCTAAATTTACAAGATCAAAAAGAATGAGCAATTAGAAAGATATATATAGAAAGAGAGAGCTCAACATAAAGGTGTTGCGATTTTAGCCACAGCGGAAGGAAATTATTTGCAAAATTTTAGACGATAGTAAAAAAATTATAAAATAAACTCCTAATTCCCGTTCAACTTGTAATCTTTTGCAATTGAAGTATGCAACCGTACCTCAGAGAAATTTATCTGCATTAGCCACTTGGAGAGTTTCATGACCAGATTGTCTTCTGAAATTCCCTGAGATACAGCAGAGTCACTATGCACACCACTCTCTTCATTTGGGCTCTCTTTAGAAAAGACGGAATGCCTGAGAAATGACACTGCCCATGCAGCATACTGCTGTAATTGAGGATCATTGGAGTTCTGTGCAACAAGAAATATCTCTTGGATCAATGATGTCAACTCTCCCTCCAGCACATTATTTGTAAGCAGAGGCCCAAAAACATGAGATGATTCCTGCCAGGTAACAGTATATCAACCAATGAACAAATGATAAAGAAAAGATGAAAAAGACAAGTTTAATTCTCTGCATGTTTTTCTATAGATTCTTTGTTTTCAATTTGCTTATGTTTCTACATATTTAAAGCTTACTTGACTCGAGATAATAATATTTAATGAATCCCTTCAACTGGGTAGCTTTGTTGATTCCACTGATATTTATAATCTGGGTACCAAACATCCTTTTTCCATAAAAATATCAAATTAAAGCAAAAGTACTATTTCCTCTCATTTAACTTCTAATCCTCCTACTTTTTTAATTATTAAATTACATTATCGCAAGCAACAAAATTTTGCAATTGATATTATGGTATAGGTGAAAAGGAAAAAGGATGAAATGTCTTTTTCTTCTGAGAATCAACACCACCAAGATAAGATGAGTTGGCAACCTGTTGATCAAATTTAGGGAGGAGCGGAAACAGAGTTCCAGCACCAGCTCCCATTGCATTTACAACTCCAAGCATGCCTCCTAGATGTATAGATGGCGGGTGAGGACTCGAGTAAGTTCTTCTAAATAATTCTAGTAAACCTTTACCACGCTCGGCTTCAAAAGAGTGTAACCCCACATTCAGACCAATAGAAAGAACAGTCCCAGCTCCTGCACAAGATGCCATCAATAAGCTCTGATGGATGGTATCATATCGTGTAACAGACAACAATTCAGAGATAAGCTCCATGAAGCCACTAATAATATGGTCCAGCTCAATATCATCAAGCAGTTCTACCCTTTGGCAGAAAGACACTATAGTTGGTAGAGCAAGACATGCCCCGAGAGACGACATTTGTAAACTTGCTTTGCTTACAGCAGAGTTTGAGAACAAAATATCTGCACAAGGAATCCATGAAACTATTACAGATTTCAAATAAAGAACTGCATCATGAGCCCCAGCTCTATATAACGCCCCAAGAGAATGTCCTAAACCGATTATAGGTCCAGCGATCCCCCATGTATCCTCATCCACATTATCAATATCCTCGTTTAGAAACTCAACACCCTTGCGTGAGGTGAAATCATCTATTCCCAGAGGAAAGTATGTAGATAGCTTCTCTAAAATACCAGCTGAAGAACCATTGAACTGACATATCATCTGCACTAAGGTCCTAAGGACTTTTCTTAATAGTTCAGTTTCCTGCGTTTTGTGAATTTCTTTTTCAAAATGAGCATTAGATTCAGAATCAACTCGAGTTAGAAGATCTTGGCTTGCAAAACCCAATCCAATTCCACAAGCTCCTTTTACAAGGATACTCTTGCTCACACATGCCACCTGTAAACAATGCAACAATAGTAGTCTTAGCACATTGCAAGTCAACACAGCTAAGCAAGCTATTATAGTACAAATATGACAAGCAAGTTAACATATGGCATTCAGATAGCACCACATAATCAAGATTATCTGCAATTTTAAGTAATCAAACCCAAGTCATGCATCCAAATAAGTCAAGTCTGCACTCCAATGATTCAGAATAGACAAAAAAGTGGTTCAGCCAACCAAAGAGGGTTTTAAAATAACTTTTTTCTTGGAAAAAAATTTCAACAAAAGTGTCCAACATTCATTCTAAAGGACACAAGCTCCAACTTATAGAGCAACAAGAATGTTGCAAAAGCATAAACGGTGAGTAAAAATGGTACATATTTGTCTCAAGTAGACAGTAACAATGAAGCCTCTCACTGGACTTTAGTATGAAAATATCGCAACTACAATACATACCTCCAGGAGGGCATTTATATTCTCAAACTTCTGCTTGTGATCTGTCACATGCAGGCAACTTGAGATCAATCCAAGAGAAATTGCTGCTGACCATTGGCGATATTCATGTTCATACTGAAACAGCCAATTTAGCAAGAACTTTGAAGCCGTTGACTTGACCGCATGTGCAGATGCAGGTAATACCTATATTAAGAAATAGCATGGATCAATCGACAATATATCATAGAATGCACGAATTTCTGAAACAGAGAAATGAAATCATAAGTTTCCTCTATACAGCTTTACATTGCTTATTTCCAGTCCAAACTAAATTGACCAATTTTTGGATCTCAACCAACAATGACTCATTTCCTAAAATGAAAAATTTATTCCCAAAGTAACCCCATCGCCCCTCTCCCAGACACACATGCATAAACACACTTGAGGACATGATGTTGCACCTATCAATTCCAACAATTACATTTAAGGGCAACAGCAAACAGGTACCCAAAGCTAACATTTTTTACCCTTGAATCAGTCCTGTCCAGAATGGGACATTCAAATTTGCATGGATGAGGTATCTTCCATATAACAGTAATTTTAATTTACTTTTCAGAAATACCCTTAAAATACAATACGGGGTTGATTTTATATTCCGCATCATTACATTAAAGTCTCTACATGATACAATAGAATCAGATATTCCGCATTGGATTAGATGGTAGAAAGTATTAATCAACACGTTAATTACCTGGCAAAAAGCCCCAAGTGCTACGGCAATATTCTCAGCAGATCGAGGAATTGCTGCTTCAGCTAACCTTGTTAAAGTCTGTGGTTTGAGACAGAAACTCATGCAAATCAATGCCAGAAGTCTTTCAGGCAACGAAATGACTGAAGTACATCATGGACATAAAACGAAGAAGTATACTGAACCTTCAGAATATCATTAGCAGTTTTAGAAGTTTTGTCTAACACAGTGGAGTACGTCTTTCCCTCAAGTACAATCATGCAAGACCTCATCCATCTTTGCATGAAAGGTTTCCATGATTGCAAAGAGAGAAGGGCAAGCACAATATTTCTTGAAAGCTGAAGAGAGGCAGATATTTCCGCAGCTGCATCCTCATATTTAGCATGCACATCCTGTAATCCCTGCACACTGATGATAATTAGCACATAATCCAAGTAAATGACTTGAACAAATCACAGAGACATCGTTATCTCACTTTTGAGAGTGCATGGTATTTCCTATCTTTATGAGTAGGATAGCAGAGTAAAGCTGCACCGGGTAATTCTTTAATCTTGTGGTTAGTTCCTGCAAAGGAAATGCACATAGTAGGAAGGAATCAATATAATGGACACAACTAAACCTATACTTTCAAATTAAAAAAACACCAAAACAGTAATCACTAACTAAAAAAAATGTTGCCTAAAAGAGAGAGAGAGAGATTGAATTTGCAAAACATCAAGACAATCTATTAGCAGCACTGAAGTGTGTGAAGTAGACAGAATTCATTTAGAGTTAATATGTCAAGCAATGAGTAGGAAGAATAAGCTTTTTATGTTAATTACTGATACTAGGATTCAATGGACCAATTAGTTCACACCTGAACTAAAAATAACCTCAGGGACAACATCTAATAACTTAACAATCTTGCTCCCAGTGACCCTTTTCGGCTTTACGAATCTTTTCCTTGTACTGCAAAAACAATCAAGGATTATCAGCAAGAGATCTGCCAATAGTTACCTTCAAAGAATCATGTAGATGGCAAAACTATTTATGTACTTTACATGTGCTCATAATTTATAATTCTGACTTCAAATACTTCTAATGCTGTCAGCAGATCAGGGTTAGCCTCAGAAATGAGAAATTCGATGTTCCTTGTACTGAAATGTGATAAGCTTCTCTGAATATGCACCACCTAAAATGTAGAACTTTCAAGTAAGATAAAACGAATATATCATTCACACTGATTAAATAAGAAATGAATTGCTAGACACGGCTACTATGATGCTGTAATTGTTTGTTTAGCCTACAATCTCGTATCCAGCAATTGGCCACTTAAAACTAATATGTTCGCTTCAAGACTAAGCTGTATCTCCGGCTCCATCACGTTTACGAACTTACCAATTATTAACAATAAATTTTAATTGGCAACATGAATTCAAATATACATAACAATAAAAGCATTCAGGACACCTACTTCATACTGCAATAAAGCAGTGAAGGCAGCTTCTCGAGCTCTTGTCCACAAAGAACACTGACTAACTTCTCTGTGAGTTCCAATATCCCACAATATGTTCAAAACATTTGTAGCAGCTTCCGGATATGCTTCAGCATCCATTGCCCCCCATCTCAAAAGGAGAGACAGCCTAGTGAAAGAAAAAAGTCATAGAACATCAAAGACAATTCTTTTGGGTTAGACAAGAGAGCAAAATTCATAAGGAAGGCATTGTATATTAGTTAAAAGCGTCAAAGTGCAGAAGTAAGAGAGAAGTCTCAAGAACAGAACACAGTAGGTAGATCGCTAGAAAAAAGTTCCAGTGGGATTGCACATTTTTAAATAAGACCTGGCCAAGCACATTGCAAGGACAGCAGTAAATATGTAATTCACTCCTAAAAAACAGAAATAAAAGAAGAATAAGTGAAATATAAAATAATAAACATAGCAGTTTATTTTGTTTTCAAAAATCATAAGGCTATATTGTGTGACATACACCACATAAAATAATTCAATAAGTTTATTTGAATAGCAATTGCAGGTTGTTACCCTTAATTATTGGGAAAATTACACTCGGACCCTCTATATTGTGGAATTGCCAAAACCCTCGCTTTTTGAAAATAACATAAGATCCCCTCATGTTAATACATTTCTTACAATTAAACCCACTAAACCAAAAAAAATCGTACAATTTTGCCCCCTTAGATTCCTTGAGGGGGGTGTTGGTAATTTTAAATAAGTGCAGGGGTTTGGTAATTACACAATAGTGAGGGGGTCTGCGAAATTACCCCTTAATTATTTTAGTAACTTGTCAAAAGGGGAACCAAGCATTAAAAATAAATGGCATGGTAACACATCCATCAGCAGATAGAATCTATCCAACCGCATCCTAAAATTTGCCCAATACTTCAAAGCAGACATCATTAGATTCTTCATAATTGCTTCAAATCTTAAATTTAATGCAGAAGTATAGGAGAATATGTTACAAGATAATCAAAGTAAACGTTTACCCATGAGCAACAATAGCATTTCCCAAGTAGTTTTTCACATGTTTTGCAATCACATCCCAGGCAGTATAAAAATCTGGAACAAGAGTAGGACAACATCAATTAATTTTAATAACATAAATGAGCCACTATCGCAAAATTCTTATGCATATTACAATGAAACAAGATTGATTAGAAATCGAATCTGACTGGGATCAGTTTTTATTGTTTATGCAAAGAGCAATAAATAAGTAGACAATGTGGAACTACAAATGCCAATGCAAGCTAGTTTACAAGTGTTACGAACAATTCATGTATGGGAAAGGGCTTCCATGATAACATTAGACTACATACTCCCACACTCCACGTGGAGAACAATAAGATAGAAAGAAATCTTCCTCATAAATGCATGGTCAGTTTTAGGGGATTTTAGCGTGGTTTTTCAAATCTGACAGTTGCAGTGGTTGTTTAAAACCGATAGCTTTTGTTACTACTTGAATGTGAACTATGTAACCACAAGAACCAGATACTTGCCAAGCTTAATAGCTCCAATTTTGTTCATATTGTTCAACAAGGACTCATTGAAATCATAGCCAACTATTAATACCAAAACAGACTCCTAAAAAAGGAAAGACTTCTAACAAAGGAAATAAATAAAATTATGGGACTAAATAATCTAGCCATTCTGATCATGCGCAGCCATATTGCTCCAATCTTGTATAAACCCGAAGTGGCGCCCGACGTCCGATATTGCCACCTTGCCTTCCACGTGATTTGTCTGAACCCTCTCCATAACAGCTTTGATCAGGAATTAAATAAGAAGACAGTTCCAAAAAAGTTCACTACAGGGCATTCTCGACTGTTAACTCATACGAATAAGTACTTTATTTAATTAGAAGTCCATATCTTTAAAGGACTGCTAATCAAGAACACGCCTATCCAGAGAAAAACAAGAAACTGGCTAGACAGAATCTAGCTCCAATTGAAGAAGGTATCAAAGGAAGGTCTCATTTCAAAAATCTAAATCTCAGGAACCTGCAGAGACAACCTAATAGCTTTGCTTGGTGTGCTCAGCATAATATCTTATAAATATAAGATTCATTTCATTTAAAAAAAAGCAACAATCAAGAAACAGAAAATTGGTCACAGATATGTCAAACGAAGAACAGACATAACTGTATCCTAATACTAGGTTTATACTTGTTCTAGGTGTCTGCGCATTTTTGTATTTGTGATGCATGTAAATTGAAATTGTGGTTAATCTTTTTTTTAGTAACTCAAGGTTTTGAAGTACTGAAAGCATCAAACACATTACCAATTACATCAGCTTCACAAAGATGGCCAAGGCTTTGTAATCCAAGAGACTGAACAAAAGGGTCATGGTTTTCTATGCAAGCCTGTCAATAATTACAGAATTATCAGAGAAATCACACAGAGAGCAAACAAAACTCTTAAAAGGAAATGAGTAGAGCATACCGCAACAGATAAAATAATGTCTACCCCCCTATCAGGGTTTCTTCTGCAAACATCATGAATAGAAACAGCAATGCTGATACAGATACCTCTTTCCGCTGCGAACTCTACTAATCCATTTGGATCCAACACTCCCTAAAATCCACAAGAAAAAGACATTTTAGGTAGGTAATCGGACAGCTAAATCATATTAAGAACATCTCTTTTCTGCCTTCCAGCTGTTTGATTTTCTCTTTTATCCTTCTTCACTATGTGTCACAGAAACAGCAGGAGAATTGAACAATTTCATGGTAAATTTTCACTGGAAGTTTCCTAGGAACGAATTCATGTGAATGAGCAAAAAAATACAAGTATCTCACATAGAATACGAATAAAACATAAAAGAATCTTGCCTGCAAACTCCCAAAGATGCGGTCATTGATCTCCCAGGTCTTACAAATCAAGCGTATGGTGGTAGCTTTTATGACACTGAAGAATACCAGAAAAAATAAATGCAAGTTATGGTGTATGAGAATTTAGAATCAACTTCAAAACTAAAATACAACAAATGCTAGTTTTCATTTGTTCTCCAACTTTCCAAACAACAAATAAGAAAGAGAACTTTGGTGCTCCAATAACAGTATGAACTGGTATTATGTACTTTCCAAAAACGTAATCTAAGATTTTCAAAAGATGGTTTTACGTCTAATTCGGATAACTCGTGCACCCTTGTTTTTTTCTCTAGGTGCCTGGGAGTTGGAATGGAATTTTGCGTTCTATTCCAGACTAAACCAAGAAAAGCATGCAGCTATACACACAATTGCACCAATGCTGTAAGTCATGGCAACCATGGAAGAAGAATTTTGGAGATGAAAGATTCATCCAGAATGCTATCATCCAATATCATGTGCTACGGAGTAAAATACAAACACAGGAACAAGCAGATGACATACGCATTAACATCCTTGTGAAGCATTGGCAGAAGAACCTGAAGTACTAGCGGTATCATCGCAGGATGTGAAGCAAGTGATGGAAGCAAACCCAAGAGTTTAAGCTGCACCCAGAATTAACAAAAAAAAGTACCAGATTTTACTAGTAGTTGAGAACCCAAATAAACATATAACAAATCTTCACATGATATGCATGAAGGATCATAACTTTGTTTATGCAAACAAACACAAGCATGCACACCAAAAGATTTGGTGCAAGATTTCAGGTCCAGAGACATGTCTAGAGAAAATTACGACAAATTCTGTAAAACAAGTTTTTAAATTGAAAGAACCCGAATCCAAATTTCCATTTCACAAACTTTTCATTCTACCAAACCCAATAGTTAATGTAATTATTTTTTTGGCAAAATTATCCTTGGTTTTTTAAATTAAAAACTAATGAATTGTCATTTTCATAATCTCTTTAATTTGGAAATTTCAAATTAATAGATTGATTTAGAATGAATATAATTTGAAATCTTGGAAGTTTTTAAATAATTTCAAAAGTAAAACAGAATTTTGAATTAATTAATTAAATTCAGTTGCATAAAAATATTCTAATAGTTAAAAATTTAATCTTGAAAAAGTTTTTGTTCATTTTCTAAATTTACATTAGAAAAGTCGAAACTTGTTGAATTTGATACATGGCTGAAAAGTAAAGAGAGAAGAAGACACAACAATTACGTGATTCGGCCATTATGGCCTACATCCACAAAACAATGCCCAAAGGACATACATGTTGGAGATTCATGATGAGATAAAATATGCATGGGATAACACATCATGCACTAAAATATGGAATAATACATAAACACATTTGCTACCAAGGAACGAAATGCACGAAAAAGAACTATGCGAAAGCAAAATGAGGTAGGATCGAAAGAGCACTAATATCATGTTGAATTTCATACATGGCTGAAAAGTGAATAGAGAAAAAAACACAACAAATATGTGTTCGGCCACTTGGCCTACATCCACAAAACAATGCCCTATATGAACTCCAAAAGTCACCTCTATTTAAATAGGTGAAATAAACATGGGATAAATATGATGATGGAGCAAATCACTTCAAGTCATATCACAATCAAATTAAATCTCAATCAATCCCTAATAACATCAGTAATCTAAATCCTAATCTAAATCATATCAAACATGATTTTCAAGATAAATCTTGATTTCCAAAAAAACTCATTATGCAATTGATCAATTTGAAACATCAAAATAAAAGATTTCCATGAGAAGAAGAAAATTATTAGTTCTTAATCAAAGAAGCAAAGGTAATTGAGTCAAAAAATTATCAACTGTGCTCGGTTGTAATTGGCAGGATGGGAGTGAATGAAAAGTTGGCAAAATAGGTATTTTGGCTTCCAAGTACTTGCTAGTTTCATATAAAAACTTAGTTTAGGGGTGGTTTAAGTAATTTCCCAAATATGTAACACTCACCAGCATATCATGGAAGTCATCTTCATCCGTACTCGAGAATATATAATTGTAGAATAGAACGATTAGCAACAAAGGAACACCAAGCTTAGGTTCAATATTACTGCCCATAGCCAACAGATTGATGGCAGAGTTGCCCCGTTGATGCAAGAGGAAGACACTAGCAACTGCACAAAGTATATTTGGCACTTCTGCAAGGACAGATGGGATACAAGTAAATCACATAAATTGACTTCGTAATTCACATTAAATGATCTTTAACCAGCAAGGTACTCTAATGAGAGCACTTACCTGTCAGAAATATCGCTTCAGACTGAGAGATAGCAGAAGTGAAATTGTGTTTTCCAACCATTCCCAAATAATACTCCCTCACAGAGGAAATCCAAGTTTTTAGTTTACAACATTCTTCATTGGACTTGACATGATCTTCACCATCGGGAAAAGAACGGATATAAAATGAACCAAGCAACGACAGTTGATCCTGCAAAGTCAGCCATCGTCATTGATGCCAAAAATTATAATAATACAAAGGCTGCAAAGACTTATTTTAGTATTCAATCAACAGAGGCAAGCAACCCCTGTTTTGGATATTGCATATTTCACAGGAACCGCATAAATGCCAATGCCCTTTAGTTTAAGTCAGGGGAAATTGAGGACATATCATATAAGCAAACAACTTTTCTTGTTAGATTTGTCAAAGCAATGAATACGCTTCTCCAACTCCTGCTTTGGACATGATCAAGTCAAATGGAAATGTTCACGCATTCGAGCTTTAACGATTTTATTTATGTAATCCGAATCTTCTTAGAGGCTCGAATGGCAAATTGACAGATCAGTCGGCCAACTACAAAGTACAGTAACGCACTACGAAGACAATTGAGTTATACCTCAAACCACAGATTCCTTAATAACTTAAAAACAATATGTCCAGGAGTAGTGACTGAGTGGCTTTTTTTCTCCACTACTTGTTTTTCCTTCGGTAGGATCAGCAAGGTAGTTGCAGTTTTTCCCAAAACAGAAAGTAAGTCAGTGGCGGCTTCTTTGATATATATAGATGGAGACGAAACAAGTGTAAGCACAGGAAAAATGAACAGCAGCTCTTCACTCAAGTCCCTTGCACCAGCACCGACGTGATATTCTGCAAGAGCAATCAAATTTAAAATTTCCAGATTGAGAATGTTTTAAGTAAAAAATGCGGTAAAGAAATCCTACGTAGAAGCAGGAAAGTATGAAAAATATTCCCTATATGTGTCTTATGAACATTGACACTACGTATGAAAAATATTCCCTATATGTGTCTTATGAACATTGACACTACGTATGAAAAATACTCCCTATATGTGTCTTATGAACATTGACACTACGTATGAAAAATATTCCCTATATGTGTCTTTTGAACATTGACACTCTTGCCAGATGATTAATGATTATCCAACCTATTGCATTAATATTACAATTCATCTGGCATATTTGGCTAAGAAATAAAGGAAATTAATTTTTGACGCATCAGTAATTGGAGAAGACGCATGTTATGGTAGAATTGCAGAACGCTGTTAAGGTAGAACTACAAAATGAATGTGAATTTGGTGTATGAAGACCTGCATTTGTCAAATCACTGGTCACTTTAGCTAATGGTGGTAGCCAGTTTCAAGTATACTTTTTCCACACCATAACCACAGACTGACAATGGCAAAACATAATTGTACCATTTTCGTTCTTCCATCTTAAGAGAAACTGAACCAGTTTTAGTATAGAATATTGTTCGTGTTCAAACTCCGACTGAATCAGGGTAGGGAACAAGGATAACATCACTGACGAAAGCTCATCCACATAACTAAGGCCAAGCTCTTTCTGGACGCCCAATAAGTGCCTTGATACATCTAAAATTTTCTCAACCCCACCCGAGCACTTGCAAGAATCCCTAAGTTGTGATAAAATTGCCTCCAGCAGTGCCAAGCCACAGAATTGAGCTTCATGAACAAGCTGATAGCATCAAGAATCAATAACAAATAAGTTCTGCCATCAAATTTGATTGAGCAAAACGAAAGCATAATTAATTCAATAGCAAAATATCGAAAGCTAGAGAATTGCAGACGAAACAAATGTGAGAATTGTGAATAACATACCAATCCCATTCCAACCAACTGCCTCAAAACCACCAGATATGCGTCAACCAAGCAATCAACTACAAAAGAAAAATTGGTAACCTCCTGCAAGACATGGTTACAGTAGCAAGGAAACATTTCAGACACTTTAAGGATAACCTAATATTATTTCTGCGGAGATGATCCACGGCCATGTTGTATCTTCCAAATGAAAATCAAGAAAAGACTATACTTTGTACTACAACTAAACTTACTTCTGCATTCTTACATGGGAAATATTTGAGACGCCCCATCAATAGCTTAATTACGGGAATGGCGTCCTTGGGATATGAGCAGCAGAACGCCGCTATTGTGGACACTAAGTTCCTCACGAATGTAGAACTGGAACTAGAAATAGGATCCTTTATAATAGAATAATTCAAGAAAGGGCCCATGAATTCACAGACTGCCTCCATTCCCAGATGCTTACACTTCACAATAAACACAATTACTTGTTTCACAAGCTCACATTGAACTTTAGCCCCGCAAGAAAGTATCTGCCACCATCCAAGATACATAAGCATCACATTCGTATTACAGTGTCGAGTATGCTAAAATATGTATATGACAGACTACGCATCCTTCTAAGATTTTGTGTCAGGTTCTAACTAACAAAAAATGTAATAATAATGGGCAGCGCTTTTATAAGAGGAGCATGCGAAACTGGGCAACGTTGTTTGAAGAAATTAGGCAGCAGTAGCTAATTTAACTCATTTATATCTAATTATTGCATTTTAGAGTTATTGCAATTCTGTTTTCTTTAAGTTCGTCTAGCCAGTCAGAAGGTGGCACATGGAACAACAGTTCGTTAAGGCACAGAGATCATAATGGATGTCAGCAGATAAGTTTTGTGGATTGAATGCAACATAATATTCCCTTGTTTCCTCCTCCTCCTTCCTCAAGTCTCCATAGTTGCATTTAAATGAAGCTTCATTACTGATAATATACGTTTCATAGTTACAGGGCTTGGTCATTGGCTAGTTGAAGCTTTGAATACAATAGGTGTTTCAGCTAGGAGTTTATATATATTGCTGTGTTTGGAGTTTAGATAGTAATTATCCATCTTATTTCATAAAATTGCATAAATTAAGTTGACTCCTACAATTTGCTTATGACTAAATTGCTCCAAGCTAAAAAAATTGGGGATTCGGCAGCAAAACAATAATAAATCAAATGGATAGATTCTGAGTTAAAACGCGCAATGCTTACGGCAATAATACAAAATCACATTGAACGAACTTATACGTTTTCCTTTAGGACCAAACATAATACATGCATATAGCTTGAGATCATAAATAAAATGAAACAGCGTATAAGTAAACAAATATCTCTCTTAGGTATATCTTCCCTACTGTTATGAACACTCGAATTATAGGTCAGTAACCTTACCTTGACGAACGGATGATTTTCCGACGAGTAAAACCGGAACGAATGGGGATTTTCTTCAAAACCAAGTGTAGTGACTAATCCAATTGCTTTGATGAACACACTGGTGAATTGAGGATCGGAGGTATCTTCGAGTGCAGACTGGAGCTCCAATAACCCCGTACTGATGTCCAATTTCGAGTCCTTGACGAGGCGGCATAGTTCCCGGGTTGACTGATCGACGACGGCGGGAGAGGTGGAGCGGAGGCAGCGGCTGACAGCGTCTCGACTGGCGTCGGACGGCGGCGCAGACCGGAACTTGTGGAAGATTGAGATCACGGCTAGTTTCTGGAGCGAGGGTTGGGGGAGTCGAGTTTTCTCTAACAATGGAGTGTAAGAATCCATTCTCTAGCAAAAGGGGGGAAAGTAGTAGCGGGATATATCTCACCTGGAATGATAATTATAAAGTTAAAAAAAAGAAATAGAAATGTTTTACTAAAATTACAAATTTTGTATGTCTAATGTCTTATGTATATAATGAAAAAATATATATAATTTAGTAATTGATTAATTAAAAATTCACGATATTTAATCTCTATGTTAAAAAATTAACAATTTAGAATTTAGTTTCGTTTTTCTTGTTAATATTGAGTATTTCATTTAAATTCCTTATATCTCATTTATTGTCATTTTTTTCATTTTGCTTTTTTCCTCCTCTTATTTTCCTTCATTCACTCGTAAAATCTCAATTTAATGTACCACTGTCCATTATTTTTCCCAATTAAATATACTTTAGAATAAATACTAAATTTCTATGTTTGAAAATAAAAAACACAAAATGGTGATAAATGCATTTTCTATTACTTAGATGAGAAATGGAGCACAAATTTTTATTATAATCCTCGGATTCTGCCTTAATTGATTTGAATGTTTGAGTTTAGTTTGCATCTTTGGTTTTCTCCCGTGTTAATTTGAATGTTTATACCGTTAATACAATGCTTGATAGCTTAATTTCATACCAAACGCACTATTTATTGTATGGAAAGTTGCACATTTCAATGTTAATATATAACTTCACATTTCATAAACTTAATTTGAACTTTTATGGCGGACTTGTAACTTTGATCCTATTGGTTCGTAAGTTTAGCATCATAATTATAACTTTGATCCTATTGGTTCGTAAGTTTAGCATCATAATTACGAATCAAATGATATAATTTTATGAACCTTTTCAAGGCAATGGTTTAATTTTATGAATTTTTTTCAAGAATGGCTTGATATTCATTTTAAACACCTTGAATTTTCTTGTTTAAACACCTTAAATTTTATTGGATTAAAGAGAATTTGGATAGTTTTATGCTCCTAAATAAATTAAACTTGTGTGTATTGAGTATGAGCTTTAAACTTGTGTGTGTATTCATGAGTATGAGCTCTAAATATACATCTATAAGCGTTAAGTACATATTAATCATTTGAATATTCTTGATAACTATCTCTTTGATTTTTGTGTCATCAAAAGATAATATCTAACTAGTTTCGATTGGAATAAATGTCCTAAATATTATCTCATTAATATTATTAAATTAAAAAATATATATATCATTTAATTTAGACATCATTTAATTGGAAACATATTTATCTCGTACAATCTAATCGTTGACTTTTTAACTGACGCACACAACTTGATTGGCCCTAAACACTTCGATTTCATTTTACACATTGACCGTAATTTAATTTACCAATATATTATATATTAAACTATCAATTAAACTGAAACTAAATTTGATAAATTTCAAAATATAAACTAAAAAATTAACTTAATATTTAATATTACATTTTCAGTTGTCTGTCAAATCAATCAATTGAAAATGACCTGAAAACGTGAAATTTCATCGTCCTGAGCATGCAAATTTGGAGTTGAATTAAGGCGAAAACATGAAGAACTATAAAAATAAGAACAACAAATTCATTCAAACAACTTTACAAATATCCTCAGATCACCATCATCTTCATCATCCCATTCTACACAGAACGTACATACTCGAACACAGAAGAAAAAAACCCACAAACAAAAGCAGAAATTAACAAATACCATAAAATTTCTCCATTATTAAAACTCTCAGATCCATTTTCCTTCATCTCTCAAGTTCGTCCAGCTCCAGCTCCAGCTCCGGCTTCTCGTCCCCCTTCCCCTGCTTTACTCTTAATCGTTTCACCCATTTGCTTGGTCTTCTCGCCGGCGTAAATTCCACCTTCCTGCACGCGCCGCTTCGCATACTCCATCGGCCCTTGCCCCGTCGCCTGTCTGAACGAGTTGAACAGCCAAGATAGCGACGATAAGCCTGTGAGACCAAACGCGCCGGAAGTCAGGAAAGCCGTCACAGCACCGCCTACTAGGATCGCCGCTGGGACCAAAATCGGACTGAAAATCACGAAAACCGGGGTGGCGAGTGCGAGCCCGATGAGGGTTCCGACGAGTGTGATCCCGGCTAGGAAGAGGAGAGTGCCGGTGACGGGAAGCAGGGTGACGACGGCGAGGACTTGGCTGGTGGAGGGGCCTTTTCCGGGGAGGAGAGATTTGACGCCGCCTTCGTAGCGGTGGACGGGCTGCTGGGGGTGGATTTGGATCTGGTGCGGCTGTGGACGGTCGCGGTCTGCCATGATGACGGTGGCGCGTGAGTGTTGTAAGAGATTAATTGAGGTTTGTGTGGGATATTGAGCTGCGGTGGAGGGTTTAAAAAGAGGGAGAGAAGTGCAACGTGTTGGAGTGCATGTGTGAAGGCTTGCATGAGATACATGTTGCATTTTCTTCATGCCACATTGTTTTTTTTGTTTGTTTTTGGTTGTGGTTGTTGGATGTTGGGCTTATTTGATTTGTGTGGTTATGGGCTGGGCTCGATTTCATTTGAATTTTTTATATTAATCAAAGTCCAAAGACTTGTGAAATGAAAAATTTTGAATTTTTTTATAATAGATTCGAAATTGTGTTCATGAAGTCGATTTGTTATAATTATTGGATGAGTGGCTGTTTTAGTAAAATATTCTATGTTGCCACATTTGATGAGCTACAGATCGATTGGAGTTGGTCTCTCGTAGAATTAGCCCCTATGAATGAAGTTAATGAACTTTTATTTATAATACTTGTTGTGTCCAGGAAAGTAATCAAGATTCTTACTTGAGATATCGATTCACTTTGATTGGTCAAAATTCATATGTTAAAAAAGGACAATTATAACCCTAAAACTATGAAAATATACCCAAAATACTAGATACAATAAAGGATCCACGTCCTTCAAAAAGGGCGGGTTAGGTCTACCCTACGACCCAAAGAATCAAATCCTTTAAACGAGTGACATATAGCCTAATCTACTTGATTCAATTGATATTGCCTTCTTGATATACTCTATTCTCCTATAATTAGTCCAAACACTCATTTTAGTAATCGAACCGAGTTTCAAAATTTATCAAACATAAAAAGTTGTGTAAAATTGATTTTGTAAATTATCGAATTGAGCTTTTAGTGATCGAACTCGAATTCAGTATCGAGCAGCTTGCTTCAATTTTCAGCCCTAAGCCGGTTTTAATCGATCCAGGCCTTAGACAGGCCAATCTATCTAACTCGGCCTATCGGGCCGAATGTATTCTCAAGTTGAGAAGCATTAAAGTATAAACATTTTGATTCTTACATTGTCCAAATCCGCCTATACAATAGGCTTAATTATATAGATGAGAAGATGAATGGTGCAAAAAAGACATAGTCTAAAAATTTTACCATCCACTTTTCATGGTAAACAGAATATGAAAGGGACAAAGAATGGTGCAAATCCTGATGGAGAACAGTAGAAAGCTTTTAACTGTGTGTTATAAAAGTTAGGTTGTTCTTATCAGGCTTTTTAGCCCATCAAATCCATCAATCAAACCCAAACTTTGGACTCGGGCTTGGGGGGCCTTGACTTGGGTCGAGTTGGGGATCATTGGGCGGTTATGTGGGCCCGATCTTTGAAACTGACTGATGCGACTTTTTATTTTAATTATCGATTCGATAAATATTATGTCACATCAAATATATCAAACTTGATATAGTACACAATACATATTTGAAGAGGGATATAGTAATTTTCAATACTTACCCTTTTAAATTCGATGTGACATAATTTTTTTCATCATATGCGAGGACAATATAAGTTACATGACTTTTTTCTTCTCTTATGTTGCAAAAGTTGGCCATATTTGTTTATGCTTGTGATTTGAAATGATAAAAATTGGTTTGAAAAATATAAAACAAACATAGCCTTAACGTTGCATTTTTCTTAATGTATATTTTGCGAATAAATAATTTATTTCTTGAATAGAATCCCAATAATGTGGATTACATATACCTTTCACAAGAGAATATTGTGAAATAGATAAATCCGATCGAAATGCTTTCTATACTATATTTTTATTCCAATTTTATTACTGTAATAAACCGTTGTAGCTTTGTACAACAAAACACGATAGAGATCAAAATAGACTCCTCATCCTATGATGAATTTCGAGAAAATTCAAATCCTATTGGTGTAATATTTCATGTTAAATGAATATTATAGATGTATAACAAAATAGAAAAAAAAGGAAAGAATAAAAAGATTAAATAAAAAAAGTTCTCATCAAACGTCGTAACCATGCATTTAATTATACATATGTGGATATTAGACATTATTCTTGACCTTTACTTTGGTTTATATCACGCGTGAATTACTTTATATGAAGAAAAAGAGGGACAAACATATTTTGATGTTGAAAGTGTTTGCTAATAATATAATTTTTTTTGCTTGTCAAAATACCCCCTCCACTAGCTAGCCCTAGCCTATCACCTTAGGGCCCCCAAATTAATCGACATTTAAAATGTTCCTTTTTTTCTATAATTTTTTTATTAAAATAAAAGTAATTTTCTAGTGCAATTTTCTTTGAAGGGAAGTGGGGTCAATATGGATTTATTATAATCTTTGGAATTGTCATGGTATGATACCTTTTTTTGTTTTCAATATAAATCGTTATTTTTATATCCTATTAAAATTGAAGTGTGATTCCTAATTATTTGATTTCTTCATTCCCTTCAAATGTAATATATATGTATATATATATATATTTCAAGTGGGTGCAAGAAAGTTGAAATAATGTTTGGATTTTCTCTTAATTATTATTGATCATTGAGTTTATATTTTTCATAATTGGTTCATTTGGTCGCTCCTATATATAACGTGATTATATAGATTCGATATTATAATATTAGATTCGCAATTTCTAAAGTAATTATACTAATAATTGAATTAGAGTTGGTATACCGATCGTCCAGCCTAACTATTTTTTTTTTTTTTTGCATCTAAATATTTCATAAGTTTAGTGTAAATTAAAGATAATTCATAATACATTGCAATTTCTTTTAAAAATATTGGATTTAGTAAATAAAACAATATTACTGTTTTGGAAGTTGGAACATATAATGCAGTCATGCAGATATATAATTAGGTTTTGCAAATAAATGAGATTCATGTATTTTTGAAATTAAATGCAACTAGACTTTATAGAATTAAACTATGTAATATTTTTTGAATATTCAGTTCTGTAGGTTCACATGAGAAAAATCTTTTTTGGATATCTTTACTATTTTAGACAATGACAGTCATAAAAACAAAGTATAAATAATTTTCTTCCTTCTTGACTATAAACAAAAGCTGAACATGTTTGAAATTTGATCCTCAGATATGCCATTTATGTTTTGTATATTATATTAATTTATATAAGATAGATTGAGATACATTATCAGTAATAATATATTCTCATAATAGCTAAGCTTCAACTAATTTAATTAAAATATTCTGATGTCGGGATTATTATTTTTTTGGTTAAACTGCGGGTACTGGATAGGTTAATTGTGGGATTTTGGCCCTTTATTATATTTATGTACTATCGTTAAGAAAACAAACAAAAAAACTGATTTTTTAATATGATAATTATTTCATGATGAAATAATTAATATAATTCATCACTGAATTTGATGAAAATGCAAACTATATATTTCTTAATTGCTTTTAAGAAAATTCTGCAAAAATTATATATGTCGGCTTAAGTCAATAAGCTAAGGAAGTTTTAGGTCACTGATTCTTTGAATCATCCCACAATCTTTATTGCATTAGATAGACTTTTCCAATAGTTAATGTTTCTTCTCTTTGTCGGGAACTCATATTTCAAATCAACAAAATATTACATTTATTTAACTTAAACAAATAATCTGATCAAATGGGATTGAATTGACTAATATTAGCAGCAGATTCACAGAAGTTTACTTCAAACAAAAATCCCATTATACAAATCATCATAATTGATTTATCATTAGGTGATCATATTCAAAAGAAAAACCATATTCAAAATGATCAAATAATTGAAACTATATAAGTGATCTGGTCAGATATTCGTGTGTATTAATTTGATGACTGTACTCGTGATAACAAGCTGCCTACGTACCACTTGGGGATCAAGTCAAACGTAGTTCTAATAATTGAGGATCGTATAGCATATTCAGCTCGTAGTGGTACAGAACATCCGTCCCCACATAAGCATTGAATGAGGTATATATAGTTTTCTTATTCCACTGTTCATGACTTGACATCTGGTTAAATATCTTATTGCCATCTGTCTTAAATGTGGTGGTCCACGTGTAATAGTATTTGTGGATCGGGTATAATGGATATCCGGGTTCGGGTATAGTGGATATCCGGGTTATGACCCCACAACGAAGTGAGGAAGTCAATACGAAGTGAGGAAGTCAACCACTTCGTATCGTCGTATCTGGGTTCATCTCATATAGACTAGTCTTGATAAAATCTCTAATGACCATTTCTTACCTAATCAATAAGCATATAACAATATAACCATGCCAATATTGATAATCCAGTACTTTGGTATAACAACAAACGATAAAAAAAAATTATTCATACAACCCTCGTTACTTATATACGCCATATATACAATAATATTTCCGTTACAACGGCAAAATTCTAATAGAAACTTCTCTAGCCCATAAACCAATTATTTATACAAAATTAGTTAACAATTAATGTAACACATAATATATATAGAGAGATACTAACGAGCACTAAATGAAATTGCACCTTCTCCCTAATAATTCTTCAATATATTCAACTCGACTCGACTTTTTTTACCTTAAACATCTCTTAATATAAACATACATAACATAACATTTCATACATAAATGCTCCCATTTCTACTTATCTCAGTTGTTCTTCCTGCCTGAAGAACCACTACTCCATGAAGAAGAAGAATACGGGGTCGAAAACCCCGAAACCGGGTCAAAATAACCCGACCCATAACCCGACCCGTCCCCATCTCTCTGTCGATTACTATGCACCATTAGATTCACACCAGGATAAGGCATTTCACTGCTGGCAAAACGCATCAAATCAGCATTTGTGGCATCAAGTTCTTTCTGAAGGTTAAGAACTTGTCTTTGAAGAACAGAAATGGCACCAACGCAGCCGTAAACGGGATCTTTTAAACGGGCCTCGGCCTCGTATGCAAGAGAATTAACTGCATCTTCTCGTTGGTGAGGGAGAATCTCGTTTAGCAGTTTGCTAACGTTGCTAGCTCCGAAGATTCTGTGCACGTTGGCGAATTTTGTGGGCTCTTCTGGAGGAAAATAGGCGGCGAAAATGCAGCCTGGCAGGCATTTTCTGCGCAGGAACTTGCAGGCGGCACAAGGAGGGTTTGAATAGGATGACATTTTTTATTTTTTTGCTGTGAAAGTTTATGGAAATTGATTAATAATTAGTTTATGTGAAATTTATTTATGATATTATAGAGTCAACATCAATGGACTATGAGGTAAAATAAAATTGAAACCTCTTGAAATAGTTAAGAATTAATTGGTGAAATAACTGTTAAAAAAACATATTACAATTCTATAGCCTGTATACTATCCTCTTTCATATCCCAGATAGATATAATTCATAAATAAAATGAAATTTATAGAAGCATGACAATATCTCAAGGAATTTTGTCCTAGTACCAGCCTTCAAGTTCTAACGCTGCTGTGTTTGGATAGAAGGATTTTAAAAGTCGAGGATTTCGAATTCATAGACAAATCAAGATTTTTTATTGGAATGATTTAATTTGAAGTTTATAATAAATTTCAAATCAATTGATACTCACTTTGAGTTATCAGTTTATTTCAAATGTTTGAAATCATCGATCCAAACACACCCTAAAAGAATATAGAACGCAATTGAACATGATCTTTCATACATATATATACACAAATTAATCCATTTGACTTTCTTTTGTATATATACTCTAATTAAGTCTGCATAATTTGTTTGTGTTTTGCTATCAACAAATATTCAAACCATGATTATTAAGGTGCATGATGTCCAAATATATATATATATATATATATATATATTAATTCTTAAATTATGAGAGAGAAAACCAAGGATCATGCTGTAACCTAATAACTCCTGCTTTGCTTCACCTAACTTATTACCCTGCAAAAATAAATGCAAATCATCAAAATAAATAGATAAAATAGATCTTTAAACATGGAAATTACTTCAAACAAATTAAATTAAATTATCTGCTTACCTCCTTATCAGTGGATCTATCTCAATTTGCAAGTCCAGGAATCTTTCCCTTTTTCTGGTAATTATGACAATGTTTAAAACTCTTAAACTAGAAACAAAATAAGGGTTTCTTCTTGTTTGTTTGCTCTTTTAATCCTTCTCCATAATATTTCTTCCAATCAGTTAGCCATGAAAACATAAATTGCTGCTAAATTTAAAAAGGGTTCAAAAAAGAAAACCCTAAAATGAAGAGACAAATAGTATAACCTGCAATAATATGTTAATTTACAGTAATCTAAAGGTGAAGAATATATGATGAGAGAGAGAGAGAGAGATGATGAATGTAAAGCAAAAGCCACAGGTATAATTAATAGAGCAGCAAAATTCATCAATATTTAAACAAAGCAAGAGTGCCCACCACTAACCCTACCATTGGATTTGATATATATATTTTATTTTCGAAATTAATAAATTAATATATTTTTATTTAATTTTTCCCCCTAAAACCAACAAAGTATTTTCCCAAAAGGGTAAAAAAAAAAAAAAAACTATTAGTCCATGCACTGTGAATTATTCTTCTACGTACAATACCATTTTCAAATCTGATTATGCTGATATTAATTTCAATTACAAACCATGATTTATATGTTTCAGAAAATATATAAATGCTATATATACTAGACAGGTTTCCACTGTTTTTCCCTCAGCTCAGATTGAGTGAAAATATTAACTACCAAAAAAGGAAAAAAAAAATATGCATGTGCAAGTTAATATCAAGGGGTTTTAAAACTTCATGTATGGGGAGAATTGTTCTTCTTTTTAGCACAATAATTGAATGGTATAATCGAATACTCTCCACGCCATTCTTAATTTTTTTTCTATTTTTACTTTTTCTTGTTTTTTCTTAATTAGTACAGTTTTGAATATTTAAATTTGAAATAAATGCAGTTAAATTTGACATAACAAGGAGTAATTAATTATAGGTAAAATACACCTTTAAATCTTCTATTGTGTTTCATTTGCATGGTAGATAGATGCCATGTTTAAGAAAATATATAGGTTTTTACATGTATATATATCTATATATATATATCAAGTGAAATGTTAATATTAAAATATAAATTAAATGATGAAGAATAGGCAAATAAAATATTCAATATTCTCGTCCCTTTTTTACTTAAATCTGTTTATAGCAAATCATATAATTTGCTTTCCATGTCTGATGTGATTTAATCTCTGTTTGGCTACAATTAAGTCAAACAAGTAAGAAAATTAGCCTACCTTTGACATAAAAAAGATCTTGATTCTATTTCTGAATATTATATTCTAATTATGTACATGCAAGTGAAGTTAAAGTTATCATGATATTAGTACACTATGACCAAAACCTCTGATACACAATTAAACCTTTGATAATATAATCAATATTGGATCACAATTTAATTAGGACGTGGACTCAATTTGCACCATAAATCTTTAAGATCTGCAAAAGAAGTAAAAAGGCCTGAGACTGACGTTCAAATTAGAAAAAACCCTAATTCTAATAAACTTGTAATAATATTTATGGTTGTAATAATAAAGCACAAAAAACCCTAATTCTAATAAACTTGTCCCATTATCATAAATACATTAATACTACATTAAATCACTGATCATCGGACCAATAAATTTATTTTATCTACATCAAATCTGAATATTACAATGCCAAGTTATCCAAATATATACTGGAAATGATACGTCATGTTCGTATATAATACTCCTTTGAGGCCTGAAATTGTGTCAGTTAATTCAGGATCCAACTCAACATCCCTTACTGTTTAATTCTACTATTGAATCTTTACAATCAGTAACAAGTTATATATACTTTACACATTTTAGATTTTAGCAACAATTACTGCATAGTGTGATCACAAAATAACTTTGAATATATTTAACTTATCATATAAATTGTATCTGAATTAAAAAAAATTCTAAACAAGATTTAGATTTATATACATATAAATATATATATATATATATATATACACACACACAACATAAGGGATAATGATCCGCCACATTTATGGACTAAATGAAGAAGTGTATGTACATATAATACATAAATATGAAATCAATTATAGTCAGCCCTCATATATAATAAAGAGATACATGAATCCTTTAATGAAATACATAATCATGAGTGGATGTATAAAATGGGATCAAATAATTCAATCAGGAATCATGATTTTGATCATGATCCCACTTTTTCCTATAAGGCCAGTTGAATCTTTAACTATATTTTGTTCCATGCCAAAGCTTTATATGTAACATATTTAAACTACTAGATTGGGAAATAAATTAAATAAAGATTTATAAATTGGTGACCGACCTATAGTTCACCCTAAAATATTTGATTCCCTAACCCCTATCAAAAAGGTGGTTTAATGTATTACAAACTTGGCAAGTACAATAATTGGCTTTAAGAAAACAATTTTTTGTGTTATATGGATTTGATTCCTCAACATTACTTTAAATTCAAGAAACCATAAAAAAATGATATAAAAACATCGTAACGTATAACGTTTTTCTTTTGCTTTTTTTAATTATAAAGTTCATTCACCTATCACAAAGAATTGTTTTCTTAAAGCCAATTATTCCTTCAGAAATATTTATTTTTGTGTGTTCATTATTGAATGCTGGATTATTATCAAGACTCAATAGATTAAACTAATTATAGAATTTAATTCCAATACCTAACTCGGACCTTTTAATTATATTTAATCGGTGAATTAATAATTTATGTATTTAATATTTTTAGTGACCAACTTAAAAAAATATAAACATGGGCATGCATCATTGTATAATGATGATAACCACAAATGGAGCCTTACCTAAACAATCGCATTGAACTTGGAACTTTGAAGGAAAAGGAATAAACATGAGTCTTATCATCATTTTCGTCCATAGATTTTAAGAAGAATACTTTTTATTTTATTTAAATAATAGTATTTCATGCTTTATATTTTACCTTTTCATTTCATTATTTTTTTCAGTCACTAAAATTAAAGTTCCAACTCAACTTTAAGCCCTAACATTAAAGGGATGTGAGATACCAATACTGCAATTTAAAAGGGGAAGAACGAGTGTAGGGCTTAAAGTTGAGTATTTAAGAAAAACATTTCATGAATATAGTTGATATTTAGATATAAATTTTTAAAAAGTTTTCACTTAAAGAAATTTGTTAGGATTGATTTTAGATATATCTTTTTTAATATTGATGGGCCTCAATAAAACTCAGCCCAAATTAATGTCTACACGGACCGTACAATATCTAAGCCCACGGAGTGGGGATGACATTGCGGGCTAGGGTTTGTCACCACTTAGGCCCAAGTCATTTTCCTAGGGCCCAAGACCCGATTAAACACCTATAAATACCCCTCAATTAATTCATTAATCACATTCTAATCATTTGGAGAATTACCCTAATTTCTCCTCTCAATTATTAGAGAAACTCATTATTTCGAACTATGAAAAGGCTTGATCCTATCAAACTAGGTACGTAGGCACTTGAATCGTTCGAGTGCAGCCCACCATCCGAAACACTTCATCTGGTCTGTCGTGAAACGGGTCGAATCCCATTTCCACGTGTCCCTCACGTGACATTACTGATTGATATTAGGCAAATTTATCGATTCAGATATAAAAAATTGGTAAAATTGATATTATTTTGTATGCTGCGTTATTTTGCACAAAAATATGAGACGAATTTAATTTTCGATATTGAAAGATAATAAAAAAAAAATTAAATTGACGAGTTAACTATCAATTCATAAATAATAAAAACTTTCTTCAAGAATATTTTTCAAAATCAATTAGAATTTTGAGGTATTTTTATTCTTTAACTTGTCGACCAAATAAGTATTTTAAAGAGAAAATCTATAATTGATATTTTCAGTAAAGTCCATGTAACCATAGTTGTCATTCAACCTTACGCAACTATAAGTATACAAACTAAGTAAGAAATTGAGTTATAAATTTTAAAATTTTCTCAAGACATATATATTACGAGGTTCACTTGGAAACAATATGATGTATTATTTGTTTATGTATTTAAAAATTAGTTGAAATTTATAAATTATCTCAAACAAGTAGTAATATGATAATGTATGATCTTTTAAATACTTCAGTTAACTATTTATATAATAATTATGCGGATAAAATTATATAAAGGATGGGGGAAAAGAAGAGAGAGATAATGATTAGAATAAAAATATATTGATTAGTGAATGTTTGTGATTGATATTAGTTATATACGTACAAGATTAAAAAAATAGAGTTAAAAATTTTGAAAAAATAAAAAACTTGTTTTAAAGGTACTCCAAGATATTGAAAATAAACCTCATAAACAAGTAAGACCTAAGATTTTCAGTAATTTAATTGCTAGCATTACACTTACATAATTATAAGTTAATAAATAATCAACTTTACAAGAAGTATATTTCACTAGAACCATAGAAAAATTTAATCAGGACACTGGAAAATAGTCTCTGATTGTCTTCCTCTTCAAAGAGGAAGGTGGATTTAGAACAGAAGAAGGGCTTTTCATTTCAGCTTCTGGGGTTCTCTCTTCAAAACTTAAACTAAATTTTCTCTTCTGAGATTCTGGGGTGCTTATTTCCGGCATTCTGATTGGAGCTGCATTGGATGTTGTACTGTCCGCATCACTATTTGTACATGTTGTTTCATCCATGAACAGTTTTCTCCCCTGGATTCTTGTAGGTGCCATGACCCTCTTTCGGATCGATGATGGAGATCGTGTACTCGAATAACAACTGCTATTGATATTCCAAAATCGAACCTTAAAAAAGATACAGAAGAAACTATATCAATTATTCAGTTTTGAAATTCCTATGAATGTGTGATTAGAATGTAGTAAATTTGTTTAGAAGATTGTATTTGCAAAACTTACTGTGAAATCATCAGAGCAAGTCGCAATTTTCCCCATCTCTGATGGACTCCTGGAGGAAATAAATTACCAGAATTTTGGTTAAAATTTGTAGGTACACAGAGAATTAGATAAGGGTGTGTTTGGATTGAGTGATTTGGATTTGGGAAGGGGATTTGGAAGAAGGATTTGAAATAACACCTAAAATGGTGTCATTTGGTAAAATCCACCGTAATTACGGAGAAAATAGGTCAAAATGAATGACAAAGAATTTGAAATCCATCGTAACATGAATTCATCCAAACGAATTTATCAAATCCTTCAATCCAAACACACCCTAATAAAACTTAAGAATATGTTCTTAGAAGGCTTACCAATCCACTGCTGTGACTTCTCCATCATGGCTCTTCAATGTGATTGGACTTTGATGGGGTTTATTCACCTGTTTAAACACGGCCCGGAATTAAATTTACTGTGATTGTGAGTAAAAAAGGGAAAAAAGGAAGAAAATGGATAGAAGTGAACCTGCCATATGTAGGCATTTCCATCACTAGAACCACTGAGTATGTGAGCAGCATCAGGACTGATAGATGACTGTAGTTATAGCAAATGTTAAATTTTACAGCAATCAAAGATCTTTAAAACTATGTAAAAGCATACAGAATATTGGATAAGAAATTATATACCTTCACGAAAAATGAATCAGTTCGAGCTCCAGAGAAAGTTTTTATTGGCCCCTTTTCAAGTTGAAGTAAATTATATAGGTATATTCTGAAAGAACAAAAAAAATTACATTTAAGTATTCTCCTTAAGCATTTGCCAAATTCAGACAGAAATGTGTTACACCAAATCATAGCGTTCTTAACAGTATGGAATTGATCTTTTTGTATATGCACATTCTATAATGAAAATCAGGAAAGAGTAAGATGTGCACCTGTGATCCATGCATGAGGCTGTAATAAATACTCCATTCAAATCCTGAGACAAACTAGATATGCCATGTAATCGTTTTTCCTACAAAAAGAATTACTATATTATAGTTAATCTGTTACAAATTATAAATGAACAATAAGGGACTTCAAATGAGGCACTTCAGCCATGCTCAGCATAATTATAGGAATTTAGAGTTGCAAATAAGAGCTTTAACATTACTAGCTCATGAGCAAACACTCTTTAATAAGTTTCCTCATCCTTAAGTCATGTTGATTTAGTGCATACAGAAGAAACAGAGTGAAAAGCTAACCTCAGTTGACGATTCGGGATGAGGACATGCATGAGTAACTGGAGCTTTAAGATGCCTTGTGTCCCAGAACTTAATAACACTGAGTTTTTAAGAACATTGCATAAGTAGAAGTTAGTTTAAGTCTCATGATATGTATATATGTATTGTATAGGACAACATAGCTTATCACAGACCTATCAACTGCTCCAGCAGTGGCAACAGAAACTTCATCCTTGAGATACAGCACTGACGTGATGCTCATAGATTCAGCCTGGAAATACTTGAGGTCAGCTGAAGAATAAATCCCAAACATATGAACATGGAATAATATGAGAAAACAAACCTTCCCACGCCTACGCCGTCTTCGAGCAGGATAAGAATGAGCTTCATGGATTAGAGAAAGAGGCCTAAAAACATCAGATATTTTATCAGAACATTTGAGCTTAACCATATGTTTTGGTCACAATTTTTTGTTAAACATGCATTTTCTGTAATTCTATAAGCTAGCTAGATTACGTAAAGCAAGTATAATCACAGTTCTGGTGCCTCAATTGTTTGCGGGCTGTAGAATACAGGAACTTACGATACACACAACTTCTGAGAGGTATTTTCTGAGCACCTGGTGTCCCAAACAGCAAATGATCCATCTCTTGAACCAGACACAACAAGCTCTGTGAAAGAGCAGAATGGGCATTACTTAATAAACCAAAATAGTAGGAGTATAAGACCCATATAGAACATCAATCAACTAATCATTTTCCTAGTACTATTGAAATGGGACAAAATCGAGATGGACCTTTTGCAAGAAATCAAACTCACAAACAATAATTCACAAGACACCGCAACTCAATGGCTTACCCTGATTAGTTGGGTGGCAACTGATGGACTTGATGCTCCCAGTGTGCCCCATCAATGCTCTTACGCATTTTTGTTGTTGTATATCCCAAATTTTAATCTGCTCCAAAGTCATACATGCGTGATCAGCAAACAAGGCACATTTTTAAACAAATAATTTCTGATGCTTTATCTTCAAATCTCCATCTAAATCAGAATTTTGGTTCAAAAATCATATCTTGTTGGAATTGACAAAAACTAAAAATGGGGGAGATCTTTTGAAGAATCAAGGTCACTTACACTTTGATCTCCTGAAGCAGTTAACAAATTTGCATCATCCTGGAGAAAAGATGAAACGAGTCAATTTTTATGCTTGACGCAATTTTTGTCTAAAGTACTACATGCATAATAAGCAAATCCCAAACAGATTTAGTTAAACTTCTGAGTCTTATGATCTATGAGAGCAATTCAAATGAGACCAACGAACTTCTAATCATTGAAAACAGTTAACATATTCTAATGTATGAGACCTATGGCAATTTCAGGTTGATCATGGAGGTAACTGAAAATTTATATTTAGTTACTCACAACATATTTCCTAAGCACCCATCTATTAGAGATTATTCAAGAAGCCTAGCAAGGAGCCGTGGAACGTTCAAGTTTCTTCGTCCAGTGATTCAATTGGTGGTTTAAATTGGATATAATACTCTTAACAATTTCCAACAACTTTAGATCAATTGAGATTTAAAAAAACACAAAATATTCCATAGACAACTGGATAATAGAGATCAGAGATAGATATACACCTTGATCCAACAGAGGTCGAATATGGCATTTTCATGAGCAACCCACTCACAAACTTTAGCTTTTTCTGAAGGAAATATAAAAAGGGTAACATTCGTAAAAGAAGTTTAGACAGAAATCCCCACACCAAAAGGACTACGAACATCGAATGTTTAACTTACCTCCATTTGCTTGGTACGAAGAAAAGTCCCTAAATTTCTGCCTGGTATTAAATAGAGTAATATAACCACCCTCGTCGGCGAGAGCCAGAATATGAGCATTTTTATTTGTCTGCATAACCCAAATATGAATTAGAACGAGTTTTCAGCAGAAAATTAAGCTTGTATACACATTATCACCAAAATTGACCTTGCAAAAGGACAGGGCCATGGGAGGGGACGTTGATCCTCCATGCTCGACAGCTACAGCTCCAATTGGGTCAAAATCTTGCGAATCGAAACCCATATAGGGGCGTTTTCTGACTGCACATGCTCAGATTCGAATCAGTTAGCTGAAATCGTAACTTTATTAGTGTAAATCTCGGTAAAAAGCAAAAAAAAAAAAAATTATTATGAACGCACCTCGGAATCCATTAACTTCTCTTGATTTTAAGTCTTGGAAAAACGATCGAGGTCTTGAGGTTTCCATTTTCTCCGGTTAATCAAACTCGCTTTGGATCTCTCTCTCTCTCTCTCTCTCTCTCTCACATACACACAGAGAGACGGCTGAAGGGAGATGTGAGGATTGAGCAATGGGTGTTTTGGTAAGAGGGTTTAGTTTGGCGCCATGGGTGATGGAGAGCGGGAAAACTTGAATTTTTTTGGCTTTAGAATTTGGCGGTAGATTGTTTTGTACGGATATTATTTTTACTTAAGTCCTTAACAATTTTATCAGTTCTAATTATATCCTAATGATTATATTTTATTCTGTTATATATTAAATTTAAGCTTATAATTAAATTATAAATAAAAATTTTATTATAACAGATATAAAATGTGTATTTTATTAATAATTAATCTAAATTGTTTTTAATTTTAATAATTTAATCATTAATTTTTGAAATATTGAAACACAATTAATACTATTTTAATTATTTAATAAATAAAAAATATCAAACAATTAAAAAGGTTGTTTATTTATACTTGGGTCATTTTTAACAGAGAATTTACGAATAGGTCGGCTTGGCCTTAATTAATTAAATGGGGCTGGGCTGGGCTGTCTTAATAAATAATGAATGGAATAGTTTGTGCTTACTATAATTAATCAGTGGGCTTTCATTCCTTAATTATTGTAAGCCCAACCCATATAATATTTTAACAAATGGGCTTCTATCCAAAATTAATAAATGTGTTTTCTTTCCTTGATTGCTAAATGGCAACGGACTTTTACAATAATTAATGAATGGGCCTTTTTCATAATTAATTATTGGGCTTTCTTTTTTAATTACTGGGTTGGGCTCACATAATTAACAATTGGGCCTTCTTTCCTAAATAGTTGGGCTTACAATAATTAACAAATGGCTTCCATCCAAAATTAATGATTTGGCTTTCCTTCCTTAATAACTAAATGGGTTGGGCTTTTACAATAATTAATGAATGGACTTTTTTTCTTAATTACTAAATGCGTTGGGCTTTTACAATAATTAATGAATGCGCTTTTTTCATATTTAATTATTTGATTTTCTTTCCTTAATTACTAAATGAGTTTTGGGTCTGGGTCTGGGTCCGGCCCGCCCAATGCCAGGCCTAGAGTTGGACTTTCAATAATTAATGAATGGACTTTTTTTCAAAATTAATGAATGGGCTTTCTTTCTCTAATAACTAAATGAGTTGGACTTTTACAATAATTAATGAATGGGCGGTTTTTCCTTGATTACTCATTTATTTGCATAACTAAATATATAAATTACCCATTCTTTATATATAAAATAATTATATTAAGGAATTTTTATAAATTTCGCTGCATTCTTTGAACACCCCAGCAATTATCCCGCGAAATAACCCCCGTCCTTCTACCCGAAGGTCCCCGCCAATAACTACACGTCAATGGCGTGTCTGCCTAGCAGATGCAGAGAGAAATGGAGAAAATTGAAGAGAGAGAGAGAGAGAGAGAGTGAGAGAGAGAGCTCAAACGATGACGCGAAGAACTAACGGAAAATCGGGTAAGGGTAAAAGTCTCTCTCTCTCTCTCTCTCTCTCTCTCTCTATATATATATATATATATATATATATTGATCCGTAGAAGTCACAATCAGATCAAGTTCAGTTACAATTTCAAACAATGAAGTGTTTGATTTTTTTTCTTTTTGCAGCATGCGCAGCACATGTATTTTATCTCAAATCTCTGAAGCCTCATCCCAGTCCTGTCCCATTTTTTGAGTATGGTAGTTGCCTGATTTCGATTTTTTATGTTGTGACTCACTTGTTGATGCAGGTATTTAGATGTAGCTGTCTTGCTCAGTTGCTTAATGGATGATTACGTTACCAACGGGTAATTATTAACGAGAACAAACTTGATCGGTAGATGCTACGATTCATTATTATACTTTTTGAGTCATGATTCATGAGTTTATGTTTGAATTTTATATGTTGAGAATAATCTTATAAATATTCATAAATTTTTTCATATAGAATAGCCTCACACACTATTGCACCTTCTTCTCTGCCAACAAATGTATGTGAAAATACCACCGAGAAGAATAATGAAGGAATATCAAGTCTGATTATTTTTTTTATTTTATCTCCAGACCATGTGATTCTTACAATTATGGTTGAGTACATCAACTTCATGGTTAGCCGCGTAAATATTATAGCCTTCATATATGTTCATTTGTAGTCCTTTTGTCCAAGCTCTGATTTAGAAATTACAGCGCCCTTAATAGAAATTGGTTGACTCCAGAGAGGGCGAGAAATAGACTTTGACATAACATTAAAGAAAAATTGATTGGATCCATCGAAAGGTTCATAAATCCCGCTAAACACTCGACTCTCACTCAAAGAAAAAAGTAGCTAAGAAAAATAAGATGTGTGTCTATTTGTTTGTCATTTCATGTAATAGTAAGTTATATAATAAAACCAAAACCTTTTATTACACTCTTAATATCAGGATTACAAACCAGACACTTCATATTGTACAATCAATTCTCTAATGTAGAGAAACTGGTAAAGATATACATACATTTACACACTCTTTAAATAAGCTAGTGCAAACTTGAAAATCATAAGAAGCAATTTACAAACCCTTGACATAAGCAGCCGCAGTAATTGAAAAATCATACAAAACATCAATCTGTAACATAACAAACAAGAGCTGTTTAACATTTCTCACCCGATTTTGGCGATGGTGGTTTTGGATGAGACGATTTGCCAGTAATGACTTTCTTTACCTTTGCAATTGAATGCTTCACTTTTGATCCTACGCCTGACAATATGTTGTGTGATTTCTTATGAGCAACTTTAACGTCTGCATCTCCCGCATCCACTATGACTGGAGCTTCTGAACCCAAGTCTGATGTTTTTTGTTCACATGATTCCTCTTCATTGTCCTTTTCTTCATCAGTTTTTGTCTCTTCAGGCTCTGTTTCCTTGGGTTTTTCTACGTGCAGATATTCTCCATGGATAGTTGGCTCTTTTTCGCTGGCAGAATGATCGTCTGTCTTCGAGGTTTCTTTGACGGATACCTGAAGAAGGTCGGATAGTGAACTCTCATCTATCTCTGTTGATTCAGACTTCTCGCTTGATTTTACCTCATCATGACATTTTGCTTCCCCCTGCTCAGTTATAGAAGGTTTCAGTATTTCACTTTCTTCCTGGTAACAATCTGTAGGGGCTTCACGTTGTATTACTAAGATGTTGGTGTCGCCAATCTCAGGATTCACATTTTTGATATGATCCGCTTCTGGAACTGACTGAATATCTTCTGCAGATAGATGGGTTACCTCCTCTTTTGCATCATCCTTTTCTGCTATTTCAGTGTCTGAACATTTGATACTTGGTGAGATGGGAAGGGAATCAATTTTCATTTGAAGTTCATGATTTCGTGCGCTTTGAGCTGCATCCTCCATATAACTCTGATGAGTCTTGGTTTCTGAGACCATTTCCTTGGTCACAATATGGGAAGTTTGTGTGGAGTCATTGCAGTTTTCATTTATCTTTTTCTCTTCTCCACAGTTCATTCCATTTACTTCTGAGATAGGCTGCTCTTCTATTTCTTGCTTCAGAGTTTCTGAGATGGGGAAATTTCGAACTGCATCTGCTTCTTGTCCTCCACCCGAACACTTGCCCTCTATGTTTTCACTTGGATCTGCCACAACTGGATTCTCTTCCTTCGATACTTCAGCCTTGCTCTCATTTAACTCGTGCACATCCTCTCTTATATTGCTTACACATTGAAGATCCACCGGACCATCTTTCTCTGTCATTTCTGGTTCAGAATCCTTGATATAGGATTCTTGGGGCAAATCATTTTCTTCCTTTGATACTTCAGTGGAGCCCTCATTTAACTCTTGCATGTTCTCTCTTATATCACTGACACTTTGAATACCCACCTGATCATCTTTCTCTGCCATTTTCACTTCACAATCCTTGACATGTGGTTCTTGGGGCACATCATGAAGTTCGGTGAGTTGATCTTGAGTTTCTTGATTTTCAATCCCCAATGAGGTTCTTACGGTATAATCCTCCATAATTTTTGATGTGAATATCTCAGTAGATTCTATTGATTTTGAGGTCTTCGTTCCTTCACATTCATCACTTACTTCTTCTGCTTGTTGACTGACTCTTCCTGTTTCTTCTACCACAGCAGCTGCACTTGTTGTAGCTTTGGAGTCTTGTTCTATTAGTTCAATGTCTTCACTGAAAGTGGATATTTGGGATTCTGTGCTTTCATTTGGGTATTTCTCTTGAGAGGACTCGCCTTTGGCTGGGTAGTTTTCATTGTCTTTTGGAATATCCTGGGTACCATAACTATGTGATACTTCTGATTTATCCGTGGTATCCAGTGTATAACCAAGCTTCTCAGTTTCAATATAGGTGTTCCTGTCTTCATTTTCAATTGGCTCGCTACAAGTATCAGCTTTCTGTTCGTCCTCCTGGCGTGTTCCTGCTGCAAGTATCATATTTTCCTGTAGAATAGATGCTTCATTAAATGGCCTTATTAATATGTCAATTCATTAGTGGTGAATATATGCATGAGTTTTTACCTCTTCCTTTGCTTGCACTTCATCTGAACTGCAATTTTCATCTTTCTCGTCCTGTTTTTCAGTTTCTTTTCCTTGTGTAAATTCAGGGAGTGGAAAGCTCTCATGCTTGTTGTTATCATCCACTTGCTGTTGTTGTATGATGTTTGTATTTACATATCCTTCATTACCTTCAGAAGCCTCAACAGTTATATGGACTGCTGTGGTAGGAGCATCTTCACATAATATATTTTGATCAAGTTCTGGCAGTTCTCGAGCAACTGCATCTATATCAGGAATTTTTGAATCTTCAATTTGTAATCCGTCATCCTTTGTCATTTCAGTCTCAATATCATCTGCTCCTTTTCTGTTGTTTTCATCCTCTAGGACTGCTACATCGGAGCTGTTAACCTGTGTAACAAATAACACATGCACATCTATCAATATGTGGCAAGGAATTGGATGATTGTTTATGACAGGTTTGTAAAATATGACACTGAAAACACGAAGCTGCACTCCTGGCGAAGATTGCTAATCTAATTTTTGGTGGAAGGGTGGACAGAAGATTAACTAATCCTGACAATTCAAAGCCCAGCAGCTGTAGATATATTGCTCTCATTATGTATCACTTAATCTAAAACATGACCACAAACAAGGTTTGCCAGTTAAAAAGAAATTATTCTGAAGTGGTTTGTAAAAGATATTGAGCTGTTAGGCCAATGGCTGGGGTTTTTCATTTTAACTTTCATGTTATCAGGTAGCTAATAAATTTTGACACTTTAGTCTTGCATCAGCCAGAAATTTTTCTTGTGATTCTGTTGATTCAATCCTTGAAACAAGACTGATCTGCTGCTTGCTGGTTCCTTATACTATCTAGTATTGCAAGAGTAATAATTTTAACTGTAGACATTTCTGGTAAATCTACTTTATTTCATAGGCTGAAAGTCTTACTTGGATTAATTTTATTTAATTTTGGCTAACCACTAAATTCAATTTTCATGCCTGGTAGAAGTTTTTTTATTAGACACTGTACACAACAAGTATCTCTCAAGGCCATTAAAATGGTAGAAAGTGAAGGACATGATGGTTATATACATGTAATCTATTGTAAATGCCACACTCAGATGCTGTATAATGCTAAAAGGTAAACTTCAAAGTATGTACCTTTTCTGATGAACCCTCAGTTCCTTTCTTTATGCATACATGATCTAACCCATGAGCCTCTTTTTCAGTGTCGAATGAAGTTGTAATCTCTTCAACACTGACTACATGCTCTTTTTGATTAATTGATTCAGTTGCGCACAAAGTATTTTCTGGCTCTTCCACAGCCTTGTCATTGACCTCGTCAATAACTTCGCACTCCTGCAATTAATGAGTTTTCAGCATTATGAAATGGAGAAGTTCAAGAAGGTAATGTACTAACTTTTACAAACTTTTCCTTACCTTTACATTTTCACTTGCATTCTTTATGACTTCAAAATTTTCTTCTTTATATATCTGTTCTTCTTGCTTTATCACATCTTCTGGGTGACTCTGTACGAATACATCTTCCTTACAAGAGCCAAGATGATACTCCTGTACATCTTCACCATCTTTCTCGATCTGCATTTTTCTATCCTTGGTTAGTATATACTAGTAATAATAGTTTAGAAAACAGAAACTTGACAAAATGCTTAAAAATATTAACGCATCACAGAATTAAGTTTTGGTATGGAACCTTCTCACTCAAAATGTTGATTTTCATGGTTGCTTCTGCTTCATATGTGGTTTCTTTTGGCTCAATTTTTTCCTCTGACACAATTTGGTCAGATTTTATTTCTTTTGTTGCCTCAAGATTCTCTTCCTCTGTTTTCACTTCTTCTGCTTTTGAGATTTTTTCAAAATTTTCAACTTGAGCAGTAGATTCAAGAATTTTTTCCAGATTCTCGGGATCATGAATCTCTTTACTTACTGTATTAGAATCGATCACATCATCAACTTTATAATTCAAGATTTCTTCATCTTTTAGTGATCCCTCCTGTCCAAGTTCCATGCTCTTCTCCTCTACTCCACTAGGCATTTTACTTGTGTTCTCATCTTTAGATTTCTCAATTTCCAATGAAGTTTCTTGGTCATCGTAAAGCAATACAACTTTCTGGATCTCATTTTTTGGAACAGATGTGATATTATCTTCAGTTACTTCTTCAGTACTTGCACCTTTAGTTTCATCTCCTGTTTGATTACCTCTGGTGACACCTTCTGTGTGGTCTTCTTGAACTTGAGATTTGAGCTCTCTAACAACCTCATCTTTGAAATCATATCCAGCTTTATTTTCTCTCTGTTCAACTTCCAATTCATTTGAGTTTGACCTTTCCTCAATCCCTTCGACAAATGCATGCTCATTTTCAGTTCTTTCAGATATCAAGCCAGAGCTTTCCCAAACACTCGCGACCTCAACTTCTTGACCTTTTGTAGCATCCCAAGTTGCCTCTTTGGTTTCTGGAGCATCATCTTCTAATTTTGTGTCAAGCTCCTCAATCGACTTACTATTGACATGGATGTCCTCCAAATCAGTGTTGTTATTGATCACTGTGCTTTCTGTAGTATCACTTGTCTCGTTAACAATATTGCCTTCTCCTGCAACTTTGCAAATAGATGTTTCCTCTGGTGCTTCATACAGTAACTTGGCTTCTGTCATGACTGGGGCTGCAGTAATTAGGTCTGGTACGTTCTGTTTGTTTGCTTCCTCTTCCTGGTCTTCTCCCGACGCTGTTTTATCAATGCACAGCACTTCGCTATTTATTGTCAGATCTCTTTCAGTAGTAAAACTGCCCACTTCTGAGGTTTCTTTGGATGATGCTTGAAGAAAGTCATTAACTGCCAGTATTGATGTAGAATCTTTGATTCCTTCTGTTTCTTTGGCCAACATGACTTTCTCTTGTCTGCATTGTGCTTCTTCATGCTCACTTTCTGGAGGATTTTGATCATTCAAGAAGATTTTTGTTGCATCTTCCTGTTCCAGGTGCTCAACATACTTGTCTTTTGCGTTCTCTGCAACTTCAACTTTGTTAGTGTCTGTTTCGTCTATCATGTTCTCATCTGGAGCAGGTAGAGATGTTTCATCTATTTTCTTCATCTGTTCAGGGATGTCAGATTCATCGACAGTTGCACCACACAATGGGACATCGTCTTCTGTTTTTCCTGTGGATAAACTGTGGATGTTTGCTAAAATATGGTCGTCATGTTGTTTTTGAGTCTCACCTTCCTCTAATGCCACCGTGTTGGAATTGACTGATATCTCTTTACAGCTATCTGAATTCCTATTCTCTTCCAGACCATTCAGCTCATTTGTTTCTGAGACATCCAGAGAAGCATTTATAGGCTGCTCATCTTTTATTTCCTTCTCTCCAGTTTCTGCCTCTAGGTCACGTTGCATTATTTCTGCTTCTTTTTCTCCATCTGGGGCTTGGGATTCTGTGCTTTCTTTTTGATATGCTTCTACTAGATTCTCATTTGCTGGTTTGATGGCGGAGACATCATCTAGTCCTGCCATGTTCTCAACATCTGTCTGTTCTCTATTCACTTTTGATGCTTCAGATGCTAAGCTGGTGGTGTTTACAACATTTCTTGTATCTTCTTCTGACACGTCTGTGGTAAATAATTCTTCTTGCTCGCAGTTGGGACCTTCAACAACAGTATCCACTGTGTCTTGGTTAACATCTAAACCTTTTGCACATGGAATCTCTGCAGTTATTGAATCTGAGCCATTTTCCTGTTTGGAAGCAATTTATTTTTGCAATTAAATTTCATGAAAAGAAGCAAACTCAAGTGCACCTTGCTGCCAGAAGTACTTTTGAAATATTTGCTTGAGATTTAGTTACTGACCTCATGATCTGCTATATCAACCGCGGTTGTCATTTGAAGATCCTTGAGATAACCTTCTTCCTCATTTATTTTTGTAGTTTTTGCATTGTTATCAGCATTTTCAGTTTCTTTAGATACCTGTAGGTTTCATAAATTATAAATCATTGAGGATCATGTTTGCCCTTTTTGCTTACATATAAGATACTACAAGGTAGCAAATGAGGATTTTTTTGCCATATAAGCTAAGATTTATCTGTTGGATGGCCTCTTCAGATGAGTTTGTATCCATAGTTGTTTAGTTCAAATAAAATTAATAGTAAAAAAAGGATCCTGCCAATATGATGCTTTTTAGACCTTACAACTTGCTCTAGCCTGCTTTCAAGATCGTGTCAAATTTTTTCTGTTTCTATTCTATTGAAGTTTTCAACATCATCAGCTTTCTCCAACTCCCATAAGCACCTTAATAGTTGAGTGGTTTTCAAAATATTGAGTGTGTGTGAAAATGTTGCAAAGGTCAAATAGTCGCTTTGAGGTTTACTACCTGAACGGTGACAATCCTCTTTGTATTATTGCGGTATGTGCCAGAATTAGTATCAGTTTAGACAATATCTCTTTGCAAGAATAATGATGCCTTCTTCATTTATTGGTTTGAACTACAGAAAAACCTTAATTTAGGACTTTTACCGTCTTTTACATGTATCAAGGAAAGGTTTTTTTTTAACTAAATTAGTCTATGTGTCACATAATTACTGAACTTTGCATTTACATATGAATTAAAAAGAATATTTAACAATTAAGCCTGAGAAGGAAACAAGTGGGTATAATTGATAATCTGATGCTCAATTTTACTGAAACTAACCTCTGATTCAGGTTCCATCTCTTTCTTTTCATCTTCATTTGAAGCTTCTACTTTTATTTCTTCGTTGTTGGACTCTTCATAGATCTCTACCACCTGTATACGCAATAGATTTGTTACTTTATAAATATATGGACAGTTTTTCTTTTAACTACATGCATATGATATCCTTGGGAGACGCTAATTGTGAATTCCTGAATTACTAGATTGTTTTCATACCTCTGAGGAAATCTTAATTGTTTCGTCTTCTTTGGCCTCTGAATGAGCTTCAACATAGTGTTGGTTGTCTGTGTTCTGCATCTCAACATCATCACCTCTAACTGTTATTTCAGAGTCCTCATCTACCTGCATTGGTAGAACCAATAGGAATTGGTTAGTAAATAAGGGAAGACGATTAAGAAGGATTCAAACAACTAAGACACATGGGACCCTCTAACCTTTTCCTCCGTTAGTTGACCAACGTCATTTGAGTCATTTTCTTTTAGTTTGCTCTGATCTTCTGTAACGCCATTTGATGTGACAGGATTGTCTTGGTTTTCTTGATTTGCTACATCTTTCATATGGTCTTCTCTTCCAGTGCAAATTTCATTGTCCTTGGCTTTTAAACCTTCCTCGAGCGTGCTTGCCTCATGCATTATCTTCGACTCATCATTGGCATTTCTGTCCAGTTTTTCACTTTCCGTTTCCATATGGGTATTAGATTCATCCACTTGAATCAGTGAATTCTCTACAGTGTCCTCATTTGCGACATCTCTTGCAACAATCTGCAGCATTAATAGAGCACTCATTAAATGTTTATGGAAACAGATTGTTAATAATGTTTTTCACGAGCATAGCTATTCGGTATTCAAGAATGTGTAAAATAAGCTTGTGATAATATAATTAATTTCCTAGTACCATTCTCACCTTATCCTCAGGAATTTCTTCATTCTTTTGAGCTGCAGTTTCATCCTCTTTGTTATCATCCTTGATCTCTTGAGGAGTTATTGTTAGGCATTGCTCCTCGAGAGAACTTGTTTCTCTGTCTAAACCTGAATCAGATGCTTTAATAACCTGTGGAGCTACTTGCAAGGACTCAATAGATGCTGCCTTCACCAAACTACTTCCCACATTTTTCTCATTTTCCGACAAGTGTTCCTTAATTAGGTCTTCATTCACAATTTTGACCTCATGCACTGTTGACTTGTCATCATTGTTGTTACCCATTGAAGCTTCTGCCACAGATGGCTTTTCATTTTCCTTTTCAAAATGTTCTTCGTGTTTTATTTGTGATCTATCTATTTGATTTTCCGAGTTATCTTCGTTATCTCCATCTGCTACATTTGTTAAAACATTCTGCAGTAAACATAAAAAGTTATAAACTCTGCTTAGTCTAAAGAAAAATAACTGTTTTTATTTCTTTTTCTTTCAGAATTTAGCATTCAAGAATTCAAGTATGTGCTAACTACGATAACTAAACATAAATACAAATGATAGTGTGACTTCACCTGTACCTCAAGAATTTCCACCTCCGTGTCAACTGCATCAATTGTTTTTTCCTCTGTTTTGTTATCTGAGATTTCTTTTGGGTTCACAATTAGGATTTGCTCATGGATAGGACTTGTTTCTGTGTCTCGATCAGAAAAAGACGCTTTAATATCCTCAGTATCTACTTGCAAGGTGTCAATAGGGTTCTCAATGAGTACTTCTTCTTTCACCAAAGTACTTTCTGCATTTTTATCATTTTCCTTCAGTTCAGCTTTTATTAGCTCTTCATCTCGGATTTCAGGTTCATGAATAGCTCTTAAGCCATCTTCATTTGTATTCCCTATTGAAGCTTCGGCCAAAGATGGGTTTTCAATTTCTTTCTCCAAATTTCCCTCATATTCATTTTGTGGGCAAATCGCTTGGATCAATGAATTCTCTTGAGCTTCCCCATGTGGAATAGATGTTGCAACATTCTGTAGCAACATTGAAATACTAATTTTGTTAAGTATAAGGGAAAGCTATTGTTATTTATCTTATTCTCTTTCAAAGATATCTATTGTTCAAGAATGTATTCAATAAGTCAGTGAAATTCAGATACTATTATGATGCTTACCTCTATCTCAGGAGTTACCTCCTCTGTTGCATCGATTGTTTTCTCTTCCACAGTTCCTTGAGCATTTGCCATTTGCTCCTCAAGGGAATAATTAGTTTTTGTGTCTTCACTTGAAACTAATTCTTTACTATCCTCAGCAGCAACCTGCAAGTCCTCAGTAGGCTTTTCAACTGGTGCATTTTCCTTCAGCAAAGAATTGTCTATATTTTTATCTTTGTCGCACAAACCAACTATTTCTAGGCATGCATTCCCAATATTGGCATCATGAACAATAATTGACTCGTCATCAATAGTACTCTTGGTTGAAGCTTCTATCAATGATGGCTTCTCAATTTCATTTTCCAAACGTGCCTCGTGTTCAATTTGTGAGTCATCCACTTGGAATGATGAGTTCTTGTCAATGCCCTCATTTGAAACATTTATCTCAATATTCTGCAACAAGAATAATCTATATTCAGTTTAAGGAAGCAAGATTTTTCTTGTTTTCTTTTTCTTTCAGAACCTAGCCGTTCATCATTCAAATATGTGCTAGTTAAGGTGACGATATTAAAGTTCTACCAAAAAGTGTGAAATTTACCTCTATTGCAAGAGTTTCATCCTTAGCATCAGCTGCATCAATTGTTTTTTCCTCTGTTTCACCACAAAAGATTTCTTGTGGTTTAACTGTTAGGATTTGCTCCTCAATAGAACTTGTTTGTGTGTCTTGACCAGAAGCAGATGCTTCAATATCCTTAGTGGCCACTTGGAAAAGGTCAATAGACTTGTCCGTTAGTGTTTCTTCATTTTCCAAAGTACTCTCAATTTTTTTCTCCTTTTCCAACAGTTCAGCTTTCGTTAACTTTTCTTCTTTAATTTCGGGTTCATGCATTGTCTTTGACTCATCTTCATTTGTGTCTCCTGTGGAAGATTCTTCCAAAGTTGGGTTTTCGCTTTCCTTTTCCAAATGTTCCTCATTTTCAGTTTGTAAAAGGTCCACTTGGCTCAATGAGTTCTCTTGAGTTTCCCCATGTAGAATACTAGTTGCAACATTCTGTTGCAAGAACAAAATACAAATTCTATTAAGATTCTTATTTCTTTCACAGATATCTATTCAATGTTCAGGATATCTATTCAATGTTCAGGAATGCATTTACTCAGTGAAATTCAGGTGCTATAATGATGCTTACCTCAACCTCAAGAGTTACCTCCTCTGTTGCATTGATTATTTTCTCGTCCACAGTTCCTTGAGCATTTGGAATTTGCTCCTCAAGAGAATAGGTTGTTTTTGCATCGTCACTTGAAGTAAATGCTTTATTATCCTCAGCAGCAACCTGCAAGTCCTCAATAGGCTTTTCCACTGTTGCTTCTTTCTTCAACAAAGAATTGTCTATATTTGTATCATTGTCGAACAATTCAACGTTTCTTAGGCATGCATCCTCGATTTTGGCCTCGTGAATAATAATTGTCCCGTCATCATTGGCACCCTCGATTGGAGCTTCTGTAAATGATGGTTTCTCGATTTCCTTTTCCAAATGCACCTCATGTTCAATTTGTGAAGCCTCCAATGGGATCGACGAGTTCTTCTCAATGTCCTCATTTGGAACATCTATTGCAACATTCTGCAAAAAGACCAAACTACTTTCAGTTTAAGGAAACAATAAGTTTTTTGTTTCCTTTTTCTTTCAGAACCTAGCCATTGTTTGCTAACCATAGTAAAGTTCTATCAACAGTATGGATTTTTTACCTCTATTGCAAGGGTTTCATCCTTAATGTCAGCTGCTTCAATTGTTTTTTCCTCTGTTTCGACACAAATTACTTCTTGTGGATTTAAAGTTGGGATTTTCTCCTCGATTGGACTTGTTTCTGTGTCATGACCAGAAGCAGATGCTTTAATATCATCTACAGCCTTTGGCAAGGAGTCAACAGATTTCGCTATCTGTGCTTCATCCTTTTCCGAAGTTGTTTCTATATTTTTCTCATTTTCCAATAATTCAGCTTTTATGGGGTCTTCATACAATATTTCAGGTTCTTGCGTTGTCTTTGACTCGTCTTCTTTTACATCTCCTTTAGAAGAGTCTTTCAAAGATGGGTTCTCGATTTCCTTCTCCAAATGTTCCTCATTTTCCATTTGTGAGCAATCCACTTGGTTCTTTGGATTCTCTTCAGTTTCCTCATGTGCGATAATTGTTTCAACATTCTGTAGCAAGAACAAAGTACTTACTCTCTTGAGTATAAAGGTAATGTTATTATTTTGTTTTCTTCTCTAAGATAGCCTTTCATTGTTTCATAATACTTTCACTAAAATGTAAAATTCAGGTACTATATGATGCTTACCTGTACCGCAAGGGTTACCTCCTCGTTTTCAATTGAGTGAAGTGCTTTGTCGTCCATGATTGCTTGGGAGTTTGCAATCTCGCTCTGCTCCTCAGAGGAACAAGCTATTTCTGTGTCACTTGAAGCAGATAGTTTATTATCTTCGTGAGCAACCTGCAGGTACTCAATAGGCTTTTCTGTCATTACTTTTTTCTCCAGCAAAGTACTTTCAATATTTTCCTCAGTTTTTTCTTCAGTTTCATTTTTGACCTCATGCACGGTTGTTGACTCATCATTGGCATCCTCGGCCAATGCTTCTATGATTGATGGGTTTCCAATTTCTTCTTCCAAATGTTCCTCATGTTTCAGTTGTGAGTCATCAACTTGGATCAATGCGTTTTCACCAATGTCCTTATTTGAAACGTCTACCCCAACATCCTGCAGCAAGCATTGGATAACATAATAAACTATTTTTATTTACTTTTTTCAAGAGATACTCGTTAGTTAAGTATTTTCCGACTATGTAATAACAAAGTTCAATTCCTAATTTGACTTTCACCTGTAGATGTAAAATTTCTTCCTTGGTGTCAGCTACATCAATTGTTTTCTCCTCTGCTTCGTCACACAGTATTTTTTGTGTATTTTCAGTTAGGTCGTTCTCATCTGTAGAACTTGTTATTTCAGTGTGTTGATCCAATGCAGATGCTTTAATATCATCAACCGCTTCGTGGTAGGATTCTACAGGCTTCTCTAACTGTACTTCTTCTGTGAATGAAGTACTTTCTATAGTTTTCTCCCTTTCGAACAATTCAGCTCCTTTTGGGTTTTCTTCCTCAAATTTAACCTCAGGCGTTACAGTTAACTCATCATCATTGGCATCCAGCGTGGAGTGTTTTATGAATGATGTTTTCTCGCTTTCCTTCTCCAAAAGGTCCTCATCTCTGAGTTGTGAGTCATTAATTTGGATCAATGAGTAGTCCTCGTCAGTCTTTTCATTTGAAACAATTGTTGCAACATTCTGGATCAAAAAGAGTATGTTCACTAACTCATATGAATTTAAAGAATGCTTTAGATAATATTACTATGCAGCACAATTTGATAATTCAGTATCTGGAATTAAGCTAGTTATGGTAAAGGTCAAATACTAGAACAGGTCTTACCTGTACTTCAAGAGTTTCCTCTGCCTCAACTGCATCAACTGTTCTGTCTGTTTCCTCATCCAAGGTTCCTTGTGGATCTGCTGTTAGAGTTTGCTCCTCTTCAGAACTTGTTTTTTCAATCTCTTGACCCAAAGCAGATGCATTAATATCCTCAGGATATACGTGCACGGATTCTACTGGCTCGTCTATTTTCGACTCTGTCTTCAGCACAATATTTTCCGTACTAAACTCATTTTTGCACAATTCAGCTATTCTTAAATCTCCATCGTTAGCTTGGGCCTCAGGAATAACCTTTGACTCATCACCACTGTCTTCTCTTGCCAAAGGTTGTGGCGAAGACATTTCTTGGATTTCCTTTTCTAAATGCTCTTCATTTTTCGTTTTCGGGCTATCCACTTTGATAATCGAGTTTTCCTCAATTTCCTCATTTGAAACAATTGATGAAAACTTCTGTGACAAGAATTACCATTTATTAACTCAATCAAGTTTATAGATAAAAAAGATTTTACTCTTATCAGAAAGAAGCTTTTTTTCTCAAAAATGCTTTCTGGAAAGAAGCTATTCCTTGTTAAAGTATGTGTCAACTGAGGAAAAGAAGTAAATTTCAGTTCTTAGTATGACTCATACCTGTACCTCATCAACTTCACTTTGAGTAACAATTGTTTTTTCATCTGTATGATCACTCGTGATTCCTTGTAGATTAGCGTTTATGCTTCCCTCTTCGAGAGAACTTGTTTTTGTGTCTTGCCCTTGATTTGATGCTGTAATGTCCTCTGGAGCTATATGCAAGGACTCTACAGGCTCCTGTAATGCTTCTTCCTTCAGCAAATTGCATGTACTTTCCTCATTTTCAAATATTTCAGCTTTTCCGAGATCTTCATCTTCATTTTTAACCTTATGAATGACTGTTGACTCATTACCATTGGTGCACTCAGCTAATGCTTCTGTCAAAGGTAGTTTCTCGCTTTCCATTTTCAATTTCTCGTCGCATTCCACTTGTGAATCACCAACTTGGATCAATGAGCTCTCATTGGCCTTCTCTGTGACTTCTGGATTGCTATGATTTGTCACAATTTCTTCCAAAGGTTTGGATTGAATTTCCAAATCCCCTTGGCTCTTGTTCGCAGATTTTTCTAATAGCATTCCAGGGTCTTCTGGTGTTATCACAGCTCCATCAACTTTCTCGATGGGTATGTATTCTTCTTTACATGGAATTTCCTCTTTTATTTTTTTGTCTTGTGATATTGCTACCTCCACATTTAACTTCTCATCCTCCTTAATGGCATTTGGTGAAATGTTTTTGGATACGTAATGAACCTCGCTGATTGAGGGTGTTGTCAAAAAAATTTCTCCCTCAATGGTAGGAGGTTCATTAGGTGTATTTTCTTCTTGGGGAGGTTTATGAAGTAAGATGTTGGTAGCTTGATATACTATGTTTTCACCTTCTTCCCTTATCTGCAATTAGAGTTAAATAAACTACTGTGAAAAATATGAATCTGTAAAATCTATTCATATTTGAAGAATAATGTTGTTAAGTTGAATAAATCATGTTGAAGTATTTGATACAAGAAAGAGTTATTGTGCCGTTCAATAGAAACACAAAAATGAGACTCAGTTCTGAACTATTTAAACATTTTTATCTACTTAATTCTTATGATTTTGAATGTCCAAGTTATTTCAAATTCAATATGTTTGCTGTTCTGAATAACGAATTAAGAAAATCTAAATAATAATTATTGTTTCCTGGAGTCATTTTCATGCTTCATGTTCTCTTCCTCCCTATCTGTCTCTGCTGATTGCGTATGGATTCACTATTGATTGGCATGCTCCACTTTAATCCAAAAAACCTCAAGAAAACATCACTTATTCAACTTGCTTGTTTAGTTAATCAATAGTGAATCCCAACAAAATCAACAGATATATACGTAAATTCATTTGGATATGCAAAGTTCTTAAAGAACTAATCACAACTGTGGAACAATATACCTTAAGGTAGTAAAATACCAAGCGAGACTACAAGATTCTTGATTAGGCTGGTGGGAGTAGTACAACGAAGGACTATTATTCAAATTAGCTTAGTTGAATTTGACCTGTTTGGTCGAGAAGTGAAAGTAATATACCCTCGTTTCAAAATCCACTAGGTATATTCCCTAACCTTTCTCCTATATCTATAGAAGAACAAAACAATATCTGCTCATCAATAAATGTAATCTAGACCAGAACCTATATATTGTTAATCCTTTTTCATATGACTCTGGTTAGTACTCGAAAGCACAGAGTATATTATCTTGCTGTTTAGATATACGAAGAAATATCTTGTTGCTAAATTACGATCATAATTAAATGATATGCCTATCTGTCAATTTCAAGAACTTAAAATTGCAGATAATAAAATGTCATGCTGAATCATCATACAGTAACTAAATGCCGAAGAGCTGATCATTAACTTCTAAATTAGTCATTTCGATTTTATATACTGCCCTTTTGGTTTATTTCTCATGCAGGGTTTAAAGATGATGATCAAATCTATGGTTGGCATCCAGATCATAAGTTTACTTCGCATCTATCACAGCCGAATCATAAGCAAACGAGAAAGCATACTTTAGATCTTAAATTCCTATAAAAACATATAGTTGCTATAAGAGAGGTGTAATAGCTTACTTTTTCACATATAGGTGCTGGAATATCTGCTTGAGTTGCCATCTCTGGTGCGCCACTTGGGATCAGCCTCGGAATCAAATTATGGAACTTTTAGCACATCCGAGCTTTTAAGGTAAGTACTTATTCTAGCTTGCTGGTTTATACTGATTTTTTTTCTGATCAATAGGTATAAATAGAGGTGTTGTACAGTTCTTAAGTATACTTGGTAGATGCATGTAATAATTTCTGATTGAAACGTTTATAAAAGTTGGCAAAAGCTGACAAAAATGCCACTTCACTTTTGATAGTATTTTTGAGTTGGCTAGGGATTGGGATTGGTCCTATTAGACTGATCAGTCACATGCCCAAGTTGTCATAATGAAATTATTTAGCCCCCAAACTGATTGCTCTGGTGGTGCAAATAATAACTAAATGCCAGGTTTTTGGAATAGAATTTTCACTAGGAATGTTACTTTTAATTGAAAATTTTGGGAGGGTACAATGTTTTAGACACTATTTGAGGAGAAGGGTGCTTAATATTCCTTCAGATTTTCTATTCATCTTTGCTTTCTGTCAAAGATAGTAACAATAAACCAGATCTTAGTTCATCATACTTCCTAGTAATATTTCCCTGAGATGGCAACTTTGATCTAGTTCCTATATATTCTTAGTAGTAGTTCATGTCTTCTTGATGAGAATAGGTTGATCAATTCAAAGATTCGATTGCGGGAGACGAATATATATTTTTACTCACGTGAGAAAATAATCTATTAAATCGGTGTGAAACATAATTCTTAGTTTTGATCTCACGTAAAAACAAAATTTAGGAAATTTAAGGAGTGCATAATTTTGAATTTTGTTTAATATCTTCAATTTTTGAGATTATAGACATATAACCCCTACCACCTTTAATATGAAGAAATTAATCTCTAAGAAATAAATTAGATGGCAACATATAGATGGTTAACACAGCTAATCTCATAAGCAGCCAAAATTTGTATTGTAGGATGATAATTAGGACTTCTTTTATTAGGTAAGAACACATGCACAGTGCATGGAATCTTGGTTTTTAAATAATAAACTGCAATATGTGGTCAAATTGGCAGCGCATCATTTCTTCAAATATGTTTTTAGTGAATGATTATGTCTTCTGCAACCATAGTATATATGCAAAAAAAAAATTACTTTTTGGTTTATAATTAAACTAATTAAATTTGAGTAATAATCGCACCATCTAGAGGCAAACTAGAGGTATTTCATATTTTTTTTTCCTTTCGAAAGTGTATTTTAGAATAAATCTGCATCATAAATATATATAATCCGTGAAAACTCTATATTTTAGAAAATATTTTGTAGATTTTATGAACATATTTTATGTAAAATGAAAAAATGGCACATTATAGTGCAATAAAAAGTTTTGTTAAATCTTTAGCTTTTAATGCTTTAGCTTAACATAATCATGAAGAAACTTAATGGAAGTGGGTCATATACGACTTCTCGGGTCCAAGTTGGCCTTCAACTTTCATGTATGCTGATTAATGCCTTGATGTATAAATTAATAACTTGATTAAGACCGTATGAGCGCAATAATTTCTTAAATATGTGTCAATCTTAAAGAATCTTTAGGTGAATCAAGGTTTTATTTTGTAATTAAAAAATAAAAAAACTTAGACGAGTATATTTGAAATTATTAGTTTTTAGGTGTTAATATATAGATGTTGGAAATAATTATAATGACAGAAAAAATAGTTCAAAAAATTATTGAGAAATATTATACTTAATTCATAATATTTAATTACAAATATAGTACAACCAATTTGTTATTATGAATACAAAATTGAAACCCTTAAATCATAAGGTTCAGTATGAACAAACTATTACCTATGATAATATATTAATATTCAAGCCATTTAACAAAAAATAAACATAAAATCGAATATAACAACCCCCCCCCCCCCAACTTGCTTTAAAAAATAATGGGATGAAATACGTAATAATTGATAAATAACTAGGGTGGTCGCGCATGTCATATACATGGCCTCCTTGACGTTCGTAATTGTACAAATTCAACATAAATCTTTACGGCAGATGTTGATAGAAACCCAACTACAATTTTTTTATACCAAAAAATAGGCGATTCTATATACTTATCTTCATGCTTTATACTATGAAAGATTGGTCCATTTTATAGTACTAAATAAATACTAGCAATGAAAAACAAATCAAATTACTCAATATTCAACTTGATCATAATCATTAAAAGTTTTTTCTTTTAGCTCGGTATATTAATTTATCAAACCAAATTTAAAAGTTCAATAAGTTCTGAAGTTCGACTCAATCTTTACTCAATAATTAAACATAGTAAAATATGCATAACAACTCAAACAACTCAAAGTCGATTCGATTATATTTTATTTAAGCTCGACCCATTTAATAATCAAACAAGCTCAAAGATAAATATTAAACTCCATTGATTTATAGTTATTACATACCAGTTAATTGGCTATATATGATTGGACCTTATTTGGTCCACATTTGTTGTGTAATTTTCTCGTATGTATAAGATTGGATAGGGTCCCCAAAAAAGGCAGTTTAATTAGAAAAGCGATCACCTAAATGTAGCCGACCAAAACAAAAATTCATTGTCCTCCTATGCCGCCCCCTTATGTGGATAATTGCAACTGACCCAACTCAATTTGCTCATCAATAAATAAAGTTAATTGAGATATAAATATTATGTTTATGAGCTAATGATCTCAATTCATAAATATAAATATATATTTTGAAAGTGATGATCTTTCATAACGTCTTTTTGAATCATTCAAAAGTTGATGTTTATTCAGTTCAATTGCTAATTACTCTCTTTTGCATGTTCTTTCAAATAAAGCAACGGTCGATAAGGCGAATGGGATCTTTTATTATAAAATATGGATGCCACATGTAAAATTAACATATTTCTAACATATTCCTATAATAGAGAATAAAATCTTTATTAAACTTTATATGGAAAGAGCAAGATTTGGTGAAATTGGTATTGAATTAAGAAAAGTAAAAAAAAAAGGAAGTTTGAAAAATGGAATATATATATATATATATATTCTGAATTCTTTGTTTCGACATGCAAGGTGAGATATTTCACGTAGAAATTATTCTATGATTAATTATTCTATGATTAATTTTACACGTGGCATCCACCCGTCGCTTGCAATAGGAGATGAAACACCATTTTATAATAGAAGATCTCATCCGTCAATAAGGTATCTATATTGTAGTAGACTAAAATTCTAATATTTTAGAGATTTTGGTTTCGAGTATTCACATATATAGAGTTAGGATAGGCATCCATCGCACCACACATGTTATATTTATTAACAAATGAATGTCGTTAAAAAAATAATTTATATTTTTTTTTATCGAGCTCGAGTTTTTGCCAAATAATTCGTTCCTCTGGCTCGTGTATAACTTATTTGTGGGAATTTGATTATGTGTTGTCGCTAGGAATTTGTTATCATTAGATCTTCTTACATCATGCAAGAAATATAGCATACGAGCTGGTAAGACAATTGGGTCATTTTTATCGGATTGAATTTTCTATTTAATAATGATGTCATATTCTTGTGAAATATAAAATTCTACTCATTTTTTTATAACCAAAAAGAAAAGAGCAATTGGGTCATTTATCGCCTAATCCGAATGGCTGTCAGAAAAAGACTAGTGTTAAGAGGGTCGCATTCTTTTGGTCAAGGGTCGGGTATAGGCAGCCATCCAATTTTATTACTTTAAATTGACAAGATTAGCTTTCATTCAATATCCTGTATATTTTTTGACAAAATAAGGTATAAATCATTAATTTTATACGTTTATATTTAACTTCAATTATATTGCTTTTGAGATTGGGTTGATCAGCTTGAACTTGTGATACTATGTTTATACTTTTCTTTTAGAGTGTGTTTGGAGGATTTCAAATCCGTTAACAAATTCATGAAGTTCGTTTGGATGTATCTAAGTTATAATGGATTTCAAATCACTCGACATTCACTTTGAGCTATTTTCTCCATAACCATGATGGATTTCAAATGACTCAATTTTAGGTGTCATTTCAAATCCTTCCTCCAAATCCCCTCCCCAAATCCAGATCACTCAATCCAAACACACCCTTAATCACTATATATTAATAAACTCAAAGTAAATTAAGTGAGATAAACCAAATAATAGAAATCCAAATGGCTATTTGATCTGAGATTCTAAATTATGCTTCGTATCATATTTTCTTGTTTATAATATGGACAATTATTTTATTTTTGAAGTATATACTTTATGTGACTTTTATACATATATATCGTATAGATAATATAAATGATATATGAGATGAAACACTTTTTTAGAGTAGAAAATACGGTACATTTCTTATTTGAAACAGACTCTTAAAAGAATATATAGGTTAAAATATAGTCACTTATCTTGAATATTGTTTGGTTGATTTGGAATGTTCATTGCCACATTGGGAACATTATATCTTATGACAGTTTAATAAAGGAAAATCCTTTTCTCACAGTCCGTGAGACTTTCTGACTTTCTAGGCTTACAGGCAAAATCTTAGCCATTAATTGTGGCACTAATGATCTGATAGTTTGTGTAGCAATTTACCATATTTACTTACAATATTTAAGAAATAATCCCATATAATTATATATTATTATAATATAATAAATTTAACATTTAGATTAATTTCAATTAGTTATTCTTAATATGTATTTTGTTTCATGAAAATTTTATTTTAACTATGAATATCGAAATTGTATTATTCAAAAAATATTTTTTTATCAAATAAATATTAAATAGTTATAGATTTAAAATTAAACAACTATGTTAAAACAATTATCATTATTAATTCAAATATTGTGTATGGTATAATACTTTAATTATTTTGCATTATATCCATACGATTAGTAAGTTTATAAATTGTGATTATATTTATTTCAAAATTTAAAAAATTAAAAAAAAATATTGTTATATATTATTAATTCAAGAAGTTAATAATTTCAATACCTTGTTAACTTTTGAAACAGAAGGAAATCTCAAAATCACACTTTAAATTGGATTGTGTCTTGTATTATTGTTTACTATAACGCATATTTTCTTTTTAGAATAAAAGATCATCAAATCATATCTTATTTAAGTATTTTAGCTACAATAAATTTTCACCTAATATGATGTAAAGATAATTAATTAAATAAAAAAAATTTGAGGTGGGATTTGTAAATTGTTTCCCTTAATTATTCCACTGTAGGTCTGTAAGTTAATCTCACAGTTTACTGTGAGATTAGCATCACCCTTTAATAAATTTAATGTAGCCATATTATACATTACATTTCAAATAGGATAGATTATTTCACCAACTCAAATTACAAAATTTGTAAGGTATATTGTTTGAATTTGATATGACATAATCTAATCCGATTTGATCGTATTAGGATAGAAAAAATAAATAATGAAGAAAGTAATGTGGACCCTACAATGAGGAGGGCCCAAGTGAGAAGAATGCCTAAATGCTTACAGGGCCCAATGTTATATTATTGTTAATTCCTGACGTTTTGATTGGATCAGGAAGGCGGTGGCAGCCGCCCATTGGGCCCTACCACTATCTGTCTGCTCTAATTCTCATTGGTCATGTATTTACTCACGTAACGTAACATATTTATCTTATTCTATTATATATAATATTACACATATATAAACGTTCTGATTAATTGTTTGGATTTTCATCATAAAACTTTATATATACAATGTTGGGGAAAACAATATATTTTTTTTCAAAGGAACAAAAATGAGTTCACTTTTTAGTTTTATTGATTAATAAGAAATGAAACTTGCTATATCTAATTTTTACGTATTTTATAGTCTCATTATAACTCCGTTTCATAAAAAGTGTGAATACGCGATAGTAAGCCTACTAGTAAAATCTTGTGTCTATTATAAAAACACACATTTCGAAATAAGTTATGTAGAATGGTAAAAAAAAAAACTCAAATTGAGTGTATCTTGCAAAACTTACACTTAGATGAGAAAAGTTATTAATATCTTAATTTCTTTCATAAAAAAAGGCCCACATTAAGCTATATACACAAACATACCGGCCCAGTACTATACCAGCCCAGCCCATATAACTCACCCCCCTTCCAAACGGCGCCGTATACGCCACGCTGCCATTCAATCAGCGTACAAACCACAGTCAAGTAATTAGCAAATCAAGACAGGGACAGAACGGTAAAATCACAGAGTACATGGGGTGGGCGGGATTGAGAGCCGTTGATCTCTAAACCCCCAAAAAATGGCGCCAAAATCCCCAATTTTTTTCAGCTGCCCGAAATAATCACGGGCAGCCTCCAAAATTATCCCCTCCTTAAATCTCACAACCCAATCATCATCACTAAGTAGAGTCCCATTTCCTTATAAACTCCAAATTCCCCCCCCACAATTAGCCCTCTAAACTTCACTTATAATTAGGTTAAAATCTCTTTTCCTACTTTATTTTACTCTCTCTATATATAAAATCCCCTCTTTAAAGCACTCATTTTGCCGCCATAGCTCCTCATTTCCCCTTGTTCAAAGTTCTCTTCAAAATCCCAACTTTTCCCCATATATTCCTAGTATCAAGAATACACAAGCTTAACAAAGAAAAACCCTTTTCATTTATTCTCCTAATTTGTGTTCATTTCTAGCCCTTTAAGCTACCAAAAAAAACGAAGCCCTTTTGATCTTTTTTTCCCTTAATAGTTTTATGTAAATGGGTTTTTCTAAGAAGCATCAAGTTGAAGTGGGCAAAGAATCAGAAAGCAAGAAATGGGTTATAGCTGGAATTTCAATAAGGGCGCCTCTAAAACCTATAGCAACAAAGGCTAAGGAAGAGTGCTGTGAAGATGAAGACGCGTGTTCCACAACCCCGACGGCGCGTGAGTCAAAGATACCGGAAAAGTTGACGTGTCCACCGGCGCCGAGGAAGCGCCGCCCTGCTTCGAGTTGCAATAATTTCAATGGTGTGAGAGAATATTTTATTCCTCCGGACTTGGAATCAGTGTTTATTTTCCTTGCTTAGAGTGAAATCTGATAAAAGAATATTTTCTTTTTTTCTTTTCTTGTTTATTTTTTTTTGTTTTAAGTTAATTTTTGTTTAGAGTTTTTATTTTTTTTTTCAGTTGCTTAGTAGTTTAGTAGTATGAATAATAGTGTAATCTATAAATACAGCAGTTATTAGCATGAATTAATTTTAGTTTAGCAGAGTTTTTATTTAGCTTAATTTTATTTTTGAATCATTTTGAAGATATTACCTTTTTCCTGAAATGTTTTAATCTCAAAAAGGATTGTTATTTAATAAACAACATGGATGCTTATTAATGAATTTATGGACTTTAATGAGTTTTAGAAGGTAATTTATTTGAATTTATGAGTAAAAATAAAAGAACAGCTATTCATATGTAAACATCCTTAAATTTTTGTTTCTATATAATCAGATTCATAATAGGAAATAAATAGTCTGTAATTACACTCTCTTTGCCATATAAACCCTCAGTATTCAATTCAAGTATTTGTTTAAAAAAAAGAAGTAATTTTCATGGTCTAAAATGCTCCACATTTATTTATTTTTTTCATAAATTTATTGGCTCAAGTTTATTTTATTTTTTTGGCCACTAATTATTGCAAGTGCAGGTGTATGTAATTTTACAAGCCCAATAAAAGAAAAGGACATAATTGAGAATCCTATGTGAGACTTTTATGACTTCAAGGCCTCTTTTGGTACACTCCAAAATTTTGTTGGCCCACATCATTCTTCATTATTATTAAGACCCTTTACAGATAATATAATAAATTATTAGTATTTTCGCTTCTTTTCTTTTTTCCCTAATGTAATAAAGGTCCCAATTGATTGGCCACACTCTTAAAAAATTATTTCAGAATAAAAAATTATGAAAAATTCATTTGTTTAGTATCTCGTAAAAAAATCTTACAAAAAAACTCTCAAAATTACAAATATGAATTTTTTTTTTGCAGCAAATAAATTTTACTATACATGATTTGACAGTTAATACAATCAATTAAAAATATTTTTTCGATTATCTTTCAAAGTCAAAAATTAAATTAATTACATATTCTAATGCAAAATAATACAACGTTTAAAATAAGATCCATTGTGATTATTTTCTAACGTGTAAATCAACGAGTTTGACTAAACAAATTTAATAAAAATTATATTTAAATATCAGCTCAAACAAATTCCCCACAACAAAAAACATATCACATCGACCACAATCATTATCTATTTTTCTCTTAAAATCTCATCCAATCTCATCTTTCAAACTATATTTCTCATTTTCATCATGAAAATAAATTCTCGAAAATGAACATGCCAACCAATCGGGCCCAAAATGTTTCATTTCTTTCTTTTCCAATGAATTTTAACTAGAAAACACACACCTATCACAATTTATGGTCTATATTGCACAATAATTTTTTTTAAGAAAAATTAATTTTTAATTAATCAAACCGAATTCGAATTGAAATCCGATTTCTCCATGACATTTTGAATACCGAACCAAAATTTTCAATTTTATTTCAATTTAGATTCGATTCGATGAATAGCTTTCGCACCAATTCTCTTGTATGTGAAAACATAGAAAATTAAGGCAAAAGATTAGACTTTTACTTTGTAATAAAAAAAATATTTCATGGTACAAGTCAACACGTTTTTAAGAATATAAGACTCAACTTGAATTATTAATTGGGTAGTAATAGACTAATAGCCCTACTTTGTTGATGGAGATTTTGAACATTATTATCAAAGTAATCTCTTTTTGTTTAATTTTTTTTGTTTAGTAAAAGTGAAATTAAAGTGAAACTAAACTAAGGGTTATAACTTATAAGAGCTCCTTAACTATAAAAAATTAAAACTATTTTTTGGGATTATCAATCTGTAATAATAATAATACTAAAAAAAAACTGAGTCCTTAAATATGTCAGATTTTTCAGCATTTTAGATTTGTATAAATAAGCCATTATGCTTATGTATACAATAAATATTAAATATAATATACATAATTTTTAATTTTTATCATTGGATTCCCTTACATATAGATACAAAGGGGGTATCAGTTTTTTCATTACTGTTTCCTTCTAGGAAGCAACACCTGTGCTGCCAAAAATTATCTACTTAATTTATTTAATTCAATTATTATTGTCAATCTCTTATCCAATTATTCCACATGTACAGTAAAGAGGGTTAATAAATTTAGTCTATTTTAAGACATTTATTTATTTATATATGAATTTTTTTGTTGAAATTTGAACAAGCTTGCTTTTGCATTGATTTTGAAAGTATATATTAATTAAAATTAATGGCTATTTTTTTCCTAATTTCTGTTTTGTTCGCAACAAAAATATTTAACACTATTTTTAATTTTAAGAGATAGTTATTGTCACTTGCAAAAATGTGCTTAAAAGGATAAGAATTTCTTTATTTAGGCTTTGTTGACTTAATTGGTTATTAATATTATTCTATGTTAGTATATTACTTTTTAGAAATACAATATATTCAAATTTCAAAGTTAAAACTTTCACGCTACTATGTTAGCAATAGTTAGATATTAATATACATATTAATATACAATCCTTTTAGTACTTTTTTTAAATTTAATAAATCAATTCCTCTTTAATATAACCACATCTCATTATTGGGGTAGTATTAAAGAATAAGAATCCAATGCATGAAGACATATATACTCATTTTAATTAACCTAAAAAGAAAAGGAGAAAGAAAATTGAGTTGTAGAGATAGAAAGAGAGACATAAAAAGATGCACACATGGGGCTTGTATTGATAGGAATCCTATGAAGATGAAGATTCCATTTTAGGAAATAATAATGTTAATATTTTCAAGCCCTTTCAATCAAATCAGAACTTTTTTTATTTATGTTTTTGAATTTAGTTTTAATTTTTTTTTTTAACACAAACCATTGTTATTTTTAAAAAAATTAACTTTATTTTTTTAATCTCATATAACTACATATTAATCATATATGCATCATTTCAGGCACTTAGCATTAACAATTATTTACTATAAGTATTTTTGTTTCACTTAATCATTATAAACATAATTTACGCAGTCGTTCAACACAATCCGTTAATCTATCACTATTTACTTACCATATTTTAATTTTTTTAAATAATTTTTAATCACTTAAATAAATACTCATTATTCTACACTAATTTACTATGTCTTTTTCGAGATATTTTTAAAATTTAAAAAACCGAAACAAACATTGTCATGTGTTTAGCCAATTTGAGGGTCGGATTAGGTCCATTTTTCTTTCGACCCACAACATGGGTCAAGGCCCATGGACCCTCCTTTGTTGGCCCGAATTAGATATGCACTATTTTTGTCTGCCCGAACTGCCCGGGTTTTATTTTGGCGGGAAAAGCAGGTGAAATTTCTATTGATTTCCCGCCAATAGATTTTTTTAGCCCGCGAGAGGCGATAACTATCTACATTTGGTCTATTGGTCCGAAAATACAGCTCATCAAAACAGATCTTTTTTTGTCCCGTCAGCTAAGAATCTGACAAGGATTAAAACAGTAAATGTAAATTAATGGCAATATTTTTTTATTTTTTTTTTGGTACAAAGAGTTTTATTTGATTTTATATTTTTATGCATTGAGAAAATGTTGTGCTTTTCATTGAACTAGAGGAGTAGAAAAATGTATGTGAATTTAATAATTAAATCAGTAATACAAATAAATAAAGTAACAATCTAAATCAACAATTAACAAGATTTAAATAATTTGTTAGTTGATAAGTTTTAATCATAATAGTTCTCCATAATTTGTTAAATAAGACATTACAAGACTTAAATATTTCGTTATTATTTAAAACTTCAGTTTAACAAATTAATTACAAAAAAGAGGAATCTTCGAGTAAGTCAATATATCGGTTAAATATTGTAAAAATTGTGTTCAGATGAGATAATTGGATAATTTCCATGAGAAATAATTTTAGTGGTTTTTAAATTGACATAGGTATAATTTAGCGGAGCGGATCTTCTATCCCACAATGGTGTACCACAATGGTGTCACATCATTGTGGGATTGACAAGTGTCATTTAAAAATAAAAAAATAAATAATAATTTAAATAAATATACACTTGTCAATCCCACAATGTTGTGACACAATTGTGATACACTATTATGGGATAGAAGATCCGTCCCGATAATCTAGTGGGGGCGTTTTGTAGTTTTCCCTAATTTAAAACTAAAATATATTTGTTACATATTCTGATTTTTTTGTCGAGAGATTATGAAATTGTCTTGGGCTTCACACAAACGGCTGGGCTTATTTTTAAATTCTAGTCAATCAGAAACTTGGGCCATAATTGGGCCACAGATAGGCCCTGATGAATTGGGCCGTGGGAAATGAAAATATGACAACAATTTTATCCATAAATCTCAAAATTGCATTTGCCAACTCAAACAATTTATAAACTCGGCCAAACACTCTCTTTTGGAACAATGAAACGAATCGAAGAATAACACCAGTAAATAAACACCTTAATTAATAGATTGACCACAAAAATTGAAGCCACTCTTTACATTCAAAAACCATAAGAACCAAGAATCTATCTTTACGGCATTTCTGAAACCCCCCATCATTTAGATCTTTACTACAAAGAACAAGAAGATGGTTTTCATGATTCTCAACTACATTCTTAAAATTTCAGAACTTCAGATTGAATCTTACTAAGTGTCACATTAATGTAGAACAAACATAAAAGACAAAACATGCATATTTTATAACCTCATGGCCAAAACGTATTGTGTGTAATTTTCACAGAAGAAAAGCAAACAATCAAACATACCAGCATTTGCAGCATAAATATGAACTAATGATCAAGATAAGTCATATTAGAATATTGCCCAAGGGAAGATTAAATTCATATTTAAATTACACCGAATGCACTATACATCACTATGTTATTATCCCACGAATATGCACACTTCTTCGTTGGGGAAACGAATTTTCTTATTCGATTTCACAACATAAATTCAATCCAAAGAAAGTAATGAAATCAGTAATAAGGCCACAAAAAGATGTGTACCTTTACTTCACAGCAACATAAACTGCATTTCAACTCTGTTCTTTCCAACAACCAAATCATCAATCAAGATTTCAATATACCACCTCGATAAATTTATCGAAAACCCGTTTCTTAGCAGCTTCAGAAAGTTTGCTTTCTTCAACTTCGACTCGTTTTAACCATATCCCGTTCATCACAAGGAATTCAACTCCCTCCATTTTAACCCCACAGCAATAAGTTATATCAACACTCTGCAACTGCTTACAGCTTCTAACTATGGAACCCATAGCTGCATTACTCAGCTTACTACAACCCCTCAATTTCAATTCACTCAATAAACTACACGAAACGAGCATTGAAACAAGCTCCTTATCGAGTAACATATCATTATAAGACAAGTCTAGTTTCCTTAATCTCTTCAAATTCTGTCCTAAACATGTCAACAAACCAGGCTCCCTCTCCACAACATCGCAATTAATTAAGGCAAGCTCTTCGAGATTATTAGTTAATGCCCTTGCAAGAGCCTTTAAACCCTCACCAGTAACTAAACAGCAACTTTGCAGCCTTAAACTCATCAAACCTCCGAAATTCGAATTTTCGGACATAGCAATCAAATGAGTGTTATCAAGATCAAGGGGTAGCCTCAAATCAAGCTTTCTCAAATTACAGTTGCTTTGATTGATGAATTGAAGCAAACTTTCTCTGCTGCCACCATCATAAACCAATAAAGTATGAAGAGAAACACAATTTTCAGCCAATTTTAACAACACCAAATCAACTATACCCCTACATGTTCTTAACTCCAGTACTTGGAGATCACATAAGAACTTTATAAAACTCGAAAACGATGAATAATCTCCAAGACTCTCACAGCTTTTAAGCTGGAGATTCTTAACATTCTTACCATTTCTCCATAAAAAGCTAATTCCATAATCCCCATGCATAATCCCACGCAGAGAAAGGCTCTCTAAACCTAATTCAACATCAATTTCACTGTCTTTCGTTTCGTTGACTTCAGAAGTACTGATTTCAGCTGAAGAATTTGTGAAATGGAGCGTGAGAGATTTCAAAGAACTGAAAGAAGGCAGCCAATTGAAAGACAAAGGTCTCGAAATAGTGATGGAGATAGAAGAGAGATGAACACAGGACGTAGAGAGAGTGTAGAGAGAGAAAGTAGAAACTGGAGAGCTCAAGAAGCGGAGGTGTCGGAGGTTAGGGCAGGAATAGGCGACAGAAATAACGACAGGATTATCGCCGCCGTCGACGCCATCGCCGGTAGCAGCGATTGAAAGAGAAGAGAGAAAGGGGTGGTTGGTGAGAAAGGTTGAAAAGGAGGCGATGGTGGTAGTGGTGTAAGGAAGGGGAAGGTGAACGGAAAGAGAGGTGGTGGAGGAGCGCCGTAGATAGAGCCACCGCTTGGAGACAAGGGAGACGGCGGCGGAGGACGGCGGCGGAAGGCGGTGGAAGATTTCTTGTATGAGCTCATCGCAGAGAAGCGTGTCCATTTTAGAAATGAGTCTTGTCTTTTTCTTCTTATTTATGACTCCTTTTTATTTTGTTTTCTTTGATAATATTTTTATTTTATTTTTATTTTTATATGATTGTGATTTGATGAGGCCTTTATTTACCTACCACTCATTTATTTTTTTAAAGGTATTTAATCTTTTAACATTAAATATAATTTATGAATTATTGATTTTATTGTGGCTATAGTGAGTTAAGAGATTATCTTATATTAATTGTGGCAGTGGGGGCCTGGGAATAAAGATTTTATAATATAATTGGGAAATAAAAAATTTAAAAGATTCCCCACTTGGAAATTTTGGTGGTGGGACAAGAATATATCTATTTGTGTAATATTTATGGATTTATAACTATTGTGGACAAATAAATTTTCTAAGATTTATTATTAGAAAAACTTTTTTAGGAGGTGAATTATTTGTTTGAGTCATAATTCATAAAGATTCTATGATATGCTAAATTAAAGTGGAATTAAATCAACAGATAGTTCAGCTTGAAAATGATTTCATCAATTTAAATATGATTTAGATAATGAATGACAAATTACATGAAAATATCATTAATTATATTATGAAATAATGAATTTATGCAAAGTAGGAACACAAGGGCATAAGATGTGGTTAGGGTGGAAAAATGAATTAAGTTGTTTAATATCGAACTCGAGTTTGATTGTTAAAAATTCATTCGAATTCAATTTTATAATTTAGCAAATTAAACTGGAATAAACTTTTTGTATTTTATAAGTTATAAAATTCATATTATTTAATAAAAGGTAATGAAAACATGTACAATATAATAAAATTAATTGATTTTGACTCGCGTTTGACTCGATTAAAGATCATCTGAATTTGACTCAATTTACAATCAAACTAAATGAAATACAATTTTCAAAATTCAACTGTAATTCAAACGGGCTCGACTCGATTCATTTACGTTACTAAATCTAGTTACTCAAAAAATTATATTCCTTAAATAAGAACCAAAATAATGTAGCTATGTTAAAACTTAAAACATAATTTTAATAACGTGAAAGTAACAAGAAAAATTTATAGGACAAAGCTATTAGGCGTGTCGTGTGTCCTCAACTTCATTCGGCCGCACGTGACTTGTGGATTAATCATTTAATCTTTCTATTTTTTAATCAATAAGAAGAATATATCTTGTCAAGTATGTTGGCAAGAGATTTTCTGGTAATTATTCTATTTAAAAGGATATTCACATTTAAATACTCCAATTGAAACATAATTAAGATCCGAAATAGGAGTATCCGATACGTTTTGGATACTTCAAAGGATATTCAATTGAAGTATCCAAAAATAAAAAAAATTAGGATACGGTATCGGATACAAAAAATAGGAATATCCGGTACGTTTTGGATACGGCTGTGTTTTTTTTTTTTCTATTATTATTTAACTTTTTGGTCAAAATTTATTTCTTTAGTTTTGTAGTGACCTTCCCTAAAATTATAAATTAAAAACATAGTTTACTAAAAAAATCATGATTAATTGGAAAGATATTTAAATTAGAAATGAGAAACCCTCATTTCATCTTTTGGTATATATTCGTTGTAATTTTTTTCAGTGCAACTATATCAAAATCCTTTTTTTTTTTCTGCAACTATGATCGAATTATATCCTTCCACCTTAATCTTTTCAAGTAAATTATTTAATATTTATGGATATTTTTATAATTTTTTATATATTTTGTTGTTATGCTGAATATGGACATTGAATAGTAAATACATCGTGTAAAATAAAATTGGAAAGTTAGTATTTCTATTTTGAGTAATTGATAGAACTATTTGAACATTTTATTGCATATATTTATGATTATTAGTTTTAGAAGTTTTATATATTTAGTAATTATTACAATCAATTGATTATCAAATTCATTAACGAGGATTGTAAATAATTCAATTTTTATAATATATCATCGTATCCTCATCGTATCGTATCCTATAATTTTAGAAATTTATGTATTTCGTATCCATATCGTATCGTATCAATATCCCCGTATCCATATCCGTGCATCATAGGAAATAAACTATGTTTTTTGTGTGTAATGTTTGCATAAAATCCTCCACAAATTAAAAGGGAGTATTTTATGTGTACTTCAATAAAATACACTATTTATTTTCTAATTATATATAAAAAATATATTAATGTTAATTTAACATGTTAATAAAAGTGAAAAATATGAAAAACGCCTAGTATTATGAACAAAACATATTAAACTTTTAAAAAATTAGTATTATGAAAATTACATAATGAATTAAAAATTACATAAATGTTTATGATCACTATTAAAACATTATTTCTTTTTATGTATGCTAATACGTTAATTATAGTTAAATAACCATTGATAGCCTCACCCATGTTATTCATTGTTAGTTTTTAATAAATCAAATAATTTATTTTTTAGGTTTTAATTTATTTATTAAGATAAGTTGATGAACTTATTCATATCATCATTTTATTATTTAACATGTATACATTTATTTAAAAGCATGTTTTTATGTTAAGTAGTGGTATATGCTTATCACTTTTCCTTTTTCCGTTGATTGGTATAATAATACTATTATGTGGACAATATGTATACATAGTTCAAGATATATTAATAAACTATTATAACATTTATCTGTTCAATTTTATGAAAATACAACAAAAAATTAGAAAACACAAAATAACAAAAATATTTGTTCAATATTAATTCAACTAAGTCCAAAAGAAAAATAATAAGAGTCAATTTATTATATTATTTCTAAATAAAGAAAAAAGGTATCCCAATAAATATAATTAATGACTTTTATGACCATCAAAATAGATAACTATTGACACGTGTTTGAAACTTCTTTAAATTTTTTATTTAAATATTAACAAAGTGCTGCACAACTAATTTTAAAGGGGCATAACTCCATTTTATATGCTTCTGATGGGACAAAGATAAGAAGCAAAATGAAAAGACTTTCTACTTGCCTAAAATAGTGTGTAATAGCAATGTTTTGAAACCCAACTCGGTCATCAAACTGGAAAATTGACCGGGTCATGGGTTATTGGTTCAACCGTTGGGTCAACACCGGTTGAACCAGTGATGTCATAATTATGTAATAAATATTAAATAAAATATTAAATTTATTATAAAATTTGAAAACATAAAATATAGGTATGTTCCTATATTCAAAAATCATTTTTAGTATATATATTTATGTCAAAATGATGAAAAAAAGAGAAAATTCTTTTAGTAAAAACGTAAAATTATGTTGAAGTGATATAATTTCTGAATTCATGGAATAAAAAATCAAATATACATCACATATGGCATAATTACTATATCATTATATAATAAAAGCAACAATTTTAAAAAAAAAAACTTAAAAGAGCTCTAATAATTTGCAAACCAACAAAAATCAAAACGAAAAAGAATTGAGTTTTACCGATAGTATATTTTGATTTGATTTGTTCGAAATAAAGGTTTTCGAGAACTTTATGTTGGAGTAGCAAAACAATAGAATGAGATTTGGAAGGGTTTGTGATTTTTGGGGGAAAAAATTAAGTTTTAAGTTTGAATTTTGAAATTTATAAAAACCGAACGGTTCAATTGACCCAGGACCGATTTTGCCGGGTCACCGGTTCGACCGGTGGGTGAACGGTTTTGAGGCAACTTGACTGGGTTTGAGCAAAAAACGGGTTTGTGAGTCTGACCGGTTCGTTTTAAGGACCGATTCCGAGTCAAACCGGTTGAACCGGCCGGGTCGAGCTGGGTTTCAAAACATTGTGTAATAGTGGGCATAAATTTGATATAGTAGAATGTGATGTTATTTCTCATTTTGTAAGCAAAAATGTATTTAAAGTAGTGAATATATGTAGGAGGAATTGTAGGATTGAGTTATTTGATAATTCCTTTTTAATAATTATGTAAGGTGTAGTATATATATATATATATTTTTTTTAAAGTAATTTTTTGTTTTATAATTTTTTATACAAATTTAAGTTAAATGCATAAATTACAACATTTAGAAAAATATAAAGTGAATTTTATTTCGTAGCTAAATCATTTCGAATTTAAATATTTAATTATTTTAATGAATATGTTAAGATATTGATGTATAAAAATGCTATTAATAATTTTTGAAAAAATATTTAAAAATTCAAGAATAGGAAGCGAGGTACCATCCTATCAGGATTTTTTATTCATATATTACAAGAAAGAGAGCTAACGAATGTTATAAGTTGTTAACCAGTCTTGTTTAGGTGACGATGAAACATATCAACTCAACCTATATCATATAATACAATATAATATAATATAATATGATGAAACATATCAACTCAACCTATATTATATAATATAATATGTGAAGAAGGATTACCATTAGGTGGAAAGGAATATTAGATAGAAAAAGGGTACATTTATTCAGCTAATTTAAGAAATATTACCTAAAATATTATTGGATGAATTAGATGTAAGAATTTTGTTTATCCACTATCATCTTATTATAAAATAATAAACAATTGTAAAAAAACCAGCCTCTTTTACATTATAGTAAGGAAACTATTTAAATTTGTTTTTGGTTAACTGATAAGGATGCCAAAACTATAATTTATAATATGTTAAGATCTCTTTTTCACGATAAGCCAAAGAAACACAAATCAAATTCTTTGATATACAAATTTTTATTATTTAGGAGTATTTATTAGCGGAATATATTCTTATTTATCTTAATATATTTTAGTTCCACACGTTATGCATCAGATAAAATGAAGCAAATTTGTGAGATGAATGTGGATTTTATTATATAATAATCAATTGTCATAACTTTTATAACGAATATTCTTAAAAAGTGAATGAAAGTGTCACTATTTGTTTTTGAGTTTACATTTGTAGGTTACTAGCATTATATTCGATGCACATAAGAAAAAAGAAAGAATGAATCAACGAGTTATCATTCATTACTATTTTATTTTTAAACGAATATAAAAGATATAAAATGTTTTCATAAAATTGAGCTATAAAATAATAAGAATAAAAAAAAATTATAGTTATAAGTTAATATATAGTAAATATAAAATATGAGTAATAATACATGAACCACTTTAATAAGGTTGATGATTAGAGAATTAGTTGTCTTGAAATAATATTTTAAAATAAATATTTTTGGATGAAAAAAAAAAATCTTCAATTTTTTAGAAAAAATTATTAAAAATCCCCTGAAACAAATTTCTTTATTAAAAAGCTCATGATAATATTTTCCAATTAAAAAAAATCAATTGCCTGTGTTACTAGATTTATGGACTTAACCAAGCTGTGCCTTCTATTATAATCAAAGTAATCAACTATAGTTATGTAATTAATTTATTTATTTGAAAATTTTATATTGATAGTTGGTAAAGATTATATACTTCTAATTATAAGAATTTTTGAATTTTCTCTTTTAGATAACTACTATATTAAAATAAAACAAATTACATAGAAATATAAAAACATAAACTTATTATGGTATTTGAATTATCAATCTTAAAAATAAAAAAAAAATAGTTTAACAATTTCAACCACCTGGGCAGCTGCTGCCGCCGGTTTTTGGTTCCGCCGCCGCCGCGCCGCTACCGCCGCGCAACCTATACCACTTCTACATGACCACTCTTTCAAATTCAACGACAATCCATTCTCATACTTATTTCAAGTACAAGTACCACGAAACTAAATTATTATTTCCAACTTTTACCACAACCAAACTTCAATTCCCCAATTCAACTTTAACCGAAACCCTAGCACTCACCACCACCACTACCGTCCTCAAATCCAGATCAGTATACTCAGCTAAACATATTAATGCTTCAAACGTGTATGAACAAATTCTAGACGATTGTTGTGATGAAAGGGATAAAACTTTTCGTGTTTTCAAGAGATGGATGCAGTTTATTCGGGAGGTTTTTCCGGGTGGAAGTTGGTGGAAATTGTGTCATTTCGATCGAGAAATTGATAGCTCTGCGACAACGGAAAAGCCCGTGACTGTCTTGGAAGCTCTGAGCTCAATGTGGTCGTTGTTAGGTGACGAGAAATGGATTTGTTACACAGCGTTTGGTGCTTTAACTGTTGCCGCGGTGCGTGTGCTTATTTTCATTGTGTTTATTACTAGTGACAATTTTCTATTTGACTCCGCAATATCCTTGTAAGGCTATGGTTTTCATTTGATATTAGGATGCTTTCAATTTCATTGTAGATTTCAGTTTGTGTTGTAAATGGTAATTATATTCGGTGCATTGTCGAGATTTATGATTTTAAATGCTTTAGTGGCATAGATAGATAGAAAAATGGAATGTATGTTGATAATGCAAGCCCTTATGTTGATTTCCACTATAACTAACCAATGCAAGTGTTGCTTAGCCTAAAACTTCCATACTATATTCAGATTGTATAATTTGTGATATATTCTTCTGCAGCTTTCAGAGGTATCACTGCCAGGGATAATCACGGCATCAGTGTTTTCAGCACAAAATGGTGAAACCTTGGTGTTCTATCGAAACTCACAGATTCTGGTTTTCTTATGTTTAATATCAGGGATATGCAGGTCACCTTTTATAACCTTATTTTCATTTTTCTCTACTTCTGTCAATAGACATTTTATTCTGACAATTTTTCTTGAAAAATGCATATATTTTCTGCAATGCAGTGGCTTGCGAAGTGGATGTTTTGCTGTTGCTAATATGATTTTGGTGCGTCTAACAAGTTATGATTTATGTTATATCTTTTCGTTTCCTCTGTATTTTAACAGTTAACATTTGAACAAGCTCTGAGTTTCTTCACAATAGATCAAACCGTTGAGCTTAAAGGATAAAATTTACATCTACTTGATTTTTTGATAGAGAAAACTCCAAATCTCGTTCTCAAAATTTTCCGGAATTTATGTATTAGAGGACTAGTTGCCCGTCATTTTGAGATTTTGACCTGCATGTAGCTTTCCCAATCTTCCAGCACATACTTATTCCAGAGTGAGATTCATGTAATTCATCGAGACATTCATATACATAAATTCCTCTCCCCGCTCCCCCAGTATCTTTTCCCACCAATTTGAACTTATGGTAAAACTAGTATACGTGTCAATAGTTAAATTCAAAACGACCATTTCCCCTTCTTATATGCTTGATCAATGACAAAATTAAATTGTAAGTCGTACTCCAAGACAAGTTCATGTTATGGAGAAGATGAACTAAACGCTGAGAATTCAACTTCCATCCTGGCTTTGTAAGTTACATAACCGCAAAGGACATTGTCAACTTATTAAATTCGAAACTACAGGAGTATCTTGCTGTTTCCGTGTTACGAAAAGAATATTCATCACAGATGTTGCTGTGACATGCTGCATTTATTTATTTCCAGTCAGTATCCTGTTTTAAGTGTCAAGGCTTTTGGTTTTGTTTTTAGTAGAATGTACCATGGACTTTAACGGGGTAGCTTGCCATATTGCATCACTCTTGTCAGTTAGCTAGTCCCTTTTGATAATTGCACTGGATTACTCATGTACATGTTTGAACTTCACCATCAGCAGCCCATATGATCTCCGTTCAGGAATAGATTTCAATAAATGAACTTGTTCTGCAGTCATATCTTCTTTCATTCTAATGATGCATTCTATCGAAGTTATCAACTGGGGTTTAAAACAAAATGCAGTATTCTTTGATGATATAAAATTAACATGCTTATGTACATTTTGTCAAATGTTTTTGGTTGCCTGCTTTTTTTCTTTAATCTAGAATGTAGCCATCACCTGGTGCTTTTCAATTTTACAGGTTAAGCGCCTCAGGGAAACTGTATATAGCTCTCTTCTTCTTCAGGTTCGAAACGTGTCTTGATTATCTATCCTTGAGTTCACATTTATACTTCTTTTTATATGATTCTATATTTTTTCCCCCAAGTTAACGTGTAGATTTCACATTTAGTGTAGGATATCTCCTTTTTTGACACAGAAGCAGTTGGCGATCTCACAAGCAGAATTGGGACAGATTGCCAACGGTTATCTAATACCGTAGGAAACGATATACATATGATCCTGCGAAACATTCTTCAGGTCACTATTCTAGTTAATTCTATATATTCCTCTGAGTTTGCTGTAATTATCGAATCTCTGATTGACTGATTTTTGAGTAGGGAACAGGTGCAGTAATCAACTTGATGACTTTGTCTTGGCCTCTAGCATTGTCATCCTTGGTCATCTGCTTTATTTTATCTGCAATTTTCCTTATTTATGGCCAGTAAGCATTAATGCATTTCCTTATATGCTCCTTTTGGTTGCTTATTCCTTTCATTTCGAATTTAGACGTAAATCTTCAGTGGAATTTAAGACATGTATATGATATAACGTGTTTTCATATTTACATCACTTGCTGAATCATGTTATCGCTGACAGGTACCAGAAGAAAGCAGCAATGCTTACTCAAGATTTTATTGCTTCGGCCAATGAAGTAAATCAGAAATTTTCAAATATTTAACCCTCTCTTCTTCCCTACTACTTTTAGTAAGATCAAAGGTTTTCTTTTCCCAAAAATATAGATTGCGCAAGAAACATTGTCTTCGATGAGAACTATCCGAGCATATGGAACAGAAAAAGAAGAATTTCAAAGGTTGTAAGATTTTATTTAAAATTTGAATTTTAAGACTATCCAGTACACATGCCAAAAACTCAACTTCTCCGTATATTGGTTGTGGCAGATCAATTTGCCTTGTGTGATCTTGTTTTTCCCTTTTTCTTTCCAGGTATACAGATTGGCTTGACAGGTTAGCTTTTGTGGGCATGAGAGAAAGTGTAGCTTTTGGATTCTGGAACCTCAGTTTCAATACATTTTATCGATTGACCCAGGTTTTGCTTTATATTATAGGCATGGAACTCCATTTTTTTTTCTGTGGCCGAATTATTGAAGTTTGAATTCTGCATACCGTTAAGCTTTTCTACCAATACATGTTATATGATATCTTTATTAACTCAAATTATGTTCTCTAGGTTTTTGCAGTCCTCTTAGGAGGAATGTCTATTTTGTCCGGTCGTGTGTCAGCTGAGCAATTGACTAAGTATGTTCTGTACTGTGAGTGGTTGATTTATGCGGCATGGAGGTTACAAAACAGCATGTCATCTTTACTTCAGTCTATTGGAGCCTGCGAAAAAGTTTTTAAGTTGATGCATCTTCAACCAAGTCAACAATTTTCACCCAAAGGCAGGAACCTTCCTTTGTCTTGCATTATTGCACATTTGATAACATTTTCCTTTTTCGAATTTTTGGCTGATGGAATAAACTTCTGGGCTTCATGCTCTGAACCTTAACTCCTCAAGACTTCAAATCATTACCCTTGCTTAAGTTCACAACGTTAAATCAGACTTTTACTGTATAAAGTAGTATCATATGATTAACTGAGGTCTACATATGCTCCTTCCATTGTTGGTTTAGATACACTGAACATCCTTCCTTTCAGTTTCTTGGCATTTTCTTTTTATTGATATGTCGTTAAGCGTTGAGGTACTTATAAAACCACAAGAATGATGTTCGATTATGTTCATGTTGGTTTTGAATACAAGTACTTCAAGAAATTCAAGTACCAATTATCTGATTTTTCTCTTTCATTATGATGAGGATCGTAATGGATATATATCTTCGTACAGGTGCTAAATTGCAAATGCTGATGGGATGTATTGACTTTGTGAATGTATCTTTTCACTACTCTTCGAGAAGGATGGTACCTTTCTATAACTATCAATATAATCAGATGTCCAACTTCTACTTTTGCAATTTCCCCAAGCTGCTGCCATTAGTTGCATCAAAGTGATAAATCAAGATATCTTCTTATGTTTGTTATTCTTTTGAATGTATATTTGTTATGATCACGTACTTAGATTTAATATTTATCTGTACTTATTAGTTTATTTACTTACTATTCTCTGACACATGGACAGGTACCTATTTTGAGAAACGTGAACTTCTCCATACAATCTAATGAAGCTGTTGCAATTGTAAGGAGTACACCATTTATTCCTTATAGTATTATTTCATTAAGCTTTAAGTTCCAATTCAAGCTTTACTTTGGAAAAGGTTGGCGCCAGTGGTAGTGGGAAAAGCACTTTACTCAATCTTTTGCTTCGCCTCTATGAACCAATTTCCGGTGAGGTGAGCAGTAAATTTTTTCATTATGTTCTTTTGTTGCTCCTATTATTTCTGATGAATAGGGTGAGTTCTGATTTACAGATTAAATATAGCCAATGACAATTATCAGCTATCATGCTAATCTTACCTCTTCCTGTACTGACTGATCTCCAGATTTTTATCAATGGCATTCCTCTTAGAGAGATTAACATCAGCTGGCTTAGAGGAAAAATTGGATTTGTTGGACAGGTTAAACTCGAAAAAAATCACTTTTAGTTGAAGCTTTTTCTTCAAAGAATTAAACTCTCGAAGTTCTATACAACCAATGAGCAGGAACCCCATCTCTTTCATATGGATGTCAAGTCCAACATAAGCTACGGTTGCTTTAGAAGCATCACACAAGATGAGATAGAATCTGCTGCGAAGAACGCATATGCACACGAATTCATCTCTGCGCTTCCGTATGGTTATGATACCATTGTTGATGATAACCTGCTAAGTGGAGGGCAAAAGCAGAGGATCGCAATAGCAAGGGCCCTCCTAAGGGATCCCACTATTTTGGTACTCGATGAAGCTACCAGTGCTCTTGATGCTGAGAGTGAAGGCTATATCAAGGTAAAAGGAGTCCACATCAACAAACTACTTGTGGATTTGTTTTAAGATTGTAATTTAGTATTGTTCATGGTAATTTTTATACTTTGTCTCACTGCAGGAGATTCTTCATTCTTTTAAAAATAACTCTAAAACACGGACTGTGATCATAGTTTCACAAAGGTTAGTTTTCGCATAGCCCACTTCAGGTTATAAGTGACCGAGCTTGCAATTTATGACTCAGTTCTCACAGGCTGTCTACGATAAAATCAGCAAATAGAATCCTGGTAATGGACAATGGGCAAGTTGTCGAGGTAAGTCATTTCGTCACTCAGTGCCTCTTGGTTTTCAATAATGCATGTGGTTACAGATTTTTCTGTGTTGGAATCAGAATTAATTTAGAGAAAATTACCTACAGAGTACAAACCCCCTCAATTTAGTGCTAATTACCAACCCCCTGACCTTTTCAAAATTACATAAAGTCCCCTCATATTAAGGCATTTTTACGATTACACCCTACGTGTATTTAAAATTTCTAAATTCACCCCCTATAAATCTCACAAATAGACCTTTCAAAGGCCTTGTTGTAATTGTAATTCACCCTTGTTAAATAACAATGTAAAAAGGTTTACAATGACGAACACCACAGTTTACCTTCATGAAACATGAAGATTCTTGAGTGATAAATCATCACATAAATGAATCTGATATGCTGCTAAATTCTCATGTTCTTGGTGTCGATCCTTTAAATCTCAGTAGTACTCTTGACTCATAATCTCAAATATTCAGAGGTAGGCAGAAAAACGCAAATTGAAGGCTATAAGACCTTGTCATTAGGTGCATTAGGTGCTATATGATACCATACCTAATAAATCAAATTTAACGAAAACATAAGAATCCTACTCATGAATCTAGGCTAGCTACTATGGGGCTGATTGGTTATCATTTGAGAACAAATATATTCATGCAGATTGGTAATCATACAGAGCTCCTCCACAGAAATGGAGTATATGCACAATTATTCAAAATGCAGATGGATGCCCCGCCTTTTACCAAACGTCAAAAGGAAGAAGCTTGTTAAGTGATACGATTGCAAATAGCTCTCTGTAAGTGGTACTTTAAAAGCAAATTGTGAAAAATTTATGTCAAATTATCCAATCGTATTTTCTAGGTTTGAATCTCTACGTGTTATAACTATGACCCTCAATGTTTGAAGGGCTTGAACTTCAGGAAGTACAAAATGAAGAAATTATTGAATTAGGATATATACGTACTTTGGTGTTGGGGATGGGATATATGTACATAAAATGGAGACTTTATTGGACATATTTCATCATTTTGAACTATTACCACCGAGTCTGGGTCGGGTTTGGGTCTGAGGCTCTACAGGTCGGATCGGGTCTGGGCCAAGCAAAATCAAGATTGAAGGAGTTAGGGTTGTGGGTAATCCTCGCCCATTCAGAGCCATAGACTATATTGCATCAATGTTTGGATGTGACATTACTGCAAATATTGCTTCAAGAATATGTTTACTTTAGATTTTTCAAGGTGATTTAATTTGATTTTCTGCCGTCTTGGCAAGTCGGAAAATTCTATGCCTTATAAGTATTGCTGTCGTTAATTTGATCTAGTATAGATCACATATTTTGGATGGGCCCTTTCACCACCCCACACTCTAAATGTATGGTGGTCGCTAGATTTAGTTGTATAGTACTTCGTTCTAGACTCTGTTTAGATGATATTTTTTGTTGTATCACGTATGCTATACACATGCTAGTTATTATTGTAAGTCAAAAATGTTACTTGTCTAAATCGTCGTCAAGAGTGATTAGGTAAAAAATTGAAATCTAAATCCAATTTATGCATTTTAATAAGGAATACATAGCAATCCCGTATGTGTGACAATGGGTTTAATAAAAATTAGGAAAACAATTTCAAAAAAAATGTCATGGTGCGAATATAAAAAAGTTATTTCAATATTTATACAAATAGACAAAAATTGACACGTGGTTAAGACTATGATAAAAATTTCACATCAATTAATGAAAATTAGGAAAACAATTTCAAAAAAAATGTCATGGTGCGAATATAAAAAAGTTATTTCAATATTTATACAAATAGACAAAAATTGACACGTGGTTAAGATTATGATAAAAATTTCACATCAATATGATTTTAGGACAAATGATACACATTTTGTAGGGGTTATAATCTCCTTCTTTTTAGTTTTGAGGGGTAAACAGTTTAAAAATGAATTTCAGAGGGTTGAAGTGCAATTTTCCAAAAAGAAGAAAACCTGTATAAAACTATTATTTCTGCCGTTGGCCATTTCGGTCCACAATACATTAACTCTGTTAGGGTTTCTGTACGACTGCCTTCTACCCGCCGTTAAACCCTTGCGAACATTTTATCCATGGATGAGCATCAAAACGTGACCGATTTGAATCGTCTCCCTGACGAAGAAGAAGACGCCGTTAACAGAGTCCCTAACGATACGAATTTCGAGAGCTCTCATCCTCTTACCGGCGATGGAGCTAGCCCTGGGTAATTGAGCTCAACATTGATTCTATTTTTTTTATTATTTTGATTTTTCAAAGTAAATGTTGATTTTCTGTCGTCAATGTCTTATACGAGGTAGTAAAATCTTTATCGGAGGTCTTGCTCGAGATACAACATCTGGTAATAGTCATTTTACATTTCTTTTCTCAATGTTTATTTATGCTGCATTTTGAATTTTGAATTTTTGCAATGAAATGGTTGATATTTGTTGATTCGTTTTATTTGAAAATGATGTAGCTAAAAGAATATGTTGTTACATGTCCTTGATGTAGAAGTACTTCTACTATTTGTTCTTGTGGCTTTTTCTGATTTGCTGTTGTGACTGATGATGCAGCACAATTTACCAAGCATTTTGGTAAATATGGAGAAATTACAGATTCTGTTATAATGAAGGATCGAAACACCGGGCAGCCCCGGGGGTTTGGGTTCATCACATTTGCTGATGCATCAGTGGTTGATAGAGTTATTGAGGACACTCATGTTTTTCATGGGAAGCAAGTAGGGTGAATAATTTTGTTTAATTTTATCATCATTTAGAGAGTTTTGTATTTGTTGTTAAGTGTGTTCTCTTATGTTTGCCATTTGTTTATAATCTTTTAAGGTGGAAATAAAAAGGACTATACCAAGAGGAGCCAACTCGAAAGATTTTAAGACTAAGAAGATATTTGTTGGTGGCATACCGGCAACTGTGGACGAAGGTAATTGGTGTTGTTTTTGGGAGAGAAGCTTACCACCTTTGATTTTAGGACATTGGAATAAGTTTTAGAGATGCTGATTTAATTGCATTATATTATGTGCCAGACGAATTCAGAAACTTTTTTTCAAGCTTCGGAGAGGTTAAGGAGCAACAGATTATGAAGGATCATTCTACTGGTCGATCTCGTGGATTTGGATTTGTCACTTTTGAGTCTGAACAGTCTGTTGATAATCTTTTGGCTAACGGTAACCGACTCGACTTTGCTGGAACGCAGGTTTGTTAATGCCCTTGGCCTTTTATTAGATTGTGAACTCGAATAATGCAGCAAATTGTTTTGCTTTCAATTTCCGTAATTGGGACGTATTGTGTTTAAAGATGTCACTCGCCAAAATTGGTTCCTTTAGGTATCTGTAGTGTCGCATTTGGTGGAAACATTTTCATTTACTCTTAGTTGGGCGAGAAAAATTGTTATTACATACTTTGCAGTTTGATCATTTCAGTTGGTTTTCTTATCTGTACTTTGTAAATTTGTTCTTCGCCTTCACATTACTACCAACTCAAAATACTTCCTCACATATATTATGCAAGACCAGTTCATAAGTGAACAGGATTCATTCTTTTGCTAATCATGAATAAGTTGCTTAGCTATCACGAAATAAAAACGTGTTCTTTTAGTTGTTTGAAGTTTTGCTCACTTCGATTCATGAGCGACTAGAATATCGAACAAAATAAAAGAAATAGGTCGAAATCAAATCATTATCAAAGATCTGTCTTACTAGCATTCTTAGCGCGTCGAGTAACTTTTTGTCTTTATTATGCAGGTGGAGATCAAGAAGGCAGAGCCTAAGAAGCCAAATATTCTACCGCCTCCATCTAGGCGTCCAACTAGTTCAAGATACGCACCTGACCGAGAATTTGGAGATGGTTATGGTGGTTTTGGTGTGGGTCCTTATAGATCAGGTGGACCATATGGCGGTAGAGCCGGTGGTTATGGTGGATATGGCGGTGGTGAATTTGGTGGCTATGGAGGATACAGTCCTGGTGGTTATGGTGGTTTGAGGGCCGATCCATCATTAGGATACTCTAGGCGTTTTGGTGGTGGATTTGGTGGAGGCTATGATTTAGGAGGTGAATATGGTGGGCCGGGTGATAGTTATGCAGGGTATGGTGGTGGTGGTTTTGGTGGCGGCGGTTATGGAGGTGGTGGATATGATGGTGGTTTTGGTGGCGGCGGTTATGGAGGTGGTGGTGGAGGTCCGGCTTATGGGGGTAGAGGAGGATATGGTGGTGGTGGTGGTGGTGGTAGGTACCATCCATATGGAAGGTAGAATTTAGAAGAGATGGGCATTTTATAGTTGGAAGTTTAGTACTAGAATGATTTGTTTTTGTATTTTTGTTAGGAAAGGAGGACTTTTGAGGGCACAATATTAGATGTTAGAATTTAGAACTCCTGGATTCTTAACTTTCCATGCCAAATTAGACAAGTTACTATTATATTTATGGAAAATTGGATTTCAATTATTTGGATTTTGTTTTTTAAGTGCAAAAAAACATAGAAAATTGAACTATTTTTTAGGTCACCCTACATAGGTGTTAGGTCTTTTCTTGAGGAGTAGTTTATTATTGTCTTCATTAGATAAAGGAGTCATCTTACCTTCAGCGCTTCATAGTTTTTGAATGAAAAAATGTGTTATTATTTTAATTATTTTAATTTGATTTGTTACATTATTCTTTTGTTTTTATGGTAATCTTCAAAACAAATATGTTATTTTTGGTTTTTTATTGTATTTAGTATAAAAATTTATATTCATGATTAAGAATGTATGGCAATAATTTGTTTCTTATTTTTTCAATTAATGCATACTTATTATGTTGTGCTATGTTCTAGCTTACTTTTATTAAATTTTCAGTTGATTTTAAGACTGGTCATAATTTTTTGTTTACATTACTATATTATTTAAGATCAAAAATATTATTGTACGACAAAGGTATATTTATTTTTTTATAAAATTAGTATTTGAAATTGAATACACAATTAGCATTATTTCTGAAAGAAGTGGTTTATTTTTATTATGAAAAAATTTATTTGAATAAATTGATTTTTGGTATATAAAGATTGGTTAGATTCTTACTTTTATATTTATGTTTTTCAATAAGAAAATTAGAATTACTGAAGTTTATAAAAAATATTTTCGATAATATTAATATACTTAAACAATGAGGTTTAGATCACAAAGATAATTCATTGTTAGTTAATAAGATATTTTTCAGAAAATTATAATTATAGAATTTTTAATTGTGAATGTCAATTCTTTTACTATGCCAAACCATTTAATAATGTATTTGATATAAAGTTGTTGCCTTCAAGAAATAAATTATTTTCTTATCTCAAAATAATGCAGGTAAAATCGAATGTGGAAGGATCGCAGCCACAAATGGTGTTTGTCAATTTCCAACAGAGAAAATTGGTAGATTTTTTGTGTGTCAAAATATAACCTCCTCCTTTCACTTTTCAACCATCGATCTTACGGAGAAGAGAGAAAAAAAATCTTCATTTCCATCAATTGCAGAGAAATTAAACAATAATTTGATATTCGAAAACGAAATAAGGAAGAAGAAATCAAAAATGGCGATGGTTTCTAGCTTTCCGGCACTGCGAAAGGTATTTATTTGGAGAATTATAATTAATTTTTGATTTTATATATTTTGAGCTTAATTAATTGTATACAGTATACACAGATGCCCCAAGTCTTGTGCAGAAAGAAAGAGAAAGAGAGAGGAGGTCACAACAATTATCACCCTTATAAAGTCATTGAAATTACGCCTCCACCCAAGAGCCTTGGCGTTCGCCGCTTTCCCTCTGTAAGTTTGCAGTTTTCGATTTTTTTCCGTTGTTTTTGGTTATAATAATTTCAGTGATTTAAAATTGGATCCTTAATTTACCAATTTTTCCACTTTAATTGATGGGGTTTCTACGGATGTGTAATTTTTGCTGCATATTGTGGGGGAACATGATAGCCATCATATTTGTCCATAGTAAAGAGTATTTATTTAACTCTTTGTTTGAAGGAAATTCTTATGGAAATGAAAATAAAATTCGAGGAAAAAGAGTTTTTCTTATTTGTTAGAAAGTGAAAACGAAAGAAAAATGAGAGATAAAACTTAATATTAATTTGTGATTTCTGTAAATTTTGTATATGCCAAATTTCATGAATTCCCAGACTACACTAAATTCACCACACGAGCTAGTGATAATTAGAATATTAGATAACCTATTGATAGAGTGTTTTAAACTAAACAATTTCACGGTGCGTTTGGATCGATGGATTTGGATTTGAGCAGTGGATTTGGAGGAAGGATTTCAAATGACACCTATAGGTGTCATTTGAAATCCATGGTAATTGTGAAGAAAAGAGCTTAAAATGAATGGCGATGGATTTGAAATCCATCATCATCCAAACGAGAACTTAAATGGATTTGTCGGTGAATTTGAAATCCATGGATTTCAAATCACTCGATCCAAACACAGCTTCATACAATTTGTGGTTAGTTGCTTAGAAGAGGAATTTGGCCCAGTCCATGAGAATGCAAAATACTAGGGGTGGCAAACGGGCGGTTGGGTTGGATACTTGGATTGGGGTTGGTTTATAAATGGGTTGGATTCTTAATAGTTTTAAAGTGGAACCAATTTTAACCCAAAAGGAACCACGTAAAACCGAACTCAATACCTTGCATTTTATTCTTTATAATTTAGATTATTGATAAGTAATTTGAGCATAACTTGAAATTTAGTTGGACCCAACTTGAAATCAAGATGAAACCAATTAGGAACCAAATAAAATTCTTTAAGAACCAGCCCAACCCAAACTAGTTAATTGGGTTGGAACCATGGTTTTGGACCCATTTTGCCTACATTCAAGTACTTTGTATGATATTTGGAAGGAAAAAGGAGAACGAGTCGTTAATTTACCATTTTTCGTATTGATTTCGACAATGCAAGAATGTACACTATTTTCAGAAGTGAAGATTTGGCCTAGGAGGGAACTGATTTTAAGTATCAAACTGTAATGGCAGAATCTGCAGTGTGGTGATGGTGTGACAATAGAAGGCGAAGATTATACGATATCAGCTGTAACACATCGTTATCAGCTCAGGAAAGGGAAATACGAGCCTAGCGAGAAGAGGCTCGATGTTTTATCAACTGGAAGATACATATTGAACTTGTATTTGGAAAATTTGCTAGATCAATCTTGATTTTTTTTGGTTATTTGATCTTCATTGTGAGGTGTTCTTTTATGTACCTCCAAAAGGTAGGGTGTAAATGAGTCGAGCTGACCTGAACGCATAGATGTTCAAGTTTGTTTGAAGTACAGTCGAGCTTTGAAAATTGTGTTTGAACTTGGTTTGATTGTTAATCGAGCTGATCATGAGTCGAACTCGAGTAGTTTAATTATTTTGTACATGGTTTTATTATTTTTTATTAATCGAGCTCGAGTTGGGTTTAAAAAATTATCAAACATAAAGTCGTTCAAGCTTGGTTTGATATCGGACGTACTTTTAGCGATCAAACTCGAGTCGAATATCGAGTAATTTGGTTCAAAGGAACTCGAACATGATTTATGGCTTATATTTATGAAAATATTATAGTTTGAATATGGTTTGATCACATACATTTTCACAAGTTAATTCTTGTTATATTTACACTACATACATTTAAAATGAGTAAATTAAATTACTTTTAAGAATTTTCTCCAACACTATGAAGGCTTATTTTGTCCTTTTGATAAAATAAAAAGTATGAATTTTGTAATAACTCCTAATAATAAATGATTTAACTACTTGTTAAAAAAGATAAAAATGCAAAAAAGCTCTATGTGTGGTAATTCGAAAATGCAAAAAACCCCATGTGTTAAGGAAATAGGCTGAAAGACACCTTGTGTTATTCAAAAATCTGCAAATAATACCAATTCCATTAAAAGTTAGCATGATTGTTGTTCACGCATTTGTGTATTAATATGAAGTTTTAAGTTGAAACTCTTTATTAATATGAATTATATAATAGGCATTGTAGGTTAAAAAATAACAGCGTAGAAATCTTTGACGGAATGAGCACGCAGGTATTATTTGCAGACTTTTGAATAACACAAGGTGCCTTTCAGCCTATTTCCTTAACACATGGGTTTTTTTGCATTTTCGAATTAACACATGGAACTTTTTTTGCATTTTTTCGAAAAAGATAACAAAAACATTATAATAAAAACATAAATTTAGCAACAAAATATGAAATTATGACATTTGATCAAGGGTCAAGAATGAATTTAGCATGCATTGTGGCTATGTAGACAAATATTATAAAAATAAAAGGATAATAATAATGAAATCCAGCACTATGATTATTAAACATGCTAAGTAGATCGGTGACACTAATGGACCACTAGGAAACTTATAATGTCTCCACATTGATTAGTTTTTGTATTTATGTCACTAATAATGTGCAATAGTACGTATATACTTTCTTGTGTTTTGTCCTTTTGCTTTAAATAATTAAAATTGATTTTGTGATGTGTTATTTAGAAACAATAAAATCAGAAAAAAACATATATTGCTTAATAATGTGGAAAGAAAAAATTGGTCATGTCTCAAATTTAAGCTGGCAAACTGGATTAATAATTTAATATCACTTGTGCAAAAATCTTAGTCACTCTTATAACAAATCATGTACTTTATAACTATTATTTATATGACAATATTGGATAAAGCTATTATTTCTCTTCTTAAATAAATCAATTATTTTAGGTGTTTTAATTTGAAAAATTTGTGATAATTACTCGTTTAATCTTAAAAGTTATCAATTATATCGCGAACTCTCTAATTTACAAAAAGATAAAACCAAATAAAATCCGCTGGTTTTTTTATCTCTATTTGGAAAACATAAATGATCAATTTTTTTTATAATATTAAATAGAGTAGCAATTTTGTTCACATGTAATAAAAAATGGAAATTCCTTGTTTCATATTTAAATAAAAATGAAACGATTAGTACTGTGATTTATATATTTCAATGATTGACCTATGTACTATGTAGTGATTAATAATTTAATCACAGTTTTGTGTTCTTTTTTAATATATAAATCACAAGTATAGAATGGTTAGAAATTGTTTGTTTATGTTTTTAATTTGGTTCTCAAAATGTTGGATACAAAATTTTAATTAAATTTCACACAAATTATACACATCTAAATTCATATTTTTTCAACTCTACGTATTCTCAATCCCTTATATAACAATATACCAATCATATACAACTTATTCTACACATTCAGTAATCAAAATTATTTATTATTATCATTATTTTTCATTCAATTTCATACTTTATAATTTTTCAATTTAACGTTTTTATTTTCTATTTACATAATTATTATAGTTATAAATAACAAAATTATTTAATACATCATCCATCAATCTATTTTGACATATTTTACACATTTTAACTTGATTTGAAAACATAAACAAACACATTATTTTTACATAAATTTTATAATATACAGTCCATATTACACAATTTCCAATAATTTTTTTAAAAAAAATTTCAACTTAAAATTATAAAATTTAGAATCTGAAGTATTTGATATTGAATTCCAAAACTGTTTATAATAATTTTTGCCGGCCGATTGACAGGCGGTCCACATGCTGCGGCCCTTGATCACGTGCTTGCATGTGTAACCTCTTTATTATCGCTAAACCTAAATTAATGAGCATTTATTTAATCACTATTTATATAATAGATTTTTTTCCTATTTTTTTGGCGCAAATTAACAATATTAAATAAATAATACTCTATAAATAATGCATAATACTCTCTTTCTTTTCATCTAATATGTATTTGGATAAGTATTAACCAATATAGTGAATTTCAAGCGAACAAGTTTGGTGATTTTGTTCTTATTCATATTATTAGAGATTAATTGATTGACTTTATTAAATATTAAAAAGAATAAATAAGGTGTATATGCATAATTTGGAATTAAGTTGAAATTATTTATAATAGCTCATTTATGTATTTTTAAAACGACCATATACAAAATGCCTCCAAACTATTATTATGATTTATGGTATTGAATACCCTTAAAATATAAAAGGTATCAAAATGAGAATATTCATAATTTATGCCAATTTTTCCCATCCAAACACAAGCTTACAATATTCAACACTATATTAATTTACTTGCTGATTCATTTTTTAAGTAAGTTTATCAAATTTTAAATCTTTAAAATTAACAAATCATATACATCTAATAGTTATTTAATTAATAAATTATAAAAAAATTATTGTAATTATTTAAATATAATAAACCTGATCAACTAACAAACCATTTAGATCTTGTAATTTGTAAATTCCAACTTATAAATATTCAAATTCTTTGATTCAATTTAATAAATTACCAATTAACTAATTCTAAACTTAGACTTATAACATTTGTATTTTATAATTATATCATATTTAATTATGAATTACTTAATTGCACCGATTAATAATGTTTGTTAAAAAGTTCAATAAAATCTATAATACTAGCATTTCGTTTGAAATATTTCAAGTTCAACAAGAATAGAATAAACTTACAAGCTCTTCAAAAAGTATGTAAAACACCAATTTCATACAAATAGAACCATCATCAGCTGGATTTTTTATTTCAATATCTATATATATATGTGTGTTTATATATATATATATATATATATATCTTCTGTTTTAAAATAAGAATTTCATATTATTTAGTTTAAATATCACCATCTTCTCTATATATAGAATATATGTAATTTAAACATAAACTTATTTTACTTATTTAATATATATAAATATTTTATACATATCAAGATTGTAAAAGTGAAATAAAAGATAAAATACAAAATTAGAATAAAAATTTTGCCCCCAAAATTTTGCCTTTATAATATTGTTTTTATTCTGATAATGATGATTATTGACATTTAATAACATTATGATGACACATTATAATTATTATTAACAAAGAAAAAGCAAGGCAAAACACAAAGATTTTATTATTAAATAAAAAGAAAGCATTAAAACCCGGAGAGAATCTTTAGCACTTCCAGCCTCCAATATTATTATATTTATTAATATTTACATTTATTATTATTATTTAAAAAAAACACCAAGAAAATAGTGCCAATACACACACCAAAACACACATACTGCGTGAAAACAAAGTGTATAGTGTGAGAAAGAGTGTACAAACTCCATTGATGAAAAACAAGATAATGTGAAGAATTTAATGGAGATTTCTTCTTAATAGAGTTAAGTAAAGTAAAGACCCCTTTTCAATTAAGCAAAAAATACTATAACCCATTATTATTGGCTTTCTTTTTTGCCTTTTTTCTTACCTTTTTTGAAGCTTTGCTTCTCAAACTCAAATTTTCTCCATTTAATTTCACACATTAGACGTTATCATTATTATTAGATTTCTTTGTAAATTGTAATTCTATCCATCAAAATTTGTTTCTGGTTTTGATCGGATCTGAAAAGGAACAGCTATTTTCAGATGCAAAGTTCGTTTGCTTTCAGAAGAGTGAGTGTGATGCAAGATTGTTGGGCTATTTCCAATTTCTAATAAGGTAAATTGAGAATTTACTTTATGTTATTTACTCTTCATATATGTTACTTTACTTTTGATTATATGGTAAGTTAGAGGAAAAATGGAATCTCGAATGTAGTTGGGCTCTTCATTTTATGATCAAGAACATAATTTATCTTTTTCTGGGATTTTTTCCTTTTTGGATTAAGAGGGTTGATAATTTGTGGGAGTGATTTATCTGGAATGGCTCATGAATTCAGTCATTTTGATTACTTTTTTCTTCTTTCAGTATGGAAAAATGTGTGATTCTTGCATCAAATTCTGCTGAAAAACAGCCATTTCCTTTTATATTTCTAAAGTGTGCTTAATTTAGTTTAATTTATGTTCTTGATGGTGAATTATTGCAGTGTCTATGGAATCACTTGTTGAGGGTATTGGTTCTTCACAAATGACCTCTAATTCCATTACAAGTGTAGAGTATAATTCTTCGAGCCGTCCACCCCACCATCCATCTACGAAACAGTATAGATTCGAGGGGAGCTCGTCTGGATCTCGCCCCATAATCGTTTCAAAACGATCCTATAAAAAATCCCATTTCGTTACTCATAATAAAGATTGTGAAATAGTGGAAGATGATACTCATAAGCAGGTTTCGAAATCTGAAACCGATGATGATACACAGCAACCACTTCATGATGTGAAGGATTACAAGTCCAATGGTGTTGTCGATTCAGTAGATATCACTTCATTACCAGCTAATGAAGCTATTGAGATATTGAACTCTCAATTACCTTCTAAATTAGGAATTAATTACTGCCCGAGCCCGCAAAGTAGTTTCTACTCTGCCACACAGTACACCGAAGCTAAACAAAGCTTTACAAACACAGAAGTAAGTGAATGTGCAAGCAGTGTTGAAAAATCTGTCGAAAGTGCTAAAGTTAGCAACTGTGATCAGAGTCGAAAGACTAGTATATACAGCACTGGCAGTGATGTTAGTGACGAAAGTAGCTCAAGTAGTTTCGCCAGTGCAACGTACAAACCCCACAAAGCGAACGATACAAATTGGGAAGCAATCCAGGCCGTTAGATCCCGCAACAACGGGTCTTTGGATTTGAAAAATTTCAGGATTTTTAAGAGGCTGGGATGTGGGGATATAGGAAGTGTTCATCTGGCTGAGTTGATAGGGACGAGAACTTGTTTTGCGTTGAAAGTTATGGATAAAGAGGCTTTAGCGAGCCGTAAGAAGATTCTGAGAGCTCAGACAGAGAGGGAGATTTTGCAATCGTTGGATCATCCTTTTCTTCCAACCTTGTATACTCATTTCGAGACTGAAAAGTTGTCTTTCTTGGTGATGGAATTTTGCCCTGGTGGAGATTTGCATGCGCTTCGGCAGAAACAACCTGGGAAGTTTTTTCCGGAGCACGCTGCAAGGTAGAATTTGATAAAGTTTTTGAATCCTGTCTGAAATTTGTGAGTTTACTTATGGTGTGTTTGGATCGAAGGATTTGAAATCTATGGATTTCAAATCTATGGATTATAAATCTGTCAACAAATCCATTAAGTTTGTTTGGATGTACCCAAATTATAATTTATTTCAAATCTCTTGGCATTTACTTTGAGCTATTTTTTCCATGACTATGATGGATTTCAAATGACTCCGTTTTAGTGTCATTTCAAATCTTTCCTCCAAATCTGTTCCCAAATTCAAATCACTTGACCAAACACACCCTTAACTAATCCATGGTCCATGATTCATTTATAGAACTACCCTTTATGAACTCAGTCGTTTTTGTAAAACAAATATATCTTTGCTGGGTGCTGAGAGGAATCTTATTGAATTAGGAGCTTTAAGAAAATAGATAAAATGGCTGTAGAGCTGTGTAATATTTTCTGCTAGCTTTTGAATTTGCTCTACTACCAAAAACTCAGCTATCTTTACTTTCTTCTGTTTTAGTGGTTTTAAGCTAAAATCGGTTTGAAACTTGGTTTATCATATGAACAATTGAAACTTCCAAGTACTGAGATTTCTAGCTTGTTGACAACTTTGATAAATGCTTTGGAATCAACAAATTTGATTTGGGTTGTTCGTTTTTGTCCATTTGGCTAACAAAAACAGGGGAATTAAGTTAGTTCAAATAGTTGCTTGTTAACTTATCTGCAAAAAAGCAAATTCATATTACCACTATGTTTGAAAAGCAATGAGATTATCCTTATTGGTTTGTTGAGTTTCAGTTAATTAGAGATCCAAAAACAATATGCATCCATTTGAATTGAGTAAATTTATCTCTTCCAGGTTCTATTTGGCTGAAGTTCTTCTTGCATTAGAGTATCTGCACATGCTAGGGATCATCTACAGAGATCTAAAACCCGAAAACGTATTGGTAAGAGAAGATGGGCATATAATGCTTTCTGATTTCGACCTGTCCTTGAGGTGCACCTCGAGCCCAACCCTGGTCAAGTCCTCGAACCCGGTTGAGTCCAAAAACTCTGGCTACTGCATCGAGCCATCCTGTGTCATCCAGCCAGCTTGTATCCAGCCCACATGTTTTGGGCCTCGTTTTCTAGGAAAGCCCAAAAAGGAAAAGAAGCCCAAGCCCAAGACAGAAATATACAATCAAGTGAGCCCTCTTCCCGAACTCATGGCGGAGCCCACAAACGCTCGGTCCATGTCGTTCGTCGGGACCCACGAATACTTAGCGCCCGAAATCATAAAAGGCGAGGGCCATGGCAGTGCAGTGGATTGGTGGACTTTTGGGATTTTTCTATACGAGCTTTTGTTTGGTAGAACGCCCTTTAAGGGTGCGGGCAATAGAGCTACTTTGTTTAACGTTGTCGGGCAGCCGCTGAGGTTCCCCGATTCGCCTACGGTCAGCTTTGCTGCCCGGGATTTGATCCGAGGGTTGCTGGTGAAAGAGCCACAGCATAGGTTGGCGTATAGGCGTGGGGCAACTGAGATCAAACAGCATCCGTTTTTTCAGAGTGTGAATTGGGCTCTTATACGTTGCGCTAGTCCACCGGATGTTCCACCCCCGTTCGTTATGCACGATGCTGGTCCACCTGCACCTGCGGGAAATGTACAAGGCGTCGATGTGAAGCCTTCGGGCAATTACTATGAGATCGATTTCTTTTAAATGATTTTTCGTTATTTCTTCATGTTGTTTTATCACTTGAGACTGTTTCATTTACTTGACTGGATTATAGGATTATTGTCTCATTTGGAAAAAAAAAATACAGAATTTGTTGTTCATTAAGTGTAAATTGCTGCATTTTTATATAATTTCGTTGAAAATTTTGTGTTTTTTTAAAACTAGAGATTGGGATTTGATTTGTGGCCTATGAATATGGTGCTGTCTATATCAAGGACCCTCTCATGAAGTGATAAATAATTTCTATTGGAATATTTCAATGGTGATCATAATATAGAAGTGACGTGTGGAATGATTTATATAATTTATTTGAGCTAAATTTAGTGATTTTGTCAACAATATCTCTGTATGACAAAAGGAAATCTATTTAGTATTCATTTAAAATTTGTACGCTTAAGTCTTTGCCTAATATTATATTTTGTTTTGATTGATTATATAAAATTCAAACTCATAAAATATTTACTTGATTGTGCAAGACATGAGCTACGTTAGTATATTTACTTATTCCAATAATCGTGCTATCAAGTTCATCCCCATTGACCCCATCCAATTATCTCAAACTAAATGTCATATGGGATGGAATTTTAATTGAAAAATGATATATACCACTACTTTAAATTTTTAATATAATCATTTTTTCATCAATTTAATAATAAAATTATAAATAGAACAAATCAATTAAATTAATTAATTATAAATAATTTTTTACTAGAAAGATTGAATATATAAAAAATGATGGATAAAGTATCCTTTCAAAAAGTCCGCAGACCATACCTGGCCCGATCTATTTACTCAATTAGACTAATATATATATATATATATATATATATATATATATATTATATATATATTATATCATCCATAGTACCATTTCCCCAAAAGTCTTTCATAAACCCCGCTTTTTTATCTCACACCCATGGCCGGAGAATCGGAGAACTTCTCTACAACCACCGCGGCTGCTGATGAGAATGCGAAGTTCGGATTCGAGAGATCGGAGATGTACGAAAGCAACCTCGCCGGAACCGTTGACGCTTACGAGCGCCACGTGTTTCTCTGCTACAAGTCTCACGAGTCTTGGCCTGCACGAGTAGAGGATTCGGACGCCGATCTGCTCCCTAAGATGCTCGCAGGCGCTCTCAAAGCTCGTAAAAACGATATCAGTGTCAAGGTACAACTTGTCATGAACAACTTATCATCGGTGTTTTTTTTTAAACTTTTTTGAAGTGTATATTTAGGAACTATGAAATATTGAGGAAATTATTCAGTAGAATTGCTACGTATTTAGCATCTCGTGACGTGTGACGTATTCTTTTTGTGCGTATGACGTGCTTATGTAGCTAGATCAGTGTGTTTCCCCCCTTCCTATGCTCGCAGTCGCAGATATCTATTGTCATGCTCACTTCTAGTAATCATGAAAACCTAATTTTATTTTATTTTTGTTTATCTGTTATTATAGATATTTATGGAATTGCATTTGGTTTTCAGATTTTGCTTGTAATTTCTGTTTTCTGGTTACAATGTGCATATGTTTCTAGATCGATTTCTTTTTTTCTTTTTCCAAAGCTCTCAAAAATGATGTCAATATCATGGTCCGTAATTTTGCAAACCTGATCTGTTTGTCGGTTGCTTTCAATCTATTATATTTGTTAAAAATTAAGGAAATTATTCTTTGGAGCTTGCGGTTGCATTTCTATTTCTAGATGTGGTGTGCTTATACGGCAGATTGTCATTTTCATTGGTTGATTGATTATTTTGTTATTTGTACTCGATGTTCTTTTATTTGTTATTGATTTTTACATGTTACTTATAGTTCAGATAATAGTCAGTGGAATGATAATGACTTGAATATTTCATTGTTGCATCTTTTATTCTAGATTTTGTATGGTTATATGACTAGATACTAGTCATGTTACTTCTTTACTTTTGTTGATTGAGACTCATTCAGGTTTTGATGAGATAAAATTTGTGGTGTGGTGATTCTGATTTGCAGACTCGTTTGACTATATGTGAAGGAGGGGATGATGTGAAGTTGTCAGATGGAGATGTTCTGATTTTTCCTGAAATGATTCTTTACAGGTATGAGTTGAAGTTGGGTTATATTCTAAAGTAGTTTAGCTACAAGCTTAAGTGAATCCGTGCTCCATTGCACTTGTGGCCTGCATTTTGTTAATTTCGTCTCTTATTGGCGGAGTTCAGTTTGGGATCTCAAGTTTCCACTTTTGCTATGTAATTAAGTTTCTGCCATTAGAATGGTTGTGACTGGGACTGTACTTCAGTACCTCTCACAATTTACCTTTGCTTCAAGGATTTTCCATGGAACCATTGCTTCTTTCCGCAGCTACATCTGTAATGTTAATAGTGTATCGATATCAAGCTGGTTCCTGTAATTCATATATTTAGGTTACTTGCTTAAGATTGGCTTGAAAATCATCTATTGCTTTTCATTGAAGGGGCTTGAAAGACTCAGATGTGGATAGCTTTGTTGAGGATGTGCTTGTTAACGGCAAGCCTTGGGCATCTGGAGTGCAGGAGGAATTGACTGGTTCATATGTGTTTGTTTGTGCACACAACAACCGTGACCGGAGATGTGGTGTCTGTGGCCCAGTTCTTATTGAAAAATTCAAAGAGGAGATTCAATCCAAGGATTTGAAAAACCAGGTATTTGTCACTGCTTGTTCACACGTAGGAGGACACAAGTATGCAGGCAATGTGATAATTTTCAGTGCAGACTCTGAGGGAAAAATTGCTGGTAATTGGTAAGTACCAAATTGTGACTGCTGTCTGCTTTTATTTTCCTTAAGCAATTGGTACAATACAATTTGGGTACAAGTCTTGTTCTGGATGCATGTGTAATTTTCTTGGTAATTATGTAACTCTTTATTGCTTTTCTTGTATATGACCATGTACTTATGCTGTTTATGTAGGTATGGGTACGTCACACCTGACGATGTTCTTGAACTGCTCAATAAACAAATTGGCAAGGGAGAAGTCATTGACAAGATTTGGAGGTCTGTAAATCTGCAGAAATACTCTCTATAAACATCTATATGAAGATATATGTGACTTTTGTCCTTTAATTTTTGTATTTGGTCTGACAAATTTACCATGGTTCACTTACAGGGGTCAAATGGGCGCATATGTTACAGAAGCTGAAAAGGTTGATGAACCAAAGCTTCCTAATGGAACAACTGTGAACGAAACTGACAAGCAGCCTCAAGACAGTGGAAGTGTAGAAAAGTCGGAAAATGTGACAAGCTGTTGCCAAGGTGCTAATGGATTCACATGCTGCAGAGATGAAATTGTTGAGGAGAAACCAGTTAAGAATGGAGCAGGAGGACTCTCTTGCATGATTGGGAACTGGGAACAACGTCATATTCTCACAACTGTTGCTGTGGTTGGTGCAGTGGCTACTATTGCTGTGGCTTATGGGGTTTACCGAAGGGCAAGGTAAAGCGAATGTTGCTACATTATAATTGAGAGTTTTAAGCTTTGGATTTTTGTAGAATGGTATGAGTAATAATTCTCAGAAGAACATATAAGGGATGAATACGTATAAACTCAACAAACAAGTTATTTTGAAGTATCATAAACTGCTCGACTATTTTGTATCAACCACCGGTCCTGGTTTTTGCCGTCACTGAAAGGTTACTTATATACATGTTGTATTTGTGCTATAATATGAGAGTGATAGCTCATACAGTGTTGTGAAAGGAATGACACACTCAATTTTGGATTGTTATATCCCCGAGCACAAACACCATTAGATCGCTTTGGAGTGGGTGATTTTCGCTACACTACCCCTCTTAATTCAATGGACTTGAATGCATCCATTAGGTTTGTTGCGCTCAGTGCATTCATGAATTGTCTCTATATTTTCTATATATAAATCCCCAGTTGAGTATCTTGCTGGGCTGGATAATAATTCATATGCCCTGTGCTATGTTTATGCTGTATGCACTTATTTATAGTCCACATGCACATGACAACCAAGATCCAGCCTCTTTCAGATAATGGCATCCCAGGAGGATTTTGTATCTTATTTTAACCCATGTGAGGAAAAAACGATTTTTTTATCGAATGGGAGATTTCACAGCAAAGTTTGATAGCTCAACACTACGTTCGAATATCAAATTCAAGAAGAAAAGAGAAGATATTTGACACACAAAAACTTGTGTCTTTTCATTCATAAATCCTTCCTTGTATACATGATTTTGATGACTTGCCAATAAAAATAAGTGACGCCCATGGAATCAGTGTGATCCACAACAGAATCGGGCAACAAAGATGAAAGAAAAAAGAGAGGGTAAAATAGTAATTTTTAGGAAGTTAGTTAACTTTCTAATTTGGGATGTTTAACCTAATTGCATTTAATAAATCTCTTAGCTGGTTTGATCGATCTCTGATTGCCAAGTGTCTGCATAGTATCTATCCATTTAAAAATGAGTCACATTTTAACTTGAAAAAGTGCTTCTTTACCCTGTTGTGGTATTGCATATGTTCTTCAAAAATGGCTTGTATCACCTTGTCACGTTGTAATTCAAATATAATTATAGTTTCTCCGTACATTTTAAGTAAGATGGCTAAAAGTCCATGACCATTTTAGCATATTGCGTGGAACTGAAGAGTCTGAAACATGAATTATACAAACTTGAGGTTAAAGATAGTATCATTAGGCATCAAACTAGTATTAAATTCAAAAATTAACCCCCACAAACACCAGAAACGGGATAAAATTTTCTATTTATGTACACGAAATAAAACTACAGCCCCATACTCCAGTCTCAAAAAAAAAAAAAAAAAAAAACCCTAAAAATCTTCATACCCTAAATTCAAGCTAAAACAAAACATAAACACATCATGTCCTAAGCTTAGCAATCATCTCCTCAACCATCTGAATAGAAGTCTCATGAGCCCTTTCCTCTCCATCAATCCGTCTCATAACCTCTTCAAACATTACACTCTTCAAATGCTTAACCCTCGACGATGAACCCCCATTCGAGCAATCTCTAAGCAACAAAAGCAACGCTTTTGCCTTCTCTCTTGCCCGCCTCGATCCATCCACACTCAACTGCAATAGCCCTGGCATTGCACCTTCTCTCAGTATCATCACTCTGTATCTCTCTCTACATCTCTTACATATCATCACCAATATTCCCACAGCATGCTCTTTGCACGGCCCAGATCCCTCCTCCACCGCCGCCACTAGCATGTGGATCACGCCGCCAGTCTCCGAAACCTGAAATTCACATTCATTCATGTTAAATCTCAAAATCCCATTTTTTTTTTCCGAGTTTTGTTAGGAATATGATGACAATGATGAAAATAATCACTCGAAAGAACAACAAACAATAAAAGAATCAGAATTGTTGACACAGTTCATCAAACAAATCTTACTAGCCATAATATTCACTATATTTTTCGTAAGTGGGTTACAATAATATTTGGGGCTATTATAATACAAGATACGCAGCCCTAACAGGAGAATGATTACATAAAAACTAAAATACCCCTTTACCCATGTTTACATTCCTTCAACCTCCATAACTCAACAAGTTTGAGGTTAGATATTTGTTTAGTACCTGATTTAGTGCAATGTCTGATGAAGAAACGATCGATTCTAGCAAGGAAACCGCTTTTTCAACTAACTCGGACGATTTATCAGACTCGTAAATCAACTGGGTCAGAGAGATTAAGCCACCGGAATGAACGATGGATGTGATGTTTAGTGAGGAAGTTGAGAGATTGTGTAGTGTGGATATTGCATCGAGTTTGGCCTGATTGCTTACGATTTGGCTAATCGGAAACTGAGACTCTAAGAGTTGGAAGAGAATTTGAATCGCGCCGGAAGATGCAATTTCAGGCTTATTTGCAGAGCAAGATGAGAGGATCAAAAGAGCTGCCAATGCGAGCTCTATTAACGACTCATCCTGCCATTGTAGGATCTGCACTATAGCTGGTATAGCTCCAGATTTCGCTATTCGAAGCTTGTTCCTGCAAATTTTGAAACCCAAAACAAAACCCCAGTTAAAAAATCTGTTTGAATTTGAATTTTAATTTGAATTTGAATACAAGCCGTTTGTATGATCGTTTCGATGTTTCGAATTATACGATACCTTTCGCTGCCAAAGGCGAGATTGAGCAGAGCAAACAGAGCAGCTTCAATGGACTCGTAATCTTGTGAATGGAGCATGAGTATTAATCTAGAAATGACATCTTTTTCAGCTAGTCTCTGTTTTTGCTTACTGTTGAGCTTGCTTATTTTTCTTGCTCCAAGGATTTGGGCTTCTCTTTCGCCGAAAAGAAGAGCTTCTGGCATGGCTGCTTTAATGGAAGCTTATCAATCCAGGCCAAGAATGATTAGCCTTCTTCTCTGTTTCTTGTGTATAAAAGATACTATATGTAGACGATGATGTGAGAATAAGGTAGGTATAAATAAATGTAGAGTGTAATAATTTGATCTGGATTGCTTCTGAATGATGCAAAGGTTTTTGCTTTGTATTTTGTTTGAGTTTGAAGCAACTTAACTATTCCCCTGTTTCAGTTATACCTTGCTATGTGTATATATATATATATGTATATGTATATGTATATGTATATGTATATGTATATGTATAACTAACTACCATAAGTGGAAATGCCTTGGAGTGAGCGTTTCACTTTCCTTTTATAGAAAGCCTTAAAAGTAGTTAGTTCAGCATGATGATTATTTAATTCTTTTTCTTTTCTTTTTAATTTTTATGAATTAAAAGCTAGATAGAGGCACTATTGTGACTTCTAAGCAAGATGATTTCAAATCTATATTTTCAACTTAATTTAACTAGTTTTGAGATTGGTTTTTAAATTCCATTTCAAGTTTTTAAATCACAAAATTTAAAACAAACTTAAAACATCAAATTCTCTCTCAATTCCCATTTTTCAACTTTATTTTCTCATTCTCCTATATAACTAACTATCAATCATATATATATATATATATATCACTTCACACATTAACCAATCAAATCAGTTATTATAATCATTTTTTCACTTTTTTTTTTCATACTTTACATTTTTTTATCCATATTTTTTTAATTTTTTAATTTATATAATCATTATGTACACCACTAACATAAATATTCTACACAGCATCCATCAACCTATCACTATTGATTTAACATATTTTACAACTCTCAACCTAATTTTAAAGACATAAACAAACACCTACCATTCTCACACGAATTTTTCGTAGTATGCGATTCCCGAAAAAATGTTAAAATTTCATCTAAAAAACATAAACAAACAAAGCCTTAATAATTTTGTTTTTGTTCCAAAATAGTTTCAAATTGGATTCAAGTTGGGCCCAATTTTATTTTCTATAGAGTTGAATTTGATTGAATACATGCAAAAAGATGTCTTTGATTTCACTATGGAATCATAGTAAATTCAATTGAGTTCAAAACTAATCCGTTTGAATCTATAAATCCAACTCAAACCATCAATTTGCTACCTCTATTTGTCCGGAGCAGATCTTCTATCGCACAATGGTATATCATAATTGTGTCACGTTATTGTGGGATTGACAAGTGTCCATATAAAAATAAAACATAAATAATAATTCAAATAAAAAGACATTTGACAATCTCACAATGATATAACACCATTTTGTATACATTAAAAGTGTTTCAATTAATTGAGAATGTTATTATAATTATCAACACACTAAAACATGAGCTCTAGCCCTCGTTCGATTGAGTATCATAAGCAAGCTACTATCAACGCATAACACTTACATAAAATAAAGAGCTCTATAATTTTAATAAGATTCGTACATTGAAATATTTAAGTAGAAAATTAGAGATTTTGTCAGAAATCACTGTGTTAAATATATTTTAAATATGTTAATAAATATCTTATTAAGATATTATGTGATAGTGATTTTTCTCTACTAAAAGTTCAAATAACATCAAGTATCATACCGATATTTTAAATTAAAATAAATAAATAAATGGTCCCCCATTTCTTTCTCAAAAATCAGAATCTAAATTTTCTTCGAAAATCGTAACAGCTGAATACTAATAAATAAAAATAGGACTTTAGGGGTAATTATCCATTCGTAAATTGAGGAATTAATAATATCTTTTTTTTTTTTTTCTCTTGCATATATACGGCGACTTATCTGTATTGCATATTAATTTGTATTGGGAATTGGATTGCTGCTCCATCTTTTTTTCTGGAATTTGGCTTTGACTTCTGATGATTATGACAACAGAAAATAATTAAAATAAAATAAATTAATTAAAAACAATTAAAATAATTTATTTAGTGTTAATGCTTTGAACTATACCTGCAAAACTCAACTGCAAAATACCACCCCACCCTTAGGAAGTAATACTGTGGGTGGGCACACTGCAAGCATATTTGAGATAATTATATTCTCCCAAATTTCGGATATTTGACATACACACTTTTTATATTCGATATCAAATTATCGAATTAAAATTTTGACACCCTTTTCTTTTGAGCTAAAAAGGATTTGGTGACATATTATTAATTAATTAATAAGGAATAAGCATCCAAAATTATTTTTTGAGATATATAACTTTAAAACTTCTAAACTTAAAATGAATTAGAAAATATGCTCTTGGTATATAGTAAATTCACTTTTGTGATTTAAGAAAATATTGCGATAAAAAAATAATTAAAAAGTTATTCTGAAGTATGTTAATCTTAATAAATTAATAGTTTTGTAATAAACATAATACTTCTGATTTTCACAAATTCTTGTATATGTTCTTTTTCTTTAAGAAAAATTATAGTAAAACACTTCTGAATCCTTTTATTATCCAAAATTCTATATGTTCATGTATAGTTTTCTTTTTAATAAAATCCAACAACTTTTTCTACAAATTGCTAAATTTAATTAGCATTACACTGACAAAAACGATATTCAAAATTTAAATACACCTCTCATATATAGTCACCTTTTGCTCTTGAGTAGATTTAGTAATATGTGTAAATAAAAAGTTGGAATAATTTATAATACCAAAAAAACAATGTTATAGTTTGATTAAAATATAAAGCGGACAAAAAAAAAGTACAACAAGATCATATAATTTCTCTTCCCATCTTAATTGAAAAACAAGGAAATCCAAATCATACAAAGTGCATTATAGAAAACCAAAACAAAAGCACTAATTTCTTTTCTATCTAAGAATTTTAAATAAAATCAACATAATCAATCTAATAATATTATTTCATGGCATTTAGCGTTAGTCGAACCAAATAGAGTTGAAATTAAGATAATAAATGAATATTTATTTGGATCATAAAAGAATATAATATATAATTAGATGAAGTTTTTCCTCTTAATTTTAAAATCATGCATTTAATTTTAGAATTGAATTTCTAGATATTTTTTATTTAAGATGTAGTTTTTACTAATTAATGGTACTTTTTTCATTCTCCAACCAATTTTCTAATTAACTAGGAAAAAATAATTAATTAATTCAATTTCATTTTTTTATCTCAAAAGGGAAGGTCTTTTTAATCATTTATTAATAAACTTAGTGAAAAAATTGGGAAAAAGAAAAGGAGGTACATACCAAAATATCAATTATATTAATGAAAGATTGTTGATATACTAAATATTCATACATAAAAGGGGGTTGGTGCCCACTTTATTGGGACATAAATATCAACTATTACAAAGTTCTAGGAGGATCACTTAGTTCCATGAAAAAAATCTTATTTCTCATGAATAATATAATATGCAAATTGTATAATTCATTCTATTAATTAATAATGCCCTAATCTAATAGTTAAATTGTGATTTAATTTCAAAAATAGTGGATTCAATCCCTTAAATGAGAGAACTCTCTATTTTGTCAATAATTCGTTGTTTCTAGCATGTAATAAACCTTTATTGATCAATAATATTTAATTTGATATCTTCACTCAATCAAATCAATTATATTTAAAAATTTTACCATACAAATTTTGAAAGATAATTTATTTGGAACTTATATGATTGAGAATTGCAACACAGACAATGCACATCCTTGTGGAATTATAATAGTTTTGTTCTAATTAATATAGGGTTTATATCGTATAAATGTCCTTAAAATATAAATTTGAGTGTTTTTAACGTGTATGAGTAATATAAGATATGAAATAAAATACAAACCTAAAACAAGTTATTAGAAGTGCTCTAGCTATAAGACATATGGAATTGATAATATGCATATGTGATATACCAATTATACCGAAACTATAACTCGTCCCATGTAAAATTTCGTAAATTACATAATATCATTCACTAAATATCTTGATAATTTATTTTAGAGTAAATAATAAGGCAAATGTAAATAATGACCAATCTCGCAATAATTGAAATATCAAAATATAATATATCTAAGCTCACGTGTCGTGCTCTCAAAATTAATTACCAAAAAGAGACTAATACTTTAAAATAAATATCAATTTTTTAATCAATTATTGAACTCAAATTAGGCAAATAATCCAATATTCTTAAAAATTGACAGCTCTCGGCGTCAGTCGTCACAATACAATAGGCCCAAGTGGTAACTTGTCCAAGAGAATTAACAAAAGTCAAATAATCAAATGGCCCAAATCCATAATAAACAAGTTGTAGGCCCATTAATCATTAATTATAAATATTTACGTCTAGTTTCGAATTATAAATAATAATTATAATAATAATCCATAATAAAAGATATTCCTTCTTCCCCAGCATGGCAACATTCGATTTGATTATCCAATAATTGTTTATTATATATATATATATATATGCGTGAGCTTGCGTATATACAACGGGGCTCAATTTTGGTGGCCTGTTCTTGAAACTCGAAGCCGATTGGTAATTAAATAAATCGTTTAAATCAAATTTTGAAACGCCAAATGTATGATTAGTGTCGACTTTTTTAATTTTTTATTTGAAATCTGTTTCGAGTAATCATTCCAGCTGTTTTCCGTGTTCGATTATTATATAATTAAATTGGGGCTTCATGCATGGAATCTAGGGTTTCGACTTTTAGTATATGATCTCTATTTTTTGTCATTTCTGTTGCGAAATTGATTGTTTTTTCGTTGGTGTGTGTAGCGGTGGAAAAGTAGAATCAATTGTGATTAATTGAAGAGATAGAATTGGGGAGGGATATGATGAATATGATTAAGGATGGTGATGGATCGCCTCGAATTATATTGTCAGAGCCCATTGGTTCAACAGCTGAGGTTCGTGCACTTTTTATTTTTATTTTTCTGTTCACATATGGCATATTGAATTAATTTCACGGTTGTTATCATCATGTTATGTAAAATTGTTTGTTTTTAATTTTTGCTTGCTATTATGGATTTTGAAATGCAACGACCTTTTAGTAATTAGAATAAATAATATTAATAATATGCTGATTATACCCTGATCACTTCTGTAAAAAGGACAGTTATGTCATCACATTGGTTTAGCTAATAATAGCTTTCTATCGTTCTGATCATAGTAAACATATTATCATCGGAAAGAAGTCTGATCCTACTATTTTGTTGCTCCAGGTGTTTTTGTATGGTGCACAGGTGGTTTCTTGGAAGAACGAGAAAAGAGAAGAGATGCTCTTCACAAGCAATAAGGTGCACTTCATAGATTATTAACAGTCTAATTATCGTATGCAAAGATTAGCAAAAACTTGTAGAGATTAGAAGGTATTTGGGCCAATATTAACTGTTGGATGGATATTTATATACTCCTGTATCTTAGGCGTGTATAAATGCAGCTGGAAATGCTGTGATAATTGTTTAATTGTGGGCGCAGTACTTCGAGAATATACATATCTTTAGGGTGGCATTCAATAATATTATGTACTGTTTATGATAGATAACATTTGATGTTGTTTCATCAGGCTCTATGGAAGCAGCCTAAAGCAATCAGGGGTGGAATACCCGTTTGCTTTCCGCAGGTCAGTCATCAACTTAAGTAGGAAAAAGGTCTTCTATCATGATGGTTGAATGCATTCTCATATGTTGCATGCACATTTTAGTTTGCCAATTTCGGTTCACTGGAGCAACCTGGATTTGCGAGGAATAGATTGTGGTCATTGGACAGCTCTCCTTCGCCCTTACCCCCTGTGAACAATCAGTCAACTGTGGATCTTATTCTAAAATCCACAGATGAGGATCTGAAGACTTGGCCACATAGGTGAGTAGGCAATAAATGATCCTCATCAGTTTGAGTAATGTGATATATACTGATCAGTATTCTATTTGGTTCTTGTGCTGCTTGCAGATTTGAGTTGCGCCTACGAATTTCCATAAGTGCTGGAAAGCTCACCTTGATCCCTCGCGTGCGGAACATTGACAGCAAGGCTTTCTCTTTCACATTTGCTTTGTGCAATTATCTATCCGTGTCTGATATCAGGTTTTCTTCATCACTTAGTAGATATTCTTTTTGCTTGCATTCTTTTCAAATAGGTTGCAATTTGCATAATGCTGTTTGATTTGCAGTGAAGTGCGTGTTGAGGGCTTGGAGACACTTGACTACTTTGATAATTTGTCACGAAGAGAAAGGTACACAGAGCAGGCAGATGCAATTACTTTTGATGGCGAGGTAACGTGTCCCCTTTCCGTTTTGTCTTTTTTTTTAATCTATGTTGGGTATATCTGTTAGGACTACACAGGTACCATATCACCCATTTCAGTTCACTATCCGTTTCCTATGTATGATACTATTTGTTTTCCAAAAGTAATTATGTTTCCCCAAAAAGTCATTTTTATGAAGTTGAAAGATTTTCCAATCTCTTTTTACCATGTTTTCTTTGTCATCACAGATTGACCGAGTGTATTTAAGCACTCCGACAAAGATAGCCATAATAGACCATGAGAAAAAGAGAACCTTTGTTCTCCGCAAAGAAGGCATGCCTGATGCAGGTACTATTCTCGATTGCACAATGCTCTGAAACTTTACGAATTCAACTGGAATTCTGTTCTAAACGGGGTTATTCTGGTGTACAGTTGTCTGGAACCCTTGGGACAAAAAAGCAAAGACTCTCCCAGATTTAGGCGATGAGGACTACAAAGCAATGTTATGTGTTGATTCTGCTTCAATTGAGACCCCAATAGTCTTGAAACCTGGTGAAGAGTGGAAGGGCCGTCAAGAGCTGTCAACCGTCTCCTCAAGTTATTGCAGTGGACAGTTAGATCCTCGGAAAGTTCTTTTTGGATTCAGCTGAGTGGATTTTTGATGCACTTGAGGTTCTTTTATCATTTTCATTTTGCATGATGTATGATATGAGTTCACTTTTTCTTGTATGCAGACAACCTCTTGCTTAGCATCTTACTGACTTAAGCAGTATATATGTGGGTAGATCAACTGCTTGTTATGTATGCAGCAATAATAATAATATAATGATAATACATTTGCATGTTGTTCAATGACCTTTCAACTTACTTTTATAATTATGAAGAGTATTTGTGCTGTATTTAATTTGATGAACAGAAGTATGTTAATCCTGTCTCTACCCTTCAGTAGTAAGTAATATTATTTGGTGAATCATCCCAGGAAGAAACCAATATAAATGTGATACATGACAGCATAAGCAGGTGATTCATATTTCCAAATGCTAATACGAAAACATTGAAATTATTTAGTAAATTATTAGGCAGTACAAAGTAGGCTTTGCGTTTTATTTCTTACAGACTTAGTATTAGCCATTAGTTACTAAGTCTTCAGAAAAGAGAAAGCAGAGATGTCCCAAACTTTTCTTTTGCTTCTTTGTCAAAAGGATCTTCACCCAAGTACATGTATGTGAATGCCCTGCAAAGCAGCTCACTTTCAACTGTGCTCACAGTTTCACCCTTAACTGCATTACAGGAAAAGATTCAGTGAGTTCACTTGGAACATTATTTCTTCGATAATAGTATGAGATAATAATTCTACCACTAGTTTTACCTTTTGTTTGGAGTGTATATCCTGGAAGCCTAGATATCTCAATCACGGAACCTGGTGTCAGCTTGATGTCATCTGATGCTTCTCCCATAATCCTGGATTGGACAGATAAAGCTGGTCAGCCTTTCATGGTGAGGTCAATATATTATTACCAGAAAAGTGACAAACATTTAAAGGTAATTATACTTCTTTGTGAGCTCTTCATTCTTCCCTCCAGTGAGCTTCTTGATGGATGCTCCTAGGCCTTCGTCAAAGTTCTTCCTTACCATGCTCATAGTTAGGCTCGAGAAAACAATGACCAACCGAACCATCATTCCCACATCACTGTCAATCACCATCTGATACATTTCCTTTGTTGGTTTAGATGGCGCTTTCCCCAATTTTGTCCTTAAAAGATCTTTCAGTTTCTCATTGTCTGCATATATCCCTGCAAGTGTAAAATTACGAGTCAATGTACTTTTCTGAGTTTTTGCTTCTTCTTATACGTAATTATGTTGTTTGTGACTAAGAGGGCTTGGGTAAGCTTTTAAGCTCCTTAGAGCATGTTATAAACTGTTCGAGAGCTTTCTTATAAAGTGTTTGGTAAATGTTTTATTAAAACAACTTGTAAGCTCTCAAAATAAGGTGTTAGGAGCATATAAGCTTCTAAAAAGCAAGTCAGTAAACCTTGACTTACTTTTTAAGAGCTTATAAGCTCCAAAAACTTCTTATAAGCAATAGGAGCTTATAAGCTCTTCAAAATAAGATAAAATTTCTATTTTAAGAAAAGGAAATTCTTTTTAAGTACCAAAGCCATATATTTTGATGCTGATGCCAAGCATGCTCTTCTTTCTCAGACCAACAGATTTGAGTTGCTTTCCATCAGCCAGTATAACTGGAAAAGATACTCCAGTCTTTGGCTCAACTTCGACAGGCACGTCCTCCTCTTTAAAGGCCTGTTTGGTTTCTTCCTCTTTCTCAATCTTCTCTTCTTTTTCAGCAGATTTGTTGTCGGTTTCACCTTCCAGTTTCTCCTTTGATTGCTCGTTTTCTGTTAACTTGGGTTCAATCTCACTGCCCCCATCTTTCATTGTTGGCTTCAAAGCAACACCACTCTTTGGATCAATCTCTAGCATTTCAGTTTTTTCTGTGACATCATTCACTGTGGTAGGCATCTTTGGTTGATTGTGTTTGAATCTAAAAGAGTTGTGTGTTTGTGATTGTTGTGTGGATGGTTTGGAAACTGAGCATTACCAAGTTTATATAGAGAGAAATTTGGGTGAATTCTGAAATGGTTACCTCGGTATGAGCATTGTGATAAGGAAAATTGAAATTTGCTCAGTTACCTCATTGATTGTTTCTCTGCATGAAAATTTATTGTGTTTCATCAGATTCGATGATTTTTTTCCTCATAAATACATATATCCTTAACTCATATTATAGGAAATTTGGTTTCAATGGTAACTTTGTTGGTTTCTTGTGGGGCAAAGCGTAGAATTTCGATCATATTGGATCGAAGGCTAATATGTTTTTGTGACCATACTTTGTTATGCAATGGAGTGCTGTGGAACCTTGTGAATGTTTGTTTTGTTTTGAAATTTCTTGTGACCCTTGCACATCTCTTTCTGGTCTATTCCAATTGGCTGGAATTCTACTTCATTGATGCATGCCATATATATGTATATATATATATATAATAAATATACTGGTGAAACACCAAATTGGGTTATGTTTTAACTTTCACCTATGCATCATGGTGTTGTAAATATTTTGATCTTGTTGAGAATCTGGATGACTACTTAATGATCCATGAATGCATGCTTGACTGATTAGTTTTCTTGATAAGGTGTGGAAATCGAGTTTGTCTCGGGAATCGGGTTTTGTCACTCTAATTATTTTGCTAAATATTTTCACCTCAATTTCAGCAGGATTGTTGATTAATTTCACTTTGAATGCTTGTGCTTTAGAGCAGAATATATGTTTGTGATGCATAAGACTCTATTGTGTTGCACTTATCGATATGAGCTAAACTATGGTAGCCTTGTGCTGCTTTCTAATCCATGCCCCCTAAATATTTTTTAGATTAATTTGGTATATCATTTGTATTCTGTTTTATGAAATATTATAGAGTTTATAAATATACCTTACTTGTAGCCATGGCTTTCCGAGGTCATCAAATTTTTATTAGGTGGATTATAAAATTTCATCTGGAAGTCTTGATAATTAAATAACGATCACCCTACTTTTAATAAATAAACTGAACGAACTGTAACCTACACGTACGTTTGAAAGTTAAATAAAGTGCAACATCTTTACATAATTAATCATATCAATTACTTAGTCAAAATATTACATTAATCTAATTTATTTGCAGAACATGAATCTATAAAAGAGAATCAAAATCCCAAACCTAATGGAAAAAATTCTTAGAAATGGGTTTAAATTAATGGGCCTGGAGTTGTATTTAGCTACGGCCCAGTCCATAGGAAGCGTTAAACAAAATTATTATCATGGGCCAAACTATCTCATTTCAAGATGGCCCGTTTAATTGGGCCCAATTAATTTTTGTTTCTGAAAGGTGCTGCCTTTGCACCTGAAAACCCACTGTTCATTTAATCGAGATGCGGCGCGTGTGGTTCATGCGCCAGCTAATGGCCAAATGACGGCTGAGCAACGGCGGAGCAAGAGGCACCTAAAGAGGCCACCACCACCGTGAAAGATAATAACAATAATAATAATAATAATAATAATAATAATAATAATGAATCCACACATGGGTTTTAGGTAAATATTCTTTCTTTCTTTTATTATTGTTGATATAAACAATTAGCAATACTATATTTGATTAGTGGAGCTAGAAACGTGCAGAAAGGGCTCTTTAATCCTCCAATAAATAATTTAAAATATAGTAAAGTCTACCCATACAAGAAGAATTCAAGAAAGGTTTGATTACCAGTATTATTTATTCGTGGAGATTGGAGAATTAATTCATTAAGTTAGGTTGAATTTTAGTTGGAAAATAACAAATGGAGAAAAATAGTCAAACCAAAATAATTCACCGACAGCCCTTCCCTCACGGGATTCATCGCAATTTCAAAATCCAACAACAAATGACTTCATTTATTTCACTATTTATTATTATGCTTTTGTTATCAAAATAAATTAAATCACAAAAAGATGGATAATTTTTGGAGAGTATTAAAAACCCAATTTTCATCACATATATTTGTGATGATGGAGATTATTTAGAGCACTAAAATTTTTAATATTCCAAAAAAATAATACAAAAAATTAGTCAAAAATAAAGTAATGAAAATGTATAGTGTCACGTAATCCATTATATTATACCACCGACCGACGCATAAAAACATACACATTTTATCTAAATGTCAACTTGTTTGACTCTTCTAACAAAAGTCCCTTTCTTCACATATAACTTTTAATTTTCAGCATTATTTATATGCTTCCAATATATATATACTAGTGTGTAACCCGTGCTACGCACGGACTGAGTTTAATAAAAAATTGTTTATAAAAAACTTTCTGAATTTTAAAAGCTTGACGTTGTTGTATTTTTTTCGCATTAACTCATTGACCGTAAATCGAAACAAAATACAACATATTGTATTGTTAATATTGGGCATAAAAAATATTTATACATACATAAAATTAACAAAAATACATTCTATGATTTTCTTAATTTTATGATTTATTTTTTAATTATTCAACAGTATGTCACCTTTATTATTATTATTATTATTATTATTATTATTATTATTATTATTATAGTTATTATCGTTTTCCATCAAGATTGATAATTTTTCATGTTTACTTTGCATTTTAGAAATTTTGTATCTTCATTCCCGAAAAATATCCTTTGGTTAGAGATCATCGAGGATTTTATTTTCTCACTTTATGGTTATTTATATAACATTTACTTTTCTTAATTTGCATTTTAAATATTACGTTAGTTTGAAAAATCGATTTATTTTTCGTTGGATCTATATTACAAATATTCACCTACGATTATGTTCTTATTTCTTAATTTTATTTTTCTACCAAAAAGCACCTATTATTAAAGTCTAAAACGATTGATTTTTTTTAATTTATTTTCCATCATATTGTTTATTTTGCATTTTAGAAATTTTCTAAACCGTCGCTATTATTTAAATTTTTAAATAGTAGTGGCGGTTTATATTCTTCTTTTTTTTATATCAAAAAAGAAGTACGTTATGATATAATTGTGTCTATATACTGGTAATATTGGACATCATAAATATTTATAGACACATAAAACTAACTAAAATACATTACATTATTTGATCAATAATGATTAAACTCGATTAGATCAATTTATAATCCTAAGAGCCGACACATTGAACTTTAACCCATGTTGCTCCAATCCCAAGTCCTACGGCATTTAAGCAATTATTATGAGCACCAAATTACCCAAATCATAAAAAGTAAGAGACACGATATTGTATAAAGATCTAAAATTGTTAAAATTATGAATTATTAGACTATAATCACACTTCCTAAAGCAAATTGAAATAAATTCATTGAGTAAAATTTAAGCAGCAGTAGACAAACCATTAATAAGAATTGCAATTAAATATCAATTATATATAACATTATCTCTTGTATTCTTGGTTCGATTAAAACAATTGTGTGCCAACTAAAATTGAGAAGCTAGTGCAATCACCAAGTGACTAAAGTTTATCTGGCCACAGTTGATCCATTTCAAAATTTGACTGGCCTTTGATTCGGTAGAAGATACGTGGAGGCCTTGTATTCAATTATATAGCTTGCAATGTCGAAATTATGAAAAACATAGAAAATCAGACGTGTAAGAAAATCCATTTGAAAAATATATAAATTTGAAAAAAATGCATTGGGATTATGCTATGTTAGAAATTCCTCAAATCAAATAATTTGCAATATTTCTTTGGCAAGCTTTTTGTGTATGATTCTCACTATATGAAAAAAATTATAAAAGGAAGTAAATTTCCTCAAATATGAGACGATGATAGCGGTGCTTCGGCCAACTAATTTTTTGTCAATAATTACCTGCAGAAAAAAAAAATTGAAATGATAAACGCATAGCACCAAAGTAGAAATGATGAAGGATAGATGAAAGAAACAAACAAACAATAATACTATCATAAGAATCAAAAATTCGAAACCCAAAAAAATCAAGAGTATGAATAACTTTAACTAATATTTTGATTGTCTACTTTTCAAAGAAGTACTCATAATGTAAACTTACGTTGTGGAAGTCGCCTCCATATTCATGCCTTTACTCCTGATCTCTCAATTTTTTTTATGCTTGTGGTTTCAAATATTAAATTGGAGAATATTACAAAAGATAAATCCTTGCTAATGAAATGCTAAACAATATATCATGTTTTTGAAGATAACCCTGCCAAATGTAAGGATTAAATTAGGAGAAATTAATATACATTTTTCTAACCAAGAAAAAGCTTATGAAAATACTTTTAATCTTAAAACCTGTTCTATAAAATTTTCATCCAAAAATATTAAATGTTAGAATTAAAACTTGGATTAAACTACCCTTTATTAAAACTTGGATTAATTAAACTCAACATCCTTATCCCCCTTTTCGACATCATCAACTACCCCGGAAATCGGCGGAGATTCAACATTTTCCGATGCATCAATGAATTGAGCATCCGAATTGTCATCCCTTATAAGACCCTCTTCTACACTTCCACCAACAACCAGATCATCCGAAGCTGGCTCAAACTCTTCCTCACCACTAACATAACCCTCATCCTGAGATATTATACCCTTACTATAATTCCTACTGTTATCGTCATTAACATCTGTGAAAACAATAGCTTACTCAATAAAGATTCACTTCCAGAACAATCAGAAAATGAATACAAAGATGAAGACTGTGAAAATAAAACTGATGAAGCTTCTACCAGGAGATGCGATGTTTCTTCCTTTGAATCCATGGATTGCTGGGAATTAAGAATAACAGATAACTTGGACAAAAGGGCTTTGAGGGATTACGGATAAGGTTTTCGATGTTTATGGGTTTTTTCTCAGTTTTGCAGCCGCTGGGATGTTGGATCTTGGTGACGGCTATGGTTTTTGCCATTTGGTTACTTGATCATTGCATAATAAGTTATGCATGATCCACGGCGGTGGGGGAAGTTATTAAAGTAAGATAAGGAAGTTATTATGGTGGGGAAGTTATTCACGTTGGATGGGGGGAAGTTGAGGGGATGTGATAATTATCAATAATAAAATTAATTCAAAATTATAAAAAATTAGAGTTTAATTTTTAGAATAATTTGGAGGGTCAATATAAGTAACCGACAGCCCTCAAATATATATATTAATAGATATATATATATATTTGGAGTTCCTTTTGATCCATTTTAGATTTTCTAACTATTCATTATATTTTAATTTTTTTGTCGATTTTTACAGTTGTTAATATAGTATGTCATTCTTGTTGTGAGTAGTGAATTAGTAAAGAATAAATTTTAATATAACAATTATAGGTGCCCCTCACTAAAACTAAATACAGAATAAGCATTAGAATAGTAATTATATATCTAGTGCAAAATACAAATAACCCCCACGTGAAATATTTTATTGGCTGAAAACCCCCAGTAAAAAAAATATAGTCTAAAAATCCCTGTAAAATTTTCAAATTGCACGAAACCCACTGTGAAAAAAATATACCCTAAAAACCCCTTGTAAAATTTTCAAATTTTCAAATTAATTAATAGTACTAATAATCAAGTTTTATGATATTAATTAAACCTTATCCAATAATTAATTTTCAATGTAGTTATATTTCGTAGTGGTAAACTTTTTTCAACGTTTACAAGTGGTTTTTAGGTTATATTTTTATTCACATGGAATTTCATGCAATTTAAAAATTTTACAGGGGTTTTTAGGCTATATTTTTTTCACATGGGGTTTCATGCAATTTGAAAATTTTACAGAGGATTTTTAGGCTATATTTTTTCACGGGGGTTTTCAGCCAATAAAATATTTTGGGGTTATTTGTATTTTGCCATATATAAGAAACACAATCTAAGTTAAACTTTATCTATATAAATAGGGTCAGTTTCAAGTACTTACTTGCGTGTCAATACATGTTATTAAAACCAAAAATTATTTACATATTTATTTACAAATTATCCATCAAATACATTCCTCACATTCAAAATATGGAGGCCATTTTATTTATGTTTTTAAATTTCATTTTCAAGTTCCTGGATTACAAATTCTTAAACAAATGTATCACACCAAATTTTTATTCAAATTCACATTCTTTTCAACTCTATTTTTTCAATCCCTTACATAATTATTATAATCATATATACAATCTCACTCATTTATTGCTTAAAATCATTTAATGTAATCATTATCTCTTTTTCTCTTTCATAATTTTTTTTTCTTCACATATTATTATATACGTAATTACAATTTTTCTACACATCATCCATTAATTTATTATTATATTTAGCATTTCTTTTTATAATTTGCAATCTATTTTCAAAAATATAAATAAATACTTATCATTCACACCAATTTTCATGAATTGCATTTCTTCTCAATAAATACTTAATTTTTAACTAAAAAACATAAAAAATCCCACAAAATTTTGGACAAAAAGTGGTCCATTCCTAGTGTTAGCAATTCTCAAAATTAATTATTGGAGTCATCTTCTGGATTTCCCATTTTCACCGTAAGTGTGTGTGTTCCCATTATATTAAAAGCAGAAATTAGAGAAAAAAGAACCCCACTATTTTCTGACACGGGTCTCAGTTCTTTCCCTCCGCGGCTTTATCTCTGCAGATCAAAGCACACACAAATTCTCTTTGACCACAAAGCTTCAATATAACTCTCTCATCACTTGCTCAACATCCCTCATACTTTAGAATCTTTTTCTCTTCTGAACTGCAGTAGAAACTTGAGATTTCTGCTTTTGTTGATTTGTATGTGCCTCTTTTTTACTTCTGTTCTCGATAACAATTGGTGTGTTCCTGTCCAGAAAGGGTTTTTGGTGGTGGGATCTATCAAAGCATGTGGGTTCTTCATAATCAGAAACACATGTTTCAAATCCAGTGATTAAATCCCGTGCATGATTTTTGGGGTATGGGTTTTTGATTTCAAACAAAAGGGACAGTGGCACTTTGTTGTTCTTTTTGTTTAGCTCATGAAATATTCTTGTCAAGGTAGTTTTGATGTGGGTTTTGCTTAAAATATGTGAGCAAGTCTTAGAGTTTTGATCTTGGTGCTGTTGAAAGAGAGAGAGATGGGATCTGGGAATGGGTTTTATTCAGGAGCAGAGTTTAGTTTGGACCCTAAATGGTTGGTTGATCCGAAGCTTCTTTTGGTTGGGCCAAAGATTGGAGAAGGAGCTCATGCCAAAGTGTATGAGGGAAAGTAAGTTGACTTTCTAATTCTTGTGTCTTAATTCTGATCTTTGAAGATGGAATGCTTCTTAATTCTGAATGATATGAACTGAAGAAACAGAAATCATAATGAATTAGTTCAAGATTTTTCTGTTTAGTATTGAATTTTCAGGTTTAGCTTCTTAACTTAGTTGGACAGGGTAAAATTTATTTCTGCAGAGACTTAGAACCTTTTAATTCCCTCAATAACGTTGCTGATGTTATATGGTATAATTCATAGTTTCTTTTGGTGAATTAGTGAATAGTAAACAAAATAAGGGGCTAATGGGCACCCTTGAAAGACAAATGGATTATCATAAGGGTGTTTCAAGGTTGTTGCAAAGAAATTGTGGATATTATGATGATTGTAAACAGTTGGTTTGATTTTCTGTAATTGATTGCCCATCTTTCAGATACAAAAACCAGAATGTTGCTATTAAAATTGTTCACAAAGGAGATACACCCGAAGAGATTGCCAAGAGGGAGTCCAGATTCGGAAGAGAAGTCGCAATGCTCTCCAGAGTCCAACACAAGAACTTAGTTAAGGTTGTGCATCGATTAGTAAATCTAGTTGATCTCCTATTATAAATATTGAATTATGGCTCGAAATTATATCACACGGGCATCTATATGTGTGCATTTGTCCGTTGAAAATCAAACACAATAATTTAGAAACATGAAAACTAAATCAGCACAGTGATTTAACCATTGGCATATGATTTTAAAGCATATCATAATATCGTCTGAGTACTATGTGACGTTTTTAACGAGATTCATGGAGTCTAAAACAGTTGAAAATGATTAGTCGAAATGTGTTTAGTGACTTTTCTTTCTCTAAAACAGTTCATTGGAGCTTGCAGAGAGCCTGTCATGGTCATAGTAACTGAACTTCTGCTTGGCGGGACTTTGAGGAAGCATTTAGTTAACTTGAGGCCAGGGTCTCTGGATATGCCGGTCGCTATTGGATTTGCACTCGACATAGCTCGAGCAATGGAGTGTTTGCATTCTCATGGAATCATTCATCGTGACCTGAAACCTGGTAATAGTTTATCTATTTTCCTCGAGTTGTTAGGCTTAGGCTTATCACCTGGCAATGAAATTTGTAATAAGCCAGTAATGACCTCATATTTTTACTTGATTTGGTTGAGGAATAATTCTTGCTAGTGAATAGGGGTGGCAATTTGGGGCCATCCATATATTTGGCTTCAAACCAAACTAAGTTTTCAATGGGTTGGGTTCTAACATTTTAGCATTTTAGTATTTTAGTTCCAACTGGGTTGGCTTTTAATAATATTTGGGTCCAATTGGGTCTTAAATTGGGCCTAATTTGGGTCTAAATTGGATCAAACCTATTCTCCACTTTGAGTCAATAATTTACATTTTACACTCTATAACAACCTCTTACACCGCTTTGACTCATAATAGGTCCTTATTGGGTCCATTTTGGGTCCTTATTGGGTCCACTTTGGGTCCAACTATAATGCATATTTTTTGACATGGGACCCAATTAGACCAAACCCACTTTAAGTCCAACCCAAATGGACCCGACCCAAACTCAACCAATTCAACCCAATTGCTACCCCTACTACTGAACTAGGAAATAGTTGAGTTTTTATGCAATCAGAAGTATGAATATCTGATTAGTTGAAAGCTTTATTAATTTATCTATAATCTTCTTTTTTTTTCCTCTAGAAAACTTGCTGTTAACACAAGACTGTAAAACTGTCAAACTTGCCGATTTTGGTTTGGCAAGAGAAGAGTCTTTGACAGAAATGATGACTGCTGAGACGGGAACTTATCGTTGGATGGCTCCTGAGGTATTTTAAGCAACGTTTTTTTTCTTCGTTAATCCGATTTTCTGGGCCAATAGGATTGCTGAGAAATATATATATATATATATATATTCTTGATTTGGATTGCAGCTATATAGTACTGTTACACTAAGACAAGGAGAAAAGAAGCATTATAATCACAAAGTGGATGCTTATAGTTTTGCCATCGTGCTATGGGAGCTCATACATAATAAGTTGCCGTTTGAAGGCATGTCGAATCTGCAGGCCGCATATGCTGCTGCTTTCAAAGTAATCCTCTTCCCTCTTCTTTTGAATTACTCACTCCTTTTCGTGCCCTTGAATTTATAATTTTTGTTCAATAAGTGCAAGTATTTTTTTTTACGCGCCTTTGTAGCCTCTTATTTGATTTAACCAATGTGGAAAAATTTCATTAATTTCTCATGAAACTACTTAGGAATTAGGACAATGATCTTAGTTGTGGAGCGATTCTTAGGGGCGATAATCACTGTCTTAATTTATGAGTTAACCTGGTAGAGATCGGATGATGCTTGGATTGGATTTGAGAACCTTTCTGGCAATTTGCTCTCTAATATCCCATGTCCGGGGATAGTAAAATGGGCCTAGTATGGTTGACCTCATTATACAGAGATTTCGGTTGTCCCAGTATCCAGGGTTTTGGATTTTCTAGGTTGTGTTATGACTTATGAATGACTTGAAAGTCAAGAATTTCAAATTCGTCACCAAATCATTTGAGTTTATTTGGAATACTTTGGAATTGGAATTTGGATAATTTCAAGTTGCAATCCAGTTCAAATCCCTTTGGAACTTAGTTTGAGCTATTTTGTTAATCATAATGGCAGATTTCAAATCCAACTAACTTAGAGTTATTTCATTGCTGTTAATAGCGACAAGGGTCCTGCGTAGGGGTGTTCAAGAATCGAGCCGGCTCGAAAATAGCTCGATTCGAGCTCGTGCCGAGCCTAACGAGTCGAGCTCGAGCCCAAAAATACCTGTTCGCCAGCTCGCGAGCTGGAATAAAAAAATAATTTTTAATTAATATATATAAAAATAAATATTTATTCCATATATTTTTATATAATATGATATATTATAATAATATATGTATAAACAATAACATTTTTGACATTAATTATTACTATATTTAATAATATGTGAATAAATATAAAATTAATAATATATTTTTACAAAAAAAATATTATTCATAAAAAAATTATTATTTTATTAAAAAATTACTTTTTTGAGCTCGAGCTCGGCTCAGCTCGAGTTTGAAAGAGCTCAAGCTCAAGCTCATTTTCCTACAGCTCGCCGAGCTCGAGCTCGAAAATCCCAGCTCAAGCTCGAGCCCGACTCGTGAACACCCTTAGTCCTGCGGCAAATGATGAATATGGCGCATCTCATGCCTTTTCGAAGCAAAAATAAATAAAATACATGATATGTACTAATACGATCAATAAATAGGATAGCTTGTAAAAATAACAACCATGAGATAAGTAACAAATTTTCAAGAAACAAACAAATATAAAACAAGCTGACGTCAAGTATTTCAATGCAATTTTTATTCAAAATTAAATGGTTTTTGGTCAATTAGTCAAATGGGCGAACTCCTCGAAAAGACCCTCTCATGACTTCATGTAAAAACTGTTGCTCTCTCTCTTCTTCTCTCAATTATCTCTCAAACTTACCTTTTTATGTCGCCGGTGCTTGCTGATGACGCTCCTATAGTCGTCATCGCCGCAGCCCCGTTCTCCCGCAGTAATCTTGTTTATGGCGCGCCATTTACAACTGTAGGTTATTTAAAATTGTTCCTCGCAATTTATCATTCCAGTATAGATGCTCAAGATTGTTTGAATAATAGTCGAGCTTTGTTTGAACGAGCTTGATTTGATAACGAGTAGTTTGATTATTTTGTACATGTTTTTGTTATTTATCTACTAATCGAGTCTAGCTTCAAAATTATCAAACACAAAAAGTTGTTCAAGCTTGATTTGATAAGTTATCGACCCGAGCTAGAATCGAGCTTTTAGTGATCGACCTCGAGTGGAATATCGAGTAGCTTGGTTCAATTTTCAACCCTATTTCCAGCACAACCTTGTAATAAACCCTTTTTTACTGGATATTATATATTAGTCTACCACGATATTAAACTCGTATTTTTTGTCGTTATTTTCAGAACGTAAGGCCGAGCGCGGATAATCTTCCGGAAGATTTAGCTCAAATCGTCACATTATGTTGGAAAGAGGACCCAAACGCTCGTCCCAACTTCAGTCAGATAATACAAATGCTGCTCAAATATCTATCGACAATTTCGCCACCCGAGCCCGTGGTCCCACACCGGATTTTCATTTCTGATCGGAATACCGTCTTTCCACCCGAGTCTCCGGGGACCAGTTCATTGATGTCCAAGAGAGGTGACACTGTAGAAACGCCAACGACGCCTGTGGAAAATCAAACCCGAGGATTTTGTTTTTGCTTTAACCAGTGCTACTAATATCTACACGTACTCGAAAAAAAAATCGACTGTTTTGAAGGAGGTTAATAATGTAGAAAAGTGTGATTTAAAATCTCTAATTGTTAAGAGGGGTTTATGGGATTTTATCTTCTTACATCCTTAAACTTGTTTGTGTTTGTCCTATGAGGCAAGTGTAAGAGGTTATGTTATATAGATGATAGAGTTTTGGGTTGCTGTGATGTGTTGTACACTTGTAGTTATGTGTAATAAGGTCCATCCAAAGCCCTTTTATTACTACCAATTATTGTACTAGTATATTCGAATTCAATTGGTAATATAACAAAATATTAATTCTACCAAATTTCGTGTTTCATCCATATTTTGATATCACGTGTGTATAAGCTACGATCAAATATGCTAAGGATCATAACTAAGCTAACCAAACTTGTACATCTTTTGATGGATTCAAGAGTTGATGTTTCAGAACGCCCGTCTATAGCGAGACAAGTTAAGCGAAAATAATAATGTAAATAATTTGTTACGATCCGAATTATAAGGAATAAATTCCACACCGAAATTGAAATGATGAGGTTTTAGGTTTCACATAGTCTTGGACTCTTGGTTTTCCACTTTAATATTATATCAATTGTGGTTTCTCATCACTGTCCACTTAGTTACAATCGTGCGGTGCGCATGGTGACGCTGGTATTGCAGTGTTCGTCGGGCTATGAGTTAGCCCGAAGTCTCTCACTATTTTAAATTTTAATTCCATCTTTTATTACAAATATTTAGATGTTTGACACGTATAATTTATAAATGTTATGTCAAATATTTAATATTTAAAAAATAGAACAAAAATTAGAGTAAAAAATCTTTTTCTACAGTAATTAAATGCATCCCGATGATAGATTTACTGAATCTATAGCTCCCTAGTCCTAATTATTCCAGACAAAATGAAAAAAAGAGTAATAATTAATGATTTCCGTACATCAGTTTCCAGTAATACGGTAATACCCTCACAGAGTTCAGAAATCCCACCCAAACCAGAGTACACAACGAAGTCAATCGACAGAAACGAGTAGGGGGCAAAACCGTCAAAATAAAAAATCTCCAAATTTTCTATTTACAGCTTGGTGAGCAAGTTATTACTTCGCGGCAGACATTACCGTTTGCAGCAAACACTAAGCTCCCGAGCCTGAGACTCAGCTTCGGTAAACAATGGGTCCCACCTGTCTGTGATTGGACACTCGTCCGAGCCTCAGGTTTGGATTTCCCGCTCTTTCATATACACTCTTTTTATACTTGGCTGAGTGGAGAAAAGACTTCACTCTCTTCGCCGCTTCGTATGCATTTACAGCTTCGTTGTTTCAATTTCTTCTGATTATGGCTAGGTATTATAGAACACCGATTGTTTCTTCATCTGAAGTTTAGGTTAATTTTTTTCAATAAATTTCTGAATGGATAGGTATTATATAAGTGCATTTTAGCTAAGAATACCGATTGATTTTTCTAGTTTTTGTATAGTTTCTGTTTCGCTGTAATTTTGTTCGGGGTGCGATTTATGAATGATTTGAATCGGCAAAAGAATGTGAAGGATTTTTTTGTTGTTAAATAAGCTCTTTTCCGTGTGAATGTTTTGCCTTCAAGTTTCTAGTTTTTGAGTTCGGATTTTCATGCGGTATACTGGTAAGAAAATGATAATTATTGCTGATTTTGGGTCTCCGAATTGAATAAATTGATTTTTTTTCCTTCTATTATGGTCCTGGAAGTGAATGACAGCTGCTCATCTGTAGTAGGAAGCACAGATCCAAATAAATAAATAATCTCTTCTTTATGGTTGTGATTTTGCTGTTGTTATGTGAATGACTTTCATTGTGGTATAGATTTCTCTTCGAGCATCGAGTTTATTCTCGTGTTAAACTTTATTGATGTGAGTTCAAATTTTGAAGAATTATGCCTATAGTTTCTGTCTAGAAGTTAACGTTGTTCGAAACCATTTGTTGCCAATGCTGTTCTTCATTTTGTTTCAATAATGTTATCTCTTTTTGTTGATTTATCTATTACTGAACTTACCATTCAGGCAAAGCAGGGCTTGGCTTATTGATAGCCGAGGACTCGCAAAGAAGGTGAAAAACGCCAGTCTGCCTGTTGCATATCAAATCAAAGATTGTGGAGCCAATAGGCAATGCCCCAACTGCCACTATCACATTGATAATAGTGATGTAAGCTCTAACATTTTCATTGATCTGAGTAGTTATTTTTCCTGATATTTATAATCACTAAATGTATGAGTTCAAAATTCTATGGTTTGAGTCATTTGCTCATCAATTTGCTTTTGCAACTATTAAATCTCATTTCATCTAAGGTGGGATATTCTGTAAAAGCGACACTTCAAGTACTACACAATCTGACTTAATATAGTCAATTATAAATTTAGAAAAAGTGAGTTATATTTCTTCTCTGTTGATACAATCAACAATAGGCAATAGCAATCACCTCTGTGGCTTATGTTTTGGAATTCATTACGTCCTTGGCTTGTTTGTAGTTAGTGTTTTTGTTTGTAAAATTAATATCCATGCCTTGCCAACTCAGGTGTCTCACGACTGGCCTGGCCTCCCTGCTGGGGTAAAATTTGACCCATCTGATGTTGAGCTTTTAGAGAATTTGTCTGCAAAATGTGGGATGGGGGATTTAGAGCCACACATACTTATTGACGAATTTATCCCAACACTGGAAGGTGACGAGGGGATATGTTACACTCATCCAGAAAATCTTCCTGGTATGTTAGCACCTAGATGTCAGATGATTTTAACATATCAATCTGTGTGCCTTGCTGATAGAATTAACATGTCTGTATTTTAGTGATATTTAACTAGGTTATATTAAGTTTATTTTGGGAGCTAATCAATTTAAAGAGTTTTTAGCATTCTGAAGCCCTCATTGCTAAAACTAAAAAAAAGTGCTTTCAAGCTGTTTGCTGAACTTAAGTTGTTTTTACAATGGCTAATCCTTTTTTTGGCATTATCCCAGGTGCTAAAAAAGATGGAAGCAGTGTCCACTTCTTTTATAGGATTAGTAATGCATATTCTAGTGGTCGGCGTAAGCGGCGAAGAATCAATGATGAAGGCGTGATTAAGCAACATGTTCGTTGGCACAAGACTGGAAAAACCAAACCTGTGATGGAAAATGGATTTCAAAAAGGTTGTAAGAAAATCATGGTTCTTTATGCAACCTCAAAGAAGGGCTCCAAGCCTGATAAATGTAACTGGGTTATGCATCAGTACCATTTGGGGACAGATGAAGATGAGAAAGAAGGTGAATATGTGGTCTCGAAAATTTTCTATCAGCCACAAAAGGAGGCTGATAAAAATGAAACTTTATTGGAGATTGAAGAATCTGATATTGGGGCTGTTCAAGTTATTCCTAGAACTCCTAAGACAATTACTCCCGATCCTCCTAGGATGGAGAAAACTCCGTCTTCGGGCTATTATGGAATACAGTCTCTTATACAGGTTGGTAGTTGAGATTCAGAAACTTTTTGGTTGTGCTTGGATTGATAAATTTTAATTTTGAAAAATTAATTTGAAGGAATGATTTTAAATGACTATCCACCATAACGTTTGAAGTTTGAACAAGTAGCTTGTAACCTGAAATAATGAACAAACTCAATGGATTAAATCTGAAATTCATGACTTTCAAATTCTTCAATCAAATGCAATCTTAAGGTTTTCTTTGAATCTTAAGGTTGTCTATATGTGTTTCTTTTCCCATTTCCATTTTCTTCACTTTATCCAAACATTTAATTACTAATTTTCGTTATTTTGCTCGTACTTAATATCACAACTATTTTATTGTGGTGTAGGAAGAAGAGAACATTAAAAAGCCATCTCGTCCTTCGTGTGGTTCTTGGTTGGAGGGTGAAAGTGAGTATGATGCTACTTACTTGGCTGGAGACTCGGATGCTGTTGATATAAGTGGATTGGACTCACTACTATGCAACGAGATAATCGATTCTTGTGCTAATTTTGGATCAAATAATGCATCTTCAACTCAAGTTGGCAGTGATTTATACCAGAGAGATGGAAATGCTCCTTGCGGAGTTTCTGACCTCGACAACTTAGAACTTGACACTCCCCCAGATTTCCATCTTAATGTAAGCCCTTTATCTGTCTATTTATGTTGTCCTTTTACTTCATTTTCATATGTTTGAGGTCATATATTCAATATGCTTGGCTTTTTGTTCCCTTGTGCAGGATTTGCAGTTTGCCTCACAAGACAGTGTGTTTGATTGGTTGGATCGGTTGTAGATGAACAAAAACCCTGATCAGCACAAGAAAAACCAAAGAAACGAGAAAAACGCACATTAACGGGAACCGGGCTCTTAAACAAACACGACAAATTGTCAATTTTTTTGTGGCTAAACGACGTTGCGCAATTACTGAGAAGCTATCAAGCTTTGAGCATATCCATATTATTTGTTTTTCAATTCTAATGCCATTCCCAGTGTAAGGATGGTAAAAGTTGAGACTCATATGGCTTGAACTATTTTTCTGACATGTGTTTTGTTTTCGCAATTTAGAAACTTTTTGCTGTGGTATTTACTTAACTGGTGATATCCCTTATTTGTCTTGTTTGTATATTTTTGCCAGCTTTTTGTTGTGAAATTTTTGCTTCTTTTGAGAAGTTGATTGATTTATCATTTTCAGTTCATTATTTAATTCTCATTGCAGAGAATAGGAGAGAAATTGGGGTGATTCTATCATGGTCCGGGACTGTTGGTCCCAGACCCTGAGAACCATACATTTGGGGGGTGGGGATGTTCTTTTCCATCCCACAATGCAAAACCACCCCAAAATATTAGAAACTTGTGGTTCTAAGGTGGCCGGGACCAACAGTCCCGGACCACCTTAGAATTTTCCGAGAAATTGGCTTGTAGTTAGCCACAAAAGCTTGCAGCTAGGTCGCTAGTTCGAATCAGGCACGTCGGATCGGATATTTTAAGGGAAAAAAGAAAAGCAGAATTCACCTAATAAAAGAAAATCTCACTTTTGGTCCCCTAATTTAGGGATTGTGACAACATACATCCTACATGTTTTCAAAAAACAATACTTAACAAATTTCACCATGTTTTCTTGGTAAGAGAGAGTAATAACATGTTTAAAGCTTTATGTTTGAATAAAATACTTTTTTAGTCCTATAACTATAAATAATTTCAGTTTTAGTCCTAAGTCGATGTAATGATCCGTCTCCTTATTTGGGATATTCATGGAATAATAATCCATAATGTTTATACTCTATAATAATTTGTAAGATAATGAGAAATTAAAAGAGGTGAGAAGAGAATTTTGAGAAATTAGGGTAGAGAGAAGAAGAACACTACAATGCAGAGAAAATAAGGAAATAGATTTAATTGATTAATACTTAACCTCAACAGTACATTCACTCCTCTTATATACTTGAGTAAAACTAAGATAAAAACATAAATAAAAATAGCAAAATCAATTGACAACTTTAATTAATTTCACGACTCTTTTACTCTTTCAAATATTCCACTATTAGTCTTCTTTAAATTCCAAAAATACCCCTTCCCATACTTCCGGATCATGATAGTCGACATGTGGGGTCCCTTGCCCAATTCGACATTATATTCATGGCATGTGTTACCATGAAAATACAGTCATGGTGAAAAAATCACTCCTCAAGGAAATTTGTGGGTCCCGAACCAACATAGGATTTTCCGGCAAATAGAATTTGGAAATTTAAAAAGGGGGAAAAGAACACGTCATACTTTCTCAATGTGGAGTTATGCACCATGATCTTTTTTTCCTCCAAATTGATTTTTCAACCATTAAATTCTAATTTCTTCATTTGTACCTTTGATTTTGTATCTTTTCAAACATCCCCATCCAGTAACCAAAATTCAGATCGAAAAATAGGGAACCCGACAAACTTTAATTCGGGTTAAAATTAAATTTGAGATTTCCGATAATTATAGAATTTAATATATTTCTAAAAAATATACTGAACATATTTTATTAAGACTTCTCATTAAAAAATTAAAAGGGAAATTTTGCATTTTATAAATTAGCAGGGCAAAGAAATAAGAGAGGCTATATATATATACAGCACTTTCAATTGTATTTATTAAGACAGAGTATAAGGAGGCCCAAATGTTATAAGCCAAAGTACTAAAACCCTTAAACCCTCCTCCTAAATCGAAAAACCCTCCAATTCGATCACAATTGAAAGTGAATTTCCATATAAGGTACAGTAAAATGTTCGCCATTTATGCCAGAAATCTCCAAAAGGGCTCCCTCAGAACGCTCTCATCTTTGCTCATCAATCAAAGGTAATATTTTTAGAATAGTATTCTTCAATTTTTTCGAACAATAGACGTATGTATTGTAATCGGAATTTATATACTATTTTTTCCAGTAATGCGATGCTATCAATAAGCAGTAGCCATGGTGGGTTGACGCCTGGCTCTAGCGATTTGAGTTTGCCGGGTTTTGAACTTCCTAGGGTAAAAAAAACGTGGGATTCTTTTGGTGGAGCTCGAGCTTTTTCGGCGAAAAGTATGAGGAGTAAAGTGGAGAAACGGATGCAAAGAGAGTCGGGTAAAACACTGAGGGAAGTTCGAAGGGCAAAAAAGTTGAGGAAGAAATTGATGACTGATGAAGAACGCCTTATATACAATCTTAGAAGAGTATGTTCTTACTGATTTCATTAGTTATTGTGGGAGTTTTTGTTGCTCGTTTGAAGTCGTTTTTTCGCTGTGCATTGTGGTGATGATTTGATTCCTGGTTGTGGGGATTTTGTTGCTCGGATTTGTGTGTGTGTACGTGTATATTGTGTCAGAATACGCGGATTGTATAAGTTCCATACTGAGCTCTTTTAGTTTCTCTAGATTGTTAGTTCAAATGGTTCTCAAGTTTTCAATTCATGGTGTTCAAGCTTTCACTAGTATCTTGCTTACTTGATATTTGAGTTTGGTTGATTCAGTATGATCCTAGTAAAGATTTATAGCAATACTTTGCTTCACAGTTACTAGTATTATGGTTGCTTAGGAGTCTTTATGTTTCAATTTTTTGAGTTTTAACTGAGGTTTGCCTCTTTTTTCATTCCCTTTTTGGTTACTGCTTCTTTACACGGATTCCTCTTATGATGCAGTTATTTTCATTGTCGATATGAGGTTAATAATTGATAAAAGGGAAGGTTAGAATTAACTTTTCCCGGATAAATGATATCAAGCATGTGAAATTGTTCTTGACTTTCCGTATTGGTTTTACACTACAACATGTCTTGTAATTACAACCCTTTAGATTTCATGGAAAGCCCAGCCCACATCTCTTTGTTGATTCTATTTTGCCTACCTATGGTTGAACACTTTTTGCTTCCCTTTTGTATCTTCTTTTCATAACCTATGTTTTACCACCTTAATAACTTGTACTTTTATTTCTGCAGGCAAAGAAAAAGGTAGCATTGCTACTTCAGAAGCTGAAGAAGTATGAGTTGCCGGAGCTTCCACCTCCACGCCATGACCCTGAGTTATTGACTCTTGAGCAGCTACAGGCATATAAGAAGATTGGCTTCAGAAACAAAAATTACGTCCCTGTTGGGGTTCGTGGAGTTTTCGGAGGGGTCGTTCAAAATATGCACCTTCACTGGAAGTTCCATGAGACAGTGCAAGTCTGTTGTGATAATTTTCCAAAGGAAAAGATTAAGGAAATGGCAACCATGATAGCCAGATTGAGCGGTGGGATTGTGGTCAACATACACAATGTGAAAACTATCATCATGTTCCGTGGCAGAAATTATCGTCAACCCAAAAATCTGATTCCAGTCAATACCCTCACAAAAAGGAAGGTGCGTATATTATTATGATTTTTTGCCCTTATTTGTTGTTTTTTGTTCGCATGATTGTTACGTAATTTTTTTAGCGCTAATTCTCGAACACACATGTTACCTGGAAAGGTGGTTCATATTATGCATCCCTGTTAGAGACTTGCATAATTGTCCTGTGTTAGATAATATATTTCATATTTTAGATCAATATCTTTTATATTTTGTTGCTTATGTAGATAAATAGTAATGTATTATATATAGTTTAATAATATTTTATTTCCTTGTTTATAGGGTAGGTTAGGGTAAGTTATGGTAGATTCTCTTGTAATCCTATATATACATTCCATCATCAATAACAGTTACAGGTTCTTATGTTTTTCGACATTCTGCAAATTTCCATCATAATTATTAGTGTGTTGTAATATTCAGGCATTATTTAAGGCGCGATTTGAACAAGCACTCGAATCTCAAAAACTGAATATAAAGAAAACCGAGCAAGAGCTCCGCCGGAAGGGGGTGAATCCCGACGATCCGGTTGCTATGGCCAGCATCCAAAGAGTGGCCTCCACTTTTTTCAACGCCATTGACCAGAGAGAAGGAAGTCCCTACGTCTTTCGGGAGGATAAACGAAAACAAATGGACCCTGAGGGCCCCACACAGCCACACGATGATGGAGATGATAGTGACCAAGAGGAGCTTGATCGATTCATTGCTGAAATAGAAGATGCAGCTGATAAAGAATGGGCTGAAGAGGAAGCAGCTGAGAAAGAGGAACTTGGGCAAATTCGATATTGGAATAGAGATAATATAGGTGGAAGATTCCGGAGATACGAAGATTCTGATGGTGAAAAGACGGAAAGGGGTAAAAACTGGAATCAGACACGTGGGAGGGGTATGGTTGATAGCGAGGGCGAAAATGGAAATGTCTCTGAGGAATGGGATTCGAACGATGGTGATGAATCTGAGGAAGCCCGTGATAAATTTGATGCGCCTAGAGGGGCGAGAAGGCAACATAGTAAGAACGGTAGAGCCAATAATGGTTTTAAGAGAAATGAAAATGAAATATTTCACAATTTCGGGCCTTTTAGTGATGATGAGAACTATGAGAAATCGAAGAGCCACAAGGGGAATAAATCTGAGAAAGGTTTTAGAGATAGTGGTGAGTTGTTTAGTGAATCAGAGATTGCAAACTGGGAATCGGATGCCACATCAGCTGATGATTGAACGGAAAAAAGGTAATGGTAAATACATAAAACGCTCGAATTTGAAATATGACGAGTTCAGTTACAGACAAAGTTCTTGGGTTACCTTTCAAAAGAAATGGTTTAGATAACCATTGAAAACTAATCTTTTATGTAGTAGATTGGGAGACGAGTGACAAATTGCTCAAACGTTTCCAACTATTTATAAAGGGAAAATATTGTCATCTCAAAGGGTCTGAAGGATAGTATCGTACTTTCACCGATTCATATTTGTCCCGTTTCTTTTAGAAAAGAAGATATCCCGAGATTGGAATATTTCATGTGCATTTGGTAGAGGAATCTGGAAAACGTTGTCGAAATTTTCGCTCAGCAAACTCAGGGATTGCAGAAGATTGTGGCAATACAGAAGGTACCTATTATTGATTCTTGTAGACTATTTACTGATTTAACATTTGACCAAATATTTAAACATCATTTTGAACCTTGTCATCATGATTCAATTTTGAGGATGAAATACTTCCTATTGTTCTTGGAATAATCTGTTTTCTACAGCATTTTTTGTCATTCAAGAATGCAGGATTGTCTGTCTCTGCCCATTGGTCAATCTCTAATGCAGTATTTAAAGTTTGATAAAATTAAAATAAAATATTTTTATGCTGTGAGTTTGTGGAGTGTACAATCTGAACTGGTAAGTTAGTTAAGGGCTTAAATATATGTTTTAAACTGTGACATATTGACGTAGCATTTTAAAATATTATAACATTATGATCTCCAAGATTTTCAATTTCAATTCTATTTTTTGTTCTATATATTAATATTTGACCCGTATTAAAATATTTACACATTAATTTGACCTTAGATTGAATTTTTATATTTTTGAAATGGTTTTTCATCTTCAGTTTTATTGATTATAATTAATTTTGAGCATGATGGGAGCCACTAAGAACTTGGACCTTTTTAATGAATAAATAAGTGAAATGATAGTATAATTTGCAGTGCCGACTAAATGTATCAAATATTAATAATTGGGAATTGGAAATATAGTTACTCTTAAGTGTGGATGTATTGGTGACAAATGTGTGGATTGAGTTGAATAAGAATCTACTATGCAATAAAGAGTAGACTCTAATTAATAAAACTAGGTAAACGGCTAACTATAATCATTCTAATAAATAGAACAAATAATGCAACAAGTAGAGGACTTTTGAATCCTATGTGACATCTCTTTGTTTTGTGGGCCTAAAGAAATTTATCATTGACAAGTCAATATTTTGATTATAAATTTTCAATTGCTGACAAATGACCAAGCAATAAAGATCAACTCAAAATTGGTTTTAATTATGCACAAACCATTACTCAATTTACATGTAAATGAATTTAAAAGGGCCTAATTATTAAGATAATTGTAAATACTCACTTTAGTGAAGAAAACCCTCCAAAGGGTCTATTTGTAATGTTTACTAGAATTGAAATGGTACACAATTTAAAATACATATAATAAACCATCTAAAAATCACATCGTTGAACATGACGTGGCACGTACTAACCAAAGAAAATCCTTTTGACAAAAAAGATGAAAATAATTGTGTCCCTATCAAATATGCAGGGTGGCACACAAAAACCACTTAACACCACAATATATGTTACAAAAATCAAGGATTGAAAATATTAACTTTGAGAAAATTTGTGCATTTTCCCATAGGATATCATATATCCCATAATGGTGTCAACATATAGAGAATGTGATAGATAAGGAAAATAGGTGTTATCTACTCTTCAAAGTCAATTCAGTTCATCCAACACTATTGATTATAAATCCTTATGATCAACTCAAAATTTCAATCCAAATGACAAAAAGAATAGTTGCAAGCAAATCTAAGGGTGTGTTTGGCTTAAAATGAATGTCAAGGGATTTGAAATTTATCATAACATGAATTCATCCAAACGAACTTAAATGGATTTGTCGATGAATTTGAAATTCATAATTTTCAAATCCTTCAATCCAAGCACAACCCAAGAGTAGCTTGCACTTAGTCTTTTACAAGAAGTAGGGCCAAAACTTAACTGAAAACCAAAGGGAACTAACAAAAACAGAGACATATGACCTAAATGCAACCAAAATAGATATCTATTAGCATCACTATTCTATCCTAGTGAGCAACGATCATTTTACCGATCAAAGACTTTAAAACGAGCTACAAGAATACACAAGTCCTTACATCTGTCTCGTTAGCGCATCCTTAAAAAAACGTCCCGAAAAAATGTGGGTCCCACTTGCGTCGTCCCTATACACACTCAGCCACGCTCTCTCACACAATTCCCGGGCAAAAGATACTTATACTCATCCGCATTCTCCAACAAAAACGAGGGCAGATGAACCGCCGAATATGAATGAGGGATGGGGCCCATTTTCCCGATTATGTCCCTGAATGTGTACTCTTCGGGAAGCATATCGTACAAGTTAGCCCCTTTGCAGATTATATCCTGTATTCTTTTCGGGCTCAAGAAATGAGAGAACTTAACACGATCGTTATGGCTGTATGCTTTCATCTTGAATATGAAGTCGTTTATATATCGAAAGCAAAAGCTACAATGCCAGCCCGAATCTGACAAAAGATAATCAGTTTGTCGATAATGGGCATATCTAGTTTTCCCGTTTTGATACCTATGAACCGAAGCTCGCCAGCTATGGTGATCATATTGAAACTCGAACGAGTACAAATAGTTTCTCAGTTGAAGGTGAAGAATCTGAGGAATCTCATCGCACCACCTTAAAAGATCGATCGTGTGTCTACTTGGAATCTCGTCAACATCAGACATTATCAACAAGTCATCTTCTTCAATGCCCGCGATTCTCAAAAGCTGATCAAGCGCGAATCTTTGGTACGCCTCTTCGATGAACGGGTTTTCGCCCTTCTGGAACCTTCCGCCAATTTCACCGTAGGTCAACCTAGGCTCGATGAATTTGAACTTGTCTCGGTTTATGGCAAAGTTGAGTGGTTTGGGTAGAGCAGTGAATGTTGAGTTCGATTCTAGAAGCACAAAGCGAGTTATGTAAGGATAAAGCTCGTTCCATCTGATTTTGAGCATATCGATTTCGTTGCTGAATAATACTGCATCGTATACGCGTCTCGGGAACTCGCGTAGGCCCCAACCGTGGAGCTTGCAGAGAGTTTCCATTGGGACGTCTTCGTGATAATAATGGGTTATGGGGATAAAGGGCTTTGGAGGGGATTGCCATAACGGGCGAAAAAAATAGGTGATTTTTTGTCCATGGATGTATATGCCTAGTATGCTTGCTGGGATTATGATGAACAAGAAGATAAGGGTTCTGATATCTAATCCGTGAAGCAAACGCCGGATTCTTGACATGATTGCTGCACATAAAGATAACAAGATCATATAAATATTCTGGAAAAAAAAAACCATTTGCTTATTGTTCTAAAATGTACCTAAAGCTACAACAAGTGTTGAAATTCATTGACATGAAAAATTACAGAAGAATTTAGTAAAATTTTGAGTCTGAAAGTAACAAAACGCCCATATGAACTCTGTATACAAGATTACCGGAAAATAGTTTCTTCAAACTTCAGATGGACACATACATAAGCCTCAGAGAAGTTAAAACCTGAAACCATATAGAATGAAGGAAGCTCATAAATATTGCCGCCAGTATACAGTTCAGACAAAATTAAACACCATCAATCCTTCTAATAAGAACAAAACAACAACAATAACAAGAAATATGATTAAATATTCAATATTTATGAATGATTATTTCAATAGGTTGTATAGAATCAATGCAATAAGTTCAGATAACCCTGCATTTGCCAAAGCCCAAAGCTTCAATCTTTCAACCAATAAAAGGAGAAAAAAGGGCACTAAAATTCCTAATTTCCAATTAAAATTCAAAACACCAAAAAGAGATCCATACCTGACAACCACAAACGTCTTCGCATATATCATCACTCTTTTATTGACGAATAATAATACCCATCAAATATCATTAGGACCCTTTAATAATTATCCTTCAAAATGCCTATTGCTTATTCATTACATATATATATATATATATATATATATATAATTCTCCTTATTAAAAATAGTGAAACTTCAAAAGCTTTTTCCCCTTTTCTTCAAAATCCCTTTTTCCCTTCCGTTAATTACACCCGCATTAAAACCCTCCGATCATATATAAGCAGAGGGAAGGGAAATTGATAGAGATATAAAAAAATTATATTCGGATAAAAAAAACTTATAAAAAAGACCTCTAAAAAAAGGAGAAAAACAAAAAATTAGGAGAGAGAGAAACAGGGCAGATGAATTATTTTTCTTGTTACCTAAATACTGGCAATTTTCCTGAAGAAAGGATTTTGTTTTTATTTTCCACTCAGCTTGTAATTTTGCATGTATATAGAAAATATAATGTGTATGTATATATATATGTTATTGTGATTTTTTTCTCAGATGATGAGTATATAGCCGTTTGGTAGTTTTCTTCTATTTCAACTGCCTTTCTCTCTCATAAATTTTTGCCAATCAGAAGGGGGAGAGAGAAATAAAAGAGGAAAATAATTAATACTTAGCTAATGCAGATAAATTTATAAAACCTTTCAAATTCCTATATTTATAGAAAAATGATTAAGTATTATCTATCCAGGAATAATAAATATATATAATGTTCTGAGGGCCACACCCTTGTCTAGTAAAAATTCCTAAATTTGACCAATTATAGAATTTAATGGCTGCATACATAAATAATTAAAATGTAATTTATGTAGTATTATTAGATTATGTTATAGATTAAGTGTTGTATTCTTAAATAAAAGAAGAGAAAAAAAGGAAAAAAGGCAAGCATCTTTTTGTAAGCTATTTTTTTATTCAATTCTAAAAAGTAAAAGAATAAATTTGGTGAAAAGATGTCCAGAAAATGTGGATGGAAGTTAGGACTGCGGGGCTCTAAATCTACCATATTTAAATAAAAAAGAAAAAGGAATATTTGGGACTCGAGATATTGTTAAAAAAATTGAGTACAATTAGTTTACATTATTTCCAAAAAAATGAGTACATTGTACATTAATTTAGTTCAATGATATTTTTTTTAATACATATATGTTCGAATTTGACATAAAAATTGTGTTAAATTGAGTCTAATATTCACGTGTGTATCTTTTTCACGTAGTAAAGTATATGGTGGGTAACTTTTACGCTGCAAATGATATAAAAATACATATTTTTCACGTAGTAAAATATATGGTGGGTAACTTTTACGCTGCATTGAATGTTGTGGCCTTGGTCACGGGTTCGAATCCTGATGAGGGAATGTCTATTTGCCTTCTCTATTGTGAGTCTGTCAGTTATGGGCAACCTAGGCTGATTTACCTCTCTTGCCTGATTTGCAGGCTGTGCAAGGGAATGTCTATTTGCCTTCTCTACTGTGAGCCTGTCAGCCAATTGTGAGCCTGTAAGCTATGGGCAACCTAGGCTGATTTACCTCTCTTGTGTGGTTTGCAGGCTATTGTACAGGGCGGGGTTTACCCAGTGCGCACCTAACGGTAGCGGCTGCGGGTTCCCTTGTTATAAAAAAAAGGAGGGTGTAAATTTCCCACAATCCAAGTATCCCGAGAATCACCCAGAATTAGCCTATAATTTGAGATAAATACATAATTAAAGTAGTAAATACTTCCAAAATAAATTAATAGAAGGTGACAATATTCTAACCAAGCATATTCTCTAGCTTAATTGCTATATGGCCAACATTCTTGGCCTTGTTCATGACAATAATAGTTGCCAACCATTTTAAAAGTTTTAGTTTTAAAAATATCACATAAATAAAATTTTCGAATCCAAAATAAAGAAGAATATACTTCAAATGTATTATTCAAAACAAGATGGAATAAAAATAAAAGTTGCATGACTTAGGTAGATATTGAGGAAAATTCTTATACACTGAATTTTGCACCCGGTTAGCACATATATAGAATATCATATATCATTAATTACTTTTGATAGAGGTCAAATTGTCACTATAGTGATATAATGGTATTAGAAATAATATAATCAATAGATTATTCAGATTGACACATAGTACGAATTAAATTGCATTTAAGTCCTTCGTACATGAGAGGATTGTACTATGGTCCTTGATGATCCGAGCCTAATTGGATTATCATACCCGATGATTTAGAATATGTGGACCATTCAAATGTTGACATTTGGTGTCTGTTTATTGACACAAATATCCAATCATATGAATAGTGTATGAATTCACTCGATAAATACCCAAGTTGGTTATTTATGAGAAAATCAGATAATAAATTCACTCTAAAACTCTTACATTTATAGTCTCGAACTAAATTTAAAACAGTAGATTCACATAATCCAATAATTACGACAAATTTGATCCAAAATTATTAGGTAATAAGCAACTCTCCTCTCGAATGCATTCTGATATAGTATAACCTCGTACCACATAGCCTCGTATCTACTAGCAACGTACCTGATAGCCTCGTATCTAATAACCATACGACCCTATTACAAATAACATGGCTTATTTACCTAAAGGCCCCTAACCTAATTGTGCTTATTTACATTACACTACCTAACCCGCGTGTTTTTACCGGGTCAAACCCAATGTAGCCCTAACCCGGATAATCCGGTACGTCCATTCTGGGGACACGTGTAAGACATTCCGCGTATCCCGCAATTGTCCATACATAAGTTACTGTGCCTATAAATAGCTCCATTTAATATTATAAAAAGGACTTTTGACTTACTGAATAGTACCTCGAGAGTACATAGTACGATCTGACAGTACGTTTCCACTATTCTATAAACCGAGTTAAGAACCTCGTATATGACCTTAAACATAACATTGAACTACGTTTAGACTTGATCCTATTAGAAAGGTACGTAGGTAGCTCAGTACGTCTGAGTGCAGTCTATATCCCTTCTACGACCCTCTTTGGTCTTATTCGAGCCTCGGCTTGATTCGACCCGTAAGTATTTTACGAGTTATATCACATTCTAACTTAATTCATTTGAAATTTGTTTTGATCTGATAAACTATTTATGTAAAATTAAAACGAATAAATTTGAGCCTAAATCAATGTGAATTAAATAATTATTAAGACCTTAGATATTCAACCCTACCCTAATCCCTACTCATGTAAAGTAGGAAAAATGACTACAAATCATTTAGTCAAAAAGAAGCTATGCCCAAAAATTAATCATTAGAATTTGAACATATTGATTAGATTTTAATAAATTTTGTTCATCATTTAGCCCTTTGGAATTTTCTCATTTGTCAGCCATAATTTGGAAGTGTTTAGCTATAAATTGCACAATTAGGGGCAAATAATTTTCTTGTTTGCTCAACAAGAAATGCCTTTTACACTCCTGTAGCAGTCCAAATGAGTTTACCTATTTACTAGCTAATATACCAACTCCCTTATTTGGTGGAAGATTATTGGCCCAATATGTATTTAATTTATTTTATTCCACGTGTTCATATACGCGGCTTTTTATTTATTTATTATAATTATGATATTAATAACCCAGATAAAGACGAAGATAATAAATAATTATACTAAATTAATTGCTTGTAAATATATCTATCTTAGTGGCAGATCACCAACAATTTCTTCTTTTTGTATACTTTTGCATCTTTTACACATAATAATAATTTAATGCAAAATGGAATGTGGAAAATGTTAGATATAATGTTTGGGCTTCTTGTTATGGGCTTTGTTTTCTTAAGAGAAATCTATAATTGAAGAATTTTGGCAGATTTGAGCCCATTAAGACTTGTCAAAACCCAATCCATAACAAGAAGAATTATGATGCAGGCCCATAATGTTTTTGCAAGGTATATTTTAAGCTAGAAGGCCCAAGAACACCTTGAGATGTTACTCATTTATTGGTTCATCGTTATTTCGAAGAGATGATTGATCGAATCCCGAACCTCTATCCAAGTCTCGTTAAGGTTTTGAGTTCGATTTCAAAATGTATAGATTGTAACTTAAAAAAAAAAAGAAAAGATTTTTCAGGGTTTATATAATTCATACTTATAAAGATTATCGATTGAAATTTAGGATGTGAGAGTATCCAAACTTATTATTTTATTTGAATAAAACTTCATTAATTTAGCATATGATTAAAAAAAAATTATAACAAAAAAATACTATGGGCGAGTTATTTCACGTGATTAAGGTGCCAAATACCATGCAAATTGCAGTCTTTATTGCAATTTGCTTCTCGTATACACATGTTTTACACTATTACTTAAAGTGGACAAATATTTAACATTCAATGAATTTTTCTTGAGATTCAACGAACTCGATTTAATCGTAATTACAAATTAATAATATTTTCTATTCTATTTGAAATTTCCAAAAATAATGGTGGAATTCCTAGAAATGACAAACTTATTTCCAATGTAATCATCTCATTTCCGTTACAAAAATACAAAACTAAGTTTATAGTTTTTGCTATTTTTCATGTAACCCTCAATTTATTTTTTCTCCAATCACTCATATTATTGAATTATTGATAAATTAATGTAAAGTCTTTTATTATATTATCATTATCATTAATATTATCATTTTTTTTTGGATGACGGGGGAAACCCGCAGCCGCTCGCTCTTGTGTAATAGCCTGCAAACCAGTCAAGAGAGTTAAACCAGCCTAAGTTGCTCATAGCTCAGGCTCATAGTAGAGAAGACAAATAGGCATTCCCAAAGTGGGATTCGAACCCGCGCCCATAGTTCAAATACCCTTACCAACTCTACCAGGGTTGCCCCCTATCATTAATATTATCATTGTTATTATAACTATTATTATTTTATTGTGTGTCCCTTTCAATAAACATTATCTAATAGTATAAAATATAAGTCAATCAAATTTAATCATTTTCAAAGACGTAAGAAGAAAAAGCTCATCTAAATCTGAATCTCCTCCTTAATAAATCTAAACTCCTACGTGTCTTCTTCATCCAAATAAAAAGTATACCAAAAATTTCCACCTCACTTCAAATTCACAAATTCAACAGTGAGAATCAAAACAATGGCGGGTAATAACAATGCGGCAATTGAGCACAGAGCCTATGCACGAGTGGGGTTATTAGGAAATCCAAGCGACGTGTACTATGGGCGCACGATATCACTCAGCCTCGGCAATTTCTGGGCGTCTGTTAAATTGGAGCCTTCGAAAGATCTGATCATCGTTCCTCACCCGACTCATGATCTAGTTCAGTTTGACTCCCTGTCTCATCTGGTCAGTTTCGTAAATCATTGTGTTTCTGTTTTTACTGGTTTTGATCTGGGAACTTGTTTGTGGTTTTGGATGATGCTGTTATTGAAATTATTTGTTTTGATTCAATGGTGCTACGATTTTATGGTTTAGATCTCAATAAATCTTTAACAGAGATTAGTTCTTAGCTGAAATAAGAAAGATGATAAACTATTAAATAGTTACTATTTGATGTTTGTTGTTCAGATCCAACATTGTTACTTTGGGTTGAAAACTATGAACATTTGGGGTTGTTTATTTGCTTGTTTGTTATCTATTGTTCTGTAGGTTAATCGGTTGGAAACTAATGGTTACTATGGAGGGGTGCGTTTGCTTATGGCCATTTGTAAAATTTTCCACAGTCATTGCAAGGATAACGACATTACTCTACGTGAAGACAATTTTAAATTGTCTTACGAAACAAACATCCCTCGCCAGGTAGTAGAGCTTATGTTCATCGGTATTTATCTCTGTTTTAGTCTTTCATTTCTAGTTATCAATGGACACATTTCATAAGTATTAGTTCTTTTGTTGTAAATAGACAGGGCTTTCTGGTTCAAGTGCCATTGTGTGTGCTGCTCTTAGTTGCCTTCTCGACTTCTATGAAGTTAGACACCTTATAAAAGTCGAGATTCGGCCAAATCTTATCCTTAATGCCGAGAAGGAACTTGGTATTGTTGCTGGTCTACAAGATAGAGTAGCTCAGGTCTATGGAGGTGTCGTTTATATGGTATGCTGTGATACTACAATCTATGATTCTTAAACTTTTTTTTTTTGAGAAAAATATAGAAATTAAAGTACTTTAATGTGGGCATTTTGTCTTAGGATTTTAACAAGAAACAGATGGAAGAATTAGGCTATGGTCATTATGAACCTATGGATGAAGGTCTACTTCCGCCTCTACATCTTATCTACGCTGAAAATCCCAGTGACTCCGGAAAGGTACCAATCTTATCATGAGATGCCACCTTGTTGAGAAGAAATAATTTACTTCAGTTTTACACTTAATTCGTTGATTACAACCTCGATATCTGCAAGTTAAATGGAACCCACTTTAAAAGGTGGGTTACAATTACTCGTTGGGTCAAAAAATCGGTCTAAACCCGGGCCATGGGTTTCGTAGGCATATTTCGCCAAGTATCTAAACCCCAATACACGTGTGTATATTAATGCTTAAGCCATATAACCCACGAACCAAACTAGGCCTAAGATTGTTTTGATACAGGTACATAGTACAGTTCGCCAGAGATGGTTAAACGGGGATGAGTTTATCATATCTACAATGGAAAAGGTTGCAGATATAGCATTAGAAGGAAGAACATCATTGATTGAGAAGGACTATGCCAAATTTGCAAGCCTTATGAATCGTAACTTTGATTTCCGAAGGTAAGAGCTTAAACTTACTAGCTTTTACATTCTCTTTAATCACACTAGCTAACTATACATCTTATACAATATAACCCTTCATTTGAAACAAACTACGATTTTGATCATAAAGTTCTAAACTGAAGTAAATGGTGGTTTAATCAGGTCAATGTTTGGAGATGACGCTTTAGGGGCCATGAATATAGAAATGGTTAAAATTGCTCGAAGGGTTGGTGCTGCATCGAAATTTACAGGTAGTGGAGGGGCTGTTGTTGTATACTGTCCCGAAGGACCTTCTCAAGCAAAGCGTTTGGAGGATGAGTGCAAAAAAGCCAGTTTCATCTTTCAACCAGTTCAAGTTATGCCCTCTTTTCTCAATGAAATAGATCGCGCAACTATGTCATCAAATTGAAAAAGGTGCTGAATTTACCTGTCCTACCGTTCCCTTATAGTTCGAGACGCCAACTTTATTTTCATCGTTTTAGTTTAATTTTTTCGTTCTTGAGCAGAAATAAAATAGCTATACAAATTGTACAACAAACTTGTGCTTTGAACAGTAGAGGGCTTTCATTACAAGAACTCAAATTCTAGCAAGAAACCAATAGTATACTGCTTGTGCTCTGAATGTACCTTTTAAGCACAATACATTGCCTGTTCCCGAAAGATGTAGTGAACAATTTGGGGATTTTTTTTAATATTTCATAAATTTGGAAGACCGGAAATTTGATTTTGAGCATTTTTATAAGGAAAATTATAATATTAGTGTCATAGGAAATAGCATGTTGCATTTTAGTCATATTATTTATAAATTTACCGAATTTACAATATAGGATGCATTCTTTTTCAACCACTTAAAACACGAATGAAAACAATTAGTTGAGCTACGTACAAATTCTCATGACCAATAATAAAGTTAACAAACTAATAGTACGTGTATTACACACATCTAAATCCGTCCAATTTTCAACCGTTGTAACCAAATTTGCATCAAATGCATGAAATCAAAATTGCAACAAATCATCTCTTTTCTAATATAACATCTATCTCATTTTTAAGTAAAATCCACTTTCTGGTATTTATCATTTTGACACTTTATTTACAACATATGTAACTATTGCCCCAAACAATATTTCAAAACTCTGATAATTGAACCTCATTTTTTCGAGGAAGCAAAATGCAAATTACCGAAACATTTCTATGTTAAAACTTAAAGGGAAAATATCAAAATTCATACGTAGGATAGGCCGAATCCAGTTTTGATACCACGGTTTAGAGTTTAGACCTGTAACACATTTGGTACCAAATAAGATTTTTTTAACACATTTGGTACTCCCGTTAGTTGACTAACGGTCAAACTCACGTGCGAGTCATGTGCCCGTTAGGAAACAACATTATCTTCGTTCGGCCATCTTCAATCAGACATTTTCTCTTAGAACCCTAATTCAGCCAACTTAATTTAACATTTTCTCTTATAAATTCTCTCAAATCTCCCAAATTCGCTATGAAATTCTCTTCATTCTCTCAAATTCGCCCCCAAATTCGGATGGGGATATGTATCGACGTTCGTGGTCCAGGGATCGAAAGCATGGATATGTTGTTAAGCACTACAATAATGATGACTATAACGAGGGGCATTTGGAAGAGGAATTTGCAGGAGGGACAAGGTTGGTATTTATGGAGAAATGGAAATGAGTACAATGGTGAGTGAAAAATGGGGTTGATACATAGTAGAGGTGTTTTAGTGTGGAATAATGGGCCTATTTAGTTTTTACTTAGCTACCATTAACTGATTGTTACATTGGGGGCTGATCGAACGATTTATCAAAAATAGTAATCGAACACAGGTTTTGAATGGGACATGTTCCAAAAATGGAAAGTTCGACACAATTGGGATTTTTTTTGGAAATCGAATAGGCCGACAATTTTTCTGGATAGGTCGAACTATTGGAAGAAAATGGAAAAGGAAGACCGAGTGGGAGTTACCCAACACACAATGAGAAGAAGGGGATCAGGCATGAGAGTGAAGAGGGTTTGCAGGGGTACTTTATCAGAAGCTATTTGCGCCATTGATGGTGGTGGGGGAGGAGGGTGTATGAGGAAGAAGTTTTTAGGTCATAAAGAATAAAAATTTGGAGAAAAAGATACTAATTGTTAAAGATTTTGGGCTATAGTGTAATAATTTAGATTACAAAGACTGAAATGTTATTTTTAGAAACACAAGATAGACCTTTGACCGTTAGTTAAGATAGACCTTTGAACCGTTAGTCAACTAGTGGGAGTACCAAAATTGTTTAAAAAAATAAAATTTGATACCAAATGTTTTGTTACAGGTCGGTCGGGCCTATGAATTTTGAAATTTTCCCAAACTTAAAAGAGCTTCACAGTTAGCTTCAAACAAGTTCAACAATGGCGAAATCATTACACCTACATCTCCTCCTCCACCTCCGCCGCTCCAAATCCATGTTCGCCATCCCCACGACGCCGTTTCATCTCATTGGCTTTCGCTCAAAACCAATTGAATTATTCAATTCCCCAAGATTCTTATCCATCTCTGTCACTCCATTCCCACTCCAGTACGAAATGATCATCTCCCGCCCCGCCAACCCTCCTCCACGACGCTCACGACGTCGTTTGGCACCTGCAGTCTCCAATTCCCAATCTGAGGGCTCAAGACCCGACTCGGAATTAGGGTTTGACGAATGGGTCGATAAAAAGCTATCAGCAAGCAAAGATGCTGATAGTAACAATGATAATAATAGTAATACTGAGATAGTTATGGATAAGGCTAAGAGAAAGTATTACAACAAGAGGAGGAAGAGAATGTACGGTGATTCAGAATCTGACGATGATGGAAATAATCGTAGAGGAAATGATGGTGAATTAATCGAATTAAAGCAAGAGGTTGTGGAGCTTCGTACTTATCATCAGAGGGAAGAAGAATTGTTCTTTTATGACGCGTTCTCTTACCCATGGGAGAAAAACAAGCACTACAGGATGGTTTATCAATTGGAGAAGAAGTATTTCCCCGATGAATGTTTCGATAAGGCATTTTTGGACCCGGGTAAACCGAATGTGAGGAAGGGAGGGAAGAGGGAAGTGAAGAGTAAAAGTATGGGTGAGAATGACAGTGGGATGGTGTTTTTTGAAGAAAGTGAGAAGGATGTGAAAGTTGAAGATGTTACTGAGAAGAAAGTGGAGGATTTCTTCAAGTGTTTGAAGAAATTCCCCAATGAGAACGATGGAGATGTTGCGGTTGCTGCTGAGCCGTTTCTTTCGACACGGAGCCTTGGGCTTCCACCTAAATGGGATGGTCCCTATGGGACTGTGGTATTGATCAACAAACCTAAAGGTGAGTTAAATTGTAATGTAGGTTAGACGTTTATCGTTGTCTGATGAATGTTGTAAACTGCTGAAGAGGGTTATGGAGTTGAGTAGGAATCAAATACTTTTCAATGAATTTTGTTCTTCCTGTATAAAAAGGAGAAATCTTCTGAACTAATCACAGTTTAAACAGGTTGGACTTCATTTACTGTTTGTGGAAAGCTTCGACGCCTGGTACAAGTGAAAAAGGTGATTCTGAACTGTTTAATCCAGATGTGAGACTATCGATGTGTTTTAACTGATATACCTTCGACAAACCTATGTTTGCCAGGTGGGCCATGCTGGAACGTTAGATCCTATGGCGACTGGTTTATTGATCGTATGTGTTGGTAAAGCTACCAAGGTGGTCGACAGGTAACGTGTAATGTGCATCTCTACTTGTATTGCTGCAGAACATTTTGAGACCTTATTTCTAAGTGTAGTTTCTTAGATAACCCCCCTTGATAATATTGTGTTCGAGATGTGAAAATAAGAGGTTATTTGTTTTTTTTCTTTTTAACAAATATAAATAGGAACTCTCACCAAAGATTTTCGACTTTTTCTTGCAGATACCAAGGGATGATTAAGGGATACAGTGGAATCTTCCGTTTAGGAGAAGCCACCTCAACTTGGGACGCTGATTCACCAGTGTGTTTGTTTTCCTGAAAATAATAGTGTCTATTTTACATATTGCTGTAATTCTTTGTTTTGAGTTGTTTATTTTCCTTTATAAGGTATAAAAAATGAACTAGGAAGTTACACCTCGACAGTATAGACATATGATGTCGTCCTTTTCCCTTTCGTGTTTACATGTTGGCTTGAATGAAATTGAAAATTGGATTTCATTTTTCAGGTCATACAAAGGGAGCCATGGGAACACATCAAGGACGAGGATATAAGAAAAGCTGCTGCATCCTTTTGTGGAGAAATATGGCAAGTCCCTCCTATGTTCTCTGCAATCAAAGTAAGATTTCTACTTCATAGTTTATGTTTTGGCTTGTTTTCTTCCTTTCATTGAAAAGTACATAACTATATGTGCTGCTCATTTGATTGTGAGAATTCCATTTTCAATTCTGGTGATAATTGTACGTTATGGTAGGTTGGCGGAGAGAGGATGTATGAGAAAGCTAGAAAAGGAGAAAGCATTGAACTTTCACCAAGACGGATTTCAATCTTCCACTTTGAAGTCGAACGAAGCTTAGATGACAGGTTTTTGTTCGAGGATATACTAATATTTAAGCTCATTTTTTGGCTTCACATTAATTGTTATCTTATAGAGTGGTTTATTCCTACTAGTTTAGTTAGTTTAAACACATTTTATTATCTAATTCTCAGGCAAAATGTGGTTTTCCGAGTGACTTGCTCAAAGGGAACATATGTTCGATCCCTTTGTGCGGATTTCGGGAAGGCTCTTGGCAGGTAAACTGATAAATAAATTTCATAATCTTGTTAATCCTATATTAATCCGAAAAGGGTCGTTGCACAATACTGAAATTTTCTCATTAATACACTGCATTACATTGAGGATTAGAATTAACTTTTTCCTTTATTTTTCTTTGTTCCCCTGTTTCTGCTGATGCAGCTGTGCACATTTGACAGCCTTACGTAGAGATTCAATTGGTAATATGCTCATTTATCTAATCCAAATAAATGCCTTTGATGGAAAATTTTATGATCTCTTTTAAGCTAATTTTCCTGTGAATCTATGTCAGGTGAATATTCGGCTGATGATGCGTGGGAATTTCAAGAGTTGGAAGAAGAAATTACCAAAGGATATATGTAGTTTACTTAATAATTCTTTCTTGTTAATTTATTCAAACCAACCACAAGAAAATGCAAGATGGAATTATTCAGAGCAGTCAGTAATTTTTTTTCTTAACATTTATTGAGGTCTTGTAGAGACAGAGTTGATTTTCTGGTCGTTTTTTACTGTCTGAACCTTGAATTAGTAAATTCCAATCCGATAGCTTAGGATAAATTTGTTTATGTTTTTCAGTTAAAATTTTGAAAATTCTTAGGATCTGTATGGAGATTGGTGTTAGAATGCTAGATATTTGCTTATCTATCTATTCTATCTATCTATCTATCTATTCTATTATAAAAGTATGGGTGTTTCATTGAAATTTTGATCTACCTAATATGCCCTTATGTAATTCACTTTTTAATGGCAAAATAGTCACATAATAAATAATTATAATAAAATATTATATATCTACAAAGTATAATAATATTAGGACTCTACAAATTAGCAAAAAAGAAAAAAACCAATAGGACTCTAGAATTATTTTATATATTTGAATTTTTGGTATTAGTCCCGTCATGAGAATGGGCCAAAAAATTTCTGAAGCATTTACCAAAAAATTTCATTATCTTACTTAATGACTTTCATGATAATTAATGACTCTTACTTGAAGTACTTGAATAATAAACCTTAAATACTTATGAACATACACATTAACAAAAAGACATATTTAAATATAAAAAAAATTGAATATAAACTTCTAAATATCAAAAAGTAAATAATAAGTAATCACTAAATAAGTTGAAATATTCAAAATTTATCATTTGTAAGAATGAATATTAATACATACAGATTCAGCCACTAAATGTTTCTACTGGAAATTGGCAACCTATTTTCTTGATTATTTAAAAACACAAAATAAAAAACTGACTAGCCTATAATTAATTTTCTATTTCACAGACATTGATGAAAGTCTTGAAAGAAAGAAAATTAATTTTTCATGTATCAATATAATCTGATTTCTCAACTTTGAAACACAATAGTATTTTGCCAAACTCAGAATATTGCCACATTCTATTCTTGCTGATAAATTTGTAGAGCTCAACATGGTATACTTGAGCTTGAGTTTGAGTCAGTAAAATTTGTTCAAACTCTATTCGACTTGAATGATTTACACCCTTAATCAATAGTTAATTTAGCAATTGATAACACTCTGAAATTTTCTTAAAATATTTAGTATTTACGGGATTTAATGTCTACTATCACCTTCACTTAATTACATTAGTTACTTTTTTGATCAATGTTATAGCCAAAAATACAACTGTGGCATGATTTTTTTTCTTTAGAAATAGGAAAATTGAATTAATTTTATTTGGGCCAAATTTTCTTTGGAATGAATGAAACTTGAATTCTTTGTTGATGAGTTATTTGATTTTATAATAATTTAAAATATCTCACAATTTGATGATATTGATAATATTGTTAGTTGATAATATATTCTTTAGCACTGTATTTATGCATTTCATCTACTAAAGAATAAAATTAACACAAATAAGAATAAGAAAATAAGATACTTCAAAAATGCTTTATTAAAATCATAAATAAAGACATATTTGTCTGCAAATATTTTATAATTCACACTGTAGGATATTTTGTTTTTAATTAAAATTAAAAGAGGATGGTAGGAGTACCGATAATATAAATTGGAGTACCTTTAACGTTAATTACTTTCCATATAATTGAGCTTCACTAAATTTTTAGTGTTTCAGTTGAAAATAACACTATGCTTATTTTTATATATGAAACGTTTTTGTGAAAAATTATCTTTTTTTATGTCATATTTTATGAAATATTTAAATTTTATTCCAACCATATGTTATGATTATAAAAATATTGTACAATAAAATTATTACACTATAAACTAACATCTATACATAACAATAAATTTCTAAAATTTTCTCTTATAAGCTAAGATATACATCTTATATATGATTAAGATTTAAGATGGTCAATATACCATCTTTATGATACCTTTTTTTCATGTCGAAAGTTTTAATTTATTGTAGTTACAACTAAAAATTATTTCTTAAATACATAGTTCAATATGAACATATATCTTCATAATTATGTTAAATTTTTAAAAAATATGTGATAATATAACATATTAACCTAACGGAGTTTCACATTTACTTCAATACACTCAGGTGTACATGTGCATTTTATATGACTTTAAAAATTATACAATCTCAAAAGGACATGGCCTACATATAAATATTTCATGTATATATATCGTATAGTTATTCGACATATAAATTTATCAAGTTCGATGAGAATATTAATTTTTTTATTGTGATATTTGATTTCACGAATTATTAGTGATGATTCATATAATATCTACAAATAGCATAAAATCTATATAATATAAAAGATAAAATAACATAAGAAATTTTTTGTAATTTTTCTTGAGATTGGACTTCACTTTAACATTTTATCAAGTGAAGACAAGAATAAAAATAATACCAAAATCATTTATTAAATAAGAGGAATAAAAATGCTAATATTCAAAAAGAAAAATAATAATAAAAATTTATGAAATACATCATGGCCGAACAAGAAATTTATGCAAGCTAAAAATAATTATAGTTTGAGTAGTAATTTTATTTACTTATTTAAGAAAAAATATAGATTTTTTTAAATTTTTATCAGTTAATTCATTCATATATTTTACTAAGAAATTTGAATTAACTGATATTTTCTAATTTTATTGCTTTCAGTTATGTAGTTGTTTATTCAATCAATTGTAATTATCCAATACTTTATGTGAGTTTGTTTATCTTATCAAATATATTTATTAAAAGAAATTATAGGTATAATAAAGCAATGTTTATTAGGAATATGACTATGCTTATTTTTAGAAAATTTGTTAGGAATGAAGTTCAAAACACGATAACACATGAATCAAGTTAAGAAATTTAAAAAGTATTATGCATTAAGTTATTATTATTTTCTTTATCAAATATTAGTTTTTACGTACGACATATGTACTTTTTACTTCTACTATATTTTTCAATATTAATAAAATTCAAAGTTTTATGGAAGACATGGTTGTACTTGGAATCATTAATTTCAAATATTAAAAAAGTAATTTAAGAACAATGAATCAAACATAATGTAAATTATTATTTAAGTCGGTCTATTGTAATTGAACAATATAATTAAAATTCAGAATAGACACATGAAATGATTTTGTGAAGAAAAGTTAACGGATGTTTAAAGAATAGAGGAAAAAAGGTGAATAAATAAAACAAAAAACTATTTAGATACCAACTTTTTAAACAGTGATGAAGATAGATAAATGAGATGGTATTTAATAAGAAGAAAGAATAAGGCAACATTTATATTATTAAGAAACAAACACAAGAATGAACAAATGAGCATGAATTTTACATATGATTTTATTTATATACTTCCCTATCTAGGTTTTTTTTAAATGTATTAACTTTTTCTTTTCTGTTAATCAAATCTTACTTTTCAAATAATTTTAGTGTACTGAATAATAATTTGCTAGGCTAAATAATTATAAAAATATTAAACATATAGTATTTCTAAATTGATTAAATAATGTTTCCAAAATGACTGTAATTGAATTATCATAAAGATGTCAAATGATCACGAACAGTGCACATTTTATTTACTTGTCTAGAAAGCATATATAAATTTGCAACAAAACGAAATAATATTAATTATAGACTAAATAATAACAATTTAATAAATTATATCATACAGTTCAAATTTACTCAGCCAAATGCTATGTTTATATAGAGATTTCATATAGTTTTTATAGTCCTATAAAACTCACATTTATACACAACTCTGACTTTCTAACTTGTTTTTGTTATTTTTTCGCTAATTCTCCTACTCATGTTATAATTGTAAAGAAAATACATAAATTTTACTAATAAAAAGATAAATGCTAATTATAAGTGCATGCATACTAAATAATTAAAAACTAAATTAAATAGTTAAATATATATCTAAATTATGATTTACTTAAATCTGTTTAAATTTTCTTTTTTATAACATCATAAAATATGTTCATATAGCACTTTATTTGATTGCCATAAAAAAAAATTAGATAAACACGATAAAGTTGAATTCAAAATTAATGTTTTAATTTTAAATGAGAATAAACTATTATTTTGGATTTTCTTGGTCATATATGAACAAAACTACTTTATAATGGTTGGAACAAATATCTAACATATTGCCAAAAATGTAAAAAGATTTTAAAATTGAGACACATCAAAAGATTTGATGAGAAAACATGTTGAGGTAACTTTAAAATTTAGGATAACAAAAATTAGTACAAAATTAGAAACATAAAAACTATACAAAGTAATCCTATATACGATTCATAGTAAATAGGTTATTATTCAGAATAGACACATGAAATGATTTTGTGAAGAAAAGTTAACGGATGTTTAAAGAATAGAGGGGAAAAGGTGAATAAAGAAAACAAAAAACTATTTAGATACCAACTTTTTAAACAATGATGAACATAGATAAATGAGATGGTATTTAATAAGAAGAAAGAATAAGGCAACATTTATATTATTAAGAAACAAACACAAGAATGAACAAATGAGCATGAATTTTGCATATGATTTTATTTATATACTTCCCTATCTAGGTTTTTTTTTTAAATGTATTAACTTTTTCTTTTCTGTTAATCAAATCTTACTTTTCAAATAATTTTAGTGTACTAAATAATTTGCTAGGCTAAATAATTATAAAAATATTAAACATATAGTATTTCTAAATTGATTAAATAATGTTTCCAAAAATGACTGTAATTGAATTTTCATAAAGATGTCAAATGATCACGAACAGTGCACATTTTATTTACTTGTCTAGAAAGCATATATAAATTTTCAACAAAACGAAATATATATTAATTATAGACTAAATAATAACAATTAAATAAATTATATCATACAGTTCAAATTTACTCAGCCAAATGCTATGTCTATATAGAGATTTCATATAGTTTTTATAGTCCTATAAAGCTCACATTTATACACAACTCTGACTTTCTAACTTGTTTTGTTATTTTTTCGCTAATTCTCCTACTCATGTTATAATTGTAAAGAAAATACATAAATTTTACTAATAAAAAGATAAATGCTAATTATAAGTGCATGCATACTAAATAATTAAAAACTAAATTAAATAGTTAATTATATATATCTAAATTATGATTTACTTAAATCTGTTTAAATTTTCTTTTTTATAATATCATAAAATATGTTCATATAGCACTTTATTTGATTGCCATAATAAAAAAATTAGATAAACACGATAAAGTTGAATTCGAAATTAATGTTTTAATTTTAAATGAGAATAAACTATTATTTTGGATTTTCTTGGTCATATATGAACAAAACTACTTTATCATGGTTGGAATAAATATCTAACATATTGCCAAAAATGTAAAAAGATTTTAAAATTGAGACACATCGAAAGATTTGATGAGAAAACATGTTGAGGTAACTTTAAAATTTAGGATAACAAAAATTAGTACAAAATTAAAAACATAAAAACTATACAAAGTAATCCTATATATGATTCATAGTGAATAGGTTATTATTCAGAATAGACACATGAAATGATTTTGTGAAGAAAAGTTAATGGATGTTTAAAGAATACAGGGAAGAAGGTGAATAAAGAAAACAAAAAACTATTTAGATACCAACTTTTTAAACAATGATGAAGATAGATAAATGAGATGGTATTTAATAAGAAGAAAGAATAAGGCAACATTTATATTATTAAGAAACAAACACAAGAATGAACAAATGAGCACAAAACAAAAATTGATAAAAAAAAAAAAAGAACAAATGAGCATGAATTTTACATATGATTTTATTTATATACTTCCCTATCTAGGTTTTTTTTAAATGTATTAACTTTTTCTTTTCTGTTAATCAAATCTTACTTTTCAAATAATTTTAGTGTACTGAACAATAATTTGCTAAGCTAAATAATTATAAAAATATTAAACATATAGTATTTCTAAATTGATTAAATAATGTTTCCAAAATGACTGTAATTGAATTATCATAAAGATGTCAAATGATCACGAACAGTGCACATTTTATTTACTTGTCTAGAAAGCATATACAAATTTGCAACAAAACGAAATATATATTAATTATAGACTAAATAATAACAATTAAATAAATTATATCATACAGTTCAAATTTACTCAGCCAAATGCTATGTCTATATAGAGATTTCATATAGTTTTTATAGTCCTATAAAACTCACATTTATACACAACTCTAACTTTCTAACTTGTTTTTGTTATTTTTTCGCTAATTCTCCTACTCATGTTATAATTGTAAAGAAAATACATAAATTTTACTAATAAAAAGATAAATGCTAATTATAAGTGCATGCATACTAAATAATTAAAAACTAAATTAAATAGTTAAATATATATCTAAATTATGATTTACTTAAATCTGTTTAAATTTTCTTTTTTATAACATCATAAAATATGTTCATATAACACTTTATTTGATTGCCATAATAAAAAATTTAGATAAACACGAAAGTTGAATTCGAAATTAATGTTTTAATTTTAAATGAGAATAAACACGATAATTATAAGTGCATGCATACTAAATACTTAAAAACTAAATTAAATAGTTAAATATATATATATCTAAATTATGATTTACTTAAATCCGTTTAAATTTTCTTTTTTATAACATCATAAAATATGTTCATATAGCACTTTATTTGATTGCCATAATAAAAAATTTAGATAAACACGATAAAGTTGAATTCGAATTTAATGTTTTAATTTTAAATGAGAATAAACTATTATTTTGGATTTTCTTGGTCATATATGAACAAGACTACTTTATAATGGTTGGAATAAATATCTAACATGTTGCCAAAAATGTAAAAAGATTTTAAAATAGAGACACATCGAAAGATTTGATGAGAAAACATGTTGAGGTAACTTTAAAATTTAGGATAACAATTAGTACAAAATTAGAAGCATAAAAACTATACAAAGTAATCATATATACGATTCATAGTGAATAGGTTATGGTAAGTATATACATAATTTAATGGAAGGAAAGAAGAAACGAAGCGTTCCTCCCATCAACATTAACAAGATTATAAAATGAAGAAAGGATTTATTTGAATTTTTTTAAGACATAAGAATTTATTTAGTTATACTATTGTATCAGTTTCAAACATCAATTGTTAATTTCTTCATATACTCATATCAACCTATTGTATCATGGAATTAGTATTTATCTTTAAAAACATTATAGTTTATTAAATAATAATTCATTAACTTATTAAATACTAATTCATTAAATAAATTACTTTTGTAAAATTTAGAGTTATCTAAGTTAATAATAACTTTGTATATAAATTATTTTAACTAGGTCATATGATTTACGTGCAACGCACTATACTTTACTAGTGTTTTAAAAAATACAACTTTTAGAATACGTAAAATAAATAGTTTAATGGACGATGTGTAGAATGATTATGTTAATTATATATAATAATAATTATATGAAATACAAAATAATAAAATATAAATTAAAAATTGTAAAAAGAATATGAAAAAGAAAGAGAAATAATGATTATAATGAATGACTTTGATTGATAGGTAATATATATATATATATATATATATGAGATTTCAAAAGTAGAATTAAAAAATTGTGAATTTGAATAACAATTAAGTGTGTTCATATTTATTTAAGATTTTGTAATCCAAATACCTGAAAATGAAATGCAAAAACATAAACAAACAAGGCCAAGCTTACTCTAAGAATGAAAGAAATGCAATCTACCCATTTAGATTATTAAAGCAGAAAAACAAAAGTAACATTTCTAAAGGCAAAAAAACACCATTATGGATTAGGGGGCACAGATGAACCTCAGATACATTAAACACTTCAAAACTAGAAAAAAGATACTGTGTTCATAATTCTGCAATAATAATAATAATAATAATCTAACTGTGATATGTGGAATTAGGAGGATTAATTCCCATAGCCTGAAAATAGGCTTTCTCAGCTGCACTCAGCCTATCCTGAAACATAGCCCACTCATTTCTACACCTCTCTCTTACCTAATCAAAACAAACACAACAAATTTCAGAACTTACCATAGTAAAAGTTGATGTAAATTTTTTGTGCCACATTATCAACACAACAGAGCATATTTCCATTAAAACAAGAAGTAAGATCAATTCAAAATTTGATGCCATCCGCTTGAGGAACCCAATAGAGTTGCGAGTCGTTTAGACAGTCATAAAATGAGATGTTGATATCACTATTCACAACTCTACTTAGTACCAAAAATGGATAGCATATAACGAGCCGATTCTGATATATATATATATATATATATAAGTTTTATATGGATTTTGGTAACAATGGAAAGATAACTTACCCCTTCCCATGGTGCCCTGCCATTCTCCGCCTGACCCTGTTGAGAGAAAAAGTGACACTTGAGAATTTCAGAAGATATTGATCAACTCTGAGATAAAATGTCACCAATTACCTGGTTCCCAAGTGAAGGAACAGTTTGGTGATCTATCCATTGAGAATCTACTACTCCTATTTTCTCGTGAGCAGGCTGTGTGATGTAGATAGATCAATAAGCATGGGTCACTCTTAGAAAGTTTCATGAAATAGGAGTCCCGAGAAAATCACAACTAGGGGTGGCAAAATGGATCCGGAACCATGGTTCCAACCCAATTAAACTAGTTTGGGTTGGGTTGGTTCCTACTTGGTTCCAAGTTGGGTCCAACTAATTTCATGTTAGGCCCAAATCACTTATGAATAACCTAGAACAAAATGTAAGGTATTGAGTCAGGTTGGGCTTGGTTCCCTTTTGGGTTGAGTTTGGTTCCACCTTAAAACCATTTAAGAAACCAACCCATTTGAGAACCAACCCGTTGGAACCAAACCAAAACCAACCTGACCCACCCGTTTGCCACCTCTAAATTCACAACCATATATGGTGGTGTCCACATGAGATCCACCATATACAAATATTCAAATAGTTGTGATTATATAGGAGTTAAGGGTCCTATTTATGAGCAAGGAAATTACTACTCATTAATCATTGCGAAGAATTATCACTAACCTCCACACATTTCCTAAGAGCAAAATCAAGACCCCATCCATGGACCAAGTCATTCTGTAAACAATCCCGAGTGAAATTTCAGATTTCATGGTACTTAACCAAATCATTTTCTTTTTTTTCTTTCTAGGGATTTTATGTTCTCTTGTTTACTTTGGTCAGGGAGAACTTGATACCTGAATCATATGCCAGACACAACGCCATGCAGCTCGAGAAAACACTGGGGCCATGATCTCAACAAATCTGTACATTCAAGTACAACACCTTGATGAGTTAAAATATGCATACTAAAAAAGATGTGAGATTAAACGACAAATATCAACTAATCTACATACGCGGCACAGGGTGGCAAATGGGGATCCTCGCACCAGCCAGGTCTTTCTTCTGTGTCCCTACGAGCAAAATTTTAGTTAGTTTTGAAAAGCAAAGACCAAGATTCATTATGACAAGATTATATGACATTTTTTTTCTTCTTACTTGTGCACTTCAGTGTCGTCTCGTTTTCTTGTCATCTGCCATGTCATTCCACTATCTGGGGATAAACCAGGCTGCGAAATCTCTAAACCGTGCTTTTTCACCAGATGTATGTATCTGTCAAAGATGAATATTTGTTTAGCAAATCACTTTATACCCGAAAAGCTCAATTGATCAGTATATAAAAAGTTTTTACTCACTTCTCTGGGTCAAAGTTCTCCACACCTAGATCTTCATCCCAGATAAATATGTAATCATAGGGCGCAACTATGTTTGGGTGCAAAAAACGCTTTGCATACCACCTATCAAGATGAACATAATATGATTTTATGTTTTCTATCAAAAAACCATTGTTGGAGACCATATAGGAAATTGCTCTGCATATTTTACCATTTTGTCTGTTTCTTCACGCTGACGTGGATAGCCCGTTTTGACCATTCAAATTCATCCCATTCACTTGTCCGACCGTCATAGTGAAACAACAAAATCGCGAAGTTCTCTGTCAACTGTACAATGCTGTCATGCAACTAAAACATATACTCAGAGAAGTATATCGAAGGCGACAAATTCTAGTTACCTTCTTTACTGCAGCGTCAATGTTGGCTTTCTGATCAATGCCAACAGTAAATGTGACAAGATATCTCGGTTTTACTATTAAGTCCTGCAATGGAAAGTTTTTATTACCAAACTGACAATTAATACGCAATTCAATTACAAAAAGTTAATTTCACGAAACAACTTTTTTGTACAAGCAACTGTAAATGTTATATCTTCTTACTCCCAAGTCATGCAATTGACAGCTAAAAACAAGAATGTTCATATGAAATTTAGCAACATATACTCACCTCGGTAGGAAGACCCCACAATCTACGAGTGTATAAATCAGACTCAGATGCAACAATACCAGGTGGCAGTCTCTCAGCCCCTCGAGGATTACTTGGGACCCACATCTGCATTAAACTCACTCAAAACTAAGAAAAGGGAGATAATTGATGCACAAAAAGAAGTTGGTAAACACACAAAAGGTAATTGCTCACCTTAGTACTATTAAACTTGTGTGGGATGGCTTTCCGACCTTTAAGAGAAGACCACACATTTAACAATGCTTGGGTTGAGAGACCCGAGTACTTGTCCTCAATGTAAGTTAGATCAATAGAAGGAAATATGTTTGACGATAAATTAACCTGGAAAGGAATTGAATTACGAAACAAAATTATCTCTATAAGCCTTTTGCAGAAACACTGTCATTGTAAGAAAATCTTCTAAACTGATTTGTAATAAGAAATTGAAAAGTGTAAGCGTTAAATCCGCCTGCCTTTGACAGTGAGAGCATTGGAAATGATACACCTAAAAAGAAGCCAAAAATAATGCCCACGAAAGTCGTTATTAGTAGCCTCATTGTTCCATTTGTTCTTCTTATATTGAAGCTGCAGATAGAAAAACGAATTCATAATCAGTGATCAACAGTCATCATTAACTCATTAATACAATGTAATTCAGCTTAAATTGTAAATTATTGAGTTGTAGAATTACTTTGAAATCGCGTGCTTTCGCATAGGAGTTCCCATTTCAATCACAATCCTTGCTGCAGATGATCAGGTAAATGGCCACTTTACATATCACTATCTGTCAAGTTTGCATTGCTTCATGAATCAAAATGCATATTTTCAGTAAAATTCATCAATCTTATATACCAGAAACTGATATAGATTTTGGACAACAAAAAAACATAAAATCAATCATCGCTTCACATGTAAAAGTTCAGAACATTCAAATCCGATAACTCAAAATCTAACGAAAATTTTTAACAGATATAGACCGTAAACCGATTGACTACTAATAATCTGAATACAATTTTTAAGACGGTTACGAAGAACATGGTCGTTCAAAATCATACAAAAAAAATCAAATGATAAAACAAAATAGCTGAAAATCAAGATTAAATAACCCATCAAATCTCACCTAATCATGAATCTTGAATCACCTCCAGAATCTGTTAGGTCCGAGGTTGAATAAAGTGGGGGCTCGAAACAAAAAAAAAGCAGCACTTTGAACAATGATATGGAATTAATTATGGGCTTTCCAATGATGGGATATTGAGATTGAAATAGTGAGAAGAAATGGAGATTATTGCTGCAATTAGATGATTAAATTAATAATTATTAGCTAATAAAAGTCTTTAAATTTACTATGTTTTTTCATTTTCTATATTGGACCAAAGAATTTTCAATTTTGTTGGGGAGGAAGACAGGAACAGGTGGGGTCCACTGTCGTGTAGTATAATTTCTTTTTCTTTTGTTTTTGATAAAAATGTCGTGTAGTATAATTGTTTATTATGATATGAATAAATTAATTAATTGTAATCTTCTCATTTAAATATTTAAAATCCAGATAAAACATTTCAATTATTTTGGAATTTTCCGTGATATATATTACCTGACTTTTAGAGCTCGAATATTGGGCGGTTCTTGAAATGTATAATATATATTAATTAGTATTATTATTTATTAATTTATATAATTAATAAATATTATGTATTCAAAGTATTAAAGGACACAAAAAAAGTATGTTAAAGATTGAAAATTAAAAAAATTGAATAAACCGAACTGATCTAGTATTTTTTTAAATTTTTTTTAAAAAAATTCGGTTGGTTCAATTAATGAACCAAGCCAATTACTTCGCTTTCGATTTTCGATTTGTAATTTTGAAAAATTAAATTTTTAATTCAGTCGAATCGATGTTCATTTTTATCTGAAAAGTCGCTCATACTTAAAATATTTTATTATTATTTTTTAACTAACTGTAAATTTGATTAATTAATTATCTTTAATAAATCAATTATGTAATATGCATGTTATGAATACCAAATAATAATAATTTTACAATTAACTAATAATCATTAATTCAAAGACAACAGTTTGAGCAATTAGTTTTTTAATTTTCGAGTCTGAAAAGAAATAAAATAAATAAAGTGAACCTGATACCTGATAATGACTGTATTAATATGGTAATGGTCAGAACTGGCCCAAAAGACTTGTTACAAATGGGCTTAATAAATTGGGCTTACTTTATATGAGCCGGATATAATGGGTCAACATATTTAGGCCACGTCTTATTGCAGTGAGCTTTTATGCCTAATTTTTGTTAAGGCCTGAAAATTCAGTTATGCATATAATAATATAATGGGAATAGATTTTCTGTTTAAAATTTTTGTTCTGTATATATTATAGATATTTAGATATTTGACATGTATAAATATATATAATTTTAAAAAATATTTAACACATGTAAATATTTTGATAAGTGTCAGTATCTAACATTTAGAATAAAAGATTACACAAGAATTTAGAATAAAAGATTTCATCCCGAACTTTGACTAAACTAATTTCCTTTGATGTTAATTGTCTAAAATCTAAATAAACATTTTTGGATTCACTTTTTAATTATAAGTTCATTTGTGAAATGGGCTTTTTCCAAAAGGACATTTTAAATAAGTGCTTTTGAAAATGTAAAGTGTTTGGTGGGACTAACTTCTTATATAACTTCTCAATAAGTGCTGGAATAAAATTTTCAAAAGTCACTAATATGCACTTCTCCAAAATGGGCTTTTGAAAAAAGTCACTTATTCTAAAAGTCCATTTGAATTTTTCACCAAACAACTAACATGTTTGCAAATGGACTTTTATCTCCAAAAGCCCATTTGAAAAGTGCTTCCAAACAGATTATTTGAAAGAAATTAGGTAACTTAATTTGGTTAAATTCAAATGTATTTTCTAAGAAATGCAATACATTATTTTTTAAAATATATTTAAATTCGATCAAACAAATGCAAAAAAAAAAAAAAAAATCAGTATGAAAAAGACCGAAATTATAAATATATTCTTATTGCTATATAAATATAGGGCCTTTTTGTATATAACCCCCGAGGTATTTAGCTTTAGCAAATAACCCCCTGAGGTTTGAAATCTTGGCAAGTAACCTTTTTAGTTAAGTTGACCGTTAGTCAACGGTTAAGTTAAGGACAAAATTGTAATTTACATATATAAAACAAGGAACAACAAAATAAATAAATAAATTTTAATTTCACTTTATACAACAATAATTTTTTTCAATTTCAAATTTTTATTTATTTATCTAAAAATTTAGTTATATATTATATTACTCAATCTAATAATTTGAAGGTAAAATAAAATAAATTTAGATAAATAATTTGAAGGTAATATAATATTTGAAATTGAAGGTAATTTAAATAGAATAATAAAATATATAATATAATATTTGAAGGTAGAATAATATAATATTATAATATATAATATTTGAAGGTAATTTAGATAGAATAGTATTATAATGTATAATATTTGAAGGTACTTTAGATAGTATTTAGATAAATAATTTGAAGGTAATATAATATTTGAGATTGAAGGTAATTAAGATAGAATGATAAAATATATAATATAATATTTGAAGGTAGAATAATATAATATTATAATATATAATATTTGAAATTGAAGGTAATTTAGATAGAATAATATTATAATATATAATATTTGAGGGTAATTTAGATAGAGTAATATAATATATATCTAAATTTTTAGATAAATAAATAAACATTTGTAATTGAGAAAAATTATTGTTATATAAAGTGAATTAAAATTTATTTATTTATTTTTGTTGTTCCTTATTTTTTATATGTAAATGACAATTTTGCCCATAAACTTAACCATTGACTAACGGTCAACTTAAGAGAAAAGGTTATTTGCCAAGATTTCAAACCTCGGGGGTTATTTGCTAATGCTAAATACCTCGGGGGTTATATACAAAAAGCCCATAAATATAGTATTCTTTTGCTATATAAATATTACTTATCCAATCTTTGGTCAATGACACAAGACCTTTTGTAGACTAAAACATGAGCCACGTGGCGCAATCACCCAAAAATCGAAGCCCAAGATCGATTAATTAATCAAATTCAATTACTTCCTTAAATCTTCCGAAACTACTGACATTAACACAATCTCCGACGAGCGAAACGATGTCGTCCTCGGACATTGCCGGGATTTTGGAGAACTCAAGAGAGCTTGATCGGGTTCGAAAAAAGCTTCATGAAGTGCTTATCGAGATCAACAAAGTGCACAAGAAGCTACAATCTAGTAACAACGTTTGATGTTTTGATTAGTACATCCATAGTGGGATGGTGCTACTGGTCGGACCGCCGGAACCGGGAGAAGAGAGTTGGAGGGGAGGCGGCTGGTAGGGTTTGAAGATTTGTGAAGAAAGATAATAAATAAATTTTGTGTACATGATAGTGAATATGGCCCTTATTAGTTAATAAAATGCCTAATATGAGTGACACCATGTTTTATGTACAAATCAATATGTACACAAATTCTTCTCTTTTTCTGGCCCTTATTATCAAGTATTGCGCTTCTGTTTCTTCTCTTTTTCTGGCTCATATTTTGTATTTATCTCCGATTTTTACTTGACAATGTTGATTTGTGCTACTGGTCGGACCGCAGGAACCGAGAGAAGAGAGTTCGAGGGGAGGCGGCTGGTAGGGTTTGAAGATTTGTGAAGGAAGATAATAAATAAATTTTGTGTACATGATAGTGAATATGGCCCTTATTAGTTAATAAAATGCCTAATATGAGTGACACCATGTTTTGTGTACAAATCACATGTACACAAATTCTTCTCTTTTTCTGGCCCTTATTATCAAGTATTGCGCTTCTGTTTCTTCTCTTTTTCTGGCGCATATTTTGTATTTATCTCCGATTTTTACTTGACAATGTTGATTTGTGCTACTGGTCGGACCGCCGGAACCGGGAGAAGAGAGTTGGAGGGGAGGCGGCTGGTAGGGTTTGAAGATTTGTGAAGGAAGATAATAAATAAATTTTGTGTACAAGATAGTGAATATGGCCCTTATTAGTTAATAAAATGCCTAATATGAGTGACACCTTATTTTGTGGACAAATCAACATGTACACAAATTCTTCTCTTTTTCTGGCCCTTATTATCAAGTATTGCGCTTCTGTTTCTTCTCTTTTTCTGGCCCATATTTTGTATTTATCTCCGATTTTTACTTGACAATGTTGATTTGTGCTACTGGTCGGACCGCCGGAACCGGGAGAAGAGAGTTGGAGGGGAGGCGGCTGGTAGGGTTTGAAGATTTGTGAAGGAAGATAATAAATAAATTTTGTGTACATGATAGTGAATATAGCCCTTATTAGTTAATAAAATGCCTAATATGAGTGACACCATGTTTTGTGTACAAATCAACTTGTACACAAATTCATCTCTTTTTTTGGCCCTTATTATCAAGTATTGCGCTTCTGTTTCTTCTCTTTTTCTGGCCCATATTTTGTATTTATCTCCGATTTTTACTTGACAATGTTGATTTGTGCTACTGGTCAGACCGTTGGAACCGGGAGAAGAGAGTTGGAGGGGAGGCGGCTGGTAGGGTTTGAAGATTTGTGAAGGAAGATAATAAATAAATTTTGTGTACATGATAGTGAATATGGACCTTATTAGTTAATAAAATGCCTAATATGAGTGACACCTTATTTTGTGGACAAATCAACATGTACACAAATTCATCTCTTTTTCTGGCCCTTATTATCAAGTATTGCGCTTCTGTTTCTTCTCTTTTTTTGGCCCATATTTTGTATTTATCTCCGATTTTTACTTGACAATGTTGATTTGTGCTACTGATCGGACCGCCGGAACCGGGAGAAGAGAGTTGGAGGGGAGGCGGCTGGTAGGGTTTGAAGATTTGTGAAGGAAGATAATAAATAAATTTTGTGTACATGATAGTGAATATGGCCCTTATTAGTTAATAAAATGCCTAATATGAGTGACACCATGTTTTGTGTACAAATCAACTTGTACACAAATTCATCTCTTTTTTTGGCCCTTATTATCAAGTATTGCGCTTCTGTTTCTTCTCTTTTTCTGGCCCATATTTTGTATTTATCTCCGATTTTTACTTGACAATGTTGATTTGTGCTACTGGTCAGACCGTTGGAACCGGGAGAAGAGAGTTGGAGGGGAGGCGGCTGGTAGGGTTTGAAGATTTGTGAAGGAAGATAATAAATAAATTTTGTATACATGATAGTGAATATGGCCCTTATTAGTTAATAAAATGCCTAATATGAGTGACACCATGTTTTGTGTACAAATCAACATGTACACAAATTCTTCTCTTTTTCTGGCCCTTATTATCAAGTATTGCGCTTCTGTTTCTTCTCTTTTTCTGGCCCATATTTTGTATTTATCTCCGATTTTTACTTGACAATGTTGATTTGTGCTACTGGTCGGACCGCCGGAACCGGGAGAAGAGAGTTGGAGGGGAGGCGGCTGGTAGTATTTGAAGATTTGTGAAGGAAGATAATAAATAAATTTTGTGTACATGATAGTGAATATGGCCCTTATTAGTTAATAAAATGCCTAATATGAGTGACACCATGTTTTGTGTACAAATCAACTTGTACACAAATTCATCTCTTTTTTTGGCCCTTATTATCAAGTATTGCGCTTCTGTTTCTTCTCTTTTTCTGGCCCATATTTTGTATTTATCTCCGATTTTTACTTGACAATGTTGATTTGTGCTACTGGTCAGACCGTTGGAACCGGGAGAAGAGAGTTGGAGGGGAGGCGGCTGGTAGGGTTTGAAGATTTGTGAAGGAAGATAATAAATAAATTTTGTGTACATGATAGTGAATATGGCCCTTATTAGTTAATAAAATGCCTAATATGAGTGACACCTTATTTTGTGGACAAATCAACATGTACACAAATTCTTCTCTTTTTCTGGCCCTTATTATCAAGTATTGCGCTTCTGTTTCTTCTCTTTTTCTGGCCCATATTTTGTATTTATCTCCGATTTTTACTTGACAATGTTGATTTGTGCTACTGGTCGGACCGCCGGAACCGGGAGAAGAGAGTTGGAGGGTAGGCGGCTGGTAGGGTTTGAAGATTTGTGAAGGAAGATAATAAATAAATTTTGTGTACATGATAGTGAATATGGCGCTTATTAGTTAATAAAATGCCTAATATGAGTGACACCATGTTTTGTGTACAAATCAACATGTACACAAATTCTTCTCTTTTTCTGGCCCTTATTATCAAGTATTGCGCTTCTGTTTCTTCTCTTTTTCTGGCCCATATTTTGTATTTATCTCCGATTTTTACTTGACAATGTTGATTTGTGCTACTGGTCGGACCGCCGGAACCGGGAGAAGAGAGTTGGAGGGTAGGCGGCTGGTAGGGTTTGAAGATTTGTGAAGGAAGATAATAAATAAATTTTGTGTACATGATAGTGAATATGGCCCTTATTAGTTAATAAAATGCCTAATATGAGTGACACCAAGTTTTGTGCACAAATCAACATGTAGACAAATTCTTCTCTTTTTCTGGCCCTTATTATCAAGTATTGCGCTTCTGTTTCTTCTCTTTTTCTGGCCTATATTTTGTATTTATCTCCGATTTTTACTTGACAATGTTGATTTGTGCTATTGGTCGGACCGCCGGAACCGGGAGAAGAGAGTTGGAGGGGAGGCGGCTGGTAGGGTTTGAAGATTTGTGAAAGAAGATAATAAATAAATTTTGTGTACATGATAGTGAATATGGCCCTTATTAGTTAATAAAATGCCTAATATGAGTGACACCATGTTTTGTGTACAAATCAACATGTACACAAATTCTTCTCTTTTTCTGGCCCTTATTATCAAGTATTGCGCTTCTGTTTCTTCTCTTTTTCCGGCCCATATTTTGTATTTATCTCCGATTTTTACTTGACAATGTTGATTTGTGCTACTGGTCGGACCGCCGGAACCGGGAGAAGAGAGTTGGAGGGTAGGCGGCTGGTAGGGTTTGAAGATTTGTGAAGGAAGATAATAAATAAATTTTGTGTACATGATAGTGAATATGGCCCTTATTAGTTAATAAAATGCCTAATATTAGTGACACCTTATTTTGTGTACAAATCAACATGTACACAAATTCTTCTCTTTTTTTGGACCTTATTATCAAGTATTGCGCTTTAGTTTCTTCTCTTTTTCTGGCCCATATTTTGTATTTATCTCCGATTTTTAGTTGATAATGTTGATTTGTGCTACTGGTCGGACCGCCGGAACCGGGAGAAGAGAGTTGGAGGGGAGGCGGCTGGTACGGCTTGAAGATTTGTGAAGGAAGATAATAAATAAATTTTGTGTACATGATAGTGCATATGGCCCTTATTAATTAATAAAATGCCTAATATGAGTGACACCATGTTTTGTGTACAAATCAACATGTACACAAATTCTTCTCTTTTTCTGGCCCTTATTATCAAGTATTGCGCTTCTGTTTTCTTCTCTTTTTCTGGCCCATATTTTGTATTTATCTCCAATTTTTACTTGACAATGTTGATTTGTGCTACTGGTCGGACCGTCGGAACCGGGAGAAGAGAGTTGGAGGGGAGGCGGCTGGTAGGGTTTGAAGATTTGTGAAGGAAGATAATAAATAAATTTTGTGTACATGATAGTGAATATGGCCCTTATTAGTTAATAAAATGCCTAATATGAGTGACACCTTATTTTGTGTACAAATCAACATGTACACAAATTCTTCTCTTTTTCTGGCCCTTATTATCAAGTATTGCGCTTCTGTTTCTTCTCTTTTTCTGGCCCATATTTTGTATTTATCTCCGATTTTTAGTTGACAATGTTGATTTGTGCTACTGGTCGGACCGCCGGAACCGGGAGAAGAGAGTTGGAGGGGAGGCGGCTGGTAGGGTTTGAAGATTTGTGAAGGAAGATAATAAATAAATTTTGTGTACACGATAGTAAATATGGCCCTTATTAGTTAATAAAATGCCTAATATGAGTGACACCATGTTTTGTGTACAAATCAACATGTACACCAATTCTTCTCTTTTTTTGGCCTTTATTATCAAGTATTGCGCTTCTGTTTCTTCTCTTTTTCTGGCCCATATTTGGTATTTATCTCCGATTTTTACTTGACAATGTTGATTTGTGCTACTGGTCGGACCGCCAGAACCGGGAGAAGAGAGTTGGAGGGGAGGCGATTGGTAGGGTTTGAAGATTTGTGAAGGAAGATAATAAATAAATTTTGTGTACATGATAGTGAATATGGCGCTTATTAGTTAATAAAATGCCTAATATGAGTGACACCATGTTTTGTGTACAAATCAACATGTACACAAATTCTTCTCTTTTTCTGGCCCTTATTATCAAGTATTGCGCTTCTGTTTCTTCTCTTTTTCTGGCCCATATTTTGTATTTATCTCCGATTTTTACTTGACAATGTTGATTTGTGCTACTAGTCGGACCGCCGGAACCGGGAGAAGAGAGTTGGAGGGGAGGCGGCTGGTAGGGTTTGAAGATTTGTGAAGGAAGATAATAAATAAATTTTGTGTACACGATAGTAAATATGGCCCTTATTAGTTAATAAAATGCCTAATATGAGTGACACCATGTTTTGTGTACAAATCAACATGTACACAAATTCTTCTCTTTTTTTGGCCCTTATTATCAAGTATTGCGCTTCTGTTTCTTCTCTTTTTCTTGCCCATATTTTGTATTTATCTCCGATTTTTACTTGACAATGTTGATTTGTGCTACTGGTCGGACCGTCGGAATCGGGAGAAGAGAGTTGGAGGGGAGGCGGCTGGTAGGGTTTGAAGATTTGTGAAGGAAGATAATAAATAAATTTTGTGTACATGATAGTGAATATGGCCCTTATTAGTTAATAAAATGCCTAATATGAGTGACACCATGTTTTGTGTACAAATCAACATGGACACAAATTCTTCTCTTTTTCTGGCCCTTATTATCAAGTATTGCGCTTCTGTTTCTTCTCTTTTTCTGGCCCATATTTTGTATTTATCTCCGATTTTTACTTGACAATGTTGATTTGTGCTACTGGTCGGACCGCCAGAACCGGGAGAAGAGAGTTGGAGGGGAGGCGATTGGTAGGGTTTGAAGATTTGTGAAGGAAGATAATAAATAAATTTTGTGTACATGATAGTGAATATGGCGCTTATTAGTTAATAAAATGCCTAATATGAGTGACACCATGTTTTGTGTACAAATCAACATGTACACAAATTCTTCTCTTTTTCTGGGCCATATTATCAAGTATTGCGCTTCTGTTTCTTGGCCCATATTTTGTATTTATCTCCGATTTTTACTTGACAATGTTGATTTGTGCTACTAGTCGGACCGCCGGAACCGGGAGAAGAGAGTTGGAGGGGAGGCGGCTGGTAGGGTTTGAAGATTTGTGAAGGAAGATAATAAATAAATTTTGTTTACATGATAGTAAATATGGCCCTTATTAGTTAATAAAATGCCTAATATGAGTGACACCATGTTTTGTGTACAAATCAACATGTACACAAATTCTTCTATTTTTCTGGCCCTTATTATCAAGTATTGCGCTTCTGTTTCTTCCCTTTTTCTTGCCCATATTTTGTATTTATCTCCGATTTTTACTTGACAATGTTGATTTGTGCTACTAGTCGGACCGCCGGAACCGGGAGAAGAGAGTTGGAGGGGAGGCGGCTGGTAGGGTTTGAAGATTTGTGAAGGAAGATAATAAATAAATTTTGTGTACATGATAGTAAATATGGCCCTTATTAGTTAATAAAATGCCTAATATGAGTGACACCATGTTTTGTGTACAAATCAACATGTACACAAATTCTTCTCTTTTTCTGGCCCTTATTATCAAGTATTGCGCTTCTGTTTCTTCTCTTTTTCTTGCCCATATTTTGTATTTATCTCCGATTTTTACTTGACAATGTTGATTTGTGCTACTGGTCGGACCGTCGGAACCGGGAGAAGAGAGTTGGAGGGGAGGCGGCTGGTAGGGTTTGAAGATTTGTGAAGGAAGATAATAAATAAATTTTGTATACATGATAGTGAATATGGCCCTTATTAGTTAATAAAATGCCTAATATGAGTGACACCATGTTTTGTGTACAAATCAACATGTACACAAATTCTTCTCTTTTTCTGGCCCTTATTATCAAGTATTGCGCTTCTGTTTCTTCTCTTTTTCTGGCCCATATTTTGTATTTATCTCCGATTTTTACTTGACAATGTTGATTTGTGCTACTGGTCGGACCGCCAGAACCGGGAGAAGAGAGTTGGAGGGGAGGCGATTGCTAGGGTTTGAAGATTTGTGAAGGAAGATAATAAATAAATTTTGTGTACATGATAGTGAATATGGCGCTTATTAGTTAATAAAATGGCTAATATGAGTGACACCATGTTTTGTGTACAAATCAACATGTACACAAATTCTTCTCTTTTTCTGGCCCTTATTATCAAGTATTGCGCTTTTGTTTCTTCTCTTTTTCTGGCCCATATTTTGTATTTATCTCCGATTTTTACTTGACAATGTTGATTTGTGCTACTGGTCGGACCGCCGGAACCCGGAGAAGAGAGTTGGAGGGGAGGCGGCTGGTAGGGTTTGAAGATTTGTGAAGGAAGATAATAAATAAATTTTGTGTACATGATAGTGAATATGGCCCTTATTAGTTAATAAAATGCCTAATATGAGTGACACCATGTTTTGTGTACAAATCAACATGTACACAAATTCTTCTCTTTTTCTGGCCCATATTATCAAGTATTGCGCTTCTGTTTCTTGGCCCATATTTTGTATTTATCTCCGATTTTTACTTGACAATGTTGATTTGTGCTACTAGTCGGACCGCTGGAACCGGGAGAAGAGAGTTGGAGGGGAGGCGGCTGGTAGGGTTTGAAGATTTGTGAAGGAAGATAATAAATATATTTTGTGTACATGATAGTAAATATGGCCCTTATTAGTTAATAAAATGCCTAATATGAGTGACACCATGTTTTGTGTACAAATCAACATGTACACAAATTCTTCTATTTTTCTGGCCCTTATTATCAAGTATTGCGCTTCTGTTTCTTCCCTTTTTCTTGCCCATATTTTGTATTTATCTCCGATTTTTACTTGACAATGTTGATTTGTGCTACTAGTCGGACCGCCGCAACCGGGAGAAGAGAGTTGGAGGGGAGGCGGTTGGTAGGGTTTGAAGATTTGTGAAGGAAGATAATAAATAAATTTTGTGTACATGATAGTAAATATGACCCTTATTAGTTAATAAAATGCCTAATATGAGTGACACCATGTTTTGTGTACAAATCAACATGTACACAAATTCTTCTCTTTTTCTGGCCCTTATTATCAAGTATTGCGCTTTTGTTTCTTCTCTTTTTCTGGCCCATATTTTGTATTTATCTTCGATTTTTACTTGACAATGTTGATTTGTGCTACTGGTCGGACCGCCGGAACCCGGAGAAGAGAGTTGGAGGGGAGGCGGCTGGTAGGGCTTGAAGATTTGTGAAGGAAGATAATAAATAAATTTTGTGTACATGATAGTGCATATGGCCCTTATTAGTTAATAAAATGCCTAATATGAGTGACACCATGTTTTGTGTACAAATCAACATGTACACAAATTCTTCTCTTTTTCTGGCCCTTACTATCAAGTATTGCGCTTCTGTTTCTTCTTTTTTTCTGGCCCATATTTTGCATTTATCTCCGATTTTTACTTGACAATGTTGATTTGTGCTACTGGTCGGACCGTTGGAACCGGGAGAAGAGAGTTGGAGGGGAGGCGGCTGGTAGGGTTTGAAGATTTGTGAAGGAAGATAATAAATAAATTTTGTGTACATGATAGTAAATATGGCCCTTATTAGTTAATAAAATGCCTAATATGAGTGACACCATGTTTTGTGTACAAATCAACATGTACACAAATTCTTCTCTTTTTTTGGCCCTTATTATCAAGTATTGCGCTTCTGTTTCTTCTCTTTTTCTTGCCCATATTTTGTATTTATCTCCGATTTTTACTTGACAATGTTGATTTGTGCTACTGGTCGGACCGTCGGAATCGGGAGAAGAGAGTTGGAGGGGAGGCGGCTGGTAGGGTTTGAAGATTTGTGAAGGAAGATAATAAATAAATTTTGTGTACATGATAGTGAATATGGCCCTTATTAGTTAATAAAATGCCTAATATGAGTGACACCATGTTTTGTGTACAAATCAACATGGACACAAATTCTTCTCTTTTTCTGGCCCTTATTATCAAGTATTGCGCTTCTGTTTCTTCTCTTTTTCTGGCCCATATTTTGTATTTATCTCCGATTTTTACTTGACAATGTTGATTTGTGCTACTGGTCGGACCGCCAGAACCGGGAGAAGAGAGTTGGAGGGGAGGCGATTGGTAGGGTTTGAAGATTTGTGAAGGAAGATAATAAATAAATTTTGTGTACATGATAGTGAATATGGCGCTTATTAGTTAATAAAATGCCTAATATGAGTGACACCATGTTTTGTGTACAAATCAACATGTACACAAATTCTTCTCTTTTTCTGGGCCATATTATCAAGTATTGCGCTTCTGTTTCTTGGCCCATATTTTGTATTTATCTCCGATTTTTACTTGACAATGTTGATTTGTGCTACTAGTCGGACCGCCGGAACCGGGAGAAGAGAGTTGGAGGGGAGGCGGCTGGTAGGGTTTGAAGATTTGTGAAGGAAGATAATAAATAAATTTTGTTTACATGATAGTAAATATGGCCCTTATTAGTTAATAAAATGCCTAATATGAGTGACACCATGTTTTGTGTACAAATCAACATGTACACAAATTCTTCTATTTTTCTGGCCCTTATTATCAAGTATTGCGCTTCTGTTTCTTCCCTTTTTCTTGCCCATATTTTGTATTTATCTCCGATTTTTACTTGACAATGTTGATTTGTGCTACTAGTCGGACCGCCGGAACCGGGAGAAGAGAGTTGGAGGGGAGGCGGCTGGTAGGGTTTGAAGATTTGTGAAGGAAGATAATAAATAAATTTTGTGTACATGATAGTAAATATGGCCCTTATTAGTTAATAAAATGCCTAATATGAGTGACACCATGTTTTGTGTACAAATCAACATGTACACAAATTCTTCTCTTTTTCTGGCCCTTATTATCAAGTATTGCGCTTCTGTTTCTTCTCTTTTTCTTGCCCATATTTTGTATTTATCTCCGATTTTTACTTGACAATGTTGATTTGTGCTACTGGTCGGACCGTCGGAACCGGGAGAAGAGAGTTGGAGGGGAGGCGGCTGGTAGGGTTTGAAGATTTGTGAAGGAAGATAATAAATAAATTTTGTATACATGATAGTGAATATGGCCCTTATTAGTTAATAAAATGCCTAATATGAGTGACACCATGTTTTGTGTACAAATCAACATGTACACAAATTCTTCTCTTTTTCTGGCCCTTATTATCAAGTATTGCGCTTCTGTTTCTTCTCTTTTTCTGGCCCATATTTTGTATTTATCTCCGATTTTTACTTGACAATGTTGATTTGTGCTACTGGTCGGACCGCCAGAACCGGGAGAAGAGAGTTGGAGGGGAGGCGATTGCTAGGGTTTGAAGATTTGTGAAGGAAGATAATAAATAAATTTTGTGTACATGATAGTGAATATGGCGCTTATTAGTTAATAAAATGGCTAATATGAGTGACACCATGTTTTGTGTACAAATCAACATGTACACAAATTCTTCTCTTTTTCTGGCCCTTATTATCAAGTATTGCGCTTTTGTTTCTTCTCTTTTTCTGGCCCATATTTTGTATTTATCTCCGATTTTTACTTGACAATGTTGATTTGTGCTACTGGTCGGACCGCCGGAACCCGGAGAAGAGAGTTGGAGGGGAGGCGGCTGGTAGGGTTTGAAGATTTGTGAAGGAAGATAATAAATAAATTTTGTGTACATGATAGTGAATATGGCCCTTATTAGTTAATAAAATGCCTAATATGAGTGACACCATGTTTTGTGTACAAATCAACATGTACACAAATTCTTCTCTTTTTCTGGCCCATATTATCAAGTATTGCGCTTCTGTTTCTTGGCCCATATTTTGTATTTATCTCCGATTTTTACTTGACAATGTTGATTTGTGCTACTAGTCGGACCGCTGGAACCGGGAGAAGAGAGTTGGAGGGGAGGCGGCTGGTAGGGTTTGAAGATTTGTGAAGGAAGATAATAAATATATTTTGTGTACATGATAGTAAATATGGCCCTTATTAGTTAATAAAATGCCTAATATGAGTGACACCATGTTTTGTGTACAAATCAACATGTACACAAATTCTTCTATTTTTCTGGCCCTTATTATCAAGTATTGCGCTTCTGTTTCTTCCCTTTTTCTTGCCCATATTTTGTATTTATCTCCGATTTTTACTTGACAATGTTGATTTGTGCTACTAGTCGGACCGCCGCAACCGGGAGAAGAGAGTTGGAGGGGAGGCGGTTGGTAGGGTTTGAAGATTTGTGAAGGAAGATAATAAATAAATTTTGTGTACATGATAGTAAATATGACCCTTATTAGTTAATAAAATGCCTAATATGAGTGACACCATGTTTTGTGTACAAATCAACATGTACACAAATTCTTCTCTTTTTCTGGCCCTTATTATCAAGTATTGCGCTTTTGTTTCTTCTCTTTTTCTGGCCCATATTTTGTATTTATCTTCGATTTTTACTTGACAATGTTGATTTGTGCTACTGGTCGGACCGCCGGAACCCGGAGAAGAGAGTTGGAGGGGAGGCGGCTGGTAGGGCTTGAAGATTTGTGAAGGAAGATAATAAATAAATTTTGTGTACATGATAGTGCATATGGCCCTTATTAGTTAATAAAATGCCTAATATGAGTGACACCATGTTTTGTGTACAAATCAACATGTACACAAATTCTTCTCTTTTTCTGGCCCTTACTATCAAGTATTGCGCTTCTGTTTCTTCTTTTTTTCTGGCCCATATTTTGCATTTATCTCCGATTTTTACTTGACAATGTTGATTTGTGCTACTGGTCGGACCGTTGGAACCGGGAGAAGAGAGTTGGAGGGGAGGCGGCTGGTAGGGTTTGAAGATTTGTGAAGGAAGATAATAAATAAATTTTGTGTACATGATAGTAAATATGACCCTTATTAGTTAATAAAATGCCTAATATGAGTGACACCATGTTTTGTGTACAAATCAACATGTACACAAATTCTTCTCTTTTTCTGGCCCTTATTATCAAGTATTGCGCTTTTGTTTCTTCTCTTTTTCTGGCCCATATTTTGTATTTATTTTCGATTTTTACTTGACAATGTTGATTTGTGCTACTGGTCGGACCGCCGGAACCCGGAGAAGAGAGTTGGAGGGGAGGCGGCTGGTAGGGTTTGAAGATTTGTGAAGGAAGATAAATAATAAATTTTGTGTACATGATAGTGCATATGGCCCTTATTAGTTAATAAAATGCCTAATATGAGTGACACCATGTTTTGTGTACAAATCAACATGTACACAAATTCTTCTCTTTTTCTGGCCCATATTATCAAGTATTGCGCTTCTGTTTCTTGGCCCATATTTTGTATTTATCTCCGATTTTTACTTGACAATGTTGATTTGTGCTACTAGTCGGACCGCCGGAACCGGGAGAAGAGAGTTGGAGGGGAGGCGGCTGGTAGGGTTTGAAGATTTGTGAAGGAAGATAATAAATATATTTTGTGTACATGATAGTAAATATGGCCCTTATTAGTTAATAAAATGCCTAATATGAGTGACACCATGTTTTGTGTACAAATCAACATGTACACAAATTCTTCTATTTTTCTGGCCCTTATTATCAAGTATTGCGCTTCTGTTTCTTCCCTTTTTCTTGCGCATATTTTGTATTTATCTCCGATTTTTACTTGACAATGTTGATTTGTGCTACTGGTCGGACCGCCGGAACCGGGAGAAGAGAGTTGGAGGGGAGGCGGTTGGTAGGGTTTGAAGATTTGTGAAGGAAGATAATAAATAAATTTTGTGTACATGATAGTAAATATGACCCTTATTAGTTAATAAAATGCCTAATATGAGTGACACCATGTTTTGTGTACAAATCAACATGTACACAAATTCTTCTCTTTTTCTGGCCCTTATTATCAAGTATTGCGCTTTTGTTTCTTCTCTTTTTCTGGCCCATATTTTGTATTTATCTTCGATTTTTACTTGACAATGTTGATTTGTGCTACTGGTCGGACCGCCGGAACCCGGAGAAGAGAGTTGGAGGGGAGGCGGCTGGTAGGGCTTGAAGATTTGTGAAGGAAGATAATAAATAAATTTTGTGTACATGATAGTGCATATGGCCCTTATTAGTTAATAAAATGCCTAATATGAGTGACACCATGTTTTGTGTACAAATCAACATGTACACAAATTCTTCTCTTTTTCTGGCCCTTACTATCAAGTATTGCGCTTCTGTTTCTTCTTTTTTTCTGGCCCATATTTTGTATTTATCTCCGATTTTTACTTGACAATGTTGATTTGTGCTACTGGTCGGACCGTTGGAACCGGGAGAAGAGAGTTGGAGGGGAGGCGGCTGGTAGGGTTTGAAGATTTGTGAAGGAAGATAATAAATAAATTTTGTGTACATGATAGTAAATATGACCCTTATTAGTTAATAAAATGCCTAATATGAGTGACACCATGTTTTGTGTACAAATCAACATGTACACAAATTCTTCTCTTTTTCTGGCCCTTATTATCAAGTATTGCGCTTTTGTTTCTTCTCTTTTTCTGGCCCATATTTTGTATTTATTTTCGATTTTTACTTGACAATGTTGATTTGTGCTACTGGTCGGACCGCCGGAACCCGGAGAAGAGAGTTGGAGGGGAGGCGGCTGGTAGGATTTGAAGATTTGTGAAGGAAGATAAATAATAAATTTTGTGTACATGATAGTGCATATGGCCCTTATTAGTTAATAAAATGCCTAATATGAGTGACACCATGTTTTGTGTACAAATCAACATGTACACAAATTCTTCTCTTTTTCTGGCCCTTACTATCAAGTATTGCGCTTCTGTTTCTTCTTTTTTTCTGGCCCATATTTTGTATTTATCTCCGATTTTTACTTGACAATGTTGATTTGTGCTACTGGTCGGACCGTTGGAACCGGGAGAAGAGAGTTGGAGGGGAGGCGGCTGGTAGGGTTTGAAGATTTGTGAAGGAAGATAATAAATAAATTTTGTGTACATGATAGTAAATATGGCCCTTATTAGTTAATAAAATGCCTAATATGAGTGACACCATGTTTTGTGTACAAATCAACATGTACACAAATTCTTCTCTTTTTCTGGCCCTTATTATCAAGTATTGCGCTTTTGTTTCTTCTCTTTTTCTGGCCCATATTTTGTATTTATCTCCGATTTTTACTTGACAATGTTGATTTGTGCTACTGGTCGGACCGCCGGAACCCGGAGAAGAGAGTTGGAGGAGAGGCGGCTGGTAGGGTTTGAAGATTTGTGAAGGAAGATAATAAATAAATTTTGTATACATGATAGTGAATATGGCCCTTATTAGTTAATAAAATGCCTAATATGAGTGACACCATGTTTTGTGTACAAATCAACATGTACACAAATTCTTCTCTTTTTCTGGCCCTTATTATCAAGTATTGCGCTTCTGTTTCTTCTCTTTTTCTGGCCCATATTTTGTATTTATCTCCGATTTTTACTTGACAATGTTGATTTGTGCTACTGGTCGGACCGCCGGAACCGGGAGAAGAGAGTTGGAGGGGAGGCGGCTGGTAGGGTTTGAAGATTTGTGAAGGAAGATAATAAATAAATTTTGTGTACATGATAGTGAATATGGCCCTTATTAGTTAATAAAATGCCTAATATGAGTGACACCATGTTTTGTGCACAAATCAACATGTACACAAATTCTTCTCTTTTTCTGGCCCTTATTATCAAGTATTGCGCTTCTGTTTCTTCTCTTTTTCTGGCTCATATTTTGTATTTATCTTCGATTTTTACTTGACAATGTTGATTTGTGCTACTGGTCTGACCGCCGAAACCGGGAGAAGAGAGTTGGAGGGGAGGCGGCTGGTAGGGTTTGAAGATTTGTGAAGGAAGATAATAAATAAATTTTGTGTACATGATAGTGAATATGGCCCTTATTAGTTAATAAAATGCCTAATATGAGTGACACCATGTTTTGTGTACAAATCAACATGTACACAAATTCTTCTCTTTTTCTGGCCCTTATTATCAAGTATTGCGCTTCTGTTTCTTCTCTTTTTCTGGCCCATATTTTGTATTTATCTCCGATTTTTACTTGACAATGTTGATTTGTGCTACTGGTCGGACCGCCGGAACCGGGAAAAGAGAGTTGGAGGGGAGGCGGCTGGTATGGTTTGAAGATTTGTGAAGGAAGATAATAAATAAATTTTGTGTACATGATAGTGAATATGGCCCTTATTAGTTAATAAAATGCCTAATATGAGTGACACCTTATTTTGTGTACAAATCAACATGTACACAAATTCTTCTCTTTTTCTGGGCCTTATTATCAAGTATTGCGCTTTTGTTTCTTCTCTTTTTCTGGCCCATATTTTGTATTTATCTCCGATTTTTACTTGACAATGTTGATTTGTGCTACTGGTCGGACCGCCGGAACCCGGAGAAGAGAGTTGGAGGGGAGGCGGCTGGTAGGGTTTGAAGATTTGTGAAGGAAGATAATAAATAAATTTTGTGTACATGATAGTGCATATGGCCCTTATTAGTTAATAAAATGCCTAATATGAGTGACACCATGTTTTGTGTACAAATCAACATGTACACAAATTCTTCTCTTTTTCTGGCCCTTATTATCAAGTATTGCGCTTCTGTTTCTTCTCTTTTTCTGGCCTATGTTTTGTATTTATCTCCGATTTTTACTTGACAATGTTGATTTGTGCTACTGGTCGGACCGCCGGAACCGGGAGAAGAGAGTTGGAGGGGAGGCGGCTGGTAGGGTTTGAAGATTTGTGAAGGAAGATAATAAATAAATTTTGTGTACATGATAGTGAATGTGGCCCTTATTAGTTAATAAAATGCCTAATATGAGTGACACCTTATTTTGTGTACAAATCAACATGTACACAAATTCTTCTCTTTTTCTGTCCCTTATTATCAAGTATTGCGCTTCTGTTTCTTCTCTTTTTCTGGCCCATATTTTGTATTTATCTCCGATTTTTACTTGACAATGTTGATTTGTGCTACTGGTCGGACCGCCGGAACTGGGAGAAGAGAGTTGGAGGGGAGGCGGCTGGTAGGGTTTGAAGATTTGTGAAGGAAGATAATAAATAAATTTTGTGTACATGATAGTGAATATGGCCTTTATTAGTTAATAAAATGCCTAATATGAGTGACACCATGTACACAAATTCTTCTATTTTTCTGGCCCTTACACCACTAGAAAACGAAGCAAACGCCCGTCGCCATTTTTTTTAAGTTTCGCGACGGTATGGTGACGGTATGGCGTCGGTGAAATTCCAACCCGTTTTCTTAAATGGGTTAAAAATATGGCGACGGGATGGCGACGGTACGATAAATAAATAATTTAAAATTTTATTTTTAAATCATTGGCGACGGGATGGCGACGGTATATACTAAAATATTTTTAGACAATTATTAATTTAATATAAATATATTTTAAAAATATGGCGTCGGGTTTGCGACGGACTTCAAGAAATAATTATTATTATTTGGCGACGGTATGGCGACGATATATAATAAAATATATACAATTATTAATTTAATATAAATATATTTTAAAAATATGGCGTCGGGTTTGCGACGGGCTTCAAGAAATAATTATTATTATTTGGCGACGGGTTGGCGACGGTATATAATAAAATATATACAATTATTAATTTAATATAAATATATTTTAAAAATATGGCGTCGGGTTTGCGACGGGCTTCAAGAAATAATTATTATTATTTGGCGACGGGATGGCGACGGTATATAATAAAATATATATAATTATTAATTTAATATAAATATATTTTAAAAATATGGCGACGGTATTGCGTCGGGATGGCGACGGTATGGCGACGGTACGATAAATAAATAATTTAAAATTTTATTTTTAAACCATTTCATTGACTTACCGACGCCATACCGACGCTATTTTTATTTTTAAAATAAATAAAATATTATTATTAATATATTTTAGAATAAAATATAAATATATATTATTGGTTATTTTATACCGCCGCTATACCGACGCTAATTACTATTTAATTTTTACACCGTAAGGATTAACTACTATCAAATTGTCAATCGTAGCCGATAATTGAACTATAAGTCGACACTCGATATACATATTATATATATATCACGAGTCCGTACTATAATACGTAGTTCGTAAATACTATGCGTTGTAACGATTTCTCTAGTTAACTTAAAGTAATAATCACTAACAAAATTTTCTTTTTCTTTTTTTTTTTATATTTTGCATAATTAAATGATTAGTCACAACGACTAGTAGTTCACTAAATAATATTTTATTTTTGTGTCACATCTTACAACTACCAATTACAATATATAAGTTCAAATTTATTTAGGAGGTGATGAATTAAGTTTTAAACAATTTTTGAGTGAATATGAAATGAAAATGAAACGAACAAGTACCTAAAAATAAATTGAAAATTACTTTTATTTTGAAAAGCTTGAAATTATTAATTTTAGAGCAAGTTTGGGAAGAAACATGGAATAGAGAATCAGTAAATATTTGTGAAATCCTAATCACCATGAGACCAAAATATTAAGTGGGTGTGCAAGATCATTTGTGGAGCCGTCTGATGAAGAATGGGCAATTATTGGTGAGATAACTATGTAATAAAGAATAATTTATATACTTAAAAATTTAAATATAAAAATATATAATAAATAATTATTGTGAAAAGTTGTCAACCATAATAGGAATTTTATATCCCTAATACACTTGACATTTTATACCAATTCTTACAAGCTAAAAAAATATAAAAAATGATAAATAAACAATGAATTGTTTTAAATGATTGGTGAAATAAGTGAAGAACTCACTCATAAACGAATATTAATTATGTTAAGAGAACATTACTTTTAAATGAATATATATATATATATATATTTGTAAGAAAGGTGTGATTAGAAATTTATATAAGATATTTGACTGATATAAACTCAGGATCATACAATCACTTTGAAAATTTTCACATTCCCGCTAAACAGTGGCGACGGGATAGCGTCGGGATGGCGACGGGATTTAAATTTTTGAAAATTTTCACACTCCCGCTAAAAAGTGGCGACGGGATAGCGTCGGGATGGCGACGGAATTTAAATTTTTGAAAATTTTCACACTTCCGCTAAATCTTATTAGGCGCCATATTCAATTTTTTTCACAAATAGTGGCGACGGGATAGCGTCGGGTTGGCGACGGGTTTTAAATTTTCGAAAATTTTCACTCCCGCTAAATTTTCGAAAATTTTACAAATTGTTACTCTATATAAAGCCTCATATTCACAACTTCCTAATCCAAATCTTCAATCTCTTCTTCCATTTTTCATTACATGTATCATCTAATATTTTTATTTATATTTTGTTATATTTTGATTTTAATGTGCACTAATATCTTGTTGTTTTGTTTAATTGTGTAGAACAATTAAAAAGGGTAATTACGAATCAATCCCTTACAATTCAATTTTGTTTTTTAATTATTCATTATGATATGAATTCTATGTATTAATATTCTTACACTTTCTATTATGAATCCTAATTTTTTTATATTTCTTATAGGAAAAATTGTTAAATACAAATAAAGAGAAAAGAAAAGGTATGTATTATATTTTTTAATTCGTTTTTAAGGCTTAATGTTTATTATCAATTCCAATTCTTTTTATTCTTGATGTATTTTGCTATATTCTTGATATTTATGTTGAAGTAGATAAATTATTAGTGTTTATGTTGATTTATTATTTTTGATGTTTAATCTTTTAATGTTTGATACATTTGAATCAGTGCAAGAGGTTGATATCTCCAATTATTGATGAAATTCTGAAATTGCAGCCGGTTGCTCGATATGTTGCAGCAACCCGGCTGCATATTTTTTTACAAAATTTACCAGAAACGCGACGGAATTGCGACGGTCTTCAAATGTTTGAAGACCGTCGCCAACCCGACGCCAAATTATTATTATTTAGCGACGGGATGGCGACGGTAAATATATACAATTATTAATTTAATATAAATATATTTTAAAAATATGGCGTCGGGTTTGCGACGGGCTTCAAGAAATAATTATTATTATTTGGCGACAGGATGGCGACGGTATATAATAAAATATATACAATTATTAATTTAATATAAATATATTTTAAAAATATGGCGTCGAGTTTGCGACGGGATTCAAGAAATAATTATTATTATTTGGCGACGGGATGGCGACGGTATATAATAAAATATATATATTATTAATTTAATATAAATATATTTTAAAAATATGGCGACGGTATTGCGTCGGTCAATACCCGGCCAAAACCGGGTCAAGTGTTTAGGTAGTTGGCGTCGGGATGGCGACGAGATGTATTTTAGCGACGCCGAAATTGCGACGGGTCGATACCGACGCGAACCCGTCGCAATTTCGGCTTTGGCGACGGTTTAGCGATGGTATCGGGCGTCGCGTTTGCTTTGTTTTCTAGTAGTGTTATTATCAAGTATTGCGCTTCTGTTTCTTCTCTTTTTCTGGCCCATATTTTGTATTTATCTCCGATTTTTACTTGACAATGTTGATTTGTGCTACTGGTCGGACCGTCGGAACCGGGAGAAGAGAGTTGGAGGGGAGCGGCTGGTAGGGTTTGAAGATTTGTGAAGGAAGATAATAAATAAATTTTGTGTACATGATAGTGAATATGACCCTTATTAGTTAATAAAATGCCTAATATGAGTGACACCATGTTTTGTGTACAAATCAACATGTACACAAATTCTTCTCTTTTTCTGGCCCTTATTATCAAGTATTGCGCTTCTGTTTCTTCTCTTTTTCTGGCCCATATTTTGTATTTATCTCCGATTTTTACTTGACAATGTTGATTTGTGCTACTAGTCGGACCGCCGGAACCGGGAGAAGAGAGTTGGAGGGGAGGCGGCTGGTAGGGTTTGAAGATTTGTGAAGGAAGATAATAAATAAATTTTGTGTACATGATAGTGAATATGGCCCTTATTAGTTAATAAAATGCCTAATATGAGTGACACCATGTTTTGTGTACAAATCAACATGTACACAAATTCTTCTCTTTTTCTGGCCCTTATTATCAAGTATTGCGCTTCTGTTTCTTCTCTTTTTCTGGCCCATATTTTGTATTTATCTCCGATTTTTACTTGGCAATGTTGATTTGTGTTACTGGTCGGACCGCCGGAACCGGGAGAAGAGAGTTGGAGGGGAGGCGGCTGGTAGGGTTTGAAGATTTGTGAAGGGAAGATAATAAATAAATTTTGTGTACATGATAGTAAATATGACCCTTATTAGTTAATAAAATGCCTAATATGAGTGACACCATGTTTTGTGTACAAATCAACATGTACACAAATTCTTCTCTTTTTCTGGCCCTTATTATCAAGTATTGCGCTTTTGTTTCTTCTCTTTTTCTGGCCCATATTTTGTATTTATTTTCGATTTTTACTTGACAATGTTGATTTGTGCTACTGGTCGGACCGTCGGAACCGGGAGAAGAGAGTTGGAGGGGAGCGGCTGGTAGGGTTTGAAGATTTGTGAAGGAAGATAATAAATAAATTTTGTGTACATGATAGTGAATATGACCCTTATTAGTTAATAAAATGCCTAATATGAGTGACACCATGTTTTGTGTACAAATCAACATGTACACAAATTCTTCTCTTTTTCTGGCCCTTATTATCAAGTATTGCGCTTCTGTTTCTTCTCTTTTTCTGGCCCATATTTTGTATTTATCTCCGATTTTTACTTGACAATGTTGATTTGTGCTACTAGTCGGACCGCCGGAACCGGGAGAAGAGAGTTGGAGGGGAGGCGGCTGGTAGGGTTTGAAGATTTGTGAAGGAAGATAATAAATAAATTTTGTGTACATGATAGTGAATATGGCCCTTATTAGTTAATAAAATGCCTAATATGAGTGACACCATGTTTTGTGTACAAATCAACATGTACACAAATTCTTCTCTTTTTCTGGCCCTTATTATCAAGTATTGCGCTTCTGTTTATTCTCTTTTTCTGGCCCATATTTTGTATTTATCTCCGATTTTTACTTGGCAATGTTGATTTGTGTTACTGGTCGGACCGCCGGAACCGGGAGAAGAGAGTTGGAGGGGAGGCGGCTGGTAGGGTTTGAAGATTTGTGAAGGAAGATAATAAATAAATTTTGTGTACATGATAGTGAATATGACCCTTATTAGTTAATAAAAAGCCTAATATGAGTGACACCATGTTTTGTGCACAAATCAACATGTACACAAATTCTTCTCTTTTTCTGGCCCTTATTATCAAGTATTGCGCTTCTGTTTCTTCTCTTTTTCTGGCCCATATTTTGTATTTATCTCCGATTTTTACTTGACAATGTTGATTTGTGCTACTGGTCGGACCGCCGGAACCGGGAGAGGAGAGTTGGAGGGGAGGCGGCTGGTAGGGTTTGAAGATTTGTGAAGGAAGATAATAAATAAATTTTATGTACATGATAGTGAATATGGCCCTTATTAGTTAATAAAATGCCTAATATGAGTGACATCTTATTTTGTGTACAAATCAACATGTACACAAATTCTTCTCTTTTTCTGGACCTTATTATCAAGTATTGCGCTTTTGTTTCTTCTCTTTTTCTGGCCCATATTTTGTATTTATCTCCGATTTTTACTTGACAATGTTGATTTGTGCTACTGGTCGGACCGCCGGAACCCGGAGAAGAGAGTTGGAGGGGAGGCGGCTGGTAGGGTTTGAAGATTTGTGAAGGAAGATAATAAATAAATTTTGTGTACATGATAGTGCATATGGCCCTTATTAGTTAATAAAATGCCTAATATGAGTGACACCATATTTTGTGTACAAATCAACATGTACACAAATTCTTCTCTTTTTCTGGCCCTTATTATCAAGTATTGCGCTTCTGTTTCTTCTCTTTTTCTGACCCATATTTTGTATTTATCTCCGATTTTAACTTGACAATGTTGATTTGTGCTACTAGTCGGACCGCCGGAACCGGGAGAAGAGAGTTGGAGGGGAGGCGGCTGGTAGGGTTTGAAGATTTGTGAAGGAAGATAATAAATAAATTTTGTGTACATGATAGTAAATATGGCCCTTATTAGTTAATAAAATGCCTAATATGAGTGACACCATGTTTTGTGTACAAATCAACATGTACACAAATTCTTCTCTTTTTCTGGCCCTTATTATCAAGTATTGCGCTTCTGTTTCTTCTCTTTTTCTGGCCCATATTTTGTATTTATCTCCGATTTTTACTTGACAATGTTGATTTGTGCTACTGGTCGGACCGCCGGAACCCGGAGAAGAGAGTTGGAGGGGAGGCAGCTGGTAGGGTTTGAAGATTTGTGAAGGAAGATAATAAATAAATTTTGTGTACATGATAGTGAATATGGCCCTTATTAGTTAATAAAATGCCTAATATGAGTGACACCATGTTTTGTGTACAAATCAACATGTACACAAATTCTTCTCTTTTTCTGGCCCTTATTATAAAGTATTGCGCTTCTGTTTCTTCTCTTTTTCTGGCCCATATTTTGTATTTATCTCCAATTTTTACTTGACAATGTTGATTTGTGCTACTGGTCGGACCGCCGGAACCGGGAGAAGAGAGTTGGAGGGGAGGCGGCTGGTAGGGTTTGAAGATTTGTGAAGGAAGATAATAAATAAATTTTGTGTACATGATAGTAAATATGACCCTTATTAGTTAATAAAATCCCTAATATGAGTGACACCATGTTTTGTATACAAATCAACATGTACACAAATTCTTCTCTTTTTCTGGCCCTTATTATCAAGTATTGCGCTTCTGTTTCTTCTCTTTTTCTGGCCCATATTTTGTATTTATCTCCGATTTTTACTTGACAATGTTGATTTGTGCTACTGGTCGGACCGCCGGAACCCGGAGAAGAGAGTTGGAGGGGAGGCGGCTGGTAGGGTTTGAAGATTTGTGAAGGAAGATAATAAATAAATTTGTGTACATGATAATGAATATGGCCCTTATTAGTTAATAAAATGCCTAATATGAGTGACACCATGTTTTGTGTACAAATCAACATATACACAAATTCTTCTCTTTTTCTGGCCCTTATTATCAAGTATTGCGCTTCTGTTTCTTTTCTTTTTCTGGCCCATATTTTGTATTTATCTCCGATTTTTACTTGACAATGTTGATTTGTGCTACTAGTCGGACCGCCGGAACCGGGAGAAGAGAGTTGGAGGGGAGGCGGCTGGTAGGGTTTGAAGATTTGTGAAGGAAGATAATAAATAAATTTTGTGTACATGATAGTAAATATGGCCCTTATTAGTTAATAAAATCCCTAATATGAGTGACACCATGTTTTGTGTACAAATCAACATGTACACAAATTCTTCTCTTTTTCTGGCCCTTATTATCAAGTATTGCGCTTCTGTTTCTTCTCTTTTTCTGGCCCATATTTGTATTAATCTCCGATTTTTACTTGACAATGTTGATTTGTGCTACTGGTCGGACCGCCGGAACCGGGAGAAGAGAGTTGGAGGGGAGGCGGCTGGTAGGGTTTGAAGATTTGTGAAGGAAGATAATAAATAAATTTTGTGTACATGATAGTGAATATGGCCCTTATTAGTTAATAAAATGCCTAATATGAGTGACACCATGTTTTGTGTACAAATCAACATGTACACAAATTCTTCTCTTTTTCTGGCCCTTATTATCAAGTATTGCGCTTCTGTTTCTTCTCTTTTTATGGCCCATATTTTGTATTTATCTCCGATTTTTACTTGACAATGTTGATTTGTGCTACTAGTCGGACCGCCGGAACCGGGAGAAGAGAGTTGGAGGGGAGGCGGCTGGTAGGGTTTGAAGATTTGTGAAGGAAGATAATAAATAAATTTTGTGTACATGATAGTAAATATGGCCCTTATTAGTTAATAAAATGCCTAATATGAGTGACACCATGTTTTGTGTACAAATCAACATGTACACAAATTCTTCTCTTTTTCTGGCCCTTATTATCAAGTATTGCGCTTTTGTTTCTTCTCTTTTTCTGGCCCATATTTTGTATTTATCTCCGATTTTTACTTGACAATGTTGATTTGTGCTACTGGTCGGACCGCCGGAACCCGGAGAAGAGAGTTGGAGGGGAGGCGGCTGGTAGGGTTTGAAGATTTGTGAAGGAAGATAATAAATAAATTTTGTGTACATGATAGTGAATATGGCCCTTATTAGTTAATAAAATGCCTAATATGAGTGACACCATGTTTTGTGTACAAATCAACATGTACACAAATTCTTCTCTTTTTCTGGCCCTTATTATAAAGTATTGCGCTTCTGTTTCTTCTCTTTTTCTGGCCCATATTTTGTATTTATCTCCGATTTTTACTTGACAATGTTGATTTGTGCTACTGGTCGGACCGCCGGAACCGGGAGAAGAGAGTTGGAGGGGAGGCGGCTGGTAGGGTTTGAAGATTTGTGAAGGAAGATAATAAATAAATTTTGTGTACATGATAGTAAATATGGCCCTTATTAGTTAATAAAATCCCTAATATGAGTGACACCATGTTTTGTGTACAAATCAACATGTACACAAATTCTTCTCTTTTTCTGGCCCTTATTATCAAGTATTGCGCTTCTGTTTCTTCTCTTTTTCTGGCCCATATTTTGTATTTATCTTCGATTTTTACTTGACAATGTTGATTTGTGCTACTAGTCGGACCGCCGGAACCGGGAGAAGAGAGTTGGAGGGGAGGCGGCTGGTAGGGTTTGAAGATTTGTGAAGGAAGATAATAAATAAATTTTGTGTACATGATAGTGAATATGGCCCTTATTAGTTAATAAAATGCCTAATATGAGTGACACCATGTTTTGTGTACAAATCAACATGTACACAAATTCTTCTCTTTTTCTGGCCCTTATTATCAAGTATTGCGCTTCTGTTTCTTCTCTTTTTATGGCCCATATTTTGTATTTATCTCCGATTTTTACTTGACAATGTTGATTTGTGCTACTAGTCGGACCGCCGGAACCGGGAGAAGAGAGTTGGAGGGGAGGCGGCTGGTAGGGTTTGAAGATTTGTGAAGGAAGATAATAAATAAATTTTGTGTACATGATAGTGAATATGGCCCTTATTAGTTAATAAAATGCCTAATATGAGTGACACCATATTTTGTGTACAAATCAACATGTACACAAATTCTTCTCTTTTTCTGGCCCTTATTATCAAGTATTGCGCTTCTGTTTCTTCTCTTTTTCTGGCCCATATTTTGTATTTATCTCCGATATTTACTTGACAATGTTGATTTGTGCTACTGGTCGGACCGCCGGAACCCGGAGAAGAGAGTTGGAGGGGAGGCGGCTGGTAGGGTTTGAAGATTTGTGAAGGAAGATAATAAATAAATTTTGTGTACATGATAGTGAATATGGCCCTTATTAGTTAATAAAATGCCTAATATGAGTGACACCATGTTTTGTGTACAAATCAACATGTACACAAATTCTTCTCTTTTTCTGGCCCTTATTATAAAGTATTGCGCTTCTGTTTCTTCTCTTTTTCTGGCCCATATTTTGTATTTATCTCCGATTTTTACTTGACAATGTTGATTTGTGCTACTGGTCGGACCGCCGGAACCGGGAGAAGAGAGTTGGAGGGGAGGCGGCTGGTAGGGTTTGAAGATTTGTGAAGGAAGATAATAAATAAATTTTGTGTACATGATAGTGAATATGGCCCTTATTAGTTAATAAAATGCCTAATATGAGTGACACCATGTTTTGTGTACAAATCAACATGTACACAAATTCTTCTCTTTTTCTGGCCCTTATTATCAAGTATTGCGCTTCTGTTTCTTCTCTTTTTCTGGCCCATATTTTGTATTTATCTCCGATTTTTACTTGACAATGTTGATTTGTGCTACTGGTCGGACCGCCGGAACCCGGAGAAGAGAGTTGGAGGGGAGGCGGCTGGTAGGGTTTGAAGATTTGTGAAGGAAGATAATAAATAAATTTTGTGTACATTATAGTGAATATGGCCCTTATTAGTTAATAAAATGCCTAATATGAGTGACACCATGTTTTGTGTACAAATCAACATGTACACAAATTCTTCACTTTTTCTGGCCCTTATTATCAAGTATTGCGCTTCTGTTTCTTCTCTTTTTCTGGCCCATATTTTGTATTTATCTCCGATTTTTACTTGACAATGTTGATTTGTGCTACTGGTCGGACCGCCGGAACCCGGAGAAGAGAGTTGGAGGGGAGGCGGCTGGTAGGGTTTGAAGATTTGTGAAGGAAGATAATAAATAAATTTTGTGTACATTATAGTGAATATGGCCCTTATTAGTTAATAAAATCTCTAATATGAGTGACACCATGTTTTGTGTACAAATCAACATGTACACAAATTCTTCTCTTTTTCTGGCCCTTATTATCAAGTATTGCGCTTCTGTTTCTTCTCTTTTTCTGGCCCATATTTTGTATTTATCTCCGATTTTTACTTGACAATGTTGATTTGTGCTACTGGTCGGACCGCCGGAACCCGGAGAAGAGAGTTGGAGGGGAGGCGGCTGGTAGGGTTTGAAGATTTGTGAAGGAAGATAATAAATAAATTTTGTGTACATTATAGTGAATATGGCCCTTATTAGTTAATAAAATGCCTAATATGAGTGACACCATGTTTTGTGTACAAATCAACATGTACACAAATTCTTCACTTTTTCTGGCCCTTATTATCAAGTATTGCGCTTCTGTTTCTTCTCTTTTTCTGGCCCATATTTTGTATTTATCTCCGATTTTTACTTGACAATGTTGATTTGTGCTACTAGTCGGACCGCCGGAACCGGGAGAAGAGAGTTGGAGGGGAGGCGGCTGGTAGGGTTTGAAGATTTGTGAAGGAAGATAATAAATAAATTTTGTGTACATGATAGTAAATATGGCCCTTATTAGTTAATAAAATCCCTAATATGAGTGACACCATGTTTTGTGTACAAATCAACATGTACACAAATTCTTCTCTTTTTCTGGCCCTTATTATCAAGTATTGCGCTTCTGTTTCTTCTCTTTTTCTGGCCATATTTTGTATTTATCTACGATTTTTACTTGACAATGTTGATTTCTGCTACTGGTCGGACCGCCGGAACCGGGAGAAGAGAGTTGGAGGGGAGGCGGCTGGTAGGGTTTGAAGATTTGTGAAGGAAGATAATAAATAAATTTTGTGTACATAATAGTGAATATGGCCCTTATTAGTTAATAAAATGCCTAATATGAGTGACACCATGTTTTGTGTACAAATCAACATGTACACAAATTCTTCTCTTTTTCTGGCCCTTATTATCAAGTATTGCGCTTTTGTTTCTTCTCTTTTTCTGGCCCATATTTTGTATTTATCTCCGATTTTTACTTGACAATGTTGATTTGTGCTACTGGTCGGACCGCCGGAACCGGGAGAAGAGAGTTGGAGGGGAGGCGGCTGGTAGGGTTTGAAGATTTGTGAAGGAAGATAATAAATAAATTTTGTGTACATGATAGTAAATATGGCCCTTATTAGTTAATAAAATGCCTAATATGAGTGACACCATGTTTTGTGTACAAATCAACATGTACACAAATTCTTCTCTTTTTCTGGCCCTTATTATCAAGTATTGCGCTTTTGTTTCTTCTCTTTTTCTGGCCCATATTTTGTATTTATCTCCGATTTTTACTTGACAATGTTGATTTGTGCTACTGGTCGGACCGCCGGAACCCGGAGAAGAGAGTTGGAGGGGAGGGGGCTGGTAGGGTTTGAAGGTTTGTGAAGGAAGATAATAAATAAATTTTGTGTACATGATAGTGAATATGGCCCTTATTAGTTAATAAAATGTCTAATATGAGTGACACCTTATTTTGTGTACAAATCAACATGTACAAAAATTCTTCTCTTTTTCTGGACCTTATTATCAAGTATTGCGCTTTTGTTTCTTCTCTTTTTCTGGCCCATATTTTGTATTTATCTCTGATTTTTACTTGACAATGTTGATTTGTGCTACTGGTCGGACCGTTGGAACCGGGAGAAGAGAGTTGGAGGGGAGGCGGCTGGTAGGGTATGAAGATTTGTGAAGGAAGATAATAAATAAATTTTGTGTACATGATAGTGCATATGGCCCTTATTAGTTAATAAAATGCCTAATATGAGTGACACCATGTTTTGTGTACAAATCAACATGTACACAAATTCTTCTCTTTTTCTGGCCCTTATTATCAAGTATTGCGCTTCTGTTTCTTATCTTTTTCTGGCCCATATTTTGTATTTATCTCCGATTTTTACTTGACAATGTTGAGTTGTGCTACTAGTCGGACCGCCGGAACCGGGAGAAGAGAGTTGGAGGGGAGGCGGCTGGTAGGGTTTGAAGATTTGTGAAGGAAGATAATAAATAAATTTTGTGTACATGATAGTGAATATGGCCCTTATTAGTTAATAAAATGCCTAATATGAGTGACACCTTATTTTGTGTACAAATCAACATGTACACAAATTCTTCTCTTTTTCTGGCCCTTATTATCAAGTATTGCGCTTCTGTTTCTTCTCTTTTTCTGGCCCATATTTTGTATTTATCTCCGATTTTTACTTGACAATGTTGATTTGTGCTACTGGTCGGACCGCCAGAACCCGGAGAAGAGAGTTGGAGGGGAGGCGGCTGGTAGGGTTTGAAGATTTGTGAAGGAAGATAATAAATAAATTTGTGTACATGATAGTGAATATGGCCCTTATTAGTTAATAAAATGCCTAATATGAGTGACACCATGTTTTGTGTACAAATCAACATATACACAAATTCTTCTCTTTTTCTGGCCCTTATTATCAAGGATTGCGCTTCTGTTTCTTTTCTTTTTCTGGCCCATATTTTGTATTTATCTCCGATTTTTACTTGACAATGTTGATTTGTGCTACTAGTCGGACCGCCGGAACCGGGAGAAGAGAGTTGGAGGGGAGGCGGCTGGTAGGGTTTGAAGATTTGTGAAGGAAGATAATAAATAAATTTTGTGTACATGATAGTAAATATGGCCCTTATTAGTTAATAAAATCCCTAATATGAGTGACACCATGTTTTGTGTACAAATCAACATGTACACAAATTCTTCTCTTTTTCTGGCCCTTATTATCAATAATTGCGCTTCTGTTTCTTCTCTTTTTCTGGCCCATATTTGTATTAATCTCCGATTTTTACTTGACAATGTTGATTTGTGCTACTGGTCGGACCGCCGGAACCGGGAGAAGAGAGTTGGAGGGGAGGCGGCTGGTAGGGTTTGAAGATTTGTGAAGGAAGATAATAAATAAATTTTGTGTACATGATAGTGAATATGGCCCTTATTAGTTAATAAAATGCCTAATATGAGTGACACCATGTTTTGTGTACAAATCAACATGTACACAAATTCTTCTCTTTTTCTGGCCCTTATTATCAAGTATTGCGCTTCTGTTTCTTCTCTTTTTCTGGCCCATATTTTGTATTTATCTCCGATTTTTACTTGACAATGTTGATTTGTGCTACTAGTCGGACCGCCGGAACCGGGAGAAGAGAGTTGGAGGGGAGGCGGCTGGTAGGGTTTGAAGATTTGTGAAGGAAGATAATAAATAAATTTTGTGTACATGATAGTAAATATGGCCCTTATTAGTTAATAAAATGCCTAATATGAGTGACACCATGTTTTGTGTACAAATCAACATGTACACAAATTCTTCTCTTTTTCTGGCCCTTATTATCAAGTATTGCGCTTCTGTTTCTTCTCTTTTTCTGGCCCATATTTTGTATTTATCTCCGATTTTTACTTGACAATGTTGATTTGTGCTACTGGTCGGACCGCCGGAACCCGGAGAAGAGAGTTGGAGGGGAGGCAGCTGGTAGGGTTTGAAGATTTGTGAAGGAAGATAATAAATAAATTTTGTGTACATGATAGTGAATATGGCCCTTATTAGTTAATAAAATGCCTAATATGAGTGACACCATGTTTTGTGTACAAATCAACATGTACACAAATTCTTCTCTTTTTCTGGCCCTTATTATAAAGTATTGCGCTTCTGTTTCTTCTCTTTTTCTGGCCCATATTTTGTATTTATCTCCAATTTTTACTTGACAATGTTGATTTGTGCTACTGGTCGGACCGCCGGAACCGGGAGAAGAGAGTTGGAGGGGAGGCGGCTGGTAGGGTTTGAAGATTTGTGAAGGAAGATAATAAATAAATTTTGTGTACATGATAGTAAATATGACCCTTATTAGTTAATAAAATCCCTAATATGAGTGACACCATGTTTTGTATACAAATCAACATGTACACAAATTCTTCTCTTTTTCTGGCCCTTATTATCAAGTATTGCGCTTCTGTTTCTTCTCTTTTTCTGGCCCATATTTTGTATTTATCTCCGATTTTTACTTGACAATGTTGATTTGTGCTACTGGTCGGACCGCCGGAACCCGGAGAAGAGAGTTGGAGGGGAGGCGGCTGGTAGGGTTTGAAGATTTGTGAAGGAAGATAATAAATAAATTTGTGTACATGATAATGAATATGGCCCTTATTAGTTAATAAAATGCCTAATATGAGTGACACCATGTTTTGTGTACAAATCAACATATACACAAATTCTTCTCTTTTTCTGGCCCTTATTATCAAGTATTGCGCTTCTGTTTCTTTTCTTTTTCTGGCCCATATTTTGTATTTATCTCCGATTTTTACTTGACAATGTTGATTTGTGCTACTAGTCGGACCGCCGGAACCGGGAGAAGAGAGTTGGAGGGGAGGCGGCTGGTAGGGTTTGAAGATTTGTGAAGGAAGATAATAAATAAATTTTGTGTACATGATAGTAAATATGGCCCTTATTAGTTAATAAAATCCCTAATATGAGTGACACCATGTTTTGTGTACAAATCAACATGTACACAAATTCTTCTCTTTTTCTGGCCCTTATTATCAAGTATTGCGCTTCTGTTTCTTCTCTTTTTCTGGCCCATATTTGTATTAATCTCCGATTTTTACTTGACAATGTTGATTTGTGCTACTGGTCGGACCGCCGGAACCGGGAGAAGAGAGTTGGAGGGGAGGCGGCTGGTAGGGTTTGAAGATTTGTGAAGGAAGATAATAAATAAATTTTGTGTACATGATAGTGAATATGGCCCTTATTAGTTAATAAAATGCCTAATATGAGTGACACCATGTTTTGTGTACAAATCAACATGTACACAAATTCTTCTCTTTTTCTGGCCCTTATTATCAAGTATTGCGCTTCTGTTTCTTCTCTTTTTATGGCCCATATTTTGTATTTATCTCCGATTTTTACTTGACAATGTTGATTTGTGCTACTAGTCGGACCGCCGGAACCGGGAGAAGAGAGTTGGAGGGGAGGCGGCTGGTAGGGTTTGAAGATTTGTGAAGGAAGATAATAAATAAATTTTGTGTACATGATAGTAAATATGGCCCTTATTAGTTAATAAAATGCCTAATATGAGTGACACCATGTTTTGTGTACAAATCAACATGTACACAAATTCTTCTCTTTTTCTGGCCCTTATTATCAAGTATTGCGCTTTTGTTTCTTCTCTTTTTCTGGCCCATATTTTGTATTTATCTCCGATTTTTACTTGACAATGTTGATTTGTGCTACTGGTCGGACCGCCGGAACCCGGAGAAGAGAGTTGGAGGGGAGGCGGCTGGTAGGGTTTGAAGATTTGTGAAGGAAGATAATAAATAAATTTTGTGTACATGATAGTGAATATGGCCCTTATTAGTTAATAAAATGCCTAATATGAGTGACACCATGTTTTGTGTACAAATCAACATGTACACAAATTCTTCTCTTTTTCTGGCCCTTATTATAAAGTATTGCGCTTCTGTTTCTTCTCTTTTTCTGGCCCATATTTTGTATTTATCTCCGATTTTTACTTGACAATGTTGATTTGTGCTACTGGTCGGACCGCCGGAACCGGGAGAAGAGAGTTGGAGGGGAGGCGGCTGGTAGGGTTTGAAGATTTGTGAAGGAAGATAATAAATAAATTTTGTGTACATGATAGTGCATATGGCCCTTATTAGTTAATAAAATGCCTAATATGAGTGACACCATGTTTTGTGTACAAATCAACATGTACACAAATTCTTCTCTTTTTCTGGCCCTTATTATCAAGTATTGCGCTTCTGTTTCTTATCTTTTTCTGGCCCATATTTTGTATTTATCTCCGATTTTTACTTGACAATGTTGAGTTGTGCTACTAGTCGGACCGCCGGAACCGGGAGAAGAGAGTTGGAGGGGAGGCGGCTGGTAGGGTTTGAAGATTTGTGAAGGAAGATAATAAATAAATTTTGTGTACATGATAGTGAATATGGCCCTTATTAGTTAATAAAATGCCTAATATGAGTGACACCTTATTTTGTGTACAAATCAACATGTACACAAATTCTTCTCTTTTTCTGGCCCTTATTATCAAGTATTGCGCTTCTGTTTCTTCTCTTTTTCTGGCCCATATTTTGTATTTATCTCCGATTTTTACTTGACAATGTTGATTTGTGCTACTGGTCGGACCGCCAGAACCCGGAGAAGAGAGTTGGAGGGGAGGCGGCTGGTAGGGTTTGAAGATTTGTGAAGGAAGATAATAAATAAATTTGTGTACATGATAGTGAATATGGCCCTTATTAGTTAATAAAATGCCTAATATGAGTGACACCATGTTTTGTGTACAAATCAACATATACACAAATTCTTCTCTTTTTCTGGCCCTTATTATCAAGGATTGCGCTTCTGTTTCTTTTCTTTTTCTGGCCCATATTTTGTATTTATCTCCGATTTTTACTTGACAATGTTGATTTGTGCTACTAGTCGGACCGCCGGAACCGGGAGAAGAGAGTTGGAGGGGAGGCGGCTGGTAGGGTTTGAAGATTTGTGAAGGAAGATAATAAATAAATTTTGTGTACATGATAGTAAATATGGCCCTTATTAGTTAATAAAATCCCTAATATGAGTGACACCATGTTTTGTGTACAAATCAACATGTACACAAATTCTTCTCTTTTTCTGGCCCTTATTATCAATAATTGCGCTTCTGTTTCTTCTCTTTTTCTGGCCCATATTTGTATTAATCTCCGATTTTTACTTGACAATGTTGATTTGTGCTACTGGTCGGACCGCCGGAACCGGGAGAAGAGAGTTGGAGGGGAGGCGGCTGGTAGGGTTTGAAGATTTGTGAAGGAAGATAATAAATAAATTTTGTGTACATGATAGTGAATATGGCCCTTATTAGTTAATAAAATGCCTAATATGAGTGACACCATGTTTTGTGTACAAATCAACATGTACACAAATTCTTCTCTTTTTCTGGCCCTTATTATCAAGTATTGCGCTTCTGTTTCTTCTCTTTTTCTGGCCCATATTTTGTATTTATCTCCGATTTTTACTTGACAATGTTGATTTGTGCTACTAGTCGGACCGCCGGAACCGGGAGAAGAGAGTTGGAGGGGAGGCGGCTGGTAGGGTTTGAAGATTTGTGAAGGAAGATAATAAATAAATTTTGTGTACATGATAGTAAATATGGCCCTTATTAGTTAATAAAATGCCTAATATGAGTGACACCATGTTTTGTGTACAAATCAACATGTACACAAATTCTTCTCTTTTTCTGGCCCTTATTATCAAGTATTGCGCTTCTGTTTCTTCTCTTTTTATGGCCCATATTTTGTATTTATCTCCGATTTTTACTTGACAATGTTGATTTGTGCTACTGGTCGGACCGCCGGAACCCGGAGAAGAGAGTTGGAGGGGAGGCAGCTGGTAGGGTTTGAAGATTTGTGAAGGAAGATAATAAATAAATTTTGTGTACATGATAGTGAATATGGCCCTTATTAGTTAATAAAATGCCTAATATGAGTGACACCATGTTTTGTGTACAAATCAACATGTACACAAATTCTTCTCTTTTTCTGGCCCTTATTATAAAGTATTGCGCTTCTGTTTCTTCTCTTTTTCTGGCCCATATTTTGTATTTATCTCCAATTTTTACTTGACAATGTTGATTTGTGCTACTGGTCGGACCGCCGGAACCGGGAGAAGAGAGTTGGAGGGGAGGCGGCTGGTAGGGTTTGAAGATTTGTGAAGGAAGATAATAAATAAATTTTGTGTACATGATAGTAAATATGACCCTTATTAGTTAATAAAATCCCTAATATGAGTGACACCATGTTTTGTATACAAATCAACATGTACACAAATTCTTCTCTTTTTCTGGCCCTTATTATCAAGTATTGCGCTTCTGTTTCTTCTCTTTTTCTGGCCCATATTTTGTATTTATCTCCGATTTTTACTTGACAATGTTGATTTGTGCTACTGGTCGGACCGCCGGAACCCGGAGAAGAGAGTTGGAGGGGAGGCGGCTGGTAGGGTTTGAAGATTTGTGAAGGAAGATAATAAATAAATTTGTGTACATGATAATGAATATGGCCCTTATTAGTTAATAAAATGCCTAATATGAGTGACACCATGTTTTGTGTACAAATCAACATATACACAAATTCTTCTCTTTTTCTGGCCCTTATTATCAAGTATTGCGCTTCTGTTTCTTTTCTTTTTCTGGCCCATATTTTGTATTTATCTCCGATTTTTACTTGACAATGTTGATTTGTGCTACTAGTCGGACCGCCGGAACCGGGAGAAGAGAGTTGGAGGGGAGGCGGCTGGTAGGGTTTGAAGATTTGTGAAGGAAGATAATAAATAAATTTTGTGTACATGATAGTAAATATGGCCCTTATTAGTTAATAAAATCCCTAATATGAGTGACACCATGTTTTGTGTACAAATCAACATGTACACAAATTCTTCTCTTTTTCTGGCCCTTATTATCAAGTATTGCGCTTCTGTTTCTTCTCTTTTTCTGGCCCATATTTGTATTAATCTCCGATTTTTACTTGACAATGTTGATTTGTGCTACTGGTCGGACCGCCGGAACCGGGAGAAGAGAGTTGGAGGGGAGGCGGCTGGTAGGGTTTGAAGATTTGTGAAGGAAGATAATAAATAAATTTTGTGTACATGATAGTGAATATGGCCCTTATTAGTTAATAAAATGCCTAATATGAGTGACACCATGTTTTGTGTACAAATCAACATGTACACAAATTCTTCTCTTTTTCTGGCCCTTATTATCAAGTATTGCGCTTCTGTTTCTTCTCTTTTTATGGCCCATATTTTGTATTTATCTCCGATTTTTACTTGACAATGTTGATTTGTGCTACTAGTCGGACCGCCGGAACCGGGAGAAGAGAGTTGGAGGGGAGGCGGCTGGTAGGGTTTGAAGATTTGTGAAGGAAGATAATAAATAAATTTTGTGTACATGATAGTAAATATGGCCCTTATTAGTTAATAAAATGCCTAATATGAGTGACACCATGTTTTGTGTACAAATCAACATGTACACAAATTCTTCTCTTTTTCTGGCCCTTATTATCAAGTATTGCGCTTTTGTTTCTTCTCTTTTTCTGGCCCATATTTTGTATTTATCTCCGATTTTTACTTGACAATGTTGATTTGTGCTACTGGTCGGACCGCCGGAACCCGGAGAAGAGAGTTGGAGGGGAGGCGGCTGGTAGGGTTTGAAGATTTGTGAAGGAAGATAATAAATAAATTTTGTGTACATGATAGTGAATATGGCCCTTATTAGTTAATAAAATGCCTAATATGAGTGACACCATGTTTTGTGTACAAATCAACATGTACACAAATTCTTCTCTTTTTCTGGCCCTTATTATAAAGTATTGCGCTTCTGTTTCTTCTCTTTTTCTGGCCCATATTTTGTATTTATCTCCGATTTTTACTTGACAATGTTGATTTGTGCTACTGGTCGGACCGCCGGAACCGGGAGAAGAGAGTTGGAGGGGAGGCGGCTGGTAGGGTTTGAAGATTTGTGAAGGAAGATAATAAATAAATTTTGTGTACATGATAGTAAATATGGCCCTTATTAGTTAATAAAATCCCTAATATGAGTGACACCATGTTTTGTGTACAAATCAACATGTACACAAATTCTTCTCTTTTTCTGGCCCTTATTATCAAGTATTGCGCTTCTGTTTCTTCTCTTTTTCTGGCCCATATTTTGTATTTATCTTCGATTTTTACTTGACAATGTTGATTTGTGCTACTAGTCGGACCGCCGGAACCGGGAGAAGAGAGTTGGAGGGGAGGCGGCTGGTAGGGTTTGAAGATTTGTGAAGGAAGATAATAAATAAATTTTGTGTACATGATAGTGAATATGGCCCTTATTAGTTAATAAAATGCCTAATATGAGTGACACCATGTTTTGTGTACAAATCAACATGTACACAAATTCTTCTCTTTTTCTGGCCCTTATTATCAAGTATTGCGCTTCTGTTTCTTCTCTTTTTATGGCCCATATTTTGTATTTATCTCCGATTTTTACTTGACAATGTTGATTTGTGCTACTAGTCGGACCGCCGGAACCGGGAGAAGAGAGTTGGAGGGGAGGCGGCTGGTAGGGTTTGAAGATTTGTGAAGGAAGATAATAAATAAATTTTGTGTACATGATAGTGAATATGGCCCTTATTAGTTAATAAAATGCCTAATATGAGTGACACCATATTTTGTGTACAAATCAACATGTACACAAATTCTTCTCTTTTTCTGGCCCTTATTATCAAGTATTGCGCTTCTGTTTCTTCTCTTTTTCTGGCCCATATTTTGTATTTATCTCCGATATTTACTTGACAATGTTGATTTGTGCTACTGGTCGGACCGCCGGAACCCGGAGAAGAGAGTTGGAGGGGAGGCGGCTGGTAGGGTTTGAAGATTTGTGAAGGAAGATAATAAATAAATTTTGTGTACATGATAGTGAATATGGCCCTTATTAGTTAATAAAATGCCTAATATGAGTGACACCATGTTTTGTGTACAAATCAACATGTACACAAATTCTTCTCTTTTTCTGGCCCTTATTATAAAGTATTGCGCTTCTGTTTCTTCTCTTTTTCTGGCCCATATTTTGTATTTATCTCCGATTTTTACTTGACAATGTTGATTTGTGCTACTGGTCGGACCGCCGGAACCGGGAGAAGAGAGTTGGAGGGGAGGCGGCTGGTAGGGTTTGAAGATTTGTGAAGGAAGATAATAAATAAATTTTGTGTACATGATAGTAAATATGGCCCTTATTAGTTAATAAAATCCCTAATATGAGTGACACCATGTTTTGTGTACAAATCAACATGTACACAAATTCTTCTCTTTTTCTGGCCCTTATTATCAAGTATTGCGCTTCTGTTTCTTCTCTTTTTCTGGCCCATATTTTGTATTTATCTTCGATTTTTACTTGACAATGTTGATTTGTGCTACTAGTCGGACCGCCGGAACCGGGAGAAGAGAGTTGGAGGGGAGGCGGCTGGTAGGGTTTGAAGATTTGTGAAGGAAGATAATAAATAAATTTTGTGTACATGATAGTGAATATGGCCCTTATTAGTTAATAAAATGCCTAATATGAGTGACACCATGTTTTGTGTACAAATCAACATGTACACAAATTCTTCTCTTTTTCTGGCCCTTATTATCAAGTATTGCGCTTCTGTTTCTTCTCTTTTTATGGCCCATATTTTGTATTTATCTCCGATTTTTACTTGACAATGTTGATTTGTGCTGCTAGTCGGACCGCCGGAACCGGGAGAAGAGAGTTGGAGGGGAGGCGGCTGGTAGGGTTTGAAGATTTGTGAAGGAAGATAATAAATAAATTTTGTGTACATGATAGTAAATATGGCCCTTATTAGTTAATAAAATGCCTAATATGAGTGACACCATGTTTTGTGTACAAATCAACATGTACACAAATTCTTCTCTTTTTCTGGCCCTTATTATCAAGTATTGCGCTTTTGTTTCTTCTCTTTTTCTGGCCCATATTTTGTATTTATCTCCGATTTTTACTTGACAATGTTGATTTGTGTTACTGGTCGGACCGCCGGAACCCGGAGAAGAGAGTTGGAGGGGAGGCGGCTGGTAGGGTTTGAAGATTTGTGAAGGAAGATAATAAATAAATTTTGTGTACATGATAGTGAATATGGCCCTTATTAGTTAATAAAAGGGAAAATTACAAATAACTCCCCTAACTAATGTCGTAATTCCAGAAAACACCCAAAAACGACCATAATTACAAATACCTCCCCTATTTTGTATTCCACCTCCCCTGCCCGTTTTTTTTCCTGCCCAAGACGGTAAAAAGTCTTATTTGCCCCTACTATTTTTAAAGAAAAAATAAAAAAATAAATAAAACAAATTTTGGAATATAAAATGACCAAAATACCCCAACCCTAATATCTAATATGTTCTCCTCTCTCCCTCCTCACAGCCGCCTCATAGCAAAAAATCACATTTACGGGTTACTGTAGTATCGGCGCTGTTCATGGTTATTGCTCCGATTTCAGCCAATTTCGGGACAAATTAACACCTGAATATTGTTGGTGGCTTCCATTGGAGCATTTTGATACCTCTTTCAGCCTTTAACTCCAAGAATTCAGGCTGTATTTTGCAAAAAACCAGCTGAAATTCGCACAACCGACGGGTACTGTAGCAGCGCACTTGTTTTGCATTTTCTGCTCTGATTCAGCTCCGGTTTCGTTGGTTTTTCATTGGGGTTTTGTAGCTGACATCCTAAGGATCATTTGGGTACCCATATTGCCCTATATCACCTCAAGAATCGATCAATTTTGTGGCAAAATTCTGGAAAATTCGCAAATCCGCCCGGTTACTGTAGCATCGCACGGTTTTTTGGATTTCTGCTACGATTCAGCTTCCTTTTTGTAAATTTATCAAAGGGGTTTTATTGCTGACTTCCTAAGGATCATTTTGATACCAAATTTGCCCTATAACACCACAATAATCGATCAATTTTGTGGCCAATTTGTAGGGTTTTGGAGCTGCCCCGTTTTTCACTGTAGCAAGCAGTTGCTGTTCGGATTTTTCAGCATTTTCTTGGTTCATTTAATCATTGGAAGTATGGGAAAGAAGAAAAAGGGCAAACACAAAATGAATATTGTCCCCTTGGACTTGAATGTCATTGAAGATGCCATTGTAGAAGTTACGTCGACAAAGGCGATGGCTACCGCAAAGGCTGCCCCACCTGCGTTTCCGACAGGTATAATGGCTAAAACTCCTCTACCCCTTCCATTTGATGTAGTTGTGGGGGTTTCGGATGGAGGCGAGCTCTCCCCAGCAACAGTTGAAGTAAAAACTGTGCTTTAAATTACTTAAGTTCATATTTATATCACATTCAGATTAGATGATTGGGTAATGGACATGTGTGATAGTTGTTGTTGTCATTTTAAACAGTTTGAAACTTTTGCATATACAAACTTTGGGTAATATTGCTAAAATGACATGCAATTACAGCGAAACGAGTTACAGATATTGGGGAAGGAACATACGGGTAAGTGAAACATCTTTTGTAATTTTGCTGGCGGCGGGGAGATTTGTGGACAGAGCGGTGGCGGAGAGGATCAATGGGGATAGATCTCGAAATGGGAATGTGAATTTCAACTTCAAATTGGTATCAACGGTGAAGTTTGAGGCGAAGGCATGGAGGATTAGGAGGAGGTATATGAAGGTGTTTTGCGGCAATTTGATCGTTGGATTACAGAGTAATGGGAGCTCAGGACGTTAATGGCGGATCATAAGCAGTGTGATGTGGGGATTTGAGGTGAATTTGATGAATTTTGTTGGTTTTTTTGTTGTTGCTAATTTATGTGGATGAATATGTTTGGTTTGATATTTGTATAGTTTGAACTTTCTACGAATTTTTTTTTCTTTTTCCAATTTTTAACCTTTGGTTAATCGATATTCTTCAATATTTTGTCCTATTTTTTAAATTTCTAAAATGGTTTTAGAGTTTCAAAAGATGAACAATAGCACTCAAAAGTTGAACACACAGAGAAGCTGTGAACCGCACACCTGTAATACAACCTCCCGGGATGATCTAAAGACTCTGAAACATGAATTGTAGTTTTTCTCCCACATTGCCACTCAAATGTTACGTTTGGACCCCCTCAAGAAATCAAACAATAACATTTACACCTCCTATAACGGTCAAATCATGGCCAAAACAAAAATATAACATTTACACCCCTATAACGGTCAAATCATGGCCAAGATCAAAATATTACATTTACACCCCCTATAACGGTCATATCATGGCCAATAAAACAATATTACATTTACACCCCCTGAGGGTATTTTCGTCAAAAAATATATGACATGGGATGACGTCACCAATTGATGACATCATCAGGGGTAAAATAGGAAAACCACAAAAAATTATCGCTGACGTCAGCAAAAAACTGACCGAAAAAACGGGCAGGAGAGGTGGAATACAAAATAGGGGAGGTATTTGTAATTATGGTCATTTTTGGGTATTTTCTGGAATTACGACATTAGTTAGGGGAGTTATTTGTAATTTTCCCTTAATAAAATGCCTAATATGAGTGACACCATGTTTTGTGTACAAATCAACATGTACACAAATTCTTCTCTTTTTCTGGCCCTTATTATCAAGTATTGCGCTTCTGTTTCTTCTCTTTTTCTGGCCCATATTTTGTATTTATCACCGATTTTACTTGACAATGTTGATTTGTGCTACTGATCGGACCGCCGGAACCGGGAGAAGAGAGTTGGAGGGGAGGCGGCTGGTAGGGTTTGAAGATTTGTGAAGGAAGATAATAAATAAATTTTGTGTACATGATAGTGAATATGGCCCTTATTAGTTAATAAAATACCTAATATGAGTGACACCTTATTTTGTGTACAAATCAACATGTACACAAATTCTTCTCTTTTTCTGGCCCTTATTATCAAGTATTGCACTTCTGTTTCTTCTCTTTTTCTGGCTCATAATTTGTATTTATCTCCGATTTTTACTTGACAATGTTGATTTGTGCTACTGATCGGACCGCCGGAACCCGGAGAAGAGAGTTGGAGGGGAGGCGGCTGGTAGGGTTTGAAGATTTGTGAAGGAAGATAATAAATAAATTTTGTGTACATGATAGTGAATATGGCCGTTATTAGTTAATAAAATGCCTAATATGAGTGACACCATGTTTTGTGTACAAATCAACATGTACACAAATTCTTCTCTTTTTCTGGCCCTTATTATCAAGTATTGCGCTTCTGTTTCTTCTCTTTTTCTGGCCCATATTTTGTATTTATCACCGATTTTACTTGACAATGTTGATTTGTGCTACTGATCGGACCGCCGGAACCGGGAGAAGAGAGTTGGAGGGGAGGCGGCTGGTAGGGTTTGAAGATTTGTGAAGGAAGATAATAAATAAATTTTGTGTACATGATAGTGAATATGGCCCTTATTAGTTAATAAAATACCTAATATGAGTGACACCTTATTTTGTGTACAAATCAACATGTACACAAATTCTTCTCTTTTTCTGGCCCTTATTATCAAGTATTGCACTTCTGTTTCTTCTCTTTTTCTGGCTCATAATTTGTATTTATCTCCGATTTTTACTTGACAATGTTGATTTGTGCTACTGATCGGACCGCCAGAACCCGGAGAAGAGAGTTGGAGGGGAGGCGGCTGGTAGGGTTTGAAGATTTGTGAAGGAAGATAATAAATAAATTTTGTGTACATGATAGTGAATATGGCCGTTATTAGTTAATAAAATGCCTAATATGAGTGACACCATGTTTTGTGTACAAATCAACATGTACACAAATTCTTCTCTTTTTCTGGCCTTTATTATCAAGTATTGCGCTTCTGTTTCTTCTCTTTTTCTGGCCCATATTTTGTATTTATCTCCGATTTTTACTTGACAATGTTGATTTGTGCTACTAGTCGGACCGCCGGAACCGGGAGAAGAGAGTTGGAGGGGAGGCGGCTGGTAGGGTTTGAAGATTTTTGTAAAGGAAGATAATAAATAAATTTTGTGTACATGATAGTAAATATGGCCCTTATTAGTTAATAAAATGCCTAATATGAGTGACACCATGTTTTGTGTACAAATCAACATGTACACAAATTCTTCTCTTTTTCTGGCCCTTATTATCAAGTATTGCGCTTCTGTTTCTTCTCTTTTTCTGGCCCATATTTTGTATTTATCTCCGATTTTTACTTGACAATGTTGATTTGTGCTACTGGTCGGACCGCCGGAACCGGGAGAAGAGAGTTGGAGGGGAGGCGGCTGGTAGGGTTTGAAGATTTGTGAAGGAAGATAATAAATAAATTGTGTGTACATGATAGTGAATATGGCCCTTATTAGTTAATAAAATGCCTAATATGAGTGACACCATATTTTGTGTACAAATCAACATGTACACAAATTCTTCTCTTTTTCTGGCCCTTATTATCAAGTATTGCGCTTCTGTTTCTTCTCTTTTTCTGGCCCATATTTTGTATTTATCTCCGATTTTTATTTGACAATGTTGATTTGTGCTACTGGTCGGACCGCCGGAATCGGGAGAAGAGAGTTGGAGGGGAGGCGGCTGGTAGGGTTTGAAGATTTGTGAAGGAAGATAATAAATAAATTTTGTTTTCCTTTATATATTTTTTAATCTTTATTTTTTTCTTTATTTTTTATAATTTTTTTAATAATCAAATAGACAATTGCATTCTTCATTCATATTCACTTATATTAAAAGCAAATTATCAGCGCGATACTCGCGCACATTAAGTTTTTTTGTTGTATTATATTACCTGAGCATCTTTAGTTTTAGTTTGATTATCTATAATTCAATTATGTGTACATGGAAATTAAGTTACATACACACAATGAGAATAATTCGTTTACAATTATATTCCGATAAGAATTTGTGTACATGTTGAGCTGATAATATTAGTACAATTATAGTAAAGGATCTTCACTAAATAAGAAAGCCATTATCTCATAACCACAAAACAAAACAATTATAAATGGTTAAATACAACAATTACTTAATAATCATTACTAAAATGAAAATAATATTTAATTTTATAGAAACTTCTTAGTATTTAATTTGCTTACCAATAGAAATTTCAAAGCCCATCCACATTCATGTCTTTTGCGTTGAAGTCTTCCAACATAAATAATTCCATTTCACTTTTGCTCCTCACATATTTGATCCTAAAATGTGATTTTGAATAGCAAATGAAAGCTTTTGATGGGTTTGAGAGGTGAAATTAAAAGTGGTGCACATAAATGGGAACATGGGATCTCTAATTTTACAGTATTAACCATAAGGATGCTGATATGTACAAATAATGGTAGGGTTCTGAGTACTCTGAGGTCGAGAATAGACATCGTGAGAACCAGAGTATATCGATGAGCTGTAATGAAATGGCTGCACCTTTTCCTCCTGATAATACGAACTATTGTCCTTTCTCGATCCGCCTTTGTTTTGAGCTTTTGGCCTCCACCGCCTAGAGCATTGGTATCTAGATAAGATACAAATTAGTTCCACAATCACACATATAAGTATCGAAAATCATAATTATACCGCAAAATTAAGCTTTAGGAAAGTATTAACATAATGGAAAATTTCATTTTTTTTTGTATCCGTATACACAATAAATGCGTAATAATGGTGTTAGTTGAGAATCGGGACCATATTTGGTATACGGAGTGTAAAAACTGAAGTAAATCCTGCAAAAGAAGAGATTACTCAATCAAAACTACCTGAAACTCCATTTTTCGCAAGCGAAGCAAAGCAGGATTTTCGTTCTCGTTTTTCTTCTCAATTTCTGATGCAATGATTCGCGGCCCAAGACCTAATAAAAAACAGCCATCATCAATAATAAATGTTTTAACTTTGGAAAGTGCAAATGTACTATTTTAACACAATAAGCTGATTCATGACCACTGTAAACCCGGTATTGATCTAAATGCCTAAAAGATTTGGATTAAAGATTCATCTTGGATTGACATCATGTAGAAAGTCTGGTAATGCTTTGGACTCTAAAAATGTAACATAAAATCAAAACATGGTGTCACTCATATAAAGGGACAACACAACTTACTGATTATTTGCAGAAATGATCTGATCTCAGATTATGGAATGACAGCTATTGAAGAAGTTCAATATGCCAGATGTTTAACAATCATATTGTACAAATAGTTAAAATTAATAATCCAGAAAAGGCAGCAAGTATGATGATTTACTATAATCCTTTCTAAATATGTCTTCTAATTTTCTGCAAATAAAGATTATATGATCATCCTCTGAAATCCTGTTCCGCATATCCAAACCCCTGAAATGATTGAATCATAAGAAACAAAATTCACCATTGTGCCAAAAATGGAACCAAAAGTCCCAGAAGAAGAAGATTTATCAGAAGAATTTTTTGCCCCGAAAAGATTAGAAGCAAATGAAGAATTAATCAAATTGCTTGCCTCATTCAGCAGGTTAGATATTTTCACCATCTTCACTTCAAACAACTGAAAAATAAAAATTTCAGATCATAAAATGAATATTTCACAAATATGATTGATTAATTAACAGAAATGAGAATAAGAAATATCTTACCCAAAAAAAATTAAAATCGATAAAATTAAAAGTCTACTCAAATGCATTATTTCGACTTGAAATTCAATTTCATACACAAAAAATCAATGACATATTGAAAATCCTGCAAATACGATATACACATTCCATCTACATGAGATCTGCTTCTTCAATTCGACTTTTCCAATACATAATCAAAACAAAATTAGTAAATCAGCAAAAAGTCAAAATACGGGCATTTAAAAAAAATTAGAATTATATCAACCAAACATATTTTCCCCAATAAATCTAGAATCTTCAAAAAATTACAACTCAACAATAAAATTTCAATACATACACACAAAAAGCATCTGATTAAATATAAAGAAACAAAAAAGCCCAGGTAAATACATGGAAATTGAAGTTTGAGAGGTTCAATTTGAAAGAGATCGCCGCCGTTGCTCATTTCTAAGCATATCTTTAATCTATCTGCCTGATATAATGATTGTATGGCCTATTCCAGTAGATGCAGCGTGTTTGCCGGCGGTGGAGATGGATTTCACGGCGAATATGCAAAGTTTAATTGAGATATGAATTTCGTATGTTCTGTTCTCAAATCAAACCCGTAGCAGAATATTAGGTGTGAGAGTGAAGTGGGATGTGAACGTGGGCTGTAAATTTACAATATTAACCCTCGTTGGACAGATATCTGAGTGATAACGACAGGGGCAAGAGAGGGAAAAAGAAAAAAATTGGTCTGACAACTGCTGTAAACGTGTGTTTATGTCTATTTTACCCTTTAAGTTTTCAAATATTACAAACAATTTATTTTATCAATGAATTTTGGAAGGGTAAATATGTAAATAACATATGTAACTTCCATTAATAAATGTCATTTTAGACACAAAAATGTCTTTCCTTTTATATTAGTATAGATATAATATAATATTTGAAGGTAGAATAATATAATATTATAATATATAATATTTGAAATTGAAGGTAATTTAGATAGAATAATATTATAATATATAATATTTGAGGGTAATTTAGATAGAGTAATATAATATATATTTAAATTTTTAGATAAATAAATAAACATTTGTAATTGAGAAAAATTATTATTGTATAAAATGAATTAAAATTTATTTATTTATTTTTGTTTCCTTATTTTTTATATGTAAATGACAATTTTGCCCATAAACTTAACCATTGACTAACGGTTAACAGAAAAAGTTATTTGCCAAGATTTCAAACCTCGGGGTTATTTGTTAAAGCTAAATACCTCGGGGATTATATACAAAAAGCCCATAAATATAGTATTCTTTTGCTATATAAATATTACTTATCCAATCTTTGGTCAATGACACAAGACCTTTTGTAGACTAAAACATGAGCCAGGTGGCGCAATCACCCAAAAATCGAAGCCCAAGATCGATTAATTAATCAAATTCAATTACTTCCTTAAATCTTCCGAAACTACTGACATTAACACAATCTCCGACGAGCGAAACGATGTCGTCCTCGGACATTGCCGGGATTTTGGAGAACTCAAGAGAGCTTGATCGGGTTCGAAAAGAGCTTCATGAAGTGCTTATCGAGATCAACAAAGTGCACAAGAAGCTACAATCTAGTAAGAACGTTTGATGTTTTGATTAGTACATCATATGGCTTGTGATCAGATTAAGGATGATGTAATTTTATATATTTGTCTCCGTAATGTCGGGAATTTCTGTTAATGAGAGAGAACTTTAATGAGGTTTAGTGATTTTTGTCTAGTGTTTGTTATTCGGTAATTAGTGCAATTTGTTAAATTTGAAAAAAAGTTGTTATCTTTGACATGACATTTGTTGCATTTATGCGTTTGATGAAGTTCAAATGTATTTGTTGTTTTTGTATTTAGGTTTGTAATTAATAGGAGGCTGGATCAGGTTGAATAACACCATATTCGAGTTCTTAATTCCGCTATGATATATTCGTTTTGTATTTAAATTTGGTTTGATTAATTATCAACACGCCTATCTTTTTGTGCTCTTAGTTTTAGCTTATCTGTTTGAGAAATGCAGGGTTTAATAATTACTTATTTACTTAGACTGACTCGAGATTTTATACACTTACTATTGAAAACTCTGGATTCTTAAACCTCGTTATTAAATGACAAAGATATGCTTGCTGGTGCTTTTTACTTGTTTTGTTAATGCAGCTCCAGAGGTGGTTGAAAAACCCGGCGATAATTCACTATCACGGCTTAAGATGTTATACATTCAAGCCAAAGACCTCTCAGAGAATGAAGCTTCGTATGTTTGAATTTTACCCAATTGGTTCTCCTTGTTCATAAAAATATCGAAAAGTATTTTGTTCTTAGCTACTTTGTTTCTTTGTTTTGCAGTACTTGCAGTCAATTGTTAGGAAAACTAGACACGCTAATACCTTCTGTAACTAAAGGGCAACATCGAAGAAGGATAGGTTTGTAGATTTAATGGAAACTTGTTAATTATAGTTCTTGAAAGTTTATTTCTCGGTGACATAATTTAGAGTTTCTTCTTGTTAACATATTCTATCATTTTGCTGAGATCCTTTCCTTTTGCCTATTTTAATGAAAAGAAATACATGTGTAGAAGTGAATGTCGAAAAATGGTTGAATCCCCTATTCCAAAAAGGTGAAACTTATTAAGGGTGTGTTTGGATTGAAGGATTTGAATCTATGGATTTCAAATTCGTCAACAAATCCATGAAGTTCGTTTGGATGTATCCAAGTTATAATGGATTTTAAATCACTCGAGATTCACTTTGAGCTATTTTATCCATAACTACGGTGGATTTCAAATGACTCCATTTTAGGAGTCATTTTAAATCCTTCCTCCAAATCCCCTCCCCAAATCCAAATCACTCAATACAAACACACCCTAAAGGAAACATGAATAGATTCAGATGCTTATTAGTTATAACTTGGGATTCAACACATCGCATGTTAGATATACATTGATGTGATTCAAGAAAATGAAATTGAGCCCGAATTAGATGGGATTTACTAGTCGTTTATAACTTTCGAATTTCATGACCCATATAAGGCAATGAGCAGAAGAAGAAGAGGATGAAAGCTGATACAGATATCCCAAGAACGTCTCTTTCCATGCGAAGTCACTTAGAGTCTCTTGCAAATTTGAAGGGCGAACAAGTATGCATTCAGCTTACAATTTTTATCCATTTCATCATTTTCCTATCAAATTATGTTTTTTTTTTTATAATAAACCTCCTCATAATTCAGGTGGCTGCAAGGGTCAGTCAAGAGAATGCTGGAAAGGACGAATGGTTTGTGGTTAAAGTACTCCACTTTGACAAGGAAACAAGAGAGTAAGCACTATACCTCGAATTTGGTAATAAACTGAAGATCAAGATCAAACTAAATTTAGTTTTTTAGGTTAATAAAATGATTTATCCGTTCATTTTGCGTCTCATAATTGTATCCCTCTGTAGATTCGAAGTTCTTGACGAGGAACCAGGTGATGATGAAGAAAGCACAGGGCAGAGGTTCTTTAATAAACCCTTTAAAATTTATTTGTGCTTGATCTTAATATACATATGCTTAATCATTCTAACATGTTTATGATGTTTTATTTCAGAAAATATAAACTCCCAATGTCACATATTATACCTTTTGCGAAACGGAGTGATCTCTCTAGTGCCCATGATTTTCGTCCTGGAAAACATGTTTTAGCAGTTTATCCAGAAACCACTGCACTGTATAAAGCAACCGTTGTTCAAGCTCGTAAGGTACTAATCACTAATCCACCGTCGTTTTGTATTTGTACATATAAAATGAAGTGAAACTAATTATTGTCTGTTTTTACATGTAACGTGATGTTCTCGTGGTTTACAATTGTACAGAGGAAAATTGATGAGTAAGTAGACTTGTGACAACTATTTCTAGTCAATTAGAGTTGCATTTTGAGATCTCAATTATAATTTATCTTGTGAAAAAGTAACTAAAGATGGGTTTTTTGCTTTGACAGCTATGTTTTGGAATTTGATGATGATGAAGAGGATGGATTTTTGCCTCAACGATTAGTACCCTTTCATCGGGTCGTTCCTCTTCCTGAAGGATATCATAAGTGATTACGTTTTTAATTTACTATTTTTCTTTTAATATATTTGTAGAAATTTGCAGAGGGCTTCCGCCGAATGTATTTATTAAGTTTTACAATATCTAAAACTATAAAAAAAATTGCTTAAAAGGTGTTAAATTTGCTTATGGCATGCTCTCGAGATCGCGATTGGTGGATCAGATGACGATCCATCGGCTACACGATTTGCGATCCAACGGTTAGCAGCTTCTGAATAATGTACACCATCCCAGCTTATGGCTTTTGCAGGATTTGCACAAGAACCAGCAAAAACTTCACTTCCATTTACATTTCCTTTATTTCCACACCACAAATCATACCCAATTCCATGATATCCACAACAAATTCCAAAAGGGTCCTCAAATCCTGTGTAAAGCAAAAAACTTGCAAAAAAGTTAGTAAAAATTACAAAACTTTCAACCAAATTTCATGCAAATTTCAAAAAGTAGAACCCTTTTTTTTATCTTAAAAATAAACAGAAAAAATTCTGAAAATAACGATGATTCACCGTGATTCGTGCCATTGGTCATTAACTCGTACTTAACGCTATACATATCGACGTAAATTATGGCTGCTTCAGAAAGTTCTGATCTTAGCTTTATAATCTCATCTTTAAGCTGTTTGTTAAACTCAATAGATATCTCATTTTGGCTCTTTAAACAGCCATGCTCGTCTAGATAGCCCGGTATAGGATCTTTCACTTTAATCGTCGTTACAGGTAAACAGCCGATGGGACCTGTATTGTGTATCCAGAATGTTCTTCCCCCTCTTTCATACAAAACCTGTCATATATATATATATACATATATATATTTGATCATCAAACGAATATATTTTCTTATGGATTTTACATATGCAATATAGTACTTACTCGGGTTTGTTCTATAAACTGGCTGACTATTTCGGGTACAGCTTTTTTCTGGTTATCGAAACTCAACTTTCGTATACCTGCAGCAACGTCGTTTTGGCCTATATCGATCGTGAAAAGAGCTTTCGAGATATCTTCAGGCCTCGGGAGCCTTTTTGTAGCAGAATGTTTTTTGTCTGAAAATTACAAACTTTAATTTAAGAAGCATATATTGTAATAATTTTTCAAGATTTTTTTTTTTTTTGGTGGTTTACCTTTGTAGAAAGAAGCTGTTCTGTCTTTAAGCTGTGTATAATGCTCAACTTGGATCTCAAGGCTAAAAGGGCTCACACCATTTTCGACCCAAGACTCGTCTGGCCGCTTAACAGTTGCACCTCCTGTTGCAAAGTTTGCACCATGCCGATAATTGGATTGAATCGAATCAAGATATGGGCTCAAATATGGTAACCCCAGATGCTCAGCTTCAATATTCCAATATAAAGAAACAAAAAAAAAAAATCTCTAAGTTTATATAGTAACTGAAAAATGGTAAATTTTCGAAAAAAATTTGTGAGTTATATTAATTTGTTACCAAAAAAGTCGATGATCAAACGACCATCAGAGGCTCGTCCAGCTGGCCTGTGAAAATACGTCTCACCATAAGGCGATGCTGGTGGATAAAATGCTGCTGCTATACCTCCTGTATCTGAATTTGAATCACCAAAGTTGTATAGAACAGGGTAATTACAGGGCGGTAAGTTTATCGTTTTGTCGGGATTTGCTAGGATTGTTGATGAAAATAAGAACCCAATATACAAAAATGTATAGAATTTCATTTTATGAGTAATTTTTTTTTTCTAGACTTTAGATGAGTTGTATATATATAGAGGGGCTGTGTGTATTTTTGAGGCAATTTTTTTCATGAGATAAAAGTGATTGAATAATTAATGCAGCAATCTGCTTGGCTGACTAATGGGCTCTAAAAGGTGGTAAAAGAGGATTTCAGATTTACTATAATCTTATTTTCTCATTTTTGGATTACGTTGATTTTGATGCAGTTTGGTACATTTTCTTTGTGTTTTTTTTTTTTTCAGATTTCATCCATGCAGTAATTAGGCAACACTTTTGCTGTATAAAAGTGATACATTTTCACAATAAAATCAGAAATATCAATGCCCAAAACTAGAAAATCTTGAATCATTTGATTGCATCAACACTTTAATGATGTAAACATGTCAACAAAGTTATAATTAGCATGTTAAAAGACCAACATTTGGTCAATGGTCATAATACAGATTCCTGTATTATGATAAAGTTACATTTATGAAACTTTGGGCATGATTAGGTTCCTCATACTTAATCTCACATGAATAGTTTTTGCACCAACTATTCGAAAATTTCGTGTTATTCACTTTGGGTACTACATAAGTGTGTTGAACTTGTAAGCCCTCAATTTTGTATATAATAATGTCATAAAGACATCATAATATACACATCCATCGTTCACACAAAATACTAAAAAACCACTTATGTTGTGAAAATTCCAGTTCAGATCTGATTTGATTGAATTCCATCATAATATTTTGCTTCGTGATTGCAAATTATTCTTATTAAAGCTCACACCAATCACACCACTAATATAATTCACTCATCTCGTAAATAACTCATATTCAGCCAAGTCAATTTCGCACTGAAATTTTCCCTTAAAAAAGTTCCACGCAAATTGAGCAAAGGGATTGTTCATATCCATTTACATTAGGCCTAGTAGAGAGTACAAAACATAAACTAGTACATACACATTTCTAAAACAACACATTTTTTGCTCAACGTTTAAGACATGCACTAGCAATGGGCATAGGTGGATCAGAGAATGAGCCATTGAGAATGTGATTAGCAATCCACTGATTTGCAGCCTCAGAGTAGTGCACTCCATCCCAGCTAATGCACGTAGCCGGTGCACCACAGGCCGAGCCAAATATCTCCGAGCCATTGATTATCGTTCTTTGCCCGCACCATACGTGAACGTTGTTTTCGTGAAGACCACAGCATATTCTCAAGGGGTCCCCAAATCCTGTTCAAAGAATATGCATAAAACTTTGGCCTTTTAATAAAGTGTATCTTTTAAAAAAGGGTTCGTGGATGGACCGATTCTGTTGCTCAGATCCAGAATCTTTTGGATTAGGTTTGTAAGATGAGTCGAGTTGGCTCATGAGTTGGATGAGGCGTCTCGATTGGAGCTTGGCTCGAGCTCGAGATGGCTCGAGCTCGAGAGAGCATGAGCTTGAGCCGAGCATTTCGGGCTCGAGCTTTCCAGTGAGCCGGCTCGCGAGCTTTTTATTTCTATTATTAATTTTAATATATAATTGTAAATACCAAAATTTTAAAATTAATACTTAAATTTTGATTTAAAACATATTTTAATAATACATAAGTAACATTTTAATTTTTGTATGTCATGCAAAATATACAATATTAAAAAAATTATAATATTTCTATTCATGTATATTGTGATATGTGTTTCTACAAATTGATTCAATTAAATTATGTTGTTGTGATTTAATTATAATATATATATATATCTAATAATATAAGTTAAATAAAAATACTTTCTAAAAAAATTAAAAAATAACTAAATTATTTTTTTGTTCAAGCTCGACTAGTCTTTAGCGAGCTTGAACCTTACAATTAGGCTCGTCATGTTCGAGTTCGAAAAATAAATGAACCGAATTTTTTTACCAAAGCTCGACTCATTTACAGCCCCCTACTTTCAACTGCAAAAATCGTAAAGTTGAAAACACTTTTTTACCCTTGTATTCCAAGGGCGAGCATAATATAGTGGACCAAGAGCAACGAATCAGATAAAAAGTGCATTAATATGATAAATGACAAAAATTGTAGAAAATAGAAAGATGGTTAGAATTGTACTAACCATATATTTGTGAATTTCGGATTAAGTGATATTTGGCCGAGTATATATCGACGTAAGTGAGGGCAGCACGAGGGATCTCGGCCCTTAATGTACGCATTCTAGCTTTTAGCTGTCTGTTGAGCTCAATAGCAATAGAATTGTGACTCCTTATGCACCCATACTTGTTCACAAAACCAGGCTCTGAGTTTCTTATATAAAAAGTGGATGCTGGCAAGCATCCAATTGGCCCTGTATTATGGATCCAGAATGCTCTTGCCCCTTCTTGATATAAATGCTGAATAATTATATAGCAAAATATTTAGTAAATTTAACTAAAAAAAACATGATCGTTTGTGTTAGAATATATTAGAATATTGTTTTGTATAAGATCTTATACAGAACTATATTCTAATATATAATTATCACACTTTATATATGTATATATATTTCTGATCATTAATAATATTATAAACGGGGTTTCATATTATTCAAGAGTTTTCAGAACTTACTGAAATTGATGTTGCGAATTGATTAACGATATCTGGTATTGCATCGCGTAGTTGAGCCATAGTTAGCGTTCTGAAACCGGTAACAATGTCGTTTTGGCCAATGTCGAATACATAGAGGGCCTTGGAGAATTCCTTAGGCCTAGGGAGTTTCCTTTTCTCAAAGGAATTTGTAGCTGAAAATGAAATCTTTTTTTTCAAATTTAAATTTCTTTATGATGATGACAAAGAAATTTGAAAGTTAGGATGAAAATATAACCTTGTTGATAGAGTTCAATTGTTCTCAATTTGAACTGATTAAACTGCAGAGTCTGAATATCTAGTGAGAATGGACTTATCCCATTTTCGAAAATGGTTTCGTTTTGCCTACGAATAGTCGATCCACCGGTGGCAAAATTCGCACCGTGTCGAAAACTCGTGCCTATCGAGTCCAGATATGAGTTCAAATATGGTAGTCCCAAGTGCTCAGCTGCAAAAATTATGTCACATTATATTGTTTCATGCAATAATAGTATTCAAAATTAATTGAACCGTTTGAACCGAAACAAAATTTCGGTTATTTTTTATTCAGTTTTAATTTTTTTCTTCAAAATTTTGGTTATTCGGCTCAATTTCGATTTTTAGGCGCGGTTAAAAACTGAATGGAACCGAAAATCGAAGTATATAATATATATTAATTATTATTTCATTCATATATAATTAATAAGTAATATATATTAAAAAAAAATTAAAACTATATATACAAAAGGGTAGGTTAAAAACTAAAATTACAAATAAAAAATTGAATAAATAGAACCAAACCAAGTCTTTTTTCAATTTTTTCTGAATTTCGATCAAAAACCGAATCAAACCGGTCCGATGGGGTTCGGTTTTAAGTTTGCAATTTCGTAGAACCAAATTTTTCAGTCAACTAAAATTTCGGTTTGATTTTCAACCGAACAGAACCGTGCCCCCACCCCTAATAGTACTAGCAAAATATTTAATAGAAAATGAATATACCGATAAAGTCAATAATAAGACGACCATCAGAATCTCTTCCGGCGGGTTTTTGAAAGAAACTAATCCCATAAGGCGGCAAAACCGGCCAAAATGCAGCTGATATGCCACCGGTATCTGAATTCGAGTCGCCAAAGTTGTAAATCGCCGGAAAATCACACGGTGGCGAAGAAGGAGTCCATTTCGCCTCGATTTTCGAAGCGAATATTGAAATGAGTACAAATGAAAGTAATTGAAGTAGTATAGTATAGTGCATTGTTCTTTGGTTTAAGTATAATGGTGTTGCAAGTTGGAGAAATGTGTTGGTTTAAATAAGGAGATGATGGGGAAAAAGGAAAGCATGTATTCATGCTAAAAACGTGTTAACAACTTTAGCTTTTGTTTCACTTTTTCCGCTTATTAAGCAGGCGGTGTGTGCGTTATTCATGCTTCATTTCATTGTTTCTTTTCTACTGCTGCTTGTTGGTGAGTGTTTTCTGCTTTGATGCCAAATTGTATCCTTATCTGGAAGCTACCTTTTATTAATATATATATATATATATATATATATATATAAAGCTCGTATCATATGTGTATATTATGAATATGTCGATATACATTCGAAAAATATTTTGGTAGAACGTACACATTCTGGATGTAACGGAGCATATCGTAAGTTTGAGTTAAACGATTTAGCATACTATACATTTCTCCTATTATGCTTGATGAATAATATTCTATTTTTGGTATAAAAAAAATATATATTTTTAAAGTGAAACTTGAAATTATATATTTATCAAGGGAAAATTAGGATTATAATTGTTTTTCTAAATTTTTGTTCCTCTATTTCATATATATCGATTTTTGACACATGTAAAAATATTTATACATGTTAAACCCTTAATAATTGTATATGTGAATTATACGTCCATAAGAGTCGAACATAAGATTGGGGACTCAACCTCTTGGACAATAGTTTGAAAAAAATTTCATCATTTATGTGTGCGCCCAAAGACATAGACATGAAGGCCCATTTTCGAAAGTCAAGGACCGATTAGGAATGACCCACCTTCAAAGTGAACGTAGAAATAAAGATTAATAATAAAATTTTAGCTAGTGTTGAATAAACACAAAAAGAAGTATTGAAATTCTTTAGAAAAAAATGGAGAAAAATAATATAATTGAAATTGTTATTTTAATAATTTGTAAAGTTTAAGAATCATTTCTCCACATTTAGTTAAAAGTTATCGTGTCTTTATTAAGAGTTATCGTGTCTTTATTAATTTTAGAATTTTGTACTCTCCTGGTTCTATTTTTTTATAAGTACTAATTAAGAATTACCCAATTTGAAAACCTCAATGTTATTGTTAATAATTTATAATATTAATTATTATCCACTTGACTTAGACCAAATATTATTTTTATAAAATAAAAGCGAGTAGACATTATATGTCTTTCAAATTATATAATAACTAGGTTGAATGGTACCGCGGAGTGCGCGGTAACATTGCTCGTAAATTAATTTTTTTAGTTTAGCTTCTTTTTATTATTAATTATATAAAAATGTTGTTGGTATAAAATAAACTCGTACGCCATGTTTTAGGAAAAAAAGTTTATAAAAAGATAAGTAAGCACATAGTGCCTCGTCTTTTCTTAGTTTTTTTCTACGTAGTTGATATTATGAATTTGTTAATTCTGTAACGAATTTATTAACATCTAGTAAATGAACTAATATTTGACAAATGAAAATTAAAGTACCTTATAAAACTTTTTTTTTTTTGATGACAAAGGAACCCGCAGCCGCTACCGTTAGGTGCGCACTGAGTAAACCCCGCTCTTGTGCAATAGCCTGCAAACCACACAAGAGAGGTAAACCAGCTTAGGTTGTCCATAGCTGACAGGCTCACAGTAGAGAAGGCAAATAGACATTCCCTCATCAACCTTATAAAACTTTTTATATACATATAACTGTTGAAGTGTATAAATATTACCAAAATTTGTATCATCCAATAACTATATGTACATTAGAAAAAGTGGTGCAAATTGTAACATGCCTAAAGTTGTAGGTAACAGAGTAGGCAGTTGTTGCTATTAGTTCAAAAATAATTACCGTCAGATCAAAAATAGTTGTTGAGGTTCATTAATAATAACCTGAAAAAAAAAATGGAATTATTAAAATTAATTGTGTTAAAAGAATTACAATACAAATTGCAGTAATTCGTTAACAATTGAAACGGATACTTAAATATAAGAACAAGCTTAGTTAATTTTGCAACTACAATGGAAAAGATTAGAATTAAATTAGCTAATTTTGTAAATCATATATACATATACTTGACGGTGAATAAACTTGAAATTAAAATAGAAATGAAAATGAAAAAATTTGTAAGTTACCTAGATGTTTATGTACATAGGTGTTGAATGTTGCATTAATTATTCCATAGATAGTGTCATCGGGTCTTTATTAGTGCGATAGATGGTCCTATATTTCGAAATGAAATAATATAATAGACATAAATTTGAAATATAAAATAATAATACTTAATAATTAGAATTAATTATGCAAAACGAAATATAGTACCTACCAGCAATGTAAGAAGAAGCGCCTGAACTCGTCTGTGCACAACTTGTCTGTGTAGATGCCTCTGTTGCTTCCATTAAAGCTTACACGTTGTATTGATAATTTATACCAAGGTGAGTAGTAAATTCTTTCTTTTTTATCTGAACAAGGAATCAATGGTTGTTTAATTGTATATTTATTTCATCGCAGTTAATTGATTCATCCTACAGAAAAAATAATTTAAATATCAGTTATAAAAAAATATACGATATATTTAATAAATCAGATTCCAAATATATAAGAACGATTTGGAGAGCTACTAAACACCACTATATTTGGAGAGCTAGCTGAAAAAATTCTTTGTTTATCTGCAATAGCGCTTATGAATAAAGAAGAACAGGTTCGGTATTTCTTATTATTATATATTCATTTCTTATTATTATATATTTGGAATCTGATTTATTAAATATATCGTATATTTTTTTATAACTGGTATTTAAATTATTTTTTCTGTAGGATGAATCAATTAACTGCGATGAAATAAATATGCAATTAAACAACCGTTGTTTCCTTGTTCAAATAAAAAAGAAAGAATTTACTACTCACCTTGGTATAAATTATCAATACAACGTGTTAGCTTTAGTGGAAGCAACAGAGGCATCTACACAGACAAGTTCTACACAAACGAGTTCAGGCGCTTCTTCTTACATTGCTGAAAGATACTATATTTCTTTATGCATTGTTACTTCTAATTATCAAGTACTATTATTTTATATTTCAAATTTATGTCTATTATGTTATTTCATTTCCAAATATAGGACCATCTACCGGCATTAATCGATGACATTATCTATGGAATAACGAATGCAACATTCAACACCTATGTACATAAACATCTAGGTAACTTACAAATTTCTTCGTCCTCATTTCTATTTTAATTTCAATTTTATTCACCATCAAGTATCTGTATATATGATTTACAAAATTAGCTAATTTAATTCTAATCTTTTCCCTTGTAGTTGCAAAATTAACTAAGCTCGTTCTTACATTTAAGTATTTGTTTCAATTGTTAACGAATTACTACAATTTTATTGTAATTCTTTAACACAATTAATTTTAATCAATTCATATTCTTTTTCAAGTTACTACTAATGAACCTCTATAACTATTTTTGATCTGACGGCAACTATTTTTAAACTAATAGCAACAACTGTCTACTCTGTTACCAACGACTTTAGGCATGTTATAATTTGCATCAATTTTCTAATGTACATATAGTTATTGGATGATACAGTTTTTGGCAATGTTTATACACTTCAAACAACAGTTCTATGTATATAAAAAAGTTTCACAAAGTACTTTAATTTTCATTTGTCAAATATTAGTTCATTTACTAAATGTTAATAAATTCGTTACAGAATTAATAAATTCATAATATCAACTCCCGTAAAAAAACTAAGAAAAAACGAGGCAATATGTATTTACTTATCTTTTTATTAAAAAAAATCCTAAAACATGGAGTACGAGTTTATTTTACACCGACAACATTTTTATTTAATTCCGACAGTGCAACACCCAAAATAAGTCACAAATAATTCAATAAAATTTATGATTTGCAATAAATATAATATCGAAATCACAGTTATGAGCCTTCAAGTCCATCATGAAAGATACCTTTCTGATATAACGTAGAAGCACAACTCATTACATATGCTACTTGTTATATATAAAGAGTTGTAAATCATACAGTAACTTAAAACAGCTATGCTTATACTAGCTCAATAATACCACAAGCACATCTGTATTGAGTTGCATATGGGTCTTGTGCTCATGTAAATCAAATCAAAACCTAAATAAAACACTTTTAATAAATTATTATTGAAACCCAGACCAAAATCCAAACCCAAACAACTCTCACTAAAATTCAATTAAAAATCTAAAATTCCAACACAGAGAACAATTCACAAATTCCCAGACTTGCACAAAAATGAAAAAATGCATATAAAATCACAGCTCAAACATGATCTAGCATGACCAGTCAAAACTACATAAAATCATACCTCCTTTTCAACAGTAGGACCGAAACCCTAATTTTTTGACACATTCAATATTATTCCGAAATTTCTTGAAAGGGGGGGCTGTATATATCAGCACGACGCCTCGAAATTGCACTGATGGCCTGGCAGTCGGAGAAATCAACACGTTGTGGTTGCATGCGGCTGCAACAACAGGTGGTCCTATAGGAAAAGGCAAGCATTTGTATTTTACTCACACGTCTACCAATCCTCTTGTTTTTGGTTCCCGTATTTTTAACCAAAATTTTCGCCTAAAATATACTCATTCTTATATTAATGATGCCAATTTATCTAAATGAAATATTATCAATTGGGCCATTAGCCCATCATTGATTGGGCCAAATCCACTTATTTATAAAGTTAACCAGATATTGGGCCCAACTGTAGTTCAGAGTGACCTCAGCACCCAATAGCAGATCTATAGATACCGACACGTCGTACGCTTTGAGCTTAGAGTGTTGAGCTATGGGGAAGAAGAATAAAGGAGAAGAAAAGGCTACACACGGCGAGCTAAAGGAAGGCCACAATTTACTCGGCGCGCCGACCTTCGAGGAGCTTGACAACGGTCGCTTCAAATGCGTGGAAACTGGCCACGAGCTGCCGGCTCATACCAGAGAGTCTTACGCCGAGTCTAAGCACTGTCGGCTCGGCTTAATCGACTCGGCGCTTGCTCGCAATAAGCCACCGTTGAACATGTTCAAGAAGGACCCTGTTTCTAGGTAATTAACTTGTTGTGGTTTTGGTTTTAAACATATGTGTTCAGGATTTAGGTTAAAAGAAAAATGTGTGAGAATTGAATAATTGTCACTTTCAAAGCTTTTGTTTTTCTGAAGTAGTTGATTGTCGAGAGTAAATAGTCCATTAAATCGATGAAATGTCTTGTTTAATGTGTTACTTGGACAAGATTTTCCATCGTTTTACTAACATACTGATGGTAAGTTTTTCTGAAGTAGTTGATTTCTGTTGTGTTTGTTGAAGTTCTAAGTTAGTATGCAAATTAACTGGAATTACGATTAATAAGTCGGAGGAGCATATATGGAAGCATATAAACGGGAAGCGTTTTCTCAACATGCTAGGTTTGTAACATCTTTGCCATTTCATTTTCATGGAACAGTAAAACAAATGCATTAATTTGATGTGGTTTGAGTTGATATGCATGTTGATAATGTGAACAGAGAAAAAGGAGGCTGAAAAAGATATGCCAAATGGAACAACTGAGAAGCAAGGTGAGCAAAAGGATACGAAGAAACTGAAGAAGAATGAAGATGCCTCCTCGAAGAAGAAGAAGAAGAAAAGGAAGAAAAATACCCAGAAAGAGGATCAAAATGTTGATGAGATTATCAATGAAGTTAGAGATTCAAAGGGGAAAAGTAGCGATTTAGAAAATGAAGACTTCTGGATCCCTCCTGCTGGTGAGCGATGGGATCATGATGATGGGGGTGATCGATGGGGCTCAGATTCAGAGTCGGGACCATAGAGTGATGATGCTGGTGAAGAAGGTAACTCTCATGTTTAAGATCTATCTTCATTATGTATAAAGCATATTGCAGTAGATTAAGTGGCTACTGGGCAAGTCATACTTGACAGGTTTTAAAGCTCGTGTGTTTTTAAAATGCATCATGTTAACTGATGCAATTACAGAGAACGCTTGATATTTAGCGCTTTCATATGTTTAAACATCTTACATTATTTTCAAATTTATATGTAATTGATACAAATAAGGCAATAGTAGTATTGTGCAAAATATTTTCACATACAGGTATACACCATGTAAAAAAAGAAGCAATTTCTTTGAAATCAAGAATCCATTTATCTTGAAAATTTCATTTGTGTATCCACCAAAAGATATAAGTAATAATGCTTCAATAGTAGCTATAGATTGTATCTGATTTGGGTCTACTAGAATCGGTGTATTTACTGAGTAATAAAGCTCGGGATCATCATTGTTTTCTGGCTTGTAATGCTAATTTTCTTGTACCAGATGCTGGAGAAGAAGCTGTAGAGTCTAAGCATGAAGCTGTGGAGCTATCCAAAAAGTAACTACACTTGTTTAACTACAATTTTCTACTGTAGGCTTAGTTGATAGCTGTTATCGATAAGCTACCCTTCAAATTTTTGTTTAGATTATATCTAACGAGTACATGTAATGGTTTCTCTTCATTTTTATTGCTTATATTTCTCTATTGTCACTTTGTAGGACAAAACGCAGGTCCGTAGAAATTGGACCTGATAGTGTTGCCTCTAAGAAGAAGAAAAAGAAGACCACTATTGCAACTGAGCTCTGAAACCCTGTGCAATTTACCCATTTTCATTGCAAAAATATACATTCCTTGAGAAATTTACACAGATAGCTTTCATTTTTGTTCTTACCATTTCTGTTTCTTAGAAGAAAAAGAATATCTGCTACGTGCATTATAATTATGAAAAAAAATTATCAGCTTCTGATGTTCATCGTAGTCATCTATTGTGATGTTGGGATGTTTATTCGTTAATTCGTTTTGTTTTCTATGTGGTGGATTTTGTGGGTATCTTTGATAAAGTGATTTGTAATCGCTTGAAGATGGAATGCAGTAAAAATGCAAAACATTATTTGATGGGATTAACTCTACAAAAACTCCTATACTGTAATTATAGGTAGACTGTAGACATAATTTATACCTATATAGTAATAAAGAAAACAAAAACAAAAGCCCTCTTTGTAACTCAGGATGAAGTATATATTGTTATTAGGAAAATGGATAAAGAGTTTATCTATCACCAGTTCCAAAATAACGATCACCAAACTCGCCCATTCCTGGAATTACGCGCATATCTTTGTTGAGTCCTGTATCTATCTCAGACGTCACAATTTTCAATCTCGGAAACTTCTTGCACACTGTATGTATCCCTTCAGGAGCCTGCATAATTCAAGTAAACAATAGATAAAAGAGAACTTCACAAATCTAAAGTCTAAGCACGTCTCAAAATGATGTTAAAAAATAAAATAACCCACCGCAATGAGGTTCAGAAAAATTATGTTCGATTCTGGAACACCTTTGCTCAGCAGCACAGAAATTGCTTTTATAGCAGAATTCCCTGATCATAATAATACAAAGTGTTTTCAGACAAGGATTATGGAAATTGTCTATTTTAGGACTGGTTCATTGGATACCTGTGGCGAGAACGGGGTCTAGCAATAACACGTGGCGACTTGCAATATCTGATGGTAGCTTTTCATATATCAGCTGCATCAGATTTTGCAGAATATAAAAAATGAGAAATAGGTGAAGTGTTGTGGACTTGTGGTAAGAAATTTAGTTGGCTTCAACAACCTGGCGACCGTTTTTACCATCTGCATGGATTAGGATTTTGCCGATTTTGATACCTTTGCAACATGCTCTGAGTGCATTCTCCATACTTTCGCCACTGGTGTCACAAAACTCAACACGCTCAGGGATATTAACATCAAGGACTAATGTCACTAATACTCCTTAAAGTTCAACTTTATATTACTTTGATTTCTTAAAGTACGAATGTTACGCTACCATCCCTAAAGTTTATTTGTGTTTCCCTTTGGTTCCTTTTGATCATTTTTGGTGGATTTTGGATGGATTCAAGAGCATTTGCATGTGAGTAACCATATTTAAGGGGCAGATATAAGCTGAGTATATTGTTGTTGTGAGACACGTGAGATGCACATGTTACCTGATTCATCCAAAATCTACCAAAAACTGTTCCAAAGAACCAAAATGAAATAAAAATAAACTTTAGGAACGCGGGTTTTGGCACTTTAAGAACCAAAGTGATACAAAATGAAGACTATTAGCGACGACCTAACATCAACATCAAGGGTTAATATCATTTGCATCAGTGAGACTCGAATAAACAAAAAATACCTTAAGGTTTGTAAAATTATCATAACATGCCTTATCAATAAAAACGAATTATAAGTTCACCATGGTCAGTAAAACACAGTACAACTTCACACCTTGTTGTTCGAGTTGTCAGGATTTAACATGGTATCTTAATAATTTGCAAAATCTCAGCAGCTCCTCATAATTACTCAATAAGTATGGGGATGTGCATGTAATTATCCCGACATCAATAATAAATAATAGAGGCAGAGTGGAAATAGCAAGAATTCAATACGAATCATTACCTTCTAATGATTGAGACACCACATAATCTTTTGCAAAAAACCACTCCACTATATACAGATCCTGCATGCAGTGAAGAGACAGTTGAAGTTGAATGTAACAATATTAAGTTATTATTTATGTATGGTGAAGCATTATACCTGTAGGAGTAATAATCTGTTTTTCAGTAAATGGAAGATGGCCTAGACCGTGTTCCACAACCTAGAACATAAACAAATAGAATCATTGTGTAACGTGCCATAAGTGAACACGGCTCAATCTTTAATAAACTCATATACCAATCGAATGAGCCGATCTGCGTAGAAAACAAAATCATGCTTAGTTGTTTTTGCATCTCTTACAAGCGTGTGCATCCCTTTTATCTGCAAGAGAGTTCATTTGATTAAGCGTACTCTTCATTTATTTGAAGCATCTAATGGGATTCAAGATAAAAAAGAAGAAGCAAAACTACCTGAAATGTTGAATATATAACAAAAACATTTGGATAGATTTTGCAGAGATCGTGTTGGCCAAGCTTTGTTTTGATATGCTGTACTATCAAGTCAATTGCAACATCATTATCTGCTCCTCGAGGAATTATAACATCAGCATGTTTCTTTGATGGAAGTATAAATTCTTCAAAACTAGGCTTCACAAACTTAGCATACTGCAAATCACAAAGTACAAGTTAGCTACAATAAAAACACTGCCATTATAGTTGTAGCGACAAGCCAACAACCATGAAGAGATAATAGTTAATATATGACTCGATGATAATAGTGGATTACTAACTTGGTCAAGCACATTCTCTATGCTTCTGCCCCTCTCGACAGTATCGCGTTGTATCCTCCTTGCGAGACGCACATCAGAGTCTGCATTGGTAAAAGTATTAGTTACGGTTATAGAACAGCTGAAAATGCTGACCATTAGTTTCCTAAATCGATATTCAGAAACAAAGCTCAAGTTTGAAACTTTTATGGCCAAATGCTATTGGAATTAGAAACACAACCTTAGAATTTTAGCTTCGGTAGGAAACAGGACAAACAATATTCATCTTGGGAAATAGAAGCCTAAAATTTATCCTTTCATAGAAATGAAGAACAAAATGAAATCAGACATCCATCAAAGTAAAGCTAAATACGTTTGACAATAGCCATGTGCCTAACCCTGTACCTATGATTTTTAGATGATAATGGAACGGATCAAAGCTCAAAGCAAGGGACATGTGTCAACAAAGATCTACATCTTCACAAGGTCACTCACCTGTATCAACAAAGATCTTCATGTTCATAAGGCCACGTACACGGGAGTCATGAAGAACAAGGATTCCTTCCAAAATTATGACATCAGAAGGATTCACCTTCAAATTTCCAACAGGTCAAATTATGAGAAATGAAGAATTTTGTGCTTGTGCTTATGCACACCGGCGAAGATGAAGTCTTAAATCAGTGCGTAGATTTGGAATCGTATGTCTGAGGCTGTTCAATGTGTAGAAGTCTACATGCAATAACCTTGCCAAGAGGGTTATATTTGACAGGTGAATTCGACCCTCAAGGCCTCAACAGAAGTGTTCAATAAAATTTGAAACTATTGTCATGTATATTATAATTTACATATTATTTTATCAAATCTAAAGTCTATTTGATGAATATAGTTTATGTAAATATTAAGTGATTAATTTCTATTGGATAAGGGAAGAGTCACGACTCTAGTGGATTTATGCCTTGATGGGAGGCATCTATTAGAGATTTATTTAAAGGGGTTTGGCCTCTCTACCTTTCAACACACTTAAGATATTACATGAAAGGCAGAATAGTAAAGCAAAAAAAAAAAAACTGATTGAGGGGTCAAGGGAGAGAAATCAATGTTCCAAAGAGACGTTACAGCTCGGAGGCTACATATCAAAGAGGAAATGAATGTTGTGGATCAAGGTTACTCTTTATTTATGAGATAATGTGAAAATCATGAAGTTTGCGATTTATGGGAATCATGTAAACGTATGAAATCAACTTGGAACTATACGGGCAGGGAAGAAACATTATTCTGATTAAAGGTGTGCATTTTCGACTGTTTTTATGTGAACAAAAAGTTCACTTGCTAAATCTGATTTGCAAGGAAGATTCTAACAGAAAACATGGGAAAAGTACCACACGACCAGGTTCGACACTTTTGTGGCTCTTGAAATCATAATTAGGAATGGTGACAGCTCTTCCCTGTCGTAATGTTTCCATGCATGAAAGAAGAAGCTCTGTATCAAAGGCATCTGAAAAGCATGTTTATGACCCGTAGAGCTATAATTAGAATACCAATGAAATGCAGCAAGGATAGAAATGTAATACTATTTCTGCATCGAAAACTCCATGCTAAGCTTACCAGGATGGTCAAAATTATACTCGTGGACTTTTTGTATCTGCTCATCACTCATGGACCGATAAAATGCATCCTGAAATGTACATACACCATGTGACCACCACAATTTTCATCAATGCACGACTGAACAAACTAAAGTTGCAAACAAAATGAGGCCAACACAAGCTTTTAGTGGAGATAAAAACAAAAGAACTTAGAAGCATCACTGGATCATTACTTGCAGCAACTGCATATTAGATTCTTTTTCTCATGATAATGCATTCTATATCAAGCTACTTATAAGGTAGATTGAAAATCATTTGTGATATTAATAAAAAAAAATGTAGAATCATAAAAGAGAATTTACTTGATTGACAAGAACAACACGTTGATCATGGAGCTGCGAGATGATCATATTGCAAACAGTCGTTTTGCCTGACGCGGTCCCACCCGCAACACCTTCAATTCAATCAACAACACCAAATAACATTCCCAAAAACATAAACATACATTGCAATTCTATGATAAAAACGAATAATTAATCAACCTAAAATAAATTACAACATAAGAGAAGTTCGATTTGAACAAAATTTACCAATTATAAACGGAACCTTCAGTCGATTCGACTGAACCGAAGAGTTATTTGCATTTACACCACTGCTTTTTAGGGCAGCAACAATCTCAGAAGCCATTATCAGAACCTGAAGCTGAAAATGTAGCCGAAAAATCTCGCAGAAAGTTCAAAAATAATTCACACACTTCTAAACATAATTCGTTCCCATTCCTGGTTGAATTAAATGAAAAATTACATGAATTCGGTGAAGAATTTATGTCGAAATTAAATAAATTAATGATTATTTTCTATATTATATGTGATAAAATATGATGTGATAAATAGTACTAAGTTCCAATTACAGTTAGGAAAAGGATGGAGATTAGCGGGAAAATCGGAACACGTGTTTCGCCTTTCGATTGATGGGCCGAAAGGCTATACAGAATAATGGGCTTAAAGTATGTAATTAGCCCAAGGCCCAAGCCCAGATATGTCAACATTCGGTTTTCATTTATAAAATCGCACCCAACCAACCATACTACATATAAATAAATTTCTATACGCATCAATTACTCTTTCACCTAGCTATTTGAAATTTAACAACTCTTGGTTAAAATATATAAAACATTTAAAATTTATATCAGTATATGAATATATAAAACAATAGTAGATCAACGTATGCATAAATGTGTGTATATATATATATTTATTAATTACTCTTAACATATATAGTTTTTGACAAACATTCGTTAATATTAGTATAAATATATCATTATATTGTATGGTTACTATATACAAATTATTTTCCACCTCTATACTAAATTATATCTTTGTGCAACTTATTTTAATGTATTATCAATAATAGTCTTTTTTATATTTGTAGATTCGAAAAGAAAATTAACATGATAATTTGATGAGAAAAAAGAAAACAAGAAATTGAATATACTGATTTCTTAGTGAATCAAATGTCATGTGGACGTAATTGCTAGTAACACGTTGACTGTTAATTGAGCATAAATAACTTCACTAGTTTCATCGGAAGCAAAAGGGTTACATAATAGGACAACATTTTCATTTTTCTTGCTACCTTGTCTATTATGAAATCCATGATGCAATATTTTCAAAATCAACGGCTAAGAAAGGGTGTACCCATGCAGGTTAGAATCGTAAGGTGATAATCGTACGAGGGTCTATAAAAAGACATTTGCAAGTTGTCAAGAGGCTAAAACTTCAATTGTAAATTCGTACTCATGATAATTCTTTTCTTTTTAAAACTCATGATGAAGCTCTCGTGTCACGTTTTGGAGCGTGACGACCAACGGAGAGTGCGTTTCAATAAAATCACAATTATTTTTGTATAATATCAAATAAATCCCACCGCATAGTTATTGCAATTGATCCATACTCGATCCTAGAAAACTCCCAAAAATCACCTAGTAGTTGAAGCAATATATAGCGCATGAAGAAATAAATTATTAGATGCTAAGACATGAACAAAAAAAGAACACAAAGAAAGGGGTTGATTTCATAACAGACCAAGTCCAGTATATAATTTGTGTCTATTTCCTCATAATACAATTTATTGTATGAGAAAAGATAAAACACTGAACTTGGTCTTAAAGGGAGTATGGAATTAAATCTCCCCTTAGTCTCTTCATTGAAAAATCCATTCAGGAGAGGATAACAGGGACAAAATGTACCATTTATACCTTTGATAAACATGCACTTTTGCATGCACAAACACAAGAACATCTAATTCCAAAGTTCACTGATATCATCATCATGAACCAACAAGAGAAAAAACCCATCAACTCCACCAAGTAACTACTACATAGAACAAGAAGCTATGTACTAATGAAATGACCAGATTTACAACTCCGGAATTTCCTACCACAATTGTTTTCTTGCAATTAAAACGCTTTCTTCGCCTGTAGACAGAGCATCCTTACTAGGTTTCACCTCCGATGACCATCCGTCCCACTTTAAGGAAGCCAAGAATCTATGTACATGATTTATAACAGTGGGCTTGTCTCTAATAATCACAAAACCTTCTGGCCTTAATATTCGGTCCATTTCAATCAGGAGATCTTCTGAGCTACAACCTCTCGCGTCGATATCTGAGAAAACTGACCAGGCATGAAGCAAGTCATAAGTGCGCGGGTAAGTTGAAAATGACTCACACCTGCAAATATATGGTGGACTGTTAGACATCAACTAGCAATGTAACATAAAGGAGAAAGATCTAGAGATTGGACTAGAAGCATTTGCAAAGTCTTCCATGTTATGTTCATTCCCTTTATGAAGGAAATAACTTTGATGGAGTCTGATTGTAATTCCCTTTAAATAGTTGCAGTATCACCCTAATTCACAAAACTATACCATCAATTACTGGGACATCTAATTCACGAAGTCTCGATTGTTCACTTACTACTTCATTGTTGAGGAAGACTTGAAATAAATATTTTTGATAAAGATTCTCTTGCTTTCCGTTCATTATCCTTTAACTCAAAATAGTTTAAGTTTTCAGCACTTTTCCTTTTTCTGGACAATAAAAGCAAGCATTATGATTCAAAGACATATTTTGACTGCTTCTGCACCATTTAAGGTTTAATAGACAACCAAAGGATATAGAATTTCTGCATAGTTGATCATATCACAATAAAGATATACAGCAAGTTATATGATTTAATCAGTTTAAGACAACAAATTCTTAATATGAATGTACATATATTAGTAGAAGATTATATGAACAAAACTGCTGAATCAGAGTACTCCATGCATTATTCGACATGAGGTGGCTCGTTCACCGCGTTCAGGACAAGTTATAACTAAGTTATTTGAGATGAAATTTTTTCATACTTCGAATTTTAGATAACCCAGTCTCATTATCCATGTGCTCTTAGTTAAAATGAGGGTGGTTCTTGGTCAAAAATATGTATGAAAATCAGTTCGGATATCTTATTTCAGAAACCCACAACTTCAGAGGGCCCCATACAATGCATGCAATATGCTAAAATTTCACATGCTAAATATATGGTATCATGACATGAAGCGAGTCCCTTAAAGGAAACATGCAAGTGAACAGGATGGTGAATTTTGACAATAAATCAAAACAAAGATGAAGAGATCCAGATATATCACTAATAGGAGACGGATATAGCTACTGCAAGTAATACAGTGGGCCAGTGCACGCCTGCCTCACACGAGAATGACAAGGGAAAGGGAATTTGATGAAGGCTAGAAAGGTTTCTGAAAGCAACTGCTTACCAGTCGTGAACTGTTCCAATCAAGCCTCGATCATAGATGATTTTCAATCTGGCTGATGCATTAACTGGAGCAACATTCATCACCCAAACATCTTTGTCCTTTAGAGCAGCGGAAAATCCCCCAAGGTTTGAGTTCATGTCCATGACATTTCTGAATGAGTTCCGGCGTATAACAGATTTCATCTGCTTCCAATACTCATCCACTCTGTAATGCCATATGTTCTGCATCATAACATATTAGTGAGTTGAAATATACATCACAAGTATAGGACAAAAAATGGAAGAAACATATTTCTATTTTAGACATGCAAGATGGCAGATTCATGCAATTTAAGAGTCTTACTGTGTCTTTCTGAAATTCCTCAACACTTATACCAATTTCTGCCAAACGTGGTGGAGAAGTAGTGAGCCTCTGCGGCCAGGGTTCTAGTACACTCCCTTTTTCCCGCTGCACCGCTGTTAACCCAAGATGTGGGCTATTAATTTGTTAAATGAAGAAAAAAAGTATCACCAAATAAATAAATTTACAACCAGTTACCTAGACTACAGCGAAAATATATAAAAAAACAGAAGCTAAAAAGGATACATACTTGCTGAATATGGGGTTATGCACGCCTTCATAAGTACATTCCATGTTGCATCCGGATCATCAACAGAACTACACAAAGGAGGCTGAGTTCCAGGAGTTCTTTTCTTATAGCAACTATTAGTCAATGGCTTGGCCCATATCACTGTTTGATCTCTCCTTGCAACAACTCTCCAGCACATTCTTCTCAGAAGATCGTACATAGAATTCCAAATTTTTCGATTCTCCGCATCATGTGCATAAGCTTCTGGCGATGAGTAGACAAAGTATCCTCCTGGTCTCAGCACTCTGTCCAATTCTAACAAAAGAATGCCATCTCTCTGAAGCCAATCAATCCGGCAACGTGAACAATGTGCCAATTCAAAAGATCTACTGGGATACGGTAGTCTTCTGGTGCCCAAAACACCTAAAGTAGCTGGAATTCCCCTCTCTAGTGCAAACTGTATTTGATTCTCGTGAACATCATTAGGAGCTAGTGACATGGCTATGATGTTTAGGGGGAGGAGATATGCTCCAAAACTTGCAACTCCACAGCCAACATCGAGAACATTCCTAATATGTCCACCATTATTGAGTTTTTCACCAGGAAACTTAAGCATCTACATCAAGAAACCAAATTCAGAAGTTACAATGAATAAAACAACTTAGCGATAAAATAACATCACATGAGCGGAAGCTTGAACTAATTATTGCTACATAACGCACCCCTGCTATAGATGCAATATATTTGTCAGCTCCATCGTGGAAATGGGTACCACCACCAGGAAACTTTATTTTCTCTCCATCCACAATCATCCAATTCTGGTCAGATTTCTCGCGTGCAAGATGTGTATGGGGTATGTTTGCCTTCCAAACTTGGTCCCTACTCACTGGCCATCTAATTGGGATCTGAACTTTTAAGAGGAAATTACATTGAAATAACAACTGACAAGCCTAAATGATAATTATGCATATCACAAAATCTCACATGCACCGATATCGAAAAAATGGAGAGTAGTTGCTAAATTTCATAAATCAATGAAAAATAAAAATCATTAGCCAGGCAAATAAAACACAAACTATCCAGATCATGAAATTACCATTCGCTGATAAAAAAACTGCAACACATTTGAGGAAAATGAGCAGACAAAGCAACAAACCTTGTAGCCAATGGGAGGAGGGATAAGGCAATTGTAGCGGCGCTCAGGAGGTGGACAATGCCTTTCGTAGTGCTCCATTAAGCTCAAATTAAGCTTCAGTTTCATCTGACTTATTAAATTCCTATCCAAACACGGTATTAATTCCGAATGCCGCAAATCACAAACCTACAAAACCACACACAAGCAGAAAAATCCGAAATCGAAAAAGTTAAAAAGTCCACTTTAAACAGCATCAATCCGTAACTCAAAACTTAAAGGTAGTACTAATACATCGATGAAGGTCAATTTTGGCGCACACCAAAACTTAACTTACCGGAATGGTTTTCGGAACATTAGGAGGATTCTGCTCTTCATCCTCGGACAAACTATCAAAATCCTTCCCCACAACAAATCTACGGCTGACAGGGTCAACACCGCGGCCGAATGAATCGTCGCCACGTGGCAAACCAATGGAAAACAGAGCGCCATTGTAGAGACAAACAAGTCCTAAAAACACTAGCAAACCGATCAACACATACTTGAGCAGCCTATTGGAGTGAATAACCTCGCTCTTTTGCTTCATTTTACTTCAATTAAAAGAAGAATATCAAACTCGAAGCTATAACCCTAGGTGTGGATCCATAGCCGAGCATGAACAACAGCAGTCAAAGAAGAAATGAGCATGATTTTCGAGATATATATATAGGCTTTTCGAGGTGGTGAGGTGACGGCGTTGAACGCCGCCGTATCGTGCTTTGAATCAGAGACAGCTCAGCACTGCACTACAACACTAAGCTTACTCTGACCTGTGTGAGTGTGTGTGTGTGTGTTGTTTTCTGCGCTTTTCATTAGTCCAGGGAAAGAGAGAGAAAGAATGTTAAAATGTGTGAGAGCTCTCGATGACGTGTGCTAATATTATTGGTTGAAATCAATTTTGATTTTAAAGGACAATTGACGAAACTACCCTTCTTGGGTTTTTATCTGGATGAGTTATCCGGTCATGTGGTTCTCATTTGTAGGTGTACCATTTTCAACCCAAAAGGCCGAAACAACATTATTTCATGTAAACTTGCCTCATTTTGAAGTTGTTACAGTATAATTTAATCCAATTTTAAAAAAATACTATTTTCTACATAAAAATAGTATTTCTTTAATACTTTTACAATCTTTTACACCTCAAATTTATATTTTGTGTACTTTCATCCTATAAAATATATTTTATTATTTAATAATATTTAATAAAAAATCAATTAAAATATAGTTTTACTATTAAATAATTAAATTTAAATCTATTGGGATATTTCATAAAATTAATTAACAAACATATAGGCTGATATAAATCAAAAAATAAATTATTGAAAAAATCTATCAATGTTTTTAGTTAATAATGTGCATATTGTACTAGTTTTAATATATATTTTTATTTGTGTATGCCACATTGTTTTATAACAATGTTGAAATATAAAGAAACTTGCTAATATTCCAACATCTGGATTACTAAAACAAATTCAAGCCATATCAACTTTGACCAAAGTATAAGCAAAATCTTAGTAGAATAGTTAACAAATCATTTTTCTGAGTGACAAAATATTTATTTTTTTTTTATGACAAGGGAACCCGCAGCCGCTACCGTTAGGTGCGCACTGGGCAAACCCCGCTCTTGTGCAATAGCCTGCAAACCACACAAGAGAGGTAAACCAGCCTAGGTTGCCCATAGCTGACAGGCTCATGGTAGAGAAGACAAATAGGCATTCCCACAGTGGGACAAAATATTTATTTTGATCATATTTATTAATGTTGAATGCATATTATTAGTGCATCGTACTATAGTAATATGCATAGGTTTGGTCCAATGTGGTACAATTCCGACCCTAATTGTTATATACTTATATACATTTAAATTTGTGTATTTGAATTATATTCATTTATACCTTAACCAATACACACAACACACATTTTTCTTTCTATAAATTTATTCTCTGCATGTTTACTCTATCATGATATTTATTGGTTCACATCACAAATATATGGTGAAAACTAAAAACACACTAAATTTATTGGATCAGATAGATTTTCCAATCAAGTTACTAGCAAACTTACATTCATAAAAAATTTGTAATATAAATTGTATAATTGCACATATTAAAATATCATAATATTGATACTCCAAATCAAAAAAGGACCATGTTATTTTTTTATTTTTTTTTATGACAAGGGAACTCGCAGCCGCTACCGTTAGGTGCGCACTGGGTAAATCCCGCTCTTGTGTAATAGCATGCAAACCACACATGACAAAGACCATGTTATTTAATTGGCTATAAGTGGAATGTGCTAATATAGTCTGTTGGATCAACATTGGAGAATGAAGAATTTGGTATATCCCACTTTATAATTAATCCCCACCATTCATTTAAAAAGGTGGGGGCCCTAAATATATTCTTTAAGTGGTGTATTTTCAAGGGTCACCCTTATGTACTTAACAAGGGCTGGTAATTAAGTCCCACTTGTAAAATGGGTCATGTGCAACTTTTGATTTATTCTTCAAAATGGAAAAGAATTGAATTTATGGCAAAAACTTTTGCCAATTTTAATAAATGTATTTTTCTTTATCAAACTATCTAATTTGGGTAAAGTTTGAAGTTATAAAACTATAATACGTAGTCACATCTAATTTGGGTAAAGTTTATCATTGCACAAGAAATAGCGCAATGCATTTCTTTTTTGATTTTTTGCTTTCATTTTAATTCTTTTAGTTTTTGTTTTTTTTAATTTTAATCCCTTGTATTAATGAAGTTTAAATTATATTCAATTTAATTTTTAAAATTTGAATAACTTATAATTATATTGTGTATATGTTATATCTTATTCATTGTATATGAATGTTATGTTATTAATTATTATCATAAATAAAGAAATATTAAAATATATATTTTAATACCAAAATTGAATTAAAATAATTTTAAATTATTTAATAATAAAATATATTTTATTATAAATTTTATTATATAATCATATAAAATAATAAATATATTTTGATTGGATGGAAATGTACAAAATTTAAAAGCTTTGGAGTTTATTTTTACGAGAGATTGTAAGAGTATAAAAAATGTGGAGAATGAGATTTTAGAGAGTATTCCTTTTAGTGCAAAAAATAGAGTCGTGGGTTTTATTATATTACTGTAGATACAGCATAATGGTGCAAAATACATAATTTTGGTTAAAAATGATCTTAAATTCCTTAAAAATCCACAACAAATTTAAAAAAAAGTTACTAATAATATCACGTAATAACTTCTATGAAATAAATAAGAGTTTATATAAGTTTCTTATATGCCCAATAGCAGTGTATCACTTGTTCAAATTCATATTATTACTAAACACAATATAACGTCTTTATTATTTACTTTCATAAGTTGCCAATTCAACATCAATTTTTTTCATTAGAAAAATGCAGACTATTTTATTAAATCCGTACATTTAATATTACAAACAATAGTCAATATAACGTTTTCTTTTTTTTTTTTTATGACAAGGGAACCCGCAGCCGCTACAGTTAGGTGCGCACTAGGTAAACCCCGCTCTTGTGCAATAGCCTGCAAACCACACAAGATAGGTAAACCAGCCTAAGTTGCCCATAGCTGGCAGACTCACTGTAGAGTACTATCTACCTTTTTAGGCCAATCACATTAATGAAGCATATTAGACCCTAATTTAAATTAATGCATCAATAAATTTGGAAAATATGAATTAGCCAAAGAATTAAGAAAAAGTAATTAATATAGAAACTACGTGCTAGTGTGTTTGGCAGGATATATGGGAAAGCAAGCTGGCCATGTGTTGTTTGGACCTATATAGTCGTGTTGTGCTTGTGCAATTTTTTGCCCAATTCAAGAAAATAGACCTAATCAAGCCCAATTTAGCTCTAGCGTATATAATTGAACCAATTGATATAAAGTATGTGAAATTAGGAACGTGCGCCCATGGTTTGTGAAAAATGTAGAACCTCATTGAGTGTAATGATTTTAATGTTTATATTTTTTTACATTGTAAAATGCATTCTGTGCCGTTTTTACATATAGTTGTTTTAAAGATATAATCGTAAAATCTATACTCAGTTTAAAATTACTTTGTCATAAAAATATTTCATGAATTATTGACTATCACGCCCAGATTTTATAATCCAAAGTAATATATATTATTTTTTATTTTATACCATTTTAACACGCTGAATCAATATATTGACCACGACAAAAGGCACGAGACCATGTTAAGATATAAAAATATTTTAAATAACATTTTCAATAATGGTAACGATACATGACTTTTTTAATAACATCCTTTCGAAATCTGCAGTGATAAACTCATTTTGTATCTCATATAAATTCATTTTGTATCTCAATTGAAATATGAGATATTGGATTTGCGTAAAATACAAACTAAATCTAACTTTATATATAGTACTTTCAAGTGAATATATTTTTTATGTGTAATTAACTTAAAAAATTTAATAATCAAATTGACATATATGATAAATAGAATACTCCATGGTTGATAACATGTTTGAGTTATGCTAGTAAAGTAGTATATTTGGAGAACATCTCAAAGATTCAAATAATATATTAATTTTTAAATAAAAGAAAAGTCCTTTTACTTTTCCATCTCAAAAATAAGAAAAGAAATACAAAAGTACATTCTTAAATAAAATATACTCCATTAAAGAAACTCATAAAGAAAGAGTTTAGCAAAAAGTCACATCTCTTTTAGCCGTAATTTTCCCCCAATTTGCAACGGATTTTGAAATTCTGCAACGACTCGTCTGTTCCGTTGGCTCAGGTTCTTCTATTCCCATTTTTTTTGGTTTTGTTTTAGTATATGATCAATTTGAGGGCACAAAATGTTAAACAATGGCGGTTAAATTTTGTAAAATTGCTTTAATTGATTTGCCGAACACATATGAAGAACAATGAGATGGGTTTTGACTTGAACTCCATAATTTTTGCTTACGTGCCGAGTTATCATTCAATTCACGTTTCCTCTGCATTTTTTTAATCTTTTAATTTTCCTGTACAGTTTCTATGTTTTTCTCTGTTTGCGCATTTAAATTTAATATGTTGCGTGTTCATTGATGATATCTCACTGTTTTGGAGATTTAGTCTATTTGGGAAAATGTGCAGTTATTGCAGATACTTTTTCTGGATATATATAACAATGTTATTTTATCTCGAAAAAAAACAGCGTAGAAGAGACTTTTATCTGTCTATTGAAGTCGGCAACAAACTTGTATTTGGTCGTTTGCTGCAGCCGTCATTGTATTTGATTAGATTGTCTAAATTCACACTTCGTTGAATTTTCTTTGACGCGCAATTTGTATGAATATAGGGATATAACAGTTTGCTGCACACAACAATTTGGAAATTAGATATTTACTTTTTCTATAGTGTGAGAATTTGGGTTTTGTGAACAAATTTAGTTTGAGGATTTTGCTTGATTCCTTATTTATTATATTCTTTCTGTTTGATATCCGGGCTAATATATTCAATTTCATCCTTTTGGGATATCCTGTTCTTTATTCTCTTTTGGGATATTTGATTCTGTCAAGTTCCTTCTATTTGCTACTTTATCGAGAAACAAACTTGTGCTGGTTTATAGGATTTGTAAGGTGTTTGTGGGTACAAATTTGACTTGATGGGAAACAAAAGCTCTAGTCCTAGGGATGGAGGGAGTTGGAGGAGGCAACCTTCAATGACTTCGTCTACTTCTACACCAGGATGGCAGCATGAAAATGCTCAATCATCATATTCTCAATATGCTCAAACCTATCCTGTGCAGAATCCTTATCCTGCCGGATATCCACCATCTAATCAGTATTATGCACCTTCTCAAAATTATGAAAACCCAGCCCAATCACCCGCACGCCCCCAATACAGTGAGCCTGCATATGCACCTCAGAAGAAGCTTGACAGGAGGTATTCTAGGATTGCGGACAACTATAATTCATTGGAGGAGGTATGTGAAAACCCTGGTATCCTTTTTGATTGTTTTATGAATCTTATAGAAAATAAAACGAACTATCATTTTCTTTATCCAGCTTTTGTAAACAGTTAGCATCATATCATATCATAATAGGGAAGAAGAAATGTTTCTTAGACGACGAAAATGAAGCTTCAACGTCGTAACCATGAATGATATGTATAAAATCCTATTTTGTTTAGCTGAATTTGGAATCAAGATTCAAGAGTCAAGAGCTTAGAACAGAGGAAATGCATAAAACTAAGGGCTCCATCTATATAGTTCTCCCTTATATTTCCTTGGTTAGATTTCTGAGTTACTTGCATAGATTACCAATGGTTTTGTCAGGGAATTTGATCTTGATGGACAAACGTGTAATATACTTGCCTATAACAAGGTTTTGGATACCTTATGGACTATCTGCAATAGGACTTGACTGACTTGTAATTTATATAGGCTATTCACATTCTGCAAAATATGGATTTGTGACTTTGTGTTAATTGTTTGTGAACTGTGAAGGTGGAGAAAGTTAAGTAGTTTGTCCTGAGTTTTCAACAATCTGTATAGGGATATAAACGTTGTGCGCAAACTTCTGATTCCCCAAGGTTTGGATCTTAAACACATGCTAGTTTATCAGCACCTGAAACTTGAGAAGAATAAATTGTAAAATATGGTAAAAATCTAAAAGGTAAATTGAAAACGAATAAATCGAAATAACAAAACCAGGAGTAATGCATTAATGATATCTGTAACAATTATTTCGAGTAACTTGTTTATGTTAGGTAATGATTTGAAAGATGTACTATCTATGCTGGAGTAGAGTGAAAGGTTTAATGTTGAATTTAAATCATTTGAGGTCTATTTGCAGTTTAGCATGTTCATGCTGTGTTATATCAAATAAAATTATTGCAATTTATCAGATCGTGATCCAATGATCAACTAATGTTTTTGTTTCATGAAGTGATGATGCTTTTCTTATGAATCTATGGAATATGATATTTAACATAAATAGCAAAATGCTTTAATTATGAATATCATTTTGTTTAGGTTACTGAAGCACTAGCACGTGCTGGTCTTGAATCATCCAACCTAATTGTCGGAATCGATTTCACCAAGAGCAATGAATGGACAGGTTCAATCTTTTATTTCTATATTTCTTTGAGAAAGATATAGTAAGCTCTCGAATTATGTGCGCAAATATCCTGAGCTTGGTTTTTTCTTTAGGCAAGAGGTCGTACAATGGTCGAAGCTTACATCACATAGGAAATGGTCAGAATCCCTATGAGCAAGCAATATCTATTATTGGGAAAACCTTGGCGGCTTTCGATGATGATAATTTGATACCCTGTTTTGGATTTGGAGATGGTACTACATGATAAAGTTGTGGGTCATTTATGAAATATATAATCGGTTTACCTAAAAGTTTATAATATGATTCTTTTTATTAACATTGGCAGCATCAACTCATGATCAAGATGTGTTCAGTTTCCACTCCGATGAGAGATTTTGCAATGGATTTGAGGAAGTTTTGAGCCGATATAGAGAAATTGTTCCTAATCTGAAACTGGCAGGTTAATACCTATCTAGCTTGTTTTATCTAGCTGAGTATTATATTATAAAATCTTATAGCTTACCCTTTCTAACTTTGCTGCAGGTCCAACGTCATTTGCGCCAATAATTGAAATGGCTACCACTATTGTTGAGCAGAGTGGAGGCCAGTACCATGTTTTACTGATTATTGCAGACGGACAGGTAAATTTACCTTTATCACATGGCTAAAAATTCTATTATCGTGTGTATCAAAAAAGGGAACTTGTGGTTTGGACTTTGGAGTAAATTGCAGTCCATGACAAGAATAAAGATTTTCAGCAGTTTTTATGAGAATGGGTTTCCCAGTATATTAACCTGAAACTTTGTTAAAGTTTGCATAGATTCGTAAAATTAAAAAAAAAACACGTTTTAGTATCATACTTATACAATCTTCTGGAGACACATATGAGACACACTGATTTCCCTCTATAGCTTTTTATCTCGTTATCTCTGTCAGATAACATCTTTAATGAATTATGATTCCAATTTCCAACTTCATGAAGGGATGCCTGCCCAATATCACTAGCAACAGTAATGCTTACACTATTTTGCTTTTCAGGTTTTGCTGTTCATTAGTTATATAGCGTAGTTGGAAGCAAAAAGACTTAACACAAAAGTAGTTCTAGAGTACCTTTGTAAACTCAATGGAAATATTCTTATGAATGAATTATGATGCTAAAATTATTGGTCTGGGTAATGCTAGACACGTTATTTCTTGTGATCTCCAGTCAGTTGAATTGTCTCTGAGCAACTTTGTCTATCTTTCTAGGTTACTAGAAGTGTTGATACTGGACAGAGTCAATTAAGTCCACAAGAGCGAAAAACTGTTGAAGCAATTGTTGAAGCCAGGTAAAAGAATTTCTAAACATTTTGAGGATTATGTTTGTGAACTTTGTATGATAATGGTGATGTTATACTTGCAGCAAGTTTCCTTTATCTATTATTTTGGTTGGGGTTGGTGATGGCCCTTGGGACATGATGAGGGAATTTGATGACAACATCCCTGCTCGAGACTTTGACAATTTCCAGGTCAATCTCTCACTTCAGATTGATTATACACTTTCTATTAAGCATTCGGGTTTTTTTCGAATTTTGTCGTCTTTACTGAAATATTCTTGGGTTCTTTCAGTTTGTCAATTTTTCAGAAATCATGTCCAAAAATGCACGCCAATCTCGGAAAGAGACAGAATTCGCTCTTTCAGCACTAATGGAAATTCCATCTCAATATAAAGCAACTATGGAGCTTAATTTGTTGGGGTAATCTTTGCTTCACCTCTCTTTCTATTATGTATATATATGTATGTGTATATATAATATTACACACACACAGTGCACGAATCAGCTATTAATTATTCGTCTTTTGGGTGATTTAGTGGACGGAAAGGGAACACTTCTGAGCGGGTTGCTCTTCCTCCACCTGTCTATGGCTCGTCATTTGGCAATGGATTTGCAAGAACGTCACGTGCAACCAGTTTTCAGCACACGTCTGGTCCAAAAACCTCACGGACAAACACTTTTCAGCAAAGCTCAAGTTCATATTATGAGCCAAATGTTTCCCCTGAAGCAGCTCCATCTGCTCCAACCTCTACTTATGAACACCAGGTATATATATATGTGTGTGTATTCATCTACATTTTTCTATACTACTTGAAAATAATGCGGGTTTCAAATGTCTAATCTTGTTTTCATTTCCCTTGTGTGCCTTTGGGTTTTACAGATTTGTCCTATTTGCCTTAGTAGCCCAAAAGACATGGCTTTTGGTTGTGGTCATCAGGTAAAATCTATACATCGATGTATTAACATCTTTTTGCTATTTGGAGATCCATTGATTGTGACAATTTTATTTCGTTCATTTTCGTTCAGACGTGCTGCGAGTGTGGACAAGACCTTCAGCTATGTCCGATTTGCAGAAGTCAAATAGAGACCAGAATCAAGCTATACTAAGTTGTTCATCTTCTTCTCCAGCATCAAATTCTTCACATTTGTACATTATTTGGTTGCCATTTGTTTATTTTTTGGTTCAATTGTTAGAGAGATTGTAAGGTTAAACTGAATACAGAGTGGATAGTTCATAGAAGTTTTTATTGCCTCAATATATATATATATATATATGTATATATATATTGATTTGAAGTTCTATGTTAATAAAGTTTTGACAGTTCCTGGAAGTGAAATTCTGTTTTGTTGATATACTGCTATGAACCATATGAAATTATTAGGCTTTTGGGCTTTTATTTTATTTATTTTTAGTTATTTTATTCACAACCCAATTTGATGTGGGGTCTAATATTAGAGCTTTGGGTCAAATCCTTTACCTTCCTAACCACCTCCACATGATTATTCCCAATTGTTAATAGTGGCACAATTTTTTTTTATTAAATATAAAAAGGAGGTCATAAATATGAGGTGTTAGGTTCATTCTTTTTTGAATTATCGTAATTGTTATTTCATTTAATAGAAAATATAGTACATTATATTTTATACTACTTAATAACTATTAATCCTCTATTTATTGTCGTACTTCGATTTGGAAAATAAACAATTTCTTAGGCTTTCATGAATCAATCACAAATATTAAATATATTAAATCCATCAAATGGATTAACATTAAATAGTTGCCAAAACGGAAGGAAGACTAGACAAGTCCTAGTCATCATCTTATATCATCCACAATTTTACACACAATGTTCTTTTCCGTGCAATTATTTAATATCGTTTTAATGTAATAACCTAAAACATTATACTATTATAGCGAAAGAACTCATTCACGTTTGAAACAAAAAATAAGGTTTAAAATCAAGTACGAGATGAAACTTTATTACTCTCAATTTCACAAAATCACGAAAAAAGTAACAATCATTAATAAATACATAGAAGGTCTACGCACTATGTCAAGTAACACAAACATGATACAGTCAATTCTAAAATAAAACAGGTCCAATTGAGTTGATCTGTTATAGTCCATTGAATATGACAACATGAAGATGTTTTACCAAAATAACCCTTAATCCAATAATTTATAAGACACGAATTTTCTTAATCTGTTAATAGTCCATTGAATATGACAACATGAAGATGTTTTACCAAAATAACCCTTAATCCAATAATTTATAAGAAACGAATTTTCTTAATCTGTTATAGTCCATTGAATATGACAACATGAAAATGTTTTACCAAAATAACCCTTAATCCAATAATTTATAAGAAACGAATTTTCTTAAACTCGATTTATTACAGAATTTTCCCACACGAAACCAATACACAACACTTTCCACTAGCAACCTCTTGGTGCATGCAATGAATGCAATCAACAAATCACAAACCTACTAACCACTTCAATCACATACATCCAAACACATTTCCATCTCTATTATATATGTAAAAATGACAGCCCATCTTCTTAATTTCTCCATCTCATTCAAAATCACTCCCCATATTCTTATCTCATCATCATCTTCAAATGGCCATGTCTGTTTCCAAATCCTCATACCAAAGATTGAAGCAAGAAATTTGGTTCGATGAAGACGATTACGCCAGAGATAAGGTCATTGGGAGATTGAAAAGATCCAAGTTCAGAAAATTCCAAATAAGGCGAAAATTTCGTGTAAAAATACCCAATTTGAAGAGGTTTTTGAGAAGAAAAGCAAGAGTGGTGAAAATTGCATGGAATAAAGTGTACAAAAGATTGAAGGAAAGTCAGTCACATTTTGGTGATCTTTTTGCTGGGAATTATCTGTTCATGCAGGTCACTCCAACACCAATGAAGATTGCTAATTCTAATAATGGTAAATCTTTTGTTAAGGGTCAGGATCAGATGGGCTTTTCTTCTAGGTTTAATTCTGTCCCTAGGATTGTTTAATTCTATAAGGGTGTGTTTGGATAGCGTGATTTGGATTTGATGAAGGAATTTGGAGGAATGATTTCAAATGACTGAGAATAATTTGAAATTCATCACAGTGATGGAGAAAATAGGTCAAAATGAATGATAAGATATTTGAAATCCATCGTACCATGAATTCATCCAAACAAAGTTAAATGGATGTGTTGATGAATTTGAAACCCATAGTTTCTAACTTTCAAATCATTCGATCCAAACACACCATAAGGGAATTATGAATTAATTAAAGCCTTATGTATTATTGCGAGTTCTTTATTATTCAAGAAAAATGAAGTTTAATTATTATATTACTTATTACTTTGGGAACAAGAACTTGATGTGATTTTTATGATTTATGTAAATTAACCCTTTTAATTGTATACATAAATTCATATTTACTTAAAAGTAATCACTAGTCGTTCAGATTTATAAATCATGGGGTGAAAAATTATTCATTGTCCATTAAAGGCATTTTTTTAGTATTTTAATTGAATATATTGAATGCGTTGTGCTAAAAATTAATTCACTGTGATATTTAAAATTATTTGTGATGGTATGATTGGTGAATTTGGTAGTTAAACTGGTCAAATGACTAATTATGAATAAACTTGTAATTCTACTAGTTAAAGAATTAAATTAGATATATAATTATATGCTAGAAATTAAAGAACATAGAAAATGCACATGAAATGGCAAAAAGATAGTAGCTTTTGTAGGTGTGAATTTATTTGTGCATCTGTTAAAGTTTACCTGTATTTTCGGTGTAAAATGAAGACAAATTTAATTGTTTTTTTTTAATATTGATACAAGATAATATTTACTTTTTTGGGAAAATCATCATAATTTATATTTTTAATTTCTTGGTACACAATAATTTGTACCTTTTGTGAGCCTCATCAATATTTGTCAGGGGCTCTGATTTTTATAGGTGTGAATTTAAGTATGAACACAGAATGTTTGTATCTATATTTATTCAATATTGTTTTTTATTACAGTTGTGGTCATAAAATCAACCACTCATTCATGGGAAATTCTATGTTGGAACTTGCCCAATAGGGCCGGTCCTTCCCCACCACACATTTGTGGTGGGGACCACACATTTGTATGGGTGGTTGTTGTATTTTAACACCCACCCCACCACAAATGTGTGGTGGGGAAGAACCGGCCCTATTGGGCAAGGTCCAACATAGAATTTCCCCTCATTCAGATACAATTACAGATCATAAAATGGCCTAATTTTTTCAATGGCTGAAAGCTGAAGAAATAAATGGGCCCGCAGCATTGACTACTTAGATTGAATAGCCAAAATTATGAAAAAAGAATATAAAAAAAAAATAAAATTTTGTGGGCCTAATAGTAAAAGTATTTTTTCAAAATACGTTAAAAGTAACAAAAAATCGAGGTAAAATACGTCAATTCATAAGGACCAAGGGGTGTGTTTAGCTAAATTTTTTAAACATGGAAATTTGAAACAAAGTAAGGCACATTAGGAAATTTTTCTATATTATGTGACAACTAATTTCTACACAAAGTTAACATTATATCACATCATTGTCATTATTGACATAACTTGTCTTTGTCGACTTTGGAGATCATTAGGAAGAAATAACACATGCAATGTTTTTTAATTTAGGCAATCAATGTCACCCGTGTATATAAATTTGGGTTAATAACTTTCAAATCGGACGGTTTTAAGGCATTAGGTAAACATACGCCTCATAGGAATTAATTGCTCGAATAATCAAGGCTACAAAACAAAATTAGGTTATTTGACATTCATTTATTTAAGGTTCAACAAGAATAAGAATAAGGAGGGTAAATTACGTATAAAGTTTAAAAAATTTACTAACGTGTTCATAAAGTTCTGTTGGAAATATTTATGTGAGAGCACTTTGGAATAGTGTCTTTAGAATGTGTATAGTCGAAGCAAGAATTCTACTCTTTGTCTTTGAAACGAAATTGCCCCGCTCTCGGTGCTTATGGGTTGACGGCCGTTTCCCAAGATTCAACAACTATAATGTTTCGAAATAGTAGCACTACAAATTTCGAAACTCGGCGAACAAACTTTGTTTTGAACTCTCAAATTTTGTAAGAATGCACTTTTAATGCAGAAAAGAAAGAAGAGAATTGGTGAATGGAATGAAAAATTCGGATTTATGGGGACCTATTTATAGAAAATGAAAAGATGTGGGCTAGCAAACACAACTTTTCATTTCAACCCCAAAAGACACCTTTTCGGACAAAAGACACCCATTCAAATATCAACATGTATGTTTTTGATCCAATCGGTTTTGGCCCGTAATGGCCCATTTGACTTCTTTAAATCGAATGGCCCATTTTTTTTTTCTTTTTCTATGTTTAGTTGTTTGATATCTACTGAAATTAGGGTTTATTTTTCTCCTCTTCCATTCCATCTGAAATTTCACCTATTGTATTTTGAATTGTATGCACCTTTATTGTGGCAACTGATAAATAAATCTAAAATTGAAGTTTTATTTGATTGACCAAGAAGAAAAAGTTCGTATCAGGTAGAATGGCTGATGAAGAAACAACATTAGTGGTGGAAAAAACGATTTTTCAGAGTGAAGATGATACAAACTTGATGAATGAAGCTATGAAAAAGGAAAAACGGAGAAATAAAAGGAAGAAGATATTGCTAAAAGAAGCTGAAAAGGCAGAAAAGCGTGGCGTTTGTTATTTAAGTAGGGTACCTCCTCACATGAATCCTTTGAAGCTTCGCCAGATCCTATCTCAGTATGGAGATATTCAGAGGATTTATCTCACTCCTGAAGGTTAAAAGGGATTACTGTATTTTCTGAATTGGGTTTTTAGTTGGCTCAGTGTCTAATAATTTGATGATCATGAGATTGTACCAGCATTGCATCATGTAGTTTTATGAGTGCAGCCTAATTTGACAAAGCTTGGTTGTTCAATTCGATCTATTCTACTGTTCTATCAAATTGGTGTAACTACTTATTGGTAATGTTTTTTCTGTGCAGACCCTGAGTCACAAATGCGACGGAAAAAGTCGGGTGGATTTCGAGGACAAGAATTTTCAGAGGGGTATGCTTATGTTTATATATGTTCAAATTTCTTTGCCATGAAAATTGAATGGTCACTAACATGTGCTCTCATTTACTCCGACTTGCTTGTGGATATAATCTGAGTGCTTCAATCTAGATAGTGTTGCTTTGTTGTGTTGTTATCTGTTTTAAGTGTTCTGTTAAAGAATTGGAGTGTTTAGTGTATGATTGTTTACTCCTCGATGCAGGTGGGTTGAGTTCACTGATAAAAGAGTTGCCAAGAGAGTTGCTAGCATGTTAAACGGCGAACAAATTGGTATGTTGGATGAAGATATTTTTCTGTAACTCAAGACATGCTTTAGTATCAATATGCTTAAATTTTCATCTTTGCATTTTGGACAATCATTAATGGTATTTTTTGGGAAGGAGCAGGACCGAAAAAACATCTAGTAGCTTTCGTTTGTTTTACAAGGATAAGGAACTCCATTATGTACTTCCATGGTGTTGACTTTTGTTATTGCTTGTTCAGCACAATTTGAGGCTTCACTAGTCATAGGAATTATATAGGACATCAGGTTTTGGTCATAGAGCTTTCTTATACAGATTGTCCTTGTTGAAACGTGTATTTCCTTAAGCCTTTGGCCCAATATAGGAACTTAATTTGGTTTTAGTTTACAGTTTTCATGTTCTGCTTCAGGTGGAAAGAAAAGGTCATCATTCTATTACGATTTATGGAATATCAAATATTTAAGTAAATTCAAGTGGGATGATCTTACTGAAGAAACAGGTACAGTACTCAACTTGCCTCGTATTTTGATTTGCTATACTGTACACGTATGCAATAAGCGAACTGAGCCAGTATTTTTTCAGCATTCAAAAATGCTAGTCGGGAGCAAAAGCTGGCTATGGAACTCTCTGCTGCCAAACGAGAGCGGGACTTTTATCTCTCTAAAGTTGACCAGTCTAAGGCTTTGAGTAAGATAGAAGAACGACTAAAGAAGGTGAGCCCATCATGCATGTAAAATGTGGTTTTGTTACATAGATTATGATATCTTTTTATCATCCAAGAAGAATACAACTTAACGCTCTTTTGCTATGATTTTATATCGATAATTATCTTTCTGGCTGATTGTAGAGTTACATCTTTATTTTGAACTAAAAATCGAGATGTAATTATGTCAATGCAGAAGCAAAAGGTTGAAATGGTACCGAAAGTGGTTCGCCAATTTCCCCAGAACAAACCAGTCAATGAAACTGGAGAAAACAAGGCTGAACTGTCTAGGGGTTTCTTGGCAGGAGTATGTCTCGCTTTCTCTCGCTGTGTGTATGCTTGTGTAATGCTCTTACTAATTCAAGTTCACGTACATTTTTCAGGTACTTGGTGGCTCATCATGATCGGTTTTACGAAGTTGTGTGGTTTCGTGAGGCTCTGTTTTGACCAAGTCCAAATTTTGACATGTTTTTTAGGTTCTGATCTGTAGCTTTATAACTTCAGAATTCAAAGGGTGATAGTTCATTCTTGTATAATAGTTTATACTTTCGAAACTACTACTTTGTTACGTGGGAAGTCTCATATTTCCATTTGAATGCAACTCATATTTATTGATGATCCAATATCCATATTGAACCTTCTGTTATTTCTTATGTGCCGTTTGGGTTATTGCAGACACTTGGGGGTAGGGATGTGCTTTTATTTCTTATCAATAAAAAGTAAAAACCTTCTCTTTTTGTACTCATTCAACCCACACAATAATAGACATCAACATATCCAAAATACCAAATGTGACAAAATAGTGAAGAATAATGTTATCTGATATGTCACATAAACAATAATAGTGGTTTGCAGCAGCCAATTCATTATAATTTACATCAGTTCATTTAATAAGCTGAACTGTACAATTCTATATCAATCTTATACGGTTCAATGAGATCATCATGCCGATTATATCAATCCAGAGTTATATATATCCACAATCAGTTGCAACATGCACCCCTTTGAGCAACTGCTCCATCTCTCCCACCCGCCGGACCTGGAGGGCGTCCATAGCCAACCTTGATGCCTGATGACTGCAATTTCACCTCAAACGTGTTATCCATGCTCCAAAGATAGCTTTCAGGAAAACAATTAACCAAAATATGCATTGAGTAGAAGGGAAAAATATGTAATGTGTGTCCCATTAATGTTGCAATATATGCGGACATTTTACAGGCCACGGTGCAAATCGCCATAAAAAAGATTAGTTATATAATATAGGATAGCAATGATGCATAAAATAAGGAGAAAGAATATAAGGTTGTCATGCTGATGAGCTAATAGCATGTACCACAGCATTTACTTGAGCTTTACCTCATTAGATACGTCGAATACGCCTTCCTGAATCTTCTGTAGTATCTTGGCAGCAGTCTTAGTGAATGCCTATGCATAACAATATAATGGACAAGCAAACAATGATAAACTTGGAATAACATAGAAATAATCATAAGAAAGATAAGTTCTGTTAAGTTATGCTTCGATTGTAGTACCTCCTCGACATTTTGGGCTGTTCTTGCAGATACTTCCAGAAACAGAAGTCCATTTTCTTTTGCAAACTGTTCTCCCTCCTCTTTGCTTACAGCTCTTCGGTGAGCAAGATCACTTTTATTGCCTACAAGCATGATCGTCATATTTGGATTTGCATGCTGCCGAGCATCTTCAAGCCAGCTTGCTAGATGATTAAATGTCTCCCTCCTAGTCAACATATGGAATTTCAAGTTCCAGTAAAAAACACACTCATATCATGCAAGAATTAAACAAAATAGAGAGAAAATGGAAAATGTTTGACAAAACAATATTCACTTTTTCCTATTTTATGAAACTTAAATTCCCGTGAATAATAGAAGTAAGTGATAGAACCCTGCCAAAAAATTCCAATTTGCATGAAACTTATATTCACATCTATGTGAATCAGCTAAATTATAGAATCTGTCACAAATTAAGCATTGTTATAACCCACCAAAGCCTTCCAGTCACCAAAGATTGTCTAAATAGCAAACTGTAATATGTACTCGTCAGTATCTTCCTAATGTCTGTCTAAATATGCAAAATTAAGGCGACAAATGATACTTATATAAAATAGATCAGGAACCTTCAAGTCCTAGTTCAATTTAAGCACAGAATGGGGAAGTAGAACAATGCTGGCAGGAAGATGCGCATCTTATAAGCATGGGAAAAATCGAGGGTATAGTTATTCGTCTACCTAGTGATATCATAAACCAGAAGTGCGCCAGCTGCTCCTCTATAATACGATCTAGTGATGGATCTGAAGGACTCCTGTCCAGCCTAAAAGACGAAAAAAATATTGGGTTAAAACATGTGTAGATATTACTACAAACCAAACTTTGCAGTAGCCAAAACAGAATATATTAAGATGATCTTTATGGTTTTACGATATAATCATAAGACATGACACACTTACGCAGACCACAAGCGATTCCTTCAACCAATACTTGTGCTGGAGAGGGGCCCTTTACATCATTGCACATATAATACTAACTTACACAATGAGAAATCATACAGTCATTGTAAATGTGATACTATAGTAGCCATTGAGAAGTCGAATGCACGGATGATGTGATGAAAATTCACTCATTTAATCGACCTCTCAGTCACAAACTGAAATGGAGAGCATTCAACTCTCTAGTGAACATGTGGCTCTGATTCATAGCCAACATTCTTTTTGTACATGGAAAAGCACAAAGGACATAATTATATAATTCAAATTTTGAACACCATCAAAGTAAAGTATAATTAAGAATTAATGCCTGAAATATAATGTAGAAGAAAACTCGCATATGAAAACTGAAAGTTTCTCAAAATGCAAGAAAGTAAATGTGAACTTCGTAATATAATATACAACAAGAGTTGCAAGTTATAAGATCTAACAAACATGTCACAACTCTAATCCTAAAAAATTATATGCAACACGCAAGTCATATTGTACAAGGGTTTAGGAAAGCCTAATTAAACTGTTATTAACTAAGAATCACTTAATACGCAATATAAACAACCATTTCAACATTTCATTGAAGTTTAATGGTATATAAACTAAGGTGCATTCATCACGGAGTTCAATCAATCTAGGGAGAGAATAAAACTCCAGCAAGGTAAATGAGCAACAACTTAAATAGTTAGAATGTTTGACTAGCAAACAAAACAAATTGCAACTGCATGATGAGTCCTAAAATATTAGCACAAAATAATCAGCGCCCATTCAGCCTTATGGTTAACCCCCTTGTAATCCCATTTGGACTTTAGCCGAGTTTTTCAACTGTTTGACATCCGAAACTAAAATCACTTTAGTTAGTCCAAACACAATTCGAATTTCACTAAAACCTATATCCCCTATATGCTCAAATATGTTGCTAAAAACCTGTCCCTAGTAACAAAAATATATAATCGCAGTAAACTCAGAACAAAACACACATACGTAATCATAAAAAACAAAGCAACACACCGAAATCATTACAAAAAATAGTGAAAAAAGTGAATTACAGTGTCCCAAATCTGAAGCTTAACCGGGCGGCCATCAATAGTAACCATCCGTGCACCAAATTCAACTCCGATTGTAAGATCATGCACTGGCTGAAACCTCTTATCCGTAAATTGCAAAAGCAAACACGATTTACCCACACCTACAACCACGATTTCGCATAATTACAAACAAAACTTCAATTAGGGCTTTCAAGGTTTAGGGAAAATACAACAGAGAAGGGCGCTTAACCCTTACCTGTATCACCGATGATTATGTACTTGAAGAGGTAATCGTACGACATTCTTCCCAAAAACGACGGCGTTTAACAGCTGTGAAGGAGGAAAGAAGGAATATTTTCTCTGTATCTTTCGCCTGTGTGTTAATGGAAGTACGCATGCGTATTGTATGTATAATGTATATATAATAGGAGACGTGGCAAATGGGAATTGGATAATAAAAACAATTTAATTGTATATATACTGTATATATTTGTACGAGCATATAATATAGAGAAATAATACAGAGGCGTGGCAAATGGGGATTGGATAATAAAAACAATTTAATTGTTTAATAAAAATGTGCCGACTAAGATCAGCCGACGTAATTATATGTTTGTTTTAATATATTTATTTAATTATGAAGAGAGTATAAAAGTTGGGGTAGTCATATAAATATTTTTTTTATTATCTTAAACTTCAATAATTAAATATGAGCTGTCGATTTCTCCAATTATCCAGAAAAATGACTATATTGAATGTGTTTGATTTATGAAAAACAAACTCAACTTTATTCAATAAATGAGAAATATCTTGTGCACAGATAGGGAATATTGCATTTTTCATACATCAATGTGGCCTGCACGTTTATTTAATACACTAATATGGGGGGGTGGCAATTTGAGTACATTAATCCGGGGTAGGTGTGGTAATTTGAATACAAAATACGCCGAAAAAGTCGATTTTCGCCGGAAAATAACATGTGCCGGTCACGTGCACTATAATTTGGGGATTTTGACCAATTGTGGAGGGATTTTCTGATGTGGCATTATTTTTGGAGGGAATTTTATCATGTGCACATCACGTGCCTTCATTTTTTCCCCAAAAATCAAAATTACACAAACATAAACATTTCCTAACCTAAAATCATAAAATCCCAAATTGAAGAACCCTAAATTCCCAACCACGATTCGCACGTAAAAACCCTAAATTCACAAGAATTCTCACGAAATTGAAGAAATACTTACCCGACATTCTGAAGTCCTCACCCAACATTGAGAAATCATATACGATCCTTCACCATTTGCGATGGTGACTCTCAGACATCCCGACGAAAATTGAAAACCGAACCCAATATACGGTAAAGTTTTGGGTTTTTGAATTATTTATGATATATTTCATGTTTTTTAGTAAAGTTTAGGGTTTTTTGGTTATAACCCCTAAATATAATGTTTTTTCTTGGGTTTAGGGTTCTATATTTTGAAATTGTTAATGTGTATGAATTTTTTAAAGTTTGGGAATGGGGCTTTTTGTTTGTTTTTGAATCAGTTGCCATTTTCTATGAAAAAGTGGTCTAAATTTGTTATTTTTAATTGGAGTGGTCCATACTTTTCATTTTATATTGATTTGTTTATTATTTTATTTTACAGATCCAAAATCCAAGCTTATAACTGTATGTCTGCATGTTGGAGGTATGTTGTTCGCTTATGGTAACATACCGAGATATGAAGTAGGGTTTCTGTTCAAACTTGACAATTTTGAGATTGACCAGATTACTATTCGAGGCTTAACTAAGTTCTGTGATGAAACGAATTTACCTGATTTTCGTGGTTTGTATTGGAAATGTGAAACTTCTTTTAAAAAAGTTAAACATGATCGGGAACTTCATGATCTTTGTTTAAAAACTTTAAACAAGGATAGAGAGGCACATTTCTATGTATGTCATGAAGATGGTCTTGGAGAAGTCATTAGTGGGGAAACAGAAAGTAATGGTGATGGGGTTACAAAAAACAAGAAAGGTGATGGTCCTTCAGTTGACAACAAAGTTGATGGTGCTGCAGAAGAAAACAAGGAAGCTGAAGATGATGATGATGATGATGATGACTTAGAAGAACATGAGTTGGATCAGAACTTATTTGAGAGTGACTATGAGATGCAATCTGAGGGTCATACTAGCAGTGATGAAGACAGTGATGAAAATATTGTAGAGGAAGATGAAGAATTGACAAGAGATGGAAATGAATGTCTAGATGACAGTGATTCTGGGGAGGAAGATGTGAATCTGAGTGAAGATGATTTTGATAGCATAAGGGGGTCTGATGTTGAGGAAAATCAAACCAAAGCCCCAATGTTTAGGCCTTCTGAGAAATTCAGTCCAAAATTTCAATTGGGAATGAAGTTTAGCACTAAAACACAACTCAGACAAGCAATACACTCACATGCTATTATGTCACAGAGGACTATAAAGATCACATCCAATGACAAAAAGAGACTTTGTGCCAAGTGTGTAAATACTGATTGTAAGTGGAGGCTGCATGCTTATAAGGTGGAAGATGAATGTTCCTTTCAAATAAGAACATATGAACCTAACCATAGTTGTGGAGGTAATTTCAATGTCAAAAATATGAAGTCATCATGGTTAGCTGAAAGGTTTCTGAAAAAGTTTAAGTTTGAGCCAAATAGAACTGTTGAAGGATTTAGATTAGAGGCATCTGATGAAGTTAATTGTCATATCTCTGAAGATCAAGCTTATAGAGCTAAGAGGAGAGCTTTAAAAATGATTGAGGGATCTCCAGATGAGCAGTATAAACTATTATGGGACTATGCTGATGAAATTAAGAGAACAAATCCTGGTAGTACAGTTATTCTTGGTACATTAAATGCAAATGGTGAGAATCTTTTTGACAGATTCTATGTATGTCTTCATGCTTTAAAAGAGGGATTTTTGGCTGGGTGTAGGCCATTAATTGGGGTAGATGGATGTCACTTAAAGGGGCCTCATCAGGGGGTGTTGTTGACTGCTATAGGTATTGACCCTAATAACAATACATACCCTATTGCATATGCAGTGGTACAAAATGAGTGTGAGGATACATGGGATTGGTTTCTAACCATATTGAAGATTGATTTGAAGATTGAAAATGAATCTGATTTCACATTCATTTCTGACAAGCAAAAGGGATTACTAAAAGCATTTCAGAATGTGGTACCCAACAGTGAACATAGGTTTTGTGTGAGGCACTTACTAAGTAACTTAACAAGAGCAGGTTTCAGAGGTGTGGCATTTAAGGATGCACTTTGGAGAGCAGCTAAAGCCACAACTTACAATGAGTTTTGCAGAAAGTTTGAAGAATTGACAAGTTTAAATGAGGATCTGGTTGAGTGGTTCAATGAAAGACCACCACAACACTGGTCTAGAGCATTCTTCAGTTGTCATTCAAAATGCCATATGCTGCTGAACAATTATTGTGAATCATTCAACAGCAAGATATTGAAAGCTAGAGAAAAGCCTATGCTTTCATTGTTGGAGTCTATCATGGAATCATGTATGCAGAGATTACAAGTGAATAGAGACAATGCAAAGACAAAAAAAAAATGGCAGGGCTACTTGTGTCCTAAAATTCAAAACATTCTTAACAAAAATATTGGGAGGATGGGAGGATGTAACCCAATTAAAGCTGATGATATGCATTATCAAGTTAGATGCATGGATGATGATGGTGACCAGTTCACTGTAGACTTGGAGATGAGGACATGTGGGTCTAGAAGGTGGGATTTAACTGGAATCCCTTGCACACATGCCTGTAGTGCAATACAGTGTCAAGGATTGAAAATTATAGACTTTGTTGATGAGTGCTACACTGTTGAAACATATAAGAAAGTGTACGGCCCAACAATAATGCCTATAAATGGCAGAAAAGAATGGAAGAAATCTGATTTTATCCCTCCTCTACCTCCAAATGATGGAAGATCAGTTGGAAGACCTGCCAATGTTAGAACACCAGGAGTAGATGAAGTGATATCAAAGACCAAGAAAAGAAGTAGGGGCAAGCCAAAGCTAGTCAATAAGCCATTCAAACTTAAGAGACAACAAAGAACTTGCAAGTGCAAGAAATGTGGTGCTGAGGGACACAATCAAACAAACAAGAAATGTCCTATGTATGTGACTAAACAGTCTAACAGTGAGCCTTCTACTGAGTTAGGTGATACAAGTAATGTGCTTGGAGGTCAGGCCTCTAACAGTCAGGCCTCTAACAGTCAGGCCTCTAACAGTCAGGTTTCAAAGGTAAAATTGATCTTGATGTATTAAAATCTCAAATACTTATATGTATTCAAATAATAGAATGTAAAACTAACCAATTAATTGATTATTGTGTCATAGGTGAGAAAAAGAAAAGTCACATCTATAAGGAATCCTCAGAGTCAATCTACAAAAGTTGCATTTTTGAGATCAAGTACAAGGACTGCTGAAAAAGTGGTACAAGCATCAACTGTAAGTGGTTTTTGAAATGTACTTAGATTATCTATTACTTAAACATAATAATATTTTCTTGCATTGAAATAGGGAAAGAGAAAGAGACCTGGAGTAAATGTGAGTACCAAGGAAAAATCAAAAAAGACTTCTTTGAGGCTAGTGGATGAAGAAGAATGTGGTGATATAGTTACAACACAAATTTCACAGACTCCATTAAATGAAGGAAATACAAGTGTAAGTTTGTTGTGTTTAGGATTCTATTTAACTTCACACACAGTCCATTTTATTAACTCTATTGTATTGTGAAATAGGGAATACCAAGTCTTGCTGCAGTTAGCTCAAAACTTCCACCAAGAACAAAAAAATCAGCAGGGCCTTCAATGTATTCTCAGCTGCAGCAAGGTCAATGGAAACCCCCCAGCACCAGACTACAAAAACAGAAGCAAGAACCCCCTGCATTCAGCACCAGACTACAAAAACAGAAGCAAAAGACCACTGCTGATTCAAAAGACAAGGGGAAAAAGAAGTGGTGTTTTTGAAGGGAAAAAACTGTGTTAGAATGTATTGAAACTTGGTTTTTGAAGGGAAAAAACTGTGTTAGAATTTGTATGGAAATTTGGTTTTTGAAGGGAAAAACTGTGTTAGTTTTTGGTTTTTGAAGTATGTTTAGAATCTGTATTGAAACTTGCTAGTCTATTAGTTCATTGTGTTGTTTATGGAACTTGTTTTGTATTGAAGCTTGTTTTTGTATTGAATGTTGTTTTGGTTTGAATGTTGGTGATTTCTGTTGGTTTGAATGTTGGTGATTTGTTAATTTTGGTTTGAATGTTGGTGATTTCTTTTGTTTCAAAGTGGTTTTTATTTGTTAATTTTGGTTTGAATGTTGGTGATTTCTTTTGTTTGAAAGTGGTTTTTATTTGTTAATTTTGGTTTGAATGTTGGTTATTTGTTAACATTGTTTATTGAACCTTGTTTGTTTATGTTCAACTTGGTGACAGGTAAAGCATACCAAACCAGATTTTATTCCATCTACAAGTAAAGCATGACAAAAGCAAGCAGCTTCAAAACAAAACTAAACCACACCAACAGATTCAGAACCAAACCAGATTTTATTCCATCTACAAGTAAAGCATGACAAAAGCAAGCAGCTTCAAAACAAAACTAAACCACACCAACAGATTCAGAACCAAACCTAAACCACACCAAAACAGATTCAAAACCAAAACTAAACCACACCAAGACAGATTCAAAACCAAACCACAATAACAAACCACACCAAAACAGATTCAAAACCAAACTAACACAAACCACAATCCACAATTGAATTAGTCTTAATAATAACATATATTCTTAATAACAAACCACCTAAGATCAGATCAAACCAACAAAATACAATACAATTCCTACCCAAAAGACAATACAATTCCTACACGAAAGACAATACAATTCCTACACAAACCACAATACTAAGAAGATCAACCAAGACACTACAAGAAGGAATTTTATCATTTTCTGTCTTTGTAGTAGGGATACCTCAGTAACAAGCTTCAAATTCTCACTTTCAAGGTCTGCTATTGTTTGTTTCAGCCCATCAATTTGAAGCTCCATTGCAGATAGCTCTAACTCAATATTGGAAATTCTTCTTATCGTCCCAAAGTTAGCCTTTTCATCCTCCAATCTGGCAGTATCTCCACCCAAGGTCGATAGTTGTCTTCTTAAACAATCAACTTCACCAGTTAATCTAACATTCTGTCGGTGTAATTTAGGTATAAGAACTACGGACCTGGGGCACATCGGCGGATCCTCCCACTGGAAATAGCCACATCCACCTTTCTGAGATGACAAAATAAAATAAAATAAATTATTCAAAAAATTTAGACAAAATTATTCAAAAATGCATTATTAAAGATGCAAACTTACATTCCAGTCCTTGCACCCCCAAAATCGTCTACTTGGGTTATCGTCCGACCAACTGGTGACGAGAGGAGCTCTTTTTCGACAGTCGCATGTGCGAAAACTAGGCGACGAGCTTGATGATGAAGTTGACATTACAAAACCTTTTGTTCGAGCAAACTTTGGGGATGAATAAGAATGTTAGCTTAGAATTGTTATAGTGAAAGAGGGGATTTGGAATCGTGGTTCTTCAATTTCGAGTGATTTAGGCTTAGGGTTCTTCAATTTCGAGAGATTTAGGTTTAGGGTTCTTCAATTTTCGATTTGGGGATTTTAGGATTTGTTTATGTATTTGTGTTAGGAAATGTTTATGTTTGTGTAATTTTGATTTTTGGGGAAAAAATGAAGGCACGTGATGTGCACATGATAAAATTCCCTCCAAAAATAATGCCACATCAGAAAATCCCTCCACAATTGGTCAAAATTGGTCAAAATCCCCAAATTATAGTGCACGTGACCGGCACATGTTATTTTCCGGCGAAAATCGACTTTTCCGGCGTATTTTGTATTCAAATTACCACACCTACCCCGGATTAATGTACTCAAATTGCCACCCCCCATATTAGTGTATTAAATAAACGTGCAGGCCACATTGATGTATGAAAAATGCAATATTCCCTGCACAGATACTTTGAAAAATCGCTCAGTATCAAATACAGATACGGGTGGATACGATTTTGAAATATTCAAATTATGATGTGTCTCGTGTAGAATATGTATCGAATACAAATACGGGTGGATACGATTTTGAAGTATTCAAATTATGATATGTCTTATGTAGATAAATTTAGAATATTTAAATACTCAAATCTAATTTTGGATGAATGAGAAATTAATTAACAAATTGTATCACTTAAACATTATTAATAATTGGAATCAATTTATCGATATGTACATATGCGATTAAATGATCACAAATCATGCAATCGACGATCGTGATTGTATGAGAAAAAAGTTCATTTAGTTCATAACTAAAATGTTCAAATCAAAAAATTGAGGATCAATTTGAAATAACGTAATTGTTCAAGATTTAAAGTTGTGAGGTCAATTTAAAATTTCTAAGAAAATAGGAGCCGAATTGCACATGTTATGGTGCACGCGGATGCACCTACTCAGCTCAAGCTCAAGGAGCAAGCTGATTGGCTATGATGCTGGTGCACCGTGCTACCCAGTACACTAGATCAAAGCTAGTACATTGGGGCTTTTAATATAGTTGCAGTTATTCTTTTTGGTGTATTTGTCTAAAACACATATGTTTTAGGTCATTCTGCAATGTATACAACCTTACAATTTTTGACTCAAAACCTTTCGTTCTCTATAAATAAGCCCCATAATTTGGAATTAATAATTGCAACAAAGTCTCATTCTCCTCTAAAATGATCTCTTAAATACTAATTTGAGCATATATTAGAATTTTTTTTTATTAAATATTAATTTAATATTTTAACAATAGTATTGAATATAATGTGCTAGATGGAGCATTTAAATTCTTAAAATTCTTGAACATTATTTTAAGAACTTGTAGTACTAATCTAAGTACTTTAAATATTCTTATATATTAATTTTATATTTTAAGAAGAGTGTTGTATATTAAATGCTAAATTGAACATTTTAATTATGAATGTAGCTCTTAAATATTGTATCTAATATTTCAAGAATTATTAGTACTATTTGGGTACTTGTACTATTTTTAAATATTATTTTAATACTATCAGAATAATCTTGTATATTAAATATTTAAATATGTATTTAATTCATACGAATCTATAGAGAGTTTGTAACAATATTTTGTTCGCTACACTGAGAAATTTGTAGTAGTACTATTATTGAGACAATGTCGTATTTTTGGCGACAATTTCCGCATTCGGTAACCACCAAGAGTTGGACAATGTTGTTTTAAGGAAATTGAGTGACATGTACCTCAATATTTTATTATCATATTGCATCTTTATAAATATTGAACGTTATGCTCCCAATTTTCCCACCAGAAATTGGAGCACCCAACTAGCTATTCAATCTTTCGGTATTTAAGTTCTATATAAAGATAACCACAACTAAAATAAATTAGTAGCTACTTAAAGAGCAATAGCTATAAATTATTTGCCCCAACAGAACAGAAAAATGTTAGACAAAATATTTAGGGGTGGCAACTTAGGTTCAAACTCATGGATCTAATTCAATCCAACTATATTTTACTTGAGTTGTGTCTTAATTTTTATTATTTTTGTTTCTATGAGTTTACTTTTGAATGATCTTTGGATACATTTGGGATTCTAAATTGGGTTCAATATGATTGTAATTTGATACAAACTATCTCCAACTTAGTTCTTTAAAAGAAGCTAAGTCTAAAAATGGTAGGCGTTTGTTTATATTTTTAAAAATAGTTTGAAAATTGTAAGACATGTCATGTCAAATTAATAGTGTTATGTTGATAGATGATATTTAAAATAATTATTTTAGTGGTGTATATAATGATTATGTGTATAAAAAAAATAAAAAAAATTATGGATAAAAAATTGTAAAGTATGAAAGAGAAAGTGAAAAAAGGAGATTGAAAAAGTAGGATTGGAAAAATGGGAATTAAGATGGAATTTGGTATGTTAAGTTTTTTTTGAATTTTGGGATTTAAAAACTTGAAAATCGAATTTGAAAACATAAACAAACAAGGCCATATTTTTACACCAACTTCACACTTTGTACACACACCACAATTTTCATACAAGATACACACTTTCTACACAATTCCCGCCTTTTACGCACCCTTCAAACTTTGTACAAATATTTCACACTTTTTACACGCACGAATACACTTTTACATTGATTGCACACTTGTTACCCGAAGTACATGTCTTTTATACACTTTTTATACATACCATACACTTATACCCAAAATGCATATAACCATTATATACACTGCACACTTTTATATATAATACACAATTTTTACACATATTTCAAACTTTTTACACACACAATACATTTAACATGCATCACACACTTTTTCACAAACTAAACATTTTAAACACACACAAAAGATATATTTTACGCACACGACACAGTTTTTATATAAAAAAAACTCAATTTGTACACACACTTCACACTCTTTACACTCACTACACATTATTTACATAATATTGTTTATGCGCACTGCACATTTGTACACATAAAATATAGTATCTACACAAATAACAAAAGTTAATTTATTTCGCCATAACACAAGTTGAATACACAAATTCTGATAAGAGTAAGCTAATCCAAAAATGTGGCTAGGGATTATTTTTTATACTATTCTACTCCATCTACTTTAATTTATGTAATTTACAAAAAAAAGGATGCATTTTCAACATGCCTTGGTAGTGAAATGGTAACCGGGTACATACCAATACCGAATACGGGTAAAAACAATAACTCGGATCGAACCGGTATTGATAATCTGATCTTGCTTTGTACATCTACATCTCGATTGGCTCTATCTCTAGCACTAAACCTTTCTTGAAATCCAAATAAGGACATGAGATTGGATTCTCGTCTACTTCTGTTTTCCACCTTAAAAATCAAATTAAAAAGATCCAAAATAGATAAAAAAAAATCAGAATAATTGAATTATATATATATATATATTGATAATTCAAAGAAAAAAACCCAGAAAATAATTATTTTAAAGTTTTTTCTTACCTAAGATTAAGGACAAAATGGTGAAGAAAAAATGCAATCTCCAATTTACCGAGTTCTGTTCCTGGACAAATCCTGAGTCCCCCACCAAATGGTGTCACTTTTCTACTTGTTGATGGGTCCTAATATACATCAAAAGTAACCATAAAAGTAACTCTATTAGGTATATTGTAATTTTATCTTTTTAAACTGATCAGAAAATATAAATTTAAACTTAAGATAATATCATAATATAAATTATGTCGAATTAATATGAAAATGATTTTAAAAAAATTAAAAAAATCATACGGTCCATCTCGAAGGGTTAAACTCGAAAGGATGTTCGTGGAGGTCAGGATCGAGATGGGGAGCCAAGAGAATGGGAAGGACTTGCCATCCCGCTGGAATTAGATGTTCTGAAACATTTTATTTAACAAAAAAACATATATTAACAAACATTATTATATATCAATTAACTAAAAAAATCCAATTCAAATGAAAAAATAAAATAAAAAAATTAAACCTTTGAATTTAACTTCCTTGAGGGCTTTCCGATGCACAAACTTAACTAGATTTCCACAACGCAGAGCTTCATTAATCACCTATTTAATTTGCAAAATAACCCATCAAAACAATTACAAAAAAAAAAAAAAAACCACTTATATAAGTTGATAAATTTTTTTTATTACATGTGAAGTATACTCCATTTTCTTGTAATCATCCCAATTTAGAGGCTCCCCTTCCTTTTTTTCCCTAAGAACTTTATGTTCTTCCTGAATATAATATTACGAAAAAATCGATTAGCAAACAATATATCGATAAAAATTTCGATTAATTTATCGTATTCACCTGAAGCGTTCGAAGCGCAAATGGCGCGTGGGCGAGAAAATAAACGACGAGAGCCAAAAGGCCAGATGTAGTTTCATAACCAGCTAACAAAAGATCCAGCAAAATGCTCACTCTTTCTTCATCATTTAAACAATCTTCTGCCAATAATTCATCTACAAAATCTCTTACATTTGATCCATTCCTCGTATTTTCGCGCTTTTTTACTATGATGTCTTTTAATGTAGACGAAATATTTCTTCTTGCCTGAAAAAAAAAATTAATTTTATACATAATTTAACTAAATAATCGTCGAAATTTAATTTAATTGCCATTATATATATATATATATATATATATTATGATTTACCTTGACTGCCTTGGCATAAGCAGTCCCTGGAATGTGTAAAGGCAGTGAAACAAAGCCTTTCATGAATGTAAGAAAGTCCTCAAGTATATTTGCAGCAATTGGATCCTCAGGGTCCATATTCAGCAAATTTTTCAGCATAATATAAAATGTAAACTATACAAAACATTTTTTTTTTTTTTAAATGTAACATTAGTATATGAATGAAGAAATAAACATATATATATATATAACATTATTGATCAAAATAAAATAAAATACATACCTCTTTTGCTTCTCTGAAGAAAAACACTTGGCTTTTCGATTTCCATTTATCGATTAAGGCTATAGCCAAATTATCGACATAATTAAGAAAATCGGGCCTCGATTTTGAGGCATTAATGAAACTAACTGCAATACTCCTTAGTTTCTTATGAAGGTCCCCCGTAACGAGCATCATCGATAACTTTCCAAGAATATCGTGAACGGGTTTTGGGTAGCTACTTTGAAATAGCTTTTCTTCGTTTTGAAGAATAAATATGTTGAGCTCGAGATCACATGATACTATTGTCGGGGTACCAAAAAGATGGGATTTAAAAATCGTCCCATATCTGTCACATTATATTCAAACACAATTCAATAAAACGTTATAAAAAATATATAACGATATATATATATATATATATATGAAAAATAGAGTCGATTTAGTATAGATCATTACCTAGAGCAATGTTGTTGTAAGAAGGCACCAATAGAGTTAGAGTTATGTGACTTGAGAAAGGCAATAGTTTCACCAATGAATGGATATCCCATGCTGCCATTTGGTAAACCTGCAAGTTTTTTGCCTTTGATCCCAAAAAGCTTCAAAAATAAATAAATTCCTAATAAAATGGATAATATCAAAGGCAATAATGCAGCCATTTTTGTTGTATATATTTGTTTTTTAGTTTGTGGAATGGGGAATTTTTTAAAGGCATATCTATGGTTTTATTGTTCCTTCTTGGCCCTTTATATAGATAGCCCTTCATGTGATTTAATTTTGATTTTCTTTTTCTCTTTATGGGTATTAAATTGTTAGTGATTTGTGTTTTTTGTGATTAACTATATATTTGAATTCGATTTAAGTGCAATTTTCTCTTTGCAATAAAGTGTAAATATATATATAGATAAAAATCAAACTGAAATAAAGATCATTTTCTTTATATTGCAATAAAACAAGAAACAACATTTAACGGGAATGTTATAGTTACTATAAAATGTTACTACAAAATCCGAAAAATCTATGTAAATTAAATCCGAATATTTTATTTAAAATGTGAATTTCAATTGTGCTACAACTTTTGGTGGTCATGAATCATTATATTGAAAATAAAAGACAAAATACTAATTGTTAATAATTCTTTTATATATTGCTTGCGGCTCTTCGTATTTCAAGTAAACTCTATTGATTAGCCAAACAATTATATGTAATAATTATATTTAAAAAAGCTTAAGCACTGAGTTTAAACAAAAAGACACTAAGTTCCCTAAAGAGCACACAATAAAGGAACAATTAGAGTCCAAAATCCACAACTTTTGAAAGTAATAAAAAACAAAGTTCTAAACTTTGATTAGTATTCTTTGATGATGTTGATGGTTTGTTGTGAAAATCCGACCGGATTAATTTATTTATATTTAATATAATTATTGATTTTGACAAAAATGTTGAACGTAATAAATGCAGTTAATTGAATTAAAAAGTAACTAATATTTTATGAGACGAAATAGGGTCAATGATAAAGGGTTTTACGATAAGAATTTATATTTTTCTTATTTGACTAATGTCTAAATGTAATGATAATTATGCAGCAAATTTCTTGATAATTATGCAAAAAGTGATGAGAAAACAATAATAATTAGCACGGTCAACACTATTAAAACTATATTAAACATTGTTGCTAAAGAATTACTAAATAATTAATACATAATCTGAGACGTACGATTAATATATATTATATACACAACGGCTGAATTGGGTTATTTTAAGGTAAAAACAAGAATAAAATATTTGGTATTTGATTATTGTTATTATTATATGTAACATTTGTGTCCATGATTAAAAATTTCATGCTTAAATCTTGGGATGTGTTGCTAGAAATCATTTGAGACTTCACCGATCTCATAAGTGTTTTGCTTGACTTTGTTAAAAAATAGCAAAATTTAAATATATCCAACTTTATTTCAAAATCATCATTTCCAATAAAAGAAAATGAAAACAAAAAAAAAGTAGCTTTTAGAAATAGTTTTATAATCCTTTCTTTATTAAAATGAAGGATAATATAATTTTGTATAGCTAGCATGGAATTCCTTCTAATTATAGTATCAATAGCAATTATTTTTAATATTTCTCAAAAAAACAATTATTATAATTTATATGATGAATAAATATTAAATACATTCCACTTTCCATTCTTAGATATTACTCAAACAATAGAGACACGAAAGCTAAAAGTAAAAAAGGAAAGGAAGAATAATTTTGATTGTAGGCGTGTGCATGTTGCACGAGAGTTGGATTTGGAGCCCCCAAAATCACTCAATTTGAAGCTTCTATTGAGCTGGATCTCACTATTATTTAAATTGCAATCATTATTTTCCTCTTCTTTTTTCCAAAAAAAAAATTAAAATAAAATTCTCTTTTGCACCTAACCCCTTCAAAAATTTAATAGTTTTACTTTGAAAAAGCTGGTCAAATATACGTCACACTAAGTCCAATAAAATCGATTTATTATATATCATTTTATGTGGTGAAAAAGATAAAAAAAAATAAAAAATTATTTACATTCAATAATACATGTCACACCGATCAGAACCCGATTTGCAATAATATCACTTATTAAATACTTGATTCATTGTTTAAAAAAAAAGGGTTTTAATAATTTTCATGTCGATCAATTAGTTTCATTAAAACCCCCAAATTAGTACTTTATCAAACTTACATAACATTTGTATGATCTTATATCAATTAATATTTAAAAAGTCTATCGATTATTAATCAAATATATATATATATATATATATATATATATCACAATAAATTCAACAAGATCGATGTAATAACCTATTTTCAATAGGTTATGAGCATCCTATCTTAAACAGTCTAAAAAGTGAAATAAAGATAAGTCTTCTTCATCTGCAAAAAGTGCTTTAATTGATTATTTTTCTTTTTCTTTTTAAAATAGAAAAACATAATGTGCCGTGTTTGGGTGCATGGTCCCCCCAAACACTCGTGGGGGTTGAATATGAGTTTACATAAAAAGAAGACATTATTCTATTAAATCATCGTGTCCCTATTTTTTTTCAAAAGCCTAATCATTCTATTAAATAGTAATAATAATAATATAAAAAATAACAATTTTATTTGTCTCCTCATCCATAACTAATCTTTTTCAAGCCAAAAGATTAAATAACTTGATTATTTAATTAATGAGTAAAATTGCTAAACATTATCTAATTACTTAATTCTGATTGATTATTTCATTAATTAATACTTATTTTACTCGTATGGGATAAAGAAATTCTTCAATTAGACTGGATCCAGAATGAATTCAGATCAAAATGTGATCCATTAGCAGACCTGAATGAAGTAGTTCGGCCCATATTTTCGAAGCTCAAAGCCCATTTCAAGGAGCCCAATAGGCCCACATATTATCTGAAATGGGCCTGAATATGATTCTAATTTCTACACCAACCAGATCTCAGGCCAATTATTTACATCTGCACATTAGTATTTATTTAAATTTCAGGAAAGTTGCATATATTGGTCTCATAACTCAACTTAATTTCAATGTCTATATTTTTGTACTGAAATCTCATATATAATCTCATAAGTTTCAAAAATCTCACAATTAATCTTGGCCAAAATTTCCACCCAAAGTTTAGTGACTAATCTTATATGCTTGTTAATTAATGCTCTTTACCATTTTTTTTAAGAGAATTTGTAATTGTGGTCAAAGGACTGACTAATGGAGTACAAGATTTTGACTATTAAAACTTAAATAAAAACTTCTAAATAAAATATTTTAAAAGTAGTAAGACTAAACTTAAAATTTCGTACAGGTGAGACCAAAATTGAAGTGCACTAAGATTATGAAACAAAAAATAAACCTCCTAGGAATGGCAAACGAGTCCAACCAACCCACAGCTTGAAAAAGCTCAATTCGAGTTTGAGCAGAGCCTAATAAATCAAGCTTTTCAAGCGAACCAAACCCGAGTTCAAAAAATTTGTTCGGAGGCTTGCGCGACAAAATAAAGATATTTTTTTTAATTATATATAAATATATTCATTTATTTCATGATTATATTTACTAATATATGTATGTATAAATACAAAATTAATAATACATAATGAATTTCTTATATACACATATATTGCTAAATTATCCAGTTTTTCAATCTTTCTGGTGTACAACACAACACAAAGAAGCCATGTTCACCATTCGCCAGAGCCCCCAACAATGGCACTTTTCCAACCAAAACAACTCAAAATCCAGAAACCACCAAGCTTTTCCCCCCAAAATCACCAACACTCTAAACAATGAAACGCCAAACATTCCTTCAGCAGGCAGAATCAAACGCCTAGTCCTCACACAAGAAGGCAGAACAAAGCTCAATCGAAATCCAGATCCAGATTTCTATTCTTACCCCCGATTCGTAACGCACGTCGATAGCAACTTCATTTCTACACTAACCGATCTCTACAGATCAACTCTGAGACCGGAAATGGAAATTCTCGACCTCATGAGCTCTTGGATCAGCCATTTACCTGAAGAGGTTCAGTACAGCAAAGTGGTGGGGCATGGGCTCAACGCGCAAGAGCTCGCGAGAAATTCTAGGTTCGATTATTTCTTCGTTAAGGATCTGAACAAGGAACAACGTCTTCAGTTCGAAGACGCCAGTTTCGATGCCGTTTTATGCACCGTTAGCGTCCAGTATCTTCAGCAACCTGAAAAGGTCAGCAAATGATTTCTATGTGATTTGATTGTGTATATTAATATAGTTGGAATGAATGAGAAATTAGTTAACAATGTAAATTCATTGTTTTGAAGAAAACAAGTAATTATCATTTACCAAGTCCAAATGTAATTATTATTTCAGGTTTTTGCAGAGATTTTTCGTATACTGAGACCTGGAGGAGTGTTCATAGTGAGTTTCAGTAACAGATTATTTTACGAGAAGGCGATAAGCGCGTGGAGAGAAGGAACTGCGTACAGTCGTGTACAACTGGTTATGCAGTACTTTCAATGCGTCGATGGTTTTACAGAGCCACAAATTATTCGTAAATTGCCAAATGCTAAAGAGAATGGCTCGATTTTCAGTCGGGTTATGGGGCTGTTCGGGTTGTTATCAGGGTCGGATCCTTTTTATGCTGTGATTGCTTACAAGAACTTCAAACCTATATATGAGTAAAAGGTTTGATGATTGTCACTTTTGCTCATACTCTTCTTGCATTACTTTACAGTTTAATATTTAGTGAAACTATGCTGTGGATATATACTTTAAAACTGTGAACTAAATTTTATCATTATAGAATTGTATAGATATGGAAATTTTCGTAATATCGCACAAATAATGTATTTTTATGCTTTTAAATGATCATTTTCCTTATATTACGGATAAATTGTATGATTAGTACAATCTCTTTGACATTTTATCTGTTGGGAATACCAAGATCGTGCGAATATGAGAGAAAAATACTTCTATTACTTTCAAGAATAGAAAGAAGAGACATACAAGCTCTAACTAAAAACTCTCAAAAAAACCTTTACAAATCTCTCAAGGATATTCACAACTCTCTTGGTTGTGCTATGATGATCATTTACTTGATGATAGAAAGACTCTCCAAGCTTGTCTATTTATAGCACCAAAACTAGGTGGTAGGTGTGGTAGGTAAGCTTCAATGGTCTTCAATGGTAGGCAATGGTAGGTAAGCTTCAATGGTTTTCAATGGTAGGCAATGGTAGGTGTTTCAAATTGAATTCTTCATTATCAGGATGACTACTTTACATACTACGTAAAGGATAAGAACTCACTTACTTCTTGCAACTTGCAAGTTCTCCTCGAAACTTTCATATGGAATTTTTTTGAGTGATTAATAAAGTGTGTAAGAGTTTATACCATAACTCTCAACGCAAAACGAATTTGGATAAAGAAAAAAGTGTCTTCTTTCACTATATTATTTGTTCATTGATATGGTCGACAAAATCAATTAGTAGAACTTGTAGTATCATTTGAATTGTTTAGAGTGGAATATGATTATTTTTATATTAGATTGGTTTCAATGGAACTAGCATCATTTTCAATATTGAATGGTTCAAAGTATTTTATCAAAAGTTTCTCAATCCAATGAAATCAACCTCAATTCAATAGAATTTTTAAATTAGACTGACTCCATTAAAATTAACTTTATTTACAGTCGCATTTATCTTTTATTTTCCAATCACATTAGTTCACTATAAATTCAAATATTTCCTAAGAGGAACTATAATTCTAAGAATAACAATGGGTTATAATTAAATAAATAATTCTAAGGCCCAAGTATTTATTATGATGTTTGTATGTGGTGTTGGTTTATTAGTTCTTGAATTATATGAATCTTAGTCTGATTATTAATTGTTAGACGTTTTAATATATTGCTTATATATGGTGGTGGGGCCCACCATATATTAATTCAAAAAAGTAATGGGCCAGACAGTCCCATTTTCCTTTACGGGATGGGCCGGCCTGTGTGCCCAAATCAGGCCTGTTTGACACCTTTGGTTAAACCCGACTTACTGAAGCGAATTGCGGATTTCGTTAAATTCATTTCAACCCCGAACCATTGTCAGCCCTATAAATTCAAGTACTATAACTGGGCCAACTTATCCAAACAAAGATACATCTGGCCCAAAACAAATTCTCTTTATAATTTGGGCCACCCAGTACGGGATTCACCCAATACGACCCCTTTTCTCTGCAACGGTGGTTTGAAATTCTTATCTACAATTTCCCAATCTCTCTTCTGTTTCTCATTGCTCTAACTAACACAAAACAATGGCTTCTGCAACTACCCCTCATCTCAAACTGCTCGAATGTTGTTTCGCCACATCTATCCCAAGAACCCATCTCAACACCTCCATTGCCAAACCCTCACTCTCCACAAGACAAGCCCACTTCTCATCCACTTCCATTTCTCTCAAATCCAAGTTTTTACCTCTCAAGATTGTTCCTTTTGTTGCGCAAACTTCAGACTGGGCTCAACAAGAAGAGGAAGAAGAAGAGAAAAGTGAGCCTGAGTATGGAAGTGATGAGGGTATAGAAGCGAATGCTGACGTGGATGGTGATGAGGGTATAGAAGCGAATGCTGACGTGGATGGTGACGAGGTTGGAAGTTTGGAGGGTGAGGGAGATAGTTATGTTGAGCCCCCGGAGGAGGCCAAGCTATTTGTTGGTAATTTGCCTTATGATGTTGACAGTGAAAAATTGGCTAAACTTTTTGATCAGGCTGGGGTTGTGGAAATTTCTGAGGTATAAAGATTGTATTTTCGAAGTATTTTTAGCTTCTTTTTATATGCTTTTTTTGTTGTTGAAACTTGAGATGTGTTGTTATCTGCATTGTTAGGCATAAAAATGAGTTGTTACTGAAAGAACTGAGGGGTGTAAAGATTTCAAAGTTTGTTCAGTTTGAAGAATTATAATGTTGTTGTGTTTTGTTAGGTGATTTATAACAGGCAAACAGATCAAAGTCGAGGCTTTGGATTTGTGACGATGAGTACTGTGGAAGAAGCTGAGAAGGCTGTGGAGATGTTCAATCAATATGTAAGTCGTTTTTGATGCGTTAATTCGTTGTTTATGGTCCTTTGCTATGCTTATGTTTGGTAAGTTATTGAATCGGAAGTGACATATTGCTTTGTGCATGTATCAAGCTATTGTAGCATCTTTATTTTAGCATAGACTGCATACTTTTAGTCGATTTTTTGAGCATCAAATGATATAATGCCGAAATTTAAATTTGCTAACCACAAACATATAGCAGTGTTAGAATATTAAACTGACTGGTTTTACCTTCTCTCATTATAGTTCTTATATTTTACAATGTACTCATGTATTTATCCTCATCCTAAATGCAGTACGAAGCGAATATACTATCAAAAATTCTTGATTTTGATCTTATACCTTTATTGTTTTATCAAATTTTCTTCTTCATTACAACTGACTTTTCGAATCCTAATTTGTGGGTTTCAGGATCTAAATGGACGACTATTAACCGTAAATAAGGCAGCTCCAAAAGGTTCTCAGCCAGAAAGGATTCCTAGAACCTATGAGCCTTCATTCAGAATATATGTTGGTAACTTACCGTGGCAAGTGGACGATGCTCGTCTTGAGCAGCTGTTTAGTGAACACGGCAAAGTGGTTGACGCGAGAATTGTTTTTGACCGTGAGAGTGGGCGTTCACGCGGGTTCGGTTTTGTTACAATGTCAACTGAGAGTGAATTAAATGACGCTATAGCTGCTCTTGATGGACAGGTAATTAATCTCGAACCCATCTGCCTTTGATAAGTGGATGAAATTTTCTATTTCAAACTGTGTTCCATCTTCTATTACATATATATCTATACGTATGTAGATATTTGACACGTGTAACTTACGCATACACTTATTAAGGAATGTTTAACATGTGTAAATATTTTGACACGTATCAAAAATCTATATATATGGAATAGAAGTTGGAACATGGTTTAGAACAGAAAATCTTATCCTTGACGTTCGAATGCAAAATTTGATGAGTGTTTACTTTGAATGAGAAATGTGCATGGATTTATATCTCACATTGGCTTTCTGTAATCTGTGATGCAGAGTTTGGATGGCAGGGCAATTAGAGTTAATGTTGCCGAACAAAAACCAAGGCGTAACTCCTTCTGATCGCACCTTCTGATCGCACAATTGGCGTAGCTCATTTCTAATCTCAGAATTACTATTTATTGATCTATTATATGTAATTCTTTTGTGTTAGTATCGTCTTTTTTTGAGATTTTCTCTATATACACCTACAACTTTACGAGAAATTCTGTAATCATCAGATCGAGATCTTTTATACCAAGGCATATAGAGATTATGGAGTCGCAAATCTTTTGTCGTTTCATGATCATTTTATGCATAACACTTGTTTGACATCACAGTTTAAGGAATCAAATGCAATATACTTTTTCTCATAGTTGATCTTTATGATGAATTAATACATGTAACTGATTCCTGAAAAAAAAAATCTTAAGTAAGATAATTGACACAAGGCAGGCAACAAAAACAAAGTAAACCTTTTCTTTTCATTCAATTTCATACAAGTCATATCTATCCTTCAGCCAAAAATGGATTTTCATCTCTTCATCTCACAAGACTATACATGTTATCCTCTTGTCTTGTTGTATACCTATACATTGTATACCAACATGGTCAACAAAAGCTATCTTTAACCCAATTTTTACAAGAAAAAACATCAACACCCCTATTAACAGGTCAAAAATTGTGGAGAAGCTGTACAACGCTTATCAATAAAGAAAAGTGTAAGCAAAACAAAGCTTCTTGGCTCAGTACATATTCAGGCTTCTTTGTGGTTCATAGTATCAGATGGCTTTAACATAGAATACAATCTCCATAGTGTAGCATTATCCTACAGAATGTCCACAAATCTATTAGCAAAGGTCTTAGGACAAATGTTCGAATTGAACCACTAAACCTTTTGTGTGTTGTTTCTACCTGTTCCGTCAAATCAACACGAACTTCATCACTAGAATATTCCTCTGGTGGCTTATTATGTTGAATAATTTCCACAACACGGTCAAGATTTTCGGGTGGTAATTTCTCAATCGCCTTACGGAGGTGTTGCTTCTCTAAATGAGTCATTGGCCTATGGGACGAACAAGTTTTAAGATTTATAAAGCCAGCCCGAATTTTCATTTTCAAATTTCAAGGGATGCGGAATTTTTAAAAAGAAAGAAACAAAAATATGGCAACATTAAATTCCAAGAGCTAAGATATTTGTATGTACCTGCAACTGGTCATTACAACATTGAGAAGCTCTTCAAGCTTCTGTTCCATGTGCTGCAACTGTAAATACATTTAATATGGAATTAATTAGCTATCTTGTGAGTGAAAGTGTGATGATATAATTAATTTATAGTTTCCTTATGTACTTGTACCGTGGCGTAAAGTTCATCGGTGTGCTTCTTCATTAGTTCCTCAACCTTAGTGCTATCATTCTCTAACAGAAACCGCAAATCATCATCAATCTGAGAAAGGAAGATACAAAACAAGAAAAATAGCATCATTAAGATTATTAATCAGAAACCGGACTATACAATGTGAATTTGGTTCAGAATTCATAAGTTTCTTTATAGGGATGAAATTAAGCTCAAGGACAGGAAGTACAAGAGACAGAATATAAGTATGCTATCTTTACCTCTATGCTTTCCTCGTCAGCTTCAATCTTCAGATTCTTGAAATATCGAAGTCCACAGGCATTGCAAAGATACTGGAAAACAAGCGGATAAAAGGAAAGTGCATTAGACTCCCTACAAAATCTCCCAAATAAATAATTAACAAATACTGAAACAGTATATTCAGGGGAACACTGTGATGAAGTACCATGGAAGAAAGGGCCAATTGGATGGTAACTTCATTCCCAAAAAAAATTATCCCGAGTAAAAAATTCCAAAATTTTCAATTGTTTGGTACGTTATAAAAAAATTCATTAATAAAATCTCTCAAAATTTTAGATACTTTTGAAGAAATTTTTGCAAGAAAAGAGAAAAAAGTATTCTTACTATTCATGATTTGACAGTTCATATAATCGATTTATAAGGTTTTTTCCGACTATTTTTCAACTTCATAAATCAAATTAATCACATATTCTAAAATAATGCAACGTTTAAAATAAGATCCATTGTGGCTATTTTTTGACATCTCAATCGATGATTTTGACTAAATGATTTATTATAAATTATATTCAAATAATAATCTCAATAATTTTTACAAAAAAAAATGTATCACATCAACTATAATCATTAAATATTTTTCCCTTAAAAATTCCTTCCAAACACACATCTCACATCATATTTCTTATTCTAAAAATATTTTTTTCTTACTTTTATCATGAAAAATAATTTTCAGAGATTGATATGCCATCCAATTGGACCCAAAATAGTTTGAGGAATAGGACCTTTAGCCAAACATAGATTCATCCTATGGCTTGCAATGTTGAACCGGTTGAAGACTTAGACAAATCATATATATTTTCACTGTACTTGTGCAAAAGAGGTCCTTAAGGGCAGCTGGACAAAAATGCATCTAGACTGCACTAAGGACAGATGGGAGGCTACTATGGAATAGGTATGGAAGATAAGCAAGGGCAAAATACAACTCAGTTGTAGGAAAAGAAACACTTCTTGTATACTTCATTTGGTTGGATAGAAAAACAGTTATTTCATGTTGTTAGGACTAACTATACAAATCTTATTGAGCAAATTTGAATAGTAGTTAATAATATACTTACGAGTTCGAAAACAAATTATCCTCAGGGGCTACTCCAATCCAGCAAGTAAACTAACAGTCTAACACACAATTTTCTCCTTTAGTTTCCACCATAATATAATGTCATTTTTATATGTTATTATAAATATTCAATAGAAGATATGGAAATCTAAAAAAATTAATCTACACGAGGGAAAAAAAACATTACTACTCGCAACCTTCCCATCACATGTGGGTCTCCACTGAGGGGTACTAGTAGCATGGCATTCAGTGCAGCTTTTCACTCCATCCAATTGCATTTGTTCGCTTTTCGAATCCTGTATATAAGCCACAAATTTTATGCCAACAAGGTCTTGACCTCCAAATATTTACACTAAGACATGCAAAGAACAGGTGTGCTTAAAGTCACTAAAAAAAGCAATGTCAACGATTCGCAGCATGACAACCAAAGGGTTGAACATTAGTTACAGAAGCACTACAATAGGACAAGACTCTTAAGAAATAAATAACAGGACAGCAAAACAATATCTTGAATGAGACACATTTTGTGAAAATGTAGTCAACCTCTGTTTCCAGTTACCACAACAGCACTTTTAGTGTATTCAGAAAGCAACCAATATGGCATATGCTATAATGCTATACATTTCTTTTAGCTTTTGCAAGTTGTAGCAGTATAAATCACGACATGATTCAAAATCATAGAATAGCTACATACAAACTACTCATGAAACTTCAAACATATCATGAAATCTACTAGAATACAAAGTAGTATTCATGGAAATACTCACCGAACATCCAGGTAATACTTTGCGCTTCTTGTGAGGGTCCTGTGCTTGATCAGCTCTACATGCTAAGGCATCCGACTTTAAAAGACGTTCTTTGCATCTCAAACACGATCGTATCCGACAAACAGCAAGAATAGGATTCACCATCTGCAATTATGGAAACAAAACATCATACATAAACACAATAGGTGGGAGAGGGTGAGAGAGATGGAAAGAAGGTTAAACAACTTTTAACAAACTAATCACCAACACACAGTGCACAGGCCATAGCTTTTTCTAACTCAGTGCACACGATATATCGTAACAACAAACTCAGTAAGACCATCATGCCCTTAGAAGTGACCTGATATGAAGGAGACGGAGATAAAGCATATATATATAGTATATAATTACTATATATATAAAGAGAGAGGGAGATTTGATGATTACCTCATCAACCTCCTTCGTAAGAGTGAAAACACTATCCCGAAGCAGTGATTTCAATCTTTCCCTTTTGAACTCCGAAAGCAGAGCTCCTATTCCATCAGCGTACAATGATGCAGAACCAGAAACACCACTGTTTTCGTTGGTTCTGTTATTATTCTTACTTAAGCCCTTTTCTTTGCCCAGTTGAGGAAAGTTTTCAGCCAAGAGAGTAGTTCGAGGAGAAAAAGGCAAAAGATCTTCATCCTGAGACAGTACTTTTGCCACCTCACTTGCAAAGAAACCAAAGAAGTCCGGTCCTACTTTATTGTTTTCCCCAGACGTTGTCAGATTTCCAGAATCTTCTGACATGACAACAGAATCTGCAGCAAAATAATGTGTGTTGACACAAAGGGTAGGGAGACTACACACATAAAGCAATGTTAGGTCCCATTCTTCAAAACAGTGTCCAAAATGTAAAACCTCAAGAACTTGCAACCTAACAACAAGTTCAGAAGCAACTGCGTGGACAAACTATAAGCAAAGTGCATGTTAAAAATCGTGTAAACTTGTTCTTCTATGAAAGTACTATCTCAACTAGGCTCACTTACTAAATACTCTCTCCATACGAATTTGAACATCCATGACTGACATGATCGGCAGTTTTAAGTGAGAATTGTTGGAAAAGTTGAAAAAATTTGGACAAACTTTACCAAGGATCATGTGGTTGTTGTCAATAAAGGCACTTTGAAAGAAATTGTCGTCACAAAAGAGAGTGCATAGTTTAATCTTGAATGGAGGAAGTAGTCGATCTCTTTCCATGTGAAGAAGAGACACCTCATATAACAACTAGAACAAAAAGAAGTGATAATGAAGCACAAGCATCCCCCCAACAACACCCACCCCCAACCTTCCCATACACACACGCTAATTGGAAATGTTTGGTAGTCTATTATGATTTATCCCAACATATTTAGCCATGGATATAAAAGGAGCCTTCAACTGAAATAAATCCATTTGCCATCACATAATCTCCTTGGTATAGGAAAGAAGCTTTTATAAAGAGATTGAAGCTGATACAATTAAATTAAAATCACGCCATACATTCTGCGATACTAGAAGCAAATTTGAAGAAAGTGGCACAATTACTGTAATTCGTAACTCAGCATGCATCCTTTATGAGACTATGGAGTAAAACCGGATACCATCAACATTAAATGTTTTATAATTCACGTCTTAAATCAAAGTTCAACTATCCTCTAAAACATTGGAAGTTAAAATTACATCTGTCACGCGCCGAACCCGCAAGATCGTCAAGCCTGAGAATCGCCTACACACTAATCGAGTGCACCTTGAAATTTAGCTCTTTACCACTTACTTAAAAAGGATATCCAATTGATATACATGCGTTCTTTGATGCTTATTACTCTCCATTGGGTTGGACTTCACAATCACCTCTCTTTAAGAGCTTGAAGTTCTCATAGTAACGTAACACAACTTATGATCAACCCCTAAGAATCCAGACTCTAGAGGTGTCTCCCATCTCATGTGTAATCCCAATCATTGACTACCAGAGTAAAAACCATGTGACCTGATTACGACGAGTCATGTTCGGGTATATCGAATCCATGACTATACCTACGTCACACGCCCGCTAACCCATAGCATTGGTGAGCACTCTACTCTCCTGCCAGAGCTTGTGACGATCGAGTCGAAATCTTAGGCTTTGTTTGTGTATGTTTTTAAGATAAATTTTAAAATTTTCTCGAAAATTGTGTCTTATGGAAATTCGTGTGAAAATGGTAGGTATTTTTTTATGTTTTTAGAAATATGTTGAAAGTTGTAAGACTTGTCAAATTAATAGTGATAGGTTGATGGATGATGTGTATAATAATTGTGTTAGTGGTGTATATAATGATTATAAAAATAAAAAATAAAAAAATATTAGATAAAAAGTATAAAGTATGAAAAAGAAAGTGAAATAATGATTGATTTGATTAGTAAATGTGTGAAAAGTTGTATATATGTTTGATAGTTAGTTATATAGGAGATTGGAAAGTAGAGTTGAAAAAAGTAGAATTTGGATGAGAATTTGGTGTGTTAAGTTTATTTTGAATTTTGTGATTTAAAAAGTTGAAAATGGGTTTTGAAAACATAAACAAACAAGGCCTTAATGTCCCGAATTAAGATATCATAGACTTACGAGCCCAGTTTAAAAGAACACACACATGACTCTTCCAGTGTTATTTTCTCACCTAGAGAAGTGAAAAATCTAACTTAGCAATCTCGTAGACATGTTGTTCAATCCAATAGATGCATAAGATTTATATAAAATAATTATTTGTCTTTTTACTAATAAAGAAAGTCGACACAAGTTTTATGGTTTATGCCATATTCTCTATCCTCGTTTGGCATCGAGGGCATACACTCAACATTTCCAACATAGAAAAAGCAACTCCATGCATGAAAGTACTTCATATCACTGAAACAACAATGATCAATGCAACAATAACACCCACTTTACATTTTATATCATCTTATCCATGCACATTTTTTAATCTTTAACTTTATTGTTATCACCCTTAGCAAAATTTCATCCTTCGCTCTTCATAGTATTGTGATGTCCGGTTAGATCCCAAGACATCATTATTTAATAAAATTAGTACCCTTTTAAGGTGCTTCACTTTTGAAAAATAGTCGAAGCTTACATGTGCAAAACCATGTACCACAACATTACACTTCTAATGTCCATGCTATGGGCCCACAAGGTGAAAGTTTGCACGCGTTATTTAGCCACTAACGGATTCACGGGTACCTATTTTATGTTCTCTCACGTTGTGAAAAATGATTAGTGGTATGATATCCATTAATAAGTAACTTATAAGTTATTCCACGCATCTCAGAATGCATGTGAAATAATCAATATCACTTAGTTCAACAAGCAACGATCTTGTTGCATTTCCTTCCACAATCCAGGATCGCCACTACTCCAACCACCCCTAGTCCAACTAGGTCGGATCCCTACATTGATGCACTTGCCAATAATGCCATTTTGTCATACTTTGAGCTCACATGGTAAGGAGCCACACATGGAATTCTCATATAATAAACCCTACTTACTTGGTTTGATCCTTGCTTTTCGAGAATGATTAACCAAAGTTGATAAACCACTCTAACTCACTTATGAACCATTTATGATTTCCTCCCACAACTAATTGGGATAACATAACATAGTATTCTCCATGTATAATAATATTTCCTAGAAACTTTATAAAAATAAGAATCTTCCTCCATTCCAAATATGAACTCATATTTCATTATAGCACATACCAAGATAAGACTTCATTTTTAAATGGTATTTTTTCCAAAAATCATCTTAATTTAATAATGATGAGAGACCAACAACATCATGAACATCAATATACACACAAAAAGAAATCATTTTCTCAACATTCATCTAAAAGACTACAACTCAATATTAGGTCAAACTACACTTAATTTCTAAAGTCAACTAAGTGTAACAATAAACTAATACTATTCTTGAATCTATTATGCGATCTCCAAATTGAAACAAGTTCCTCAAGTAACTATAAGAAATTTAAGTTTGAAATTAATATAGTCGTAGAAACAAAGAGCCTTACATGACCACTATAATCCCCTAAAGAAATAAATAAATAAACAAACAAAGAAGTGGGATCTAATCAAGGATAATGAAAGAATTTCTTTATCAAAAACTAAGTAATGAAACCAATTAATATTTGATCTAATTTTATTTAGATCTTAAATTTTGGTGAGAAAGAAGAAAAAAACGAAGTTCTATCCATTCAAGTGCAAAATTTGTCAATTAGTGTTTTACTCAATAATTTCCAAAAAAAAAAAACAAATGGAGGCATGGCAATCGAGAGGTTCTAAATAAAAAATCAAAGATCCATGAACCAAAAGATAATCTCCATTATACATGCGAACACGACATATTGCTAGAGATTCCAACCTGAATGTGGAGATCATCACAAGATTAAATAGGACCTTTGGTATCACCAATCCCAAAAATGATCTTAGAAAGGGGAATAAGGTTAAAGAGAAGAGAATAAGAAAACCAAAATTAGCTACCAGAATTTTAAATAAACTTACAATCAAAATGATGAATGCTCAAATGTAAAGCATAATTCCAAAACTTTTAGCCCTTGGTAAAAGAAACCCTTGTCGCCTGATCCTGAGCGACAGACTCGAAACATATGGAGAAAATTTACAAAGTTAGGTTCTTGTTTCCAGGCTCGCATTAGGATGATGAAAGAATTCAGGTGATGATATGAATTAGGCAGAAGTTAAGTTGGGCATAAACCTAAATAATGAAGTACCATCTTAATTACGGGATGGAGAGGGAATCTAACTCCGCATACGAGATGTGCTACACGGAAGGTCCTATACCCGATGGGAGGACAATGCATTCGTTCATCAGCGTCGGGTACATGAGGTTGAATTCCTCAGGAATGTAGTATTGTTTGGAATGTAGTATTGTTTGATGGCCTCTAGACTATCCTCAGTAAGGGTGGACGAGCAGTCAACCCAGGGGTGGGCATCAACCGGGAGAAAATCATAATCAGGATCGTCACCCTCGGAAGCTACTTAATCCACCTCGCAGGCCAAGTATGAACAATCGAACTCATAGCTCGAATGGGAAATTTGGGTGCCACTAGATTGAGCACTGGACTCAATCATAGAAGGGACTGGATAACCTAAAATCTTGGATTAAGGGACCTAGATCACCTAACGACTCGAGGGAAGAACCGGATGGAAGACTACCCAATCCAGAAATGCTAGACATTAGACGACGATACGAAGTGACGAAGAACCTAACTAATATTTGAAAACGAAATAGAAAATGGAGAGAAATACCTAGTGGAGTGATGAAATAACACGAGACGAGTCGAGGAACCGCGAATGCTGACGAAGCACTGAGAGCTTTTAAGAAATTCTCTCTCTAAAGATATGCGAAGCAAAGTAAATTCTAAAAGCATGAAATTCAATATATATATATATATATGAAGATAGGCGGGAGATTGGATGCCCAGATTGAATTGGAAATTCAAAATCAAAGAACCAGATTAAGAGACTTTTTGAATTCTCGGAGTGGATTGGATGAGTAAAAGTAAAGTAATATATCTTTTTCTTTCACAATAAATTCATGAGGATGTGAAGAAATGTAATGAGTTTCCAGAAATCTAGCGACAAAGCGGATTTCTGAAATGACATTAAAATGATCATGATCAACAACATTAATCATGAAAATGCATTATGAATATATGATAATAAACGAGATGACTACAACGCATGTTGAGCAGAATAGTACGAACCGGACTAAAAGTGATCGAGACCATGTTCGAGCTAAGATCGAATCACAATTTGGCTACATTGTGATACGATCTGGGGCACTAGATGATAGGGTGCAACCTGGCTAGACAAAAATATCAATACGAGATGAACCGTGAAAGAATATATTGGTAAATAGCGCACCTCATATCGTGCACCTCGTATATTATTAAAGAATGAGAACCGATGATTGGTGGGTACTCTATACCCCACCCGACCCGCTCAATAATAAACGTGGACCACCAACCTCTTTTGACAGATGGCAGTCAAGATATGGAACCATATGTCATATCATGAATAGTGAAATCCATAACTATAAATACAACATTTAAAGCTGGGGATGGATGTCAGAGCTGCATTATGGCTAACCCCTCATACCATAAATTTAGAACTACGTTAGACTTGATCCCATACGAGGTACGTAGGCAGCTTGTTATACGAGTGCAGTCTTGACACATCTATATACGAATATTTGACTAGATCAAATATGGAACACACACTTTACATCATACTCTCCGGAAAATATACTCATTTATATTTTCTCTTACAATCTCCAATAAGTCACCATCATTTTTGAACCACATAATCCTCTAACTTCTGTCTCGCCTCACATCTTCTATCGTACAAATCTTTACTTTTAAGTAATCCAATCATTCCACAAATCATCAATTCCATTCATGTTCAATAACACAACCTAACATGTTTACATTTTCACACAAGAAAACAAAAATTCAATACATCATACATTTTAGAAAATGATGGTTGCAAATGAAATAAAAAAACATCGAGACATAGTTTTTGATTTCCAAAATCAAATCCAATTAGAGAAAGTTTGTGTAGACCAAATTCAAGTTTCATCCACATCAACTAATAAAAACAAGAATACTAGAGCGAGATTTACCCAGTGCGCACCTGAAAGGATAGCGTCTGCGGGTTTCCCCGTCATCCAAAAAAAACCTAAACCAACACAAAAATAAAAAAAACTCAAGTCCTTATACATTTTTGAAAATAACATTGAGAATTTTGTCTTAGATCCAAAGGAAAGATAATAAAAACAAGAAGCCTAGAGCAACACAAAAATCAAAAAACTCACATCCTCATACATTTTTGAAAATGATGATCGAAAATTAAAAAAAAAAAAAAACATCCAAACTAAGCTTTAGTTTTAGATCCAAAGGAGGAAAAAGTCTTTGTAGACCAAATCCAAAATCTATCTTCATATAGTATAGTAAAAAACCCTAGAGCAACAAATTTTCTTACTTTTTCCACAGAGAAACGGATCGATCCAAAGCGCAGGAAGAGTGGATACACAAAATTGACGACTATAGAGTTGATGAAGATAGAGAGAATCACGCCGCCATTGTGGCGGTGGATGGTGACAGTCGCCGTCGTGCAAATAGGGCTTTCATTTGGGAAATTTTACTTGCTATGATGTCACATTCACATCATATGTTTCTAAAAGGATAGTGATAAGGACAGAGCACGTTTCGTGTTGCCAAATCAAACATAGTGAAATGTCTATATTACCCTTTACTAATTTTTTATCTGATAAGATTTTCTTTTCAAATCGTATTCAATTTTTTATTATGTATATTAAATATTTATGTATCTCAAAATATTTAAAAATATTAAACATTCTTTAACGAATGTATTTGTGAATTATACTGTCAAACATTTAGGATTAAAAAATAAAATAAGAATTTATAATATAAAATTTTATCAAAAAAAAAAACAGCTTTAGTCAGACGATTTGTGAACATGTGTCCAAGTGCATTTGAGGTAGATGGAGGTTGGAGGGGTAGACTTGTCATTTTTTTAAAAGATCGGATCAAAATCAAATTCACTATAACAAACGATATAGAAATTATTATCGAGAGATTTGTGTTACTACTTTATTTGATTGTTAATAGAATCAAATTCAAATGTTTTTTTATCAAGTTAAACATCGAGCTTGATTACTTATTGTTTTTATATTTCATCATTTTTATTAAACCAGTTGAGTTTGAGTTTCAAAATTTATTAAATACAAAATGTTGATTACGTTTTGACTATTGCTACGTTAACGAACTAAGTTCAAATCTTGAATTCAATATTGAAAGAGGTTGATTTGCCTTTAAGCTATCTGTTTGCAATATTTTTCTCAATTAACTCAAGATTTATTATGGTGAATTTTTTTTAGAGAAAAATATATAATAATTATGATTAATAGGATATAATTTTTTTTAGAATTTGTTTGAGTTGATATTTAAATATAATTTTTTATTAAATATTTTTTATCAAACTCATCGATTTAGACATAAAAATTTAGTTAAAAACGATCTTTTTTTAATTTTGTGTTATTTTGTACTAGAATGTGTAATTAATATGATTTTCGACCTTTAACTATAGACGGAGAGAAATCATTTTAATCATTTTAGATGTTTGAGAAATGTAAATTACAAATACATTTAGAATGTGATTGGTACCAATGTTTTGAAACTCAGCCCGTTCATTGAACCGAAAAAATGACCGGGTTATGGGTCATAATTATGTAATAAATAGTATATTATATTAATAGTATAATGAATTAATAAATCAACATATATTTCATGATTTAAATTGTACATAATATAAGTCAAATTAAATAAATAAATCATGGATAAAAGCAAAAAAGAAATAAGCAAATTTTAAACAATATAGTTTTCTATTTCAGTCAAACAATAGTACAAAAGTAGGTTTTTTATTTCATAATCAAATAGTACTACAAAAATTAAAAATATATAATATAATATATGTGAGTATATATAGACAATAATACACCATTTCAATGTAAAACCCTAATTTTATCATTTCAACCGCCGGTCAGTTCTTTCTTCTTCTTCTTCAACTTATCTGTACTCTATCTTCCAACTTTTCTTTCTTCTTTTCTCTTCTAAAACCGTTCACTTCTCATTAGTCTATTTCTTACCTTCTACCAAATAGTAAGCCTCATTAACAATGTCTACAGTTTAATTGCTGTAAATTTTGAGATTCACAAAAAATAGGAGAAAAAAAGCAACATTATTGCCCTAACCGGTTCAGGCGGTACAACGGTTTAACCACCGGTTTGAACGGTTCTTGACCAAAAATGACGATTTTTGACCTAAACGATTTTTATATCTAACTCGGACCGTTTTGAAGTCCGGTTCCCGGGTCATCCGGCTCGACCATCTGGTCCAATTCGAGTTTCAAAATATTGATTGGTACATAGGAATTAGGGTCAAATGGAATCATTATCCCTAATTTCATTCTTATATCAATATTTCAAGTAATTAATTGCTAGAAATTATCGTTTATAATTATTCCCTTAAATATCAGAATAGTCATGCATGTCCTCCCCGAACGTTTTTATAATAAAATTGTCCTTCCTTAATTATTTATCTCTATATATAATGCAATTTTATTTTTGTATAATTTTATTTTTATACAAATTGATTTTGTATAAATTATGCTCGTGCAAACGCAGAGATATGAGTGTGAAAATAAAAAAAAAAATTTAAAAATTATTATTGTGCTCCTGATAAATTCTTATCAATACTAGGAATGCTCATTTGGTTGGTATCATGTGATTGCACATGATAATATTATGTTTGATAGTTATGAGAGAAATTGAGAGATTCATTTGCAAAAACTTGTTTGGTTAGGATTCTAAATGCAAGTGATGTCATAGATGATATATATTCGAGTTATTTGGTTGTCATTATATATAAAGAGTGATATAATAGAAAAATCTAAGATACCCTATTGTTGATGTTGAATTATCAAAATCATATATATAAAATTATACTTAAAATATTAAATATATTTTATAAATCAAATAAGAATATTTTGTGTATCTTAAAAAATAACATGATTATATAAAATATATTTATTTTACTTATGTTGAATTATAAAAATTATTTATATAAAATTATACTTAAACATATGGAATATATTTTATAATCAAATAAAAATATTTTGAGTATCTTAAAAAATAACATGATTATATAAAATATTTATTTTGCTTATGTTGAATTATAAAAATCATTTATATAAAATTATACTTAAACATATGGAATATATTTTATAATCAAATAAAAATATTTTAAGTATCTGGATAAAAATAACATGATTATATAAAATATATTTACTTTTCTTATACTATTGTTGAAGTTGAATAATCAAAATCATATATATAAAACTATACTTAAAAATATGGAATATATTTTACACATCAAATAAAAATATTTTGAGTATCTTAATAAAATAACATGATTATATAAAATATATTTACTTTACTTATTTGATGGTTTTAATACCAAACTTTGAAGTTTAATTTCATATTTTTAAGATTGGGCTTGGTGAATGTTTTTGGGTAAGACTGGGCTAAAGATAACAAGATAGAGATTAGGTTAAATGTGATGTGTAAATTAGTAATTCTACTTTTTAAAATAGGTTGGATATAATCTTGTGATAGTGGATACCACCTACTTGGTGGTATCTACTATCCTAGAAATGGAGTGATTAAATATCGGGCTTATTACGTATCATGGACCGACCTTATTGAACCAAACTTAAAATTAAGATTAATAATTAATATATCCCCTTATAAACCTCAACCAAACGGGACTAAGAAGCCCAATAATGGATGTCATAATTATGCTATTACAGAAAAATTGGAAAACCAATAATTAACGAAAATATTTTTTTGTTCGCAATTACATGAATGATTGAAGTAGTAATCTCCTATTCCACTCCTAAGCTATTAAATATTTTATTTGATATAAAGAATTACATACCAACAACAAAGTTATTTCATTTATTTGCAAAACTCGTATGTATTAATGAAACGATAATATTGCACTAAAGAATAATTTGGTTTTTGAAAAAAAAAATCAATTCATATGATTCATATCCAATCACTAATTAATTTATTAGAACGAATAAATGAATAATAATTCAATTCTATAATATATATCAAATCCTATAATATATCAAATTAATATTTATTAATTTCCTATCTTTATTCAATTTCTTAACTCATTCTATGTAAATATCTTAACACGGAACATCAAAATATTTACAATAAAAAGATCACCATAATTCATAAATTTTGAATAGAAAATAGTATCTAGTTCGCCCCAAACTCTCCAAGCTCCATAGATATGGCGTTAATTGATATTTAATAAATATATATATATATTCCTAATCGTGATTCAAAACCCTCCAAAAATCCTAACCAACAAAATATCACCATTGCAACGATTTTCAATTCAAAAAATGGTGTATTAAAATCTGCAAAAGCTCCTCAGAAACCAATCTCAATCAGCTTCAAAGTTTATCACCCATTTCCAGAAACCCAATCCTCCATTACTACCATTTGTGACTCAAATCCCCAAAACCATTGATCAAATCCCTTTCCCTACCCACCCATCAACAGATCTTTCAAAACCAAACCATTCTTTTGCACCTAATGTTTACCCCACTTTTCATTCGGGTTATTACTTGACCCGATTCATACACCCGCATTAACTCGATCGGAGCCCGATGAAGAAATGACGCCAGATGATTCTGGTACGATGAAAGCCGACAGTGTGAAGAAGAAAAGAAAGAAGAAGATGAACAAGCACAAATTGAGGAAATTACGAAAGCGTCTCAGGAGGAAAACTTAGTTTCGATTTCAATTTTTTGCGATCCTGGTGAGATAATGTTGTTTTTTGTTGCCTTTTGTTCTCTCCTCTAGATTAGCATTAGAGATCGACTTATTTTGTTTAAGTTATCGCATTATCCGCCATTGATGGTGCTCTTTAACAGAAGATCAATAAAATATCGTTTCTCTGGTTGTTCTGACTGAACTGATGAGCCACTTCTTTTCGAACAACATCAAATAGTTTGAAATCTATGTTTCAATTTTTGCAATATGCCAAATTCACATTGTTGATCAAATAGATTCATATGGATTTGTGTGAACTAATTTATCTTAAGGAACTGATGAGCTTGATCTACTGTAGTGCTTAAGCACTAATTCTCTGTCTTTCTTTTTTCTTGCTTACAAATCTAGAATTGTAAACAAAACCGAGCCCGATCGAACAAGTTGTTGTTCAAGTATGTTTGGATTATTATCAACCTTTAAAATTTGTGTTAAAATACATTGGTTGTTAATTAAATCAAGCTCAAACAAGCTTAATCGAACCAGTCGAGTAGCTTGAATTTTTTTTGCATATATTTTTATAATTTTGAACTAATTGACTCGAGTTCAAGTAAGCTTCAAAACTCACCAAACTTAAAGATTGTTTAAATTTGGTTTGATATATTAATAAACGAAGTTCAAACAAAAACGAATTTTTAGTGATCCGCATCGAGTATTTGAGTAATTCGTCTTTAAGCCCTATTCTAACCAGATTAGTATGATGATGCGATTTATATGTATAATATATAATATATTGGTCTTTTATTCGTTTTTGTATTTTAAGATTTAGATAGATTTTATTAATTGTTTAAATAAGAAAACATTGATTTGGATTGTCTCTCTTATATTAGAATTGCTTTCCAAATTAAAACTCTTACTATGCCACTTGAATTCTATATAAATATTTTCGATTAAATTTATAAGTTTTAACTCATGTCATTCTTTTAACATTTTGAACTTATCGAATTTTATATCTGTGACGTTAGTTACTAACTTGTCAAACGGATTTTCATCCCGTCTGTTGCGTCTTCATAAATTCGTTACAAGATTTGTGATCATTGACTTCATCGAGTCGAGATTTTTATACCAAGGTTCGTTATCATAGTCAAATTTGGGTTGAGCCATTGAGGTATCCATCAATCAGTATCCGAATTTGATCTCGATAAATACATCGAATCGATCCAATTGTGATTACTTTTGAGCTTCACTGGCCCAACAATTAACAAATACTACTCTACTATTTCTTAGAATACTGTTTATTGTTTAAGACACATTGTTTTCAAAATAGAAACGAGACTGTTAAATTCCCACGGCATTTTCTACTGATGTAAACAGTTTTCAGGCAAAAGCCCAAATCTAACTATAGAGATGATAGTACAATAATCCGAAGTTCCTCAAATCCTCGGTACTATTTTCTCTAAAACCTCGTTAAAAGAAGGGTGAAAAAACAAAAAATATATATAAATAAACAATAAAGATCACAGTAAGAAAACATCAATGCATGATCTTTAACTTAAACCTACTATTGTTCTTGTTTGAGCCATGAATTAAGTAGCAGTTGGCTCACATAAGCAGAATATTCTTCCAGGGTCATGGTTTAGCTGCAAAAAAAACATAAATATATTTAAGTGACTCGAAATGGCAACTTAATGATTTCTCGTATGCAAAAATTTCGAAATTTTTTTCGTATGCTCACTGTATTCAACTATGGAAGCTGGTGGAAGCTGGCCAATGCAGATCTTATGAACTGTGGAGAAGAGGGGAAAACGCTCTAACCACCCTCGATGGCTCAAAACCTCGTATAGCTCTTTTGCTGTTGAGACACCCTATAAAAGTTTCGATAGATTTTTCTTACAACAGCAGTCAATGGCCATTGTTTTTGTTCAAATTTGGTATTGCAAAACGATTAATAATGTTCTTGTTAAAACAATATCTTTACCTGTAATTTCTGGCCCTGCAGCATTTCTGCTTCGAGTTCATCGAAAGACCTTTTCCCACCATTCCTAGCAAAAGCCTCAGCACATTTCCTGTTCCGTCCCCCCACTGGTAATCAAAATCGACGAGGCAATTTTTATATTAGTTTATCTTTATTATTTTCTGAATCTGAAAACTAAAATTCAAGTATAAAGACAACATAAACGATTGTTATTAGAGTTAAAGCCTACTTACAGCAGGTTGTGATTAAATCTGCAACACCACAGCTCTCAAAGAAAGTAGTATCTTTAACAGTAGGGAAAATTAGTTTCGAAAACGCCTTCATCTCTCTCAATCCAATTCTCATTATCGCGGCCTAGTACATCAAGTGTATAAACAATTTAACATTTCTGGTGATTTAAGTATAAAAACCCTGAATTTTCTTTAGCCTTTTACCTTTGTATTGTTCCCCATATCCAATCCATCAACAAATCCTGCTGCTATAGCCACGACGTTTTTCAACGTTCCACATAGTTCAACTCCTTCAACATCTTGCACCTGTTCAAACGACAATTTGGTATAAATAAAATCTTTATAAATTCAATAATTGATTCAAATATGAAAAATTTCACTTACAGCTGAGACCATAAAGTATGAAGTATTGAACAGCTGAACCCATTTATCTGCCATCTCTTTGTTTTTCCTGTACCCAACTGTTGCCTCACTAAATTTCTCCACTGCAATCTGCAAAAACAACGAGTTTTCTCATTACGAAAAAGATTAGATTATACAGTGCTCAATTAATTGATCGTTAATAGGTTTAATATAACCTCATTAGCAATGTTTGCGCCCATCAAAACGCAACAATTAATTCCAAGCTGGTCTGATATGAGTGACGATATCATACATGGACCTTCCTTCTTCACCTCCATTCCTTTGATGAGAGAGATTGCTTCAACATCGTCTCTTATCTTCCCAACTATCCTTCTACAAATACCCTCCATGAACTGATGGGGTGTCACAAATACTAACATGTTTGCATCCTTTACTGCTCGTGAATTTTCGCCAGTTTCGCCAAATTAGAAATGAAATGGGATTAACTGATTTTCTTTGTGATTTGTGATAATTTACTGACTAACTATGAATATGTGTTTTACCTGCATTTTCAAGATCAGGGTCTGCAACGACGTTTTTGCCAAGCTTTATGCCTGGGAGATATTTAACATTTTCCTGTGATGAAACAGTTTGACAAATTAATTTCTTCAGTGATCATAGTCGAATAGAAGGCGACAAATTGAAGAACTTAACGAACAAAAGAGAGTGAACAGAAAGCAATCGAGAAGAGAATTACATTAGTTCGGTTGATGATTTCTGAGAGTTTTTCACCCGTGGGCAGTATTTCCTCAAATACCCACATCTTCACTTCATCTATTTAGAAAAATTGACGTGCATATAAAAATATTAGGTAGCATTTGCATTGAAATGTCTATTTCATTCAATTTGCGTGCCAAAATAGTTGAACAAATAATAGCAAGAAAAGCATATATAAGAAATTACCAAATAAAGATAAAAGAGAAAGAAAACAGAGAACCAAGAAGTTGAAGTTAATTCACGTGAACATCCTGATAGGGAGTTTTTGCAGCTAAGAAACAGGGAGTTCAAAGTTAAATCACAAGAAATCTACACGTATTTCATCTTGATACATGTGATCAGTATTAGTCTCAATCAACTGATCTTCAAATTCAAACATGAAAAAAAGGAGAATTGCAGCATTAGTTTCATACAACCATGTTGCACTTATAATTCTATTGTTTATAAAATTGCAAAATTAATCATATACGATACATTTTGCTGTAGTTTTGGCCCGAATTATCAGAAATTCGACGAAATTCTGTGTGTGCGATCCCAGAAAATCATATAATAAGACTAACAATGGGACTATTATTGCAATTTTCAAACAAAAAAATATAACAAAAATGCAGAAATGGTGAGAAAATACGAATAAGACTGTTAAGCAGAGGGAGAAAAAAAATTACCATGGAAAGAATGAAGGTTAAGTGTGTTGGAGGCAATGAGTTTGGCGGCGACGCTTCCCCAATTGCCACTGCCAACCACCGTGACTCTAGACTTAGCCGCCGTCGCCAATCCATCATTCACTCCTCCGGCGGCGGCGGCGGAGGTATCATTACTATCCTCGCGAGATGGAGCCATTATCGAGAAGGGGAAAAAAATGCTGAAAAATGAAATGAAAAAATGTAGATTGGGAAAAAAAGATCAATGGAGGAGAGGATTAATAGGGGGAAGTCGGGCGGAGAAGACAGACACGTATTCGTGATTATCAATGTATCTCAATTGTCATGTTAAATCTGGCGATTTACTCTATATATACACGTATACATACACATATACATATATATATATATATTTGTATATATTAATTACACTTACCTTTGAATAAAACCAATCCCTTAAAATTAATTTTATTTTTCCTACTTGTAAAGTGTTCTCATTTTCATTAAGCAATTTTGCACCATTAGTTGCTATATATTATCCGTATATTAATTGCGTTATGCAGCACGTTTATTTTGGATTATTGTCCAAAAGGTTGAATCCCCAACCCCAATTTATTTTGGATTATAAACTAATTAATAGAAGTCTTAGGCCAACTCCAATGGAGCGGCAATTTGGCGTTGGTGGGCCAAATTGTCGCTCCAATGGAACGGCATATGAGGGGCCCACCCACGGCATTTTTGCCGTGGGTGAACAGTAGAGCGGCAAAATTGCCGCTCTACTGTTCACCCACGGCAAAAATGCCGTGGGTTTTAATTTTTTTTTTTTATTTTTTGGTTTTTTTTTATTTTGAATTTAGTATATATATTTATGATTTTATATTTGATTATACAATAATAAATCTAATTTATTGATATTTAATTTCGTCGATAAAATATTAAAAAAATATATAGTACGTATTATTATTATTATTAAATAATCATTGTATAATTTTATAAGTTTATAAAATATAAAAAAAAATATTAACTTGGATGAATATGTAATAAAGAATTAAATGTAGGGTGTTATTTGTAAAATATAAGAAATAATAGTAAATGAGGTTAAAAAGGAATATTATGTGGAATATACTTTTAGAGTGAGATATAGTGTTATACATTGGTGCAGCATTACTGTAGCAGTCACTAAAATGGTGAAAAACCTACGCTATTTTAGAGATCTCCATTGGAGATGCTCTTAATATGTGGTACAACTCTTAGGCTATGTTTCTTTATGTTTTTAAGTTAGAATTTTGAAGAATTTTCGGGAATGACGTACCATCGAAATTCGTGTGAAAATGGTAGGTGTTTGTTTATGTTTTTAGAATTAGGTTGAAAATTGTAATGTGTCAAATCAATGATGATTGATTGATGTTTAATGATTGAATTAGTTGTTTTTGTAATGATTTTTTAAATAAATAAATATATATATAAGTGTGTAAAATAATGTATATATTAATTGTAATTGATGAATGTGTAAAATGATTGATGTGTTGATTGATAGATTGGAGATTGAAAAAGTAGAGTTGAGAAAAGGAAATTGAGATGAAAATTTGGTTTGTTAAGTAAATTTAAGATTTTATAATTTGAAATTTTGAAATTGAATTTCAAAAACATAAACAAACATAGCAACTTTTTCTTATTTGACGAAATTAAAACTTTTAAAATTTAAGTTATACTTTCACTCATAATGTGCTGTCATATTTATTATATGTCTTATATAATCAATTTATTAGAAAAATATGAGAGATTGTAAAAGTAAATATCCAACTTAATTATTTGGATATATGAGACTTTTTTTTGGATCTTGAATTAATTACATATTCTAAAGTCCTTGAATTTAATTTATAGGAAAGTGATATGTCATTTTTACTGATCCCAAGATTCAAACTTAATTAATTAATGATTGTGTGCGATATCATATTCAAATTATAATTAAGTGTGTAAATTGTATAAGTGTCTTAGAGTAGTTGTAGGCAATGGAATTTTATATCCAATTAAATGATGACAAGTGGCAAGAATGATATTAAATATTAATTTGAATCTTTTGCTATATATATTTTGGGATTTATCAAATTTAATTCCAAAATAAAATAAATGATTTAATTGATATTTAATATTCATTTTATCAACAAATCGAATGGCGACGAGTGTCAAATTGAGGTGTTCCATCCAATCAAATCTTGTCTTGCAGTTAATAAATCCACGACCAATCAAATCGCGCCACGTGGAAATATTGACCAATCAAAAGTCGTCTACGACAAAAGATATTTATCTATTTAAATTAATTTATGGATAATTATCAAGTTAAGTTAAGTTTTGGATAATATTTAGAAAATCTATCTAGATCTTCTATCAGCCAATCAAATGGCTCCAAAATTATGATAATTATTTATTAAATTAAATGGATAATTATCAATAGAGCCCAAATCATTCATGAATCTTCCATCCTACACCTATAAATAGGGTCCTTTGTAGCTCATAATTTACACACAGAGAAGTACGATTAAAAAGCTAGAGAAGTTAGGAAGTTCATCAAATTATAGCGTTTGATTCGTAATTACGGTGTTAAACCTACGAATTAACGTTATAGAAGTTCAAATCAAGCTCAAGGAAGATTAAAAGCACAAGTCAACCTTAAAGATTTCAAATTCCATATATCAAATTACACGTTTGATCCGAGATTAAGCTGTCAAGCCCTCGCATTAACGTTATAAACATTCAAGTTAACGTTGGAGAAGATCAAAGAAGCAAAGTCAACTCCAACATTCAAATATATATTTTGAAGGAAGAATCAGAGGATTAAATATAGAGATTTGTACTCCATATTTTATTTTGATTAATATAAATTTTATTTGTCACTATTTTTTTGTTTTTGATTTCAGTAATACAAATTTGTTGTGTACAGAGTCCTTAAAAAACCCCCGAATCAATCGAAAATGAGTGACGAGATCTTAATTAAAAGTTTAAAATATGAGAAAATTAAAGAAAATAATGTTAGGTTTACCCCGAATATTGAATATTAATTGCCTACTAAGCTTTTCGGTTTAATTAATTTGGTATGTAGAGTGTCCTTCCTACTCGTCATATTCATGGCTTATGTTTGTATTTAATTTATTTAATACGTTTGTAATTATTTAAGAATAATTATATTTATCATTCTTAATTGACCTAGGAGCAATACTACTTCACACTCTAGAGGAGGTCTGATTTTTATGCAATAATTTTATGTTTAATAATTTGGAGAAATTAAATTAACCTTGATAAAAGTCACAAGGTGTAGCTTTAACAAAAGTTGGGACTTGCACCCTAATTTTTATTAAATATAATTATGAGATTAGGATTAATTAAATTATATTGGTTACTCACATATCAATTTTTATTTTGATATTTTTTTCATTATTTTTACTTATAAAAGACTAAAATACCCTTCAATTTTCCCCTATAATCTATTAAATAAAGAAAATATCAAAATATCATCAAATGACATAAGAAGAATGAAATAAATGATAAGGGGTGCATAATTGAAAATTTTAGAGAATATGACTCATAACGCCTAAAAAAATTATCTTCATTAATAGTTAGTTTTCTATTTAAATAAAAATCTTATTGCTTAAGTAATCCACATTACATACATTTTACATAAACAATTTTTATATAAACATGTATATTACTAATATCATAATTAATGCACATTACTAAAGTTTAATTTCTCATTTTATAAAATATTATTAATACATTACTAAATACTAAAAAAATCTTTATATAGCCAACACTATATATATTCAAATATGATTTTTCATAATAAATTCAAAAACTTATTATAGTGTGCAAAAATAGTGTATTAACATATTGAAAAAATTAGTTTAAGAAAAAGTAAATGCGTATCTATACCATTTTATTTTTTTTCCTCAAATTGACAATTGTGTTTTAATAAAAGGCCAAATCTAAAAAAATTATTATTTTAATTAATATCTATTTGGTACATAAAGATTCGATATTAAAATATTTTTACTAAATTCTAAGTTTAGAAATATTAACATATTTTGAAGAACTTAACTTTAAGATGGTATCTTATTTTTCCTAATTAATATGTCATTTAGTGATACTATTTCATTTTTCAACTAATTATACAATTTAACCATTTTTTAATTAAAAGTTGAAGGGCTTTTTTATCTTTTCACTAGAAAATTTAGTGAAAAAATAGAATAGGGGTGTTGATGCCAATTTTATAAATTTAAAAGATGTGAATGCCAAATATCCAAAGTTTAGGAGAGGTTGCTGCAATTCTCCCTATTTAATATCTTCATGTTGTTTTATTTTTTTGTTCATACCAATAGTTTCAGACCCAGTTGTACAAGAGTAGCTGTGAGAATGAAGTCTAATTTTAAAAACAGCATTAAATGCCACCTAGGCCGTAGCGACCAATCTCAATCAATCCCCAACTGTACTCTTGTGAATTATTATGTCATTAGTATATATCTATTTGAGATAGGGAAAATTAGGGGTGGCAATTGGGCGGATTGTGCTTGTTTTGGGTCGGTTCCAATTGGTTGGTTGTTAAATGGGTTTTTAAATGGTTTTAACTTTTAAGGTAGAACCAAATTCAACCCAAAATGGAACCAAAATCAATCCAAAAGGGAACCAAGTCCAACCCGACTCAATACTTTACATTTTGTTCATTATAATTTAGATTATTGGCAAACAATTTGGACCTAACTTGAATTTAGTTGGACCCAATTTGGAACCAAGTATGAACCAAAATAAAATTTCCTTAGGAACCAATTCAACCCAAATTGGGTTGAAACCGTGGTTCCGGATCCATTTTGCCAGCCCTAGGGAAAATATTAGATATTAATAATTTTTAATATTATTGATTTTAATTAAGTTTTTATTAGAATAAGTAAATAATTTATGATATTACCAAGGTACTTAATCTACATAGTTGTATAAAATATAAATTGAAACAAAATCATAACGTGTTGATAATAATTAATAACACAAGCAAAACCCATGTCTCTGAATTTGGACTAAGCCCAAAATAAGCAAATCTTTAAGGCCGATTTGATTCTTTTATTGGGCTCACATTCATGTTCTAACTTTCTATTTTTTTGCTTTGGCAAATTATTTTTCAAAGTTGCATGGGCTATTGGCAATCTAAATCAAAAAACCCAAATCATTGGGAACATGAGATATTTTTTTTTAATAATTATTTTGGTCTGAAAGTTAATAGAAATTATTTAATAAAAGAGTATCTTTAGCAAATTTATTGCATTAATTTAACCCAAAGCAAGTAATGTGTAAATTTTGATCGCTTGTAAAAGTATTTACAAATTACTCACTAATACAACTCTCATGATGTCGACATAAGGAATCAAATTCACAATCTTGTAAGAGAAAGTGACTCGTCTTTACCAATGAAATCAACATGTTGATGACTGAGGAACTAATATAATCAAGTAAAAGCTATTAACATAATAGAGAAATGCTCAATATTAATTATTGATAAAGACTAAAACTCAATAACTCTACTTTGGCATACACTATCATGCCATATATATCTAATTCAAATTTGGTTCGACCTAACACAAGCATTCAAGGGACAATATTACATACGTAGAGCCTAAAAATTATTTTGTGTTCAAATTCAAAGTCACTCACATCCAATCTCAAACTGTTACAGTAAAAAAATTATAAGATTAAAATCGAATTTGATAATATTTTAATTATTGTTTAGATTATGTGTATAATTTGAGATTGATTTGATTAAATTCTGATATAATTTAGAGCGATTTCCTGCATCATATTTTTTTATCATATGTTTATTTTGTCTATTTATCAATGTAATTCTAAAAGAGTATAAAGTTTTTATAACCCTTTGATCATTGTTGTGTGATGTAAATCAAATGGCTGAATCACTTAATTTATGTGTTTCTTTTTTCTCTTTACTTTTCAACAAATATGAAACCAACATAAATTGTGACAATTCTCTCCACGCTAAAAATTTTATGGATCTATATTGATCAGTGTATAATATGATCTCATTTATATATAATAATGAAAAATGGGTAATACAAGAAAATTACTACCACTTATATTTATATATTTAAAACAAAATAGAAGCTCATTGACTAATCATCACCAAGAATCCTCATCTCCAGAATAATAAAAGGAAAGATAAAGAACCACCACAAATATCACATTACCTTCATATAGTATGTATATACATATATATACATATAATTTGACGTTGACCTTTAAAATCGGTCAACAGACTAAGATTAACCCTCTCATGTTTTGTCTGGAAAATATACATGGGGACAATAATGCATGAAAATCTAGTCCGCCTGTTCAGCGAGATCTCCGCCACCCCTCCGCCCTATAAAGTCCCACGCGCCACCGCATTCTTTTCCTCATTCATTACTTGCAGTCTTTCTCTAAGCATTTACAGAGACAAGTACTGCAAAAGTTTCACAAAGAATCTCAAAAAGTCGATAACTAAAAACGAACAGAAAAAAGAAGACGAATAAAATGGCCCGTCAATTGATCTCTCTAGCCCTCATCGTCGTCGCCGTTTTCGGCGCCGCCGTCTCCGCCCAATCTCCCAGCAGCGCTCCATCGGCATCGCCTGCCACCGCCCCATCAAGGTCGCCAGCTGTAGCTCCGGCCGCCGCCCCGAAAGCGGCCCAGGTTCCAGCCGCCACTCCGTCGTCCTCTCCCGCTGCCACCCCGGAAGCGGAACCCTCATCTCCACCTGCTCCCGCCAGCGAGGCTAGCAGCCCCACCGCCAGTTCACCATCCCCCAGTTCTTCTCCGGCGAGCGCTCCTGCCGCCAGTGTACCAGCTGCTGACTCTGGCGCCGCCGCCTTGAAGGTACCAGTCGCCGTGGCCACCGCCGCAGCCGCCGGATTCTTCTTCTTCTAATTTCTAAATGTTCCATTAGTTTGTTTGATTTGTTTTTGGGAATTCTTTGCAATATTATTATTCTTCAGCTTTTGAGATCAGATTTTTAACATAAATGAATAATTATTGAGCTCAAATTGTTACAAAATGAGCATAGCAACTTTTATTTGTTCTTTTTGATCCCATTGTTTATTAAAACAAATTAAATTAACAAGGGAATTATGCATCATTTAATACATAAATATATGCTAATTACAAATAACTTTAACAAGGGTATCATACAAAAATAAGTCCCTCATCTAAGCCATGTCGATGAAACATTTCATCATCACAAGGAAACTATAAAATTAAAACTTGTTGAGTTCGATATAATAAAGATAGAAATGTTAATGTATTTGTATTAGACTTTGGCACCTAGTTTTATCAAACCCATGACCCTTATATACTTGTATTTACATCATATATTGTTTTGTAATTATTATTCTACACAAGATTATATATTATGAGTTCATTTACATTATTTATCCTATATATGGACTTTAATATGGTATCAGTCACCTGGCAAATCACAACTATAACGTCATCTACTGCCCTCTTGACACATATAAGGCTACAGGCCAAAGTCTAATACACTAATACACTAACAAGATAAACCTCTACAAACTTGATTAATATTTAATTAGTGTTGATTAATTAAACACTAATAGTCCAATAATCGGGTCCGGGTATTCGGGATTGGGCCAACCCGAGAAGCTTCCTCTCTTTGATGGCCGGATCCTCCAACATAAGAACCTTGTCTTTGTCTCTAACCCCAACCATGTGCAAGTATTCATGGTCTTCTCTTTCTTTGCCTTTGAACAATAGCCTTTGCTCTCGGGGCTCCAAATTTGTTAACAATGATAATAATATCTTCAATTCCCCTACAATAAAAAGGTTTAATAATCTAAGAAAATCATAAAATGGTAAGATTATATATATTTTCTTATATAATATATAGTTTCTACGTATACATATATAAAAAAAATATTATAGGCATACCGAACGTTGAAGTTGCTTGAATAGATATGTCATGCCATTTTGAAACCGTGGATACCCTAATTGTGATAATCACTTCGTCAGTATTCTCTTTATAGTCTCGTTTTTGGACAAGCATGCCCCCGGGCCTTAATTCCCATTTAATCTCACCGATGGTTGTGCCACTAGCTTTGGCGGTGGGGGAGCCGCCGGAGCCACCTAGCTTAGAGCTATTTCTAGAGAACCTCTTTGACCTTAACTTGATCATTTTTTGGTCTCTTTTTACTCTTTCTCTGTTTGTTTGTTTTTTTGGATGATTCAATATCAAAACTCTAGTAGTAAGGGGAATAGAGAGAGTATAGAAAATGGCTCTTATATAGTTGGCAAAAGCTAATCTTGTGGACCAAATATTACGATTAAAATATTTGTAATATTAGCTTTATATAATCTTATTATCAATTTTAAATAAGATTAATATATAGTTAAGAGCCATTGAGATTGTTACATGTGTAATTAATATGGGAATAAATTTTATTTAGTGGGGGGCTAGGGGCTAAAGCACATGGGGTTTGGGGGGGTCGGTTTTGTATACGGTTTGTGTAATTAACGGTCCTTATAACTGCCACATCCAATATTCGATTGAACATTTTATTGACCAAATTATTGGATCACTTAAATGGTTTTAGGGTTAAGTGCATATGATCTCAAGTGATATATAAAATGTGTGTCTAATTATATTATGATAAATTTATTGCCTATCATTCTCTTATATTTTAATAAATTTTAAGCGAAATTTATATATCATTACAAACTAATGAAAAATGGCATAAACACTATCACATATGATTTTTGGTTATTTTTGGCATTTTTGTAAGTATAAATTGCATGTGATCCCCTGTTATATAACAAAAGTTGCACTAACCTAAGAAAATTAACGATGTTAATGTTAGACCGATGAAGAGGTGGATTGTACATAGTTTCTTAGAAGATAAAGAGAAAATAGACAATAGAATAAATCTATGCTGGACCGGGACTAGTTTCAGCCAAAAAACACTTGGGTGGGGGTGCCGTTCATGGGGGGTGGGATGAAAAAATCACCCCATATTTCAGGATTGTGTGGTTAAAACTGGACCGGGACCGTCCCGGTCCAGCATAGAATTTCCCTAACGGTATCTAACCATGTGCAGCAAATTATACTAATAAAAATTAAATTAATCTTAGGAATTCCATTTCCATGTAGTCGCTTAACTAAATGTTTGCTTTTCCACACATGATTTGGAGAATTAAAAGGTGGTACATATTAATCACCTGATAACTGTCTTAAAAGCAACAACAAACTATTACTTAATTTGTTTCCATTTGCAGGTAACCCACTTGCAGGAAAGTATTATTTTATGTGTTTTTAGCGGAAAATTTTATGTCATAACGAGTTTAATAAGATTGTTATGTCATACATTATATATTATATATATAGAGATATCAGATGAGCAGTTTATATAACATCGAACTTTTTGTTGGATTTGATGTGACATAGATTTTCAATACCCTATGCAGCTGTTATAGTTAAAAGTTCAAATTAGTAATTTACAACTAGACGAAGTTTATCCTATTCGTGATGTTTAGTCTTATTTTTTAGAAATCATAGTTATTTCGATCTATTGAACCTTAATTTGTAGAAGTATCAAAATAATTCTTTTTGTAAGAAAAATAAGATATGAAATCAAAACATCTAATCATGAACAACATGATTGGAGGAACCAAAGAAGAATTATGCATACAAAAATTGAAAAGAAGAGAAGATTCAAAGGATTTTGTCTTACAAGTAACAGCCTCACATGTATTAGGCTAAACGTGTACCTATTTACAACACAAAGGATGTCGGCCAATAATTTCTCATGCACTTATATTAAATCAACATGTTTCTTGTATATATATATATATAATATGATTAAATAGGTTAGAATAATGATCTTGTATTTAATTGAATAACACAATAAATTAAATTAATATTTTCATGAGTGAAAAGAAATTAAGAACTCGAATCCAAGCACATGCCCATGATATAAAAGAAATGATCTTGATATTCTAATTAAGCTTATCCCAATCCCATAAAGATGTCGGTAAAATTAATCATGTTTTAGAGTGACATAATTAATCAAGATGATTGGTGTCCAAATAGGGTTATTATGACTAATCTTGTCTTATTAGGACATGCCAATTGTTTCAAGTCCCAGATTGAAAACTAGATTGACTCTGATGTGATTTTTTTCAAATCATATTCCAATTTTTTATTTCAAATTTTTAGATGTATGACTCGTATAATTCACACGTACACTTGTTAAGGGATGTTTAACATGTGTAAATATTTTGACACACATCAAACATATACATATTTTGAGCAGACTGATTGAACAAGGATGTAGAATAAAAAATCATATCTGGACTAGATAAGCGTAGATTAACATGTCCGCCAATTGATTAAGATTTTGATTTAATTTCGGAATGGTTCATGAACCTTCAAAAAAATGAAAAAGAAAATATTAACTATGTATACATGTGGTGAAGGTTACAAAATATGTTCCAGTGGTTTTTAAAGAGTTTCGATAGTTTAAATAGAAAATCAAGTTGGACCCGATTTGGACCCAGATTGGGCCCAATTGCCAACCCAATTGGACCCAATTATTATAAAACATCAACCCAATTGGAACTACAATTTTACAATATTAGGACCCAACTCATTGAAAACCTAGTTTAATTTGGGTCCAAATATAAGTTTGGACCCAAATTGCCACCTCTAGTTTAAATAGCAGACCAAGTCTTTGGTGGGTATTCCAAAGAATGCGACATATAAAACTACTCAAACATCTAACAAAAGAAAACGAAACATCAAGTGACAAAAAACAAAGAACGATTTGATTTATGAGATAAGGGAGAGCCCACGATGAAATATCCTACTCCGAGTCTTGTAGTACTCCTCATAGCATAAGTCACCTTCAAGTCCAAATCCCTCCAACATATTGAATAGCAAGCTCAACAACTTCTCTTGATTGCACATTATCGTATTAAAGATAACGATATAACGCTACTCTTTAGGAATTGGTCTCAATTTAATAAGATATTTGGTTTGATTTTTATTTTACTTTTGTAATTGCAATCGTTATAAAGTAACTATTTCTAATATCAAATTAAAATAGTAGAGGCCATCGTGTCATCAGTGTGCTTACCTAGTCCCGGTGATATTGGGAATGTCTCGTGACCTCACGTTTAGGTGATACGTGTAAACACACACATACAAGGGTACACGTGAACATATACGTGAAATAATTGAGATTATCTCGAAATCTTAAGTCCGAGCCTCCCTTCGATATGTCAGAATATGGATCCACATTTTAAAATATTGATCCAAATCAAATGGGCTCAAGGCTTCAAGTTTTAGCCATCTCCTCTCTTGGCCCATTTTTATTTTCACCTATTTAGGACTGATCCAACTTGTAAAAAGCCCAAATATGAAACCATACTAGAATAGTAGAAAACAAACAAGCCCATTTGAGAGAAAAGTTTATTGGGCCGCCGCTGATACGTCGTCGTTTTGGTAAAACCCACAATTTTCGTGGCTAAGATCAGTTTCTGTTTCACAGGTCATGGCATTTCAATGGCTGTGAGATTTCATCTGTTTTGATTCGGATTACCAGAAAAGGCAGAACTGAGATACACTTAATATGTGTTTTTTGCGGGAACTCGATTTTGAACTTATCGCTTTCAATTGTGAAATTAATTGGGCTCAATATGCAAGCTGTAGCAGTTTGGCCTTCAGCAAGTGAATGTTAACACTCTTGTGTGATATCTCATTTGGATTTGGAGCTTTAGCGTTCTTTGTCGAAATAAAAAGTAAGTACGAAAAGGGACAAATTGGAAAAGATGGTGATGAAGATTGGGATTTATTTATGAGTTTGCTATGAGCTAGAGGGCTTCACTATCTGAAAATGCTGCCAAGTTATGAGGTTTTGGCTTGTGTCCCTTAAGCTATTAATGTGTTGAGACTGCTTAAAGAAATGGATAGGGCTATTGTTCGAACACAAGCATCTAATATGGGTATGTACTCGTGAAGAACATTATGTTTTGGCTAAGGAATTGTATAATACTAGGATACGAGAAATCGATACTGAAAATTGAAATAAGCTTATCGATTTGTAGTAAGCTTTGGAAATTTTACGAAGAAAAACGTAATTTTGTTGGAAAACTGAAAGAATGATACTAGTTTTAGGCTCAATTTCACAAATACTTTTATGAATCTCAGACAACATTCAGACTAAAAAGTTCGAAAATAAGTAACAAAGTACAAATACAACAGACAGAGATGAATAACAAACATTCTATTCCTTCTTCCTTGAGTCCTTGAGCTGTCCTCTCTTTCTAATACCGAGCGAGAATTTGAGACGCCAAGCATCAAAAGCCGACTCGGGCAAACACGACAATAGGGCCCACAGGAAGGCGTGGGGCCAGTATGGAGTGCACCGAGGCTCATAGCCTATCCAACGAAGACCTGCACGAGCATACCCATCTGTCGATGGGACGAAGAACGAGGACCGTCGGATCGACGCCATCTTCGTCGCAACATACAATGGCACCTGCAGAATTGAGATTTGTATCAGCACTCAATGAACAAAAAACGATGCACTTTTGACGGAGATCTTCATCATGGGACCCACATAAAGTCTATTTCAAATGAATGATTGTGACTCAAAAGAACAAATATGTGGATGGATACAAATTGGTTCGAGTGTAGTAGAATGTACCTGACACTGCACATCGATCCCGCTATTCTTGTACTCCACATAGAGGCATCTTGAGAACTGATCAATATATCTGAAAGTAAACCAACCAAATCTTGTTACTAGTATTACCTCAAACGTTATACAAATATACGAATTATCAATCTCAAGCTACGAGCCTAGCATACAGTCAAGTACATTAAGACAACTATGTTGAAATCTCAATCCCCTGTTTCTATTGAACTAATCAGAAACTAGCTTCTATAATGACACAAAAATAGTAATGAACTTTCAAATCCTTATTCACGTACCTATTGCTGGTAAACTGATTAACAGATCGATATATTCGTAATACAGTTCTACATCCATTAGTCATGAAATAAACTATCATTTGGTGATTCTTTAAGCTCAAGTTAATGACCTAAACAGTGAAATGTAGAGAAACATATAGAGCCACAAAAGTCAATCAAAGTACATTTACGACTACTCGTAAAACAACCCAATCAAACTCAAACGCAAAATTCATGACACAATCCAGCAAGCTCACAGTACTTCAGTAAACTCAAACCATATCTCAATAGTGTGTTCTCCGGATCAAAACGTAAAACAGAACATCAAAACAATCAACAAATCCCACAAAATAATACCCACAAATAAAAGAGATATAGATACAGATATAGATATAGATATAGTTGTTCATCAAAAAAAACTCACGCTTTAGTAGCAGCATAAACAGAATAAAGTGGATCAGAAGGGACAACAGTAGCAGCACCAGAGCCAATATTCACAATAGCCCCTTTTTTCCTCTTCACCATCCCAGGCAAAACAGCTCTTGTAACCTTCGTAGTGCCCTCAACATTAACCTTAATCAAATCACTCAACAATTTATCATCCACTTCATGCAAGAACCTCGCGTAAGGATACGAAACACCCACATTATTAATCAAAATCCCAACATCCAAACCCTCAATCGTCTCCCCAATCCTCGAAACGCCGTCGTTCAAATCCCCTGAAAAGTCCACCACCACAGTCCTGATCTGGGTTGACCCGTATTTGGATTTGATCGATTCTGATACTTCGTTGAGCTTATCCGGGTTACGACCCACGAGGACCAAGTTGAGACCCTTTCTGGCGAGCTGAAAAGCGAAGGCTTTTCCGATGCCGTCGGTGGGCCCGGTTATCAAGGCCCATGACCCGTACTTCTTGAGGTTTTTCCCGGGTCGGATGAAATTGACGTAGACCCATATGAGAATGGAGATTGAGAGCTTGATGAGGGATAATAGGCCGATTGAGAAGAAGAAGAGAAGCCATTTGGGCTGAGATTTGAGTTGTTCTATAATACACTCTGCCATGACTGAAAAGGATTAAATCTGAGATGAGAGCTTGAATGGGGTTATATATATGGGTGAAATTTGCATCGACTCCTTGAATTATGTTATTTATTCGTCTACCTCCTTTGTTTTTAGAATTTGGCATTCTACCTCCCATTTTTTATTTTTTTATTAAATTTATTAATAAAAGGCTAAAAACCTATCAAATTTGAAAAGAAAAATATTAAAATAATTAGTTGAAAAATAAAAAATACCGTTATTTTTATTACATAGTAATAAAAAAAATATTTTAAATTAAAAGGTTTTAAAAATAAAGCTTATTTTTTTTAATTGATAAAAATGAATTTAGTTATAAATCCAAAAAATAATAATTTTAACTCTCTCCTGATTCAATGAATGTGACTCATGAAAAAATATGTTGATCTTTATTTTTCAATGAAAACGATATTAAAAAAATTCTTATGTTTTGTTTTATTTTGGATTCTTAATTTATTAAAATTATACCCATTATTTTTATAAAATAGTCATACATTATTATTTTTGTAAATATTATTATTTATACCAAAAAAATTGGTGGCAATAAAAGGTAAATTAAGGGCCCAATTGGTTTGTATATCCATCTCAAAGAATTTTTTTTATGATAAAAAATGAGAAAATATTTGTTGAAAGATAAGAAATGAGATTTTGAAATTGAGTTTAGATGAGTTTTTAAGAGAAAAATAGGTAATGATTGTGGTTGATGTGATATGATTTTTGTTGTGAGAAATTTATTTACGTTGATATGTAATTATAATTTATATTAAATATTTTTAGTAAAATCCTTTGATTTAGACGTCGAAAATTAGTCACAATGAATCTTATTTTAAACATTACGTTATTTTGCATTAGAATATGTAATTAATTTATTTGCTTTGAAAAATAGACGGAAAAGCTATTTTAATTGATAATATTAACTGTCAAATCATGAATAGTAAAAATTAATTTTACTCAATTTTTTGAATTTTTTTTCAAATTATTTATGATTTTGGGAGATTTTTCCATAAGAAAATTCTTATGACATGCCAAACAAACGAGTTTTTCGGAGTTTTTTTTCTCTAAAACACTTTTTTGGGGATATAAGGTTCCATCCAATTGGGGCCTTCAATTGAATATATTAATTCTAAATTAGAATATTTTGGAAAAAGAGTATAAGGTATTATTAATAAATAAGCATATTCAAACAAATAGAAGTTGAAGTATACAAATACCGTTTTAAATATAATAACATACTTAAGTGGCACGATTCTTAGATCAAACAAATAATTAATAATTAAAGAGGATATTATTTCTTTTAGGAGATTTGAACTTTTTTTAATATTTTTTAAATGCAGATGCCTCATTTTTTATATTATGTCATTCAATTATATTTTGATAAGTTTTTATTCTCCAACACATTACAACTTACAAGTAAAAGTAAACTATTTTTAAGTTAAAAAATAAATGTCGTTTTAATCATTATCTAGTAAAAATAATTGAAAAGGTGTAACAGGAAAGGTTTTGCCAATATTTTAAATATAATGGGTCTGAATGTTAAATTCCCATAATTTAGGGATTTAGTGCAATTATCCCATATATATATATATATACTATAGCCTGGAAACCACGAAAACAATGTACTGTTGAGGTGTACTTTTGGGGAAATAAAGAAGAAGAAAATAAGAGGGAGGTCACATTTTTTATTCAACACTTTTGTCCTTTTTCAATTTTAGTTTCATTTGATACGATTTTTCATATTTAATTTTATAATTTTAAAACATGCGTATTTAATCACAATTTAGATTTTTGTTCAAGTTTTAATATTCAAAGTCAATTTGATTAATTTTTGGAAGAAATCGTATATAAGGTGCACATGATATGGAATGTAAATATTATGAAATTGAATAAAGTTTATGAATGAGTACTTTAAAATTTAAAGCACTAATTATCTCAAAAGATCGATCAAAATATTAATCAATAAAAGTGATTGATTTTGATCACTCAAATTTGTTAATTTGGACAAAGATGTTGGATGGTATTAACTATTAAATGTAAAACTAAATATTAAAAACACATTTAATGAATGAGTCCAAGATTAAATTAGGAAAAATTGTGAGATAGTAATGTTATTACATTTTCTACTCGTAGTGATTTATTTATTTTCCAAACAATAATTATTGAGACTGTGATTAGCTTTTTTTTTTCATTAACATTTAAAGAAAATAAACTATACTTGAAAAATCATAAATGTATTATATAAATTTTTTATTTTTTATATAGAATTATTAAATCATGGGAATAAATTAATTGAGTAATTAATAATGGATGGATGGTGAGAGGTGAGAACAGTTGGGATATCATTTATTTAGGAATGGTTTGTTGAAGCAGATGAGCTGAAAATTTGGCAGCCCCTCTTCGCATTAGGTAACCTATATAAAAGCCTTTGCCATTATTGACTTTAAAAGCCAATAAATAGGAGATTTTGTGATTTTATTTTTGATATTATATAATTAAACATCAATTAATAAAAAAATACAAAAACATATAAAGACACTCGTAACAAATTAAAGAAAATAATATGAGTACTGAATTACATATATTATGAGTAAATGTTTGTGACCATTTATAAAGAATACTTTTGAGTTTAAATTTTAAAATATCTTGAAAAATGCATACTGTGAAAATTTATGTAAGAATTATGTGCATTTGTTATTTTTGAAAATTAGTTGATATTTGAAAAATATGTTAAATCAATGTTTTGAATGATTGTGTTAAGTATATATAATAATTATATGAATAAAGAATTTAAAATTATAGTATATAAATATAAAAGAGAAAGATAAATAATAATTATAAATAATTTTAGTTGATTGTCCAAATGAAATGATGTATATACTGATTGATGGGTGTTTGTTTATATAAGAGTTTGAAAAAACAAATTTGATTTTATTTTTGAATTTAAATGAAAATAATTTATATTAAGATTATCTATTATTTTATGATTTAAAATTTTAAAAACTAAATTTAAAACACTTTTTGCAAACTTAATTAACCATTACGATCCTCACGTGCATTTCATACTTTTCTTGATTATGTATTGAAGAATAGCCTTGGACGTGTCGCTGCCTTCTCAATTAATCAATCTATGATAATTTGGCCATTTTTATTAATTAATTGTGATTATGCTTTAAGATCAATTTTTTTTATTTAATAACAGGTAAACATTTCTCATTTGTGAATATTAATTTGTCAATTCTTGAATGGGACTTCAGCTTGTAAATTGTAACTTGCACGCAATGATTTTCTGTTTCATTCATTTCTTGCATGAAAAAAAAGTGGAAGAGTAGTTATTTGGGTATAATATTTTATAATATTTTTGCAAATAGTTGTGTGTTATTTGATATCAAAATTGAATTTTATATATCAATTAACGTGAAATTTAGAGAAGAGTTTGACTTTCCATTCCATCCCCCTTTTATTTATCTTCATAAGACCTAATGTATTAGGTGATTTTTAATTAAAAAAAATACTATATATTTTTTCATCAATTTTTTTACCGCGCTAAATAGGATAACATATCTTATTATTATATTAAACGTAAATTACGGAGATCACATTAAATACATTTATTATATTTAATTTTGTACATATTTAAAAGGAGTGAAAACGGTGAACTATAATAAAAGTCATATAATTTCTATAACAATGTACATTGTACTCCATTCGTCTCAAAAAGATTATTCATCATTCTGTGAGTCTGTCAGCTATGAGCAACATAGGCTGATTTAACTCTCTTGTATGGTTTGCAGGCTATTACACAATAGCGAGATTTATCCAGTGCGCGCCCGAAGAGGTAGCGACTGCTGATTTCTCCCACCATAAAAAAAGAAAGATTATTCATCATTCTGTTCTAAAATATTTGTTCCTTATTACATAAATATGCATTATTGCTTAATCTAACTATATTACCCTCCATTTCCATTGAGAAAGGCATAATCAATTCATTTTCAGTTTTTCACTATAAAGCAACGATTCTATTTAAAGAAAATAGTTTCACACATTAATAATAGACAATAGCCATAAATTAAATTAAAGTCGTGACATGTTTATAAGGTATAATTTGTTAATTATTCGTTTTGGTATTTTCATAAAATAATAACTTTTAATAATTTCTTAAAAAAATTTAAAAGATATTATTTGTTGGAAAATTTATTATTTTCCAACGTATGAAATTATGGACAAAACGGAATCGTCCCGGTAAATATACTGATCACGTTTTTGCACCCGTTAAATTTGACTATTGGTTGTCAATTGTAACCGCCATAATATTTATGTCTTAATAAAACGTTATGGCAGTTACAGTACTAACATTATATCATAATTTAATCGTGTTCAATTCTTTTTTTTTAAGTCGATACTTATAAGGCCCTATGGAATGTAATCGATGTACCAAAACATAAAAGACGTTCTATATTTATCATTTCAAGAGTTCGAAGAGTTAGTAAAGTTCGATCATATTCTTGAATGTGGAGTGGACCGAGTGGTCTTATCGAAAACTGAATTTGTTGTATCTTGGGACACATTTGCATAAGTCGAATTTTCCTAATTTCTGAATGTTGTCCTTTTGTTCGTTGTCCAACATTATTTTTGATAGGGAGTGATTAATATATATTCCAACCACTTATTGAACCATCTACCGGCGCTATTCAATGCATGAATTGTACTTGATCTATATGTAGTCTTTTTCCTTGTACTTTCTTTCAAAGTTGCACCCTAAATCTTTTGAAAACGAGCAAGTATTTAGTTTTATCTTTATAGATAATTATTACAAAAATTATTTAGACTCCATAAAATACTTTTCATTCCAATTTTTTTAAAATTACGAAACAATTTATTCAACTAAATTACCTTTCATGTATTATGTGAAAAATTGATTGACTGATTTTTCCAATTGATAATTGTAAATATAAAAAGAATAAAAAATTTAAAGTTAAAATCATTATTAACCACAACCGTCCATATAAGCTATTCTAAACAAAAAAAATCTACGCAAAACTTCAATTAGCTGATTTTCAATTTACTAAGGGGGGACGCGATTAAGTTCATAAATTTATTAAGAAAAATAATATATATCATCGTTTATTTTTCACCGACACTTGATAAGGTAAAATATATCTTTTGTAATAATAAATATAAAATACGTAGATCATGTTAAGTGCATCTATCGCATATAATTTTTATCATATTTGAAAAAAAAAACAAAAAAGAGAAAAAAATGAACTACAACCGGTGAAGTATAGAGCATCACTCATTTATTAACTCTAAAAGTTGGGAATTTCTGAAATGAATTTTTTTTCATTTTTAGATACGAAAAATTATTTTAAGAGGTTTTAGTTAATTTTCCATAATTATATTAGTATCATGCTTTAAATATAGTTAAACTCTATCGGCTTAATTGCCTATAATCCCTATGTGCCAAAATAACACATGACATTTTAGTACAAATTCCTTATGGGCATTGTATGCAATTTAGCCAAATATATTTTATGAGCTGAAATAACCAAATATATTTTATGAGCTGAAATAACAAATTGATATAAAAATATAAATCAATATTCTTTCTTTTTTTCCTTCGTTCTTAGTATACAATACATAAGTACACTGATTTCTTTTTTCTAGGGTTTTTTTCGCTCATACAGTTCGATGTCGCAACCGGACGGCAAGCCAGAAGAACAAGAACTAGAGTTTTCGTCACCTGCTCCGTTCTCCGATGACGCTTTGATTAAGAAAATGGAGAATGTAGAGCTAAAATCCGACGACAGTGTTGGTGATTACTCAGCTGTAGGTACAATCACCCTACTGCCAAGGAAACTCAGCAGGTAGCTTAGCGTTCTGTAACATTTATGAATTTATTTATTTGTTTATTTTGGAAAATCTTAGTAGTATTTATTGTCTATTGGATTATTATTTGATTATGATTTTTGTGTTTGTTGAAGTAAGCAAGGACATGGAATCTGAAAACACTGGCACCATTGAGTGCAAGGTGAATAGTTTTTGAACTTCTCTACAAACTGTAGTTGAGTTTTGACTTATCTGAAATTCTGAATATTGATCTTGATGTTTTGTTGGTTAATTTAGAAACTAGCTAGTTGTGAATAACTTTACAGTTGCATGATATGCAGGAGTTAGTAGCATTTTACATTTGATGTGGGAGGTGGAATGTTTAGCCAAATTGTGCTGTTAATTATGCTTACTCTTTTGAAGATACTTATCTTATGCTTTTGATTTGGGATAGGAGTGTGAATACTACATGCGTAATGGTTCCTGTGCTCGTTGCGTAAATCATCATCCAGATCCTAGATCAATGGCTAGAAAGGGATCTTCCTACTCAATGGATGACAATTCGGTGGACGAGTAGTCCATGTTTCAGAAAATGGCAATGGTGGTTCTTTGCATATATCCAAGAGCATCACAGCTATATCAAGTAACATGGTCTCCTCATAGTCTACTTTGTAAAACCGCTTATCATTCTCCACAATGAATGGGTAAACAACCCGAATCGAATGGTTATCAGGTGCTTCAAACCTCTATCGAACTTGGGCATTTGTTTTATTTTCAATTCCCTACCTATATTTTTCCGGATTCATCTTCTGCAGCAATTTCTGAATTTCACCTAATTTGACTGTATTCATTTTTGTTTCTTAAATATCCCTAATTCAAGATTTCTGTGGATTTAACAAGTGTTTTAGTCTGAAAGTTTTACAGTGCGATAGTTGTGTTTGGTTCCTTGTCCAAGGAATAGATACTGGATGTTTTTACTCTATTTATTCATTTTCTCTTTTCTCATTATTTGTGAGGGCATATTCGACAAAATGGATGGTGAAAGTGAACAGAACTAAATCAACACTTTCTTGTTGATTGCCCATGGGTAGATATAAGTAGTTCTATTGTGGATAATCATCAGCTTTCCCTCCTATTCACCACCTCTCCATCTTCCCTGCACTATCCCTTGCGTTTGAAATGCATGCCCTGCATTGCTGTTTGGTAGAAATATACATACACCTGATGCTTTAATTCTGATTACTCAGACGTCAATACCCACCAGAGCATAAGTTCTTATTCAACCGCAATTGTCAATGGTTCTGTAAACAATCCTAATTTCTCTGCGATGTTGACGAATACCCTGAACGACCAGGTCACCCTTAATCTGATTACTTCATGAAAACTGGAAGTTGCAAATTCAAGTATACATGGCGTTTTCACCACCCCAAGAATAGGACACCTAAGCCAGCTGAAATTGTTCTTAGTGAGAAAGGCCTGCCACTGAGACCTGTAAGTTCACCTTCTATTCCCTTCAATTTATTTTAGATATGTTTTTTTATTTGTTCTTTGGTTTCTCCAATTTTTTTCCCATCACGAGCCCTTTGAAGTTGAGGACAGCGATATCTACAGTATTGTTTTCCGCGCTTAGTTCTGGTTTAATGAGGCATTGTGTGAAGCAATCTTGCATGTGAAAGTTTCATCCACAAATGTTTGTAGTACTGTTGATATGAGTTTCGTATTCTAAATTTCGAAAATGGTCTTATAGAAGATGAGCACCAAGAACTGACCTATAATTGTTGCTTAATTAGTGAGTAAACATAAAAAGCAAATGATCAGTTTTTGCAGTCTAAGTTGCCACTTGCCAGTGAAACAGAGGGCTATAAAGCTTAAGTTAACTGATTGCAATGGAATGTTTGGATTACTATTGTTGATTTCCTTTGTCTTTTGTTCTGTTCCTCATCGTGTTTAATTCTTTTACAGGGTAGAAGTATTTCTTGGCATTTTGAGCGTCATGGTCTTTGCAAGTTTGGACCTGCATGCCTGCTTAACCACACTGACCTGCTTCAGGGACTGCTGTTACCAGCAATGATGGTGGCTGGGAAGATTAAATTCGCATCGCCAGGTGTGATCTCTTTTGTCTAATTTCGGCTTTCCTTATCCCAAACAAATTTCACATCGCTATATATCTAATTCAAGAATTATAACAAAAGGAAGCTAGATGGTTTTGGCATCAAACCAGAGGTTTTGAAATGATAGGAGGCATTTTAGGATGCTTTTGTCTAATGCTAGGACACTTATGTATAGTGCATGTGATTCATATATAATTATCTAAACGTAGTAGTTGTTGAAACATTTGAATTGCAGTTTAAAATGGTTGTTTCACAATTCTCCCAAAGACAAATGGGCGAAACAGAAATTCTGACCAACTTATGTAACATATACCACGCCTTTTTACCACCCCCAGTAACCAATCCACACCACTTCCTGGAAAAGAAAAATAAATACATAAAAACGAAAAGAAATGTATATTAAAGCCTGTCGTCCCATCTCAGACGTCGATCTGCCCGCTTCAAACTCTACCATTTTCCATGCTATGTTCATTGCATGGCTTGAAATGCATCTGCTTCTTCTCACATACAGCAAAGCCACTTTTTCTGCATCAATGTTAAGCAGAAAAACTTATATTAGGAATTGTGTATATTTTGGAGGTAAATAGAAAGTTATATAGTCGGAGAACTGAAAACCTTGCCGGATTTCTGATACGACTGCTGGGGTTGGGCGGCACTTTCGTTTCTCGGCGGTGGCACAGCACCACCTGCCGCCGTGCCTGTGGCTTTCTTTTCATCCCTGGCCTTAGCAAATATTACTGTAAATCCATCAGCTGAGGCTGGATTGTTCACGTCCCATTCGCCGAACTTCGGCAATGGCCGGCCTTTCTCCTGCACCGAAAACAATTGATTTGTTATGGTGTCTAAAGAGAGAGTGTGATCAGAAGAATGGTATGCATTTTGCTCAAATTATAGGGTGTGTTTGGATTGAGTGATTTGGATTTGGGAAGGGGATTTGGAGGAAAGATTTGGAATGACATTTAAAATGGAATAATTTGAAATCCACCGTAGTTATGGAGAAAATAGCTCAAAGTGAATATCGAATGATTTAAAATTTATTATAACTTGGATACATCCAAACGAACTTCATGGATTTGTTGACGAATTTGAAATCCATAAATTTCAAATCCTTCAATCCAAACACACCCATAAAGGTATTTAGGTCTCATGTTGATCACTTCAATCCTTCTGTAACACTTGAATTGTGTGTTCATATTTTACATATTGCGACTTGCAAATGGTATATAAATTGACAATGTGATCAGAATTCGAGCTCCGGGTGCCCGGAAAATTTGGTGAAGAATTTCATATATAATATCTAAACAAATTTGATTATTCTCTGATCCATGGATATATTGTGATTTGTGTCCTTTGGAGTTTGGACTTCTCAAATTATTAGAGACAAATAAATTTCACTGTGCAATTTATTTGCACCTGAAGACAATTATTATTATTAGTTGAGGGGGACACCACCCCTTTCTGCCAGGGAAGCCTGATTTTTATCATCGACATTACAATGTTGTCAATTATCAAAAAATAACATTGTAATGTTGTCAAATCTGGTTTCATTAATTAATCTATGTAAAAATATATTACCACATAACATAATTCTCATCGTATTTTCTTCCATACACACATTGATTATTGGTTTGTCTAGAATAAATGGACGTTTTGATGGACACATATTCAATCAAACAGAATTTAATCTCATAATTAAATTCCCATCAACAACATTCATAAGCAAAACACCAAACAATTATGATCCAATAGAGTCGTAACATTAAATCAAATCACAATTACCAAAACGATTGGGAAAAATAAATCTTCATTGAATTAATAAACATTGGTCACATGCAAGTTAATTAACATTTTAGGAACCAAAACAAATAAAAACTTACAGATGTCATCAAAGATTGCAGGAGGTTTGGCCCCAAATGGAAGAGATAAAATGAAATATCTTATAGAGAGAGAGAGAATGATGAGAATTCAGAACTAGTCTTTAGGAGGAAGAAGATGAGCCACAAGACAAGGGGAATGGAAAATAATAAAGCAATAAATAGATTAAGAAATAGAGATGGCTTGTAGTTGTATAATTATTGTACTAGTTGTTGCACCCAACTAATACATCATTCCATAATATCAATTCATTTATAGAAGTATCATAAATCTCAATATAATCAAGACTCGTTACAACAATACATATTTGTTTAACTATATATAATTCTTATTTCTTAATCAAAAACTTTTGAGTATGACCCAATTTTGTCCAATATTAACATATCCTTTTTTTTTTGGGAGAAAAATGAAGAGACGCCTACTTGTACAAGACACAATGCGATTATATATTATTAAATATATTATTTAACACTATTATTTGGACTTTGGAGTGCGAAATAGTTTTGGGATTTTCGTATAGTCATCATTGTTCTTGCACAACACGATAAGTTATGGAGAATTAATTAGCAAGTTGAGGCCATCCTTATTCATCATATATGTAGGTAAGCATGTTTGTTATTATCTCTTTATGGGCCTTCCAATGGTATGATAAAAATGGAAAAAAAAAAAAAAATTCAACGGATACTTTGAGTCTAGGAGCTTAAAGCCTTGAAAAACAAATCTCGTAGTCAAGCTCTTACATAGAAATATTTTTTTTCGAAAAAGTGTCAAATTTAGATTCGGTATTATTTCGGGCCCACATGTTGGGGGCCCAGGCCCAACAAGTGAAGCCCGACAGCGCTCCCGAGACTTCCCATCCATATCTACCAATGGAACCCGGGGCTCACCGCAGATGTTTAATTCCAATCAGTTGTCCATGTTTTCTGGGACAAGATTTTTAATTCCAAATAATGTGCTTATTTCTTTGACACGTGCCAAAATATTCATATAAGTTAAAAATCCCTTATTATTAATAAGTGTATTTATGAATTACCCGTGTCAAAAACTCAAATTTCGAGCATTTTGTAAACAGTTTTTATATCCACACCCCATAGGCCCATACCATCTGCATGCTCAATAGTTTCATCATTTAAAGATTTCTCCCAGACACCCATATGATCAGTGTGACCATATTCTTATATTCACACGATCTATGAATGAAATCTTTGAAAACAACAGTGTTTGTGTACGTGAAACAATTCTCACTTATACATATATGGGCTTCACATAATTCTGTTTTGGTGAAACATAAATGGAGAATTAGTATCTTAAGCAGAACAAACAAAAACATCATGTTACAAAAGCAATTGAAGTCAGCAATCACTTGTATAATGATTCTTGTGATATTCAATCAGCTCATGTCTCGTGCTATCGGGGCAAACCCTCGACTCCCTTTTCTAGTAAATCCACAAACCCTACAATTATCCCAATACATAACTGTAACAGGTATATGCTTAATACTAAGTTAACTCCAATTTTTCATACTAATCGATATTGGGTTTTTCATGATACTATTTTCATGGTGGTAGGTTGTAACAATGACTGTGATATAGCCTGCTGTTATTGTGATATCACACAACAGCCACCACTTTGCGTCCGGTGCTGCAAAGAGGAGCCCTGATAACACTTCGACATACTGTATTTCACACACAAATTTTTAAATCTAAACTAAAAAAAAAAGAAAATGGAGTTCATATTAGCATATGCTGTAATCGAAGAAGGGGTCTTCAAATTACAGTCGGTACAAAAATAATGGGAAAATTGGATTCGTCCGCAAAAGTTGTTCCCTTTATCTAAAATCTTTCTTCCCATAGATAGGTGCTTTAATACATATGAGAACTTTAACTGTTACAAGCTCATGCAAGATTTTGTTTTACACAAGGCCATAAAGCTTATTATCGCGTAACGTACCTTATAAAAGATGCAGAAATTAATGCTTCCTTGAAAGTCCAAGAAACACGACAGCAGATGAGATTTGAACTCTAAGATCAGCAATATCAATGTCATGACCACCTTCAACCAAACCCCATCGATCAACCTGTAAATCTTCCTCAAGTCTAATCAACTCAATGGCTTGTTCAATACTCAGTTGACCACGAAAAAGTCCAACTGCAATAGTCAAAGAATGAGCGGCTGCAGCAATCGCATCAATTGCAGCAAGCTCACAGTCATCTGTCTTCTTAAGAAGGTTCCCTATGGCATTGACCAGACCCTCGTCCTGCTTGCCACCAAAGAAACTGGTGTACACGATGGGCTTAAAGCCAAATTCTGATTCCACCCATTTCATTAAAGGAGTAAATTTCTCCACTTGACGTTCTGCATATCATTGAATACATATTAGAAGCAATATAACTTCCTTCATGCAAATGAATTTTCCCTCCGATCATTGAATGCTCCATTTCGGACCGAGTATTTAAAATGCAAATTCACCACAGATGTAAGTTAGTTTCTGATGTTTTCTTAATAAAATTTTGTTTCCACATTATACAGGAGAAGTTTAAGTGATCAATGACAAGTGAGTAACCAAGGTATTGGCCCAAAAGTTCAAAAATTGGCATAAAACATTAGTTATTAGTTGTCAGCAGCCAATGGCATCTTGGCCCACAAATTTGTTTTAACATATCCTAAAAACCAACCAAGATGTCTGCATTACATAAATTGAGAAGATTAACATACTGTAATAGAAGTGCTATATGTACCTCGAAGATCCTTGCTTATATCATTGTCTGTTGGAGCACGACAAAAAACCAGATCTTGGTGGAACTTCTTCATCAAGTAATCAATTACCTTTGGCCGAGTGATGGGTACTCTTTCCAGTGCGGTACATGCAAGCTTCATCAGAGGCATTGTAAAGGGTCTAATTCCATCTGTTTCCTACAGTAACAAACATTTTATCATATGGTCCCATTAAAGTCGAATTTCAAGTTCATGTTCTCAAACTCAAAATGCAAATTAGTGAAGCTATCAAGCACCCTTTCATTAATGCCGAAAGTTTAAGAGAAAAGGTAATCGAGAACACAAATTTTTACAGAGTAATCACCCAAAAACTCAAAGAACCTGCCAGGAGAGATAACTATTTACGTTGATCACAAAAGCCAAGCAAAAATAGAATTTTAACCATCAGAAAAAATAATATCAACATGATAGAATCTGACTTCTGGAATCGGAAAGAAAACACTCAAACAACATTACTAGGAAACCCACATAGCAAACTTACACAAACACGAAGAAAGACCCAAAAATGAGATCTCCACTCGCATAAAGAAAAAGGACAGCTTTTAAAGTAAGACCACATCAGACATATTAGAAGTGGCTTATTCTGCAGCTCATGAAGTAATGTTGAAGTTCCAACAGTTACACTAGTTGAAAACACCATGGAAAGTCCAATAATTTGTAGAATTTCGTGAACTAAAACATGTATACTATATCAACGAAAACTGAATCGCCTCCTGCTGTCAGAATGCTTAGATTGGAATATTTACAAATTAAGATATTGCTTTAGAAAATATAGCAGTATATTCAATAGCATGCATGAAATTATTATTTGTGAGTTTATGATATAAAATTGTTGAAGTTCATAGTCTTATCTTCTTTTAACCTCTAGAATAACTAAAAATCGGCACTGAAACTACACCGATTTAAACACTTTCAAACCTAGAAATCAACAAAACTCAACACCTAAAAGCAGAAATCCACACCAGAACCATAGATTACAGACTTCAATTCACCACTACAATAACTCCTAATCTATATCACAGAAAAACATAGAAACCACACGAATGCAAACAAATTCAAAAACCTAAAAATCAACAACACTCCGCACCTACAACCAGAAATTCACACCAAAACAACAAAGTACAAACAATAACGCACCTGGTACTCCCACTCAGCTGCGATCGCCTTAGCAAGAGCTAAAGTAGGGCACTTTAAATTCCTTTTGGAAGGTGTTTTGAGCGTCCTGTAATCAAGCATAACGCTCCATCCATTACCATCGTCAGCTTCTCTGGTCGTGACCTGATTGTAGAACCGTTTACCGACGATCGAACCGGTCATGAACGACATAGGCATTGTTACTGAAGATGACGGCGTCGGTTTGGGGCCTTTGATGTATACGCTGTCATCGCTATTCGAAGAGAAGGTGAAGGATGATGGTTGAGGTTCCGGTGACGAGATTTCGGCAGCGGTGCTGATGCGGCGGGTGGTGGAGGTGAGAATTCGGAGATTTAGGGCTCTTCTCACCATCGACGACGCCATTTCACCGTTGCTCTGTGTGTGTGAGAGAGAGAAGATGGTGATGTAATGGGCTATTCGATATTGAGTGTTGGGCCAAGTTTTAGATGGACAGTTAATTCTATTTGCTATTGGATTTGGGCCAGCCCAATTTATAGTAAGAATCGCCTAGTGTAATTCAATATCAGATCGAGTTGAATAGTTTGCGTATTCTTAATTTGATCTCTTTTCTACACAAGTATATGAATAGATTACATATAATACATTTTATTATTCGACTGAGATAGATAGCAAGATTATTAGATTTGGCTTAGCATATAATTTTTCATTCGTTGGAAAGATTCAAATTACAAATTTTATATCCGACCAACCTTTAATTGTAAGATTAAAATATTCAAAAAAGAAATTGAAATAATAATCATAACTTGTAACTATGAGTGACAATATGGTTCTCATTCACAGTTCAAACCCAATTCACCTAGTTTTGGATTGTGTTTGTTCTTATGATTTATTTTGATTCCAACTTAAGCTTCAAATTTGTTCGAAGTTGTGTACAAATTATTTTATCCAATAAAAATTGTATAAGAATTCAAATCATACGAAGTTGTTCAAAGTGTTTTGATTATGTTGAAATTGGTTCCATTTTGAATTGAATATGGTTAGTTGGGTTTTGTTCTACCTTAATCCCGAATTTAATATAACGTACTCAGTTTACCACCCCTAGTCATCATGTTTGGAAATATAAAATATATTCATAAACGAATAATTTTAATTTTAGTAATTCCATTTATGAATTTGGAATGGCAAAACTAATATATTTGTAACTTTCTCACCTCATTCTTAAGATGGTTTTTCAGTTTATGACTAATAGTCTACTTGTTTAGTTGTTTATGACTAATTTGTCTTTAAAATCGAAATATCATTCTCTAGATGAGATGATCTAACACCAACAAATAATACTTCCAAAAAATAATATATTAAAATTATAATTTTCTAAAATTAGAGAAAAAGAAAACAAAAGTGGCCACGTTCTTTATCTGACATTCGGCAGTCACTTTATATTGTCATCAATATTCTCATTCTGTATTAAACTAATTTGTTAATCATCATCGTAATGATAAAGATTATACTAGTACCACATTACTGTTTTCTTACTTTTTGTGTTGAAAACAAATAAAAATGGCATCTTGGAATTCAGTTGAACTTGAAGTTCTATACTATGTTCTGGGTTGGGTTGCGTTTTGCTCGTGGGCAATCTGTTTCTACCCTCAAATCATCTTAAATTTCCGAAGGAAAAGGTTAAATTTTTATTTTCTTCTTTTTTACTTTGTGGGGTTTTTAATTAATCCTTTGTTTTGCAGTGTGCAGGGCTTGAATTTCGATTTCGTGGTTTTGAACTTGACGAAACACACATCTTATTTGATTTACAATGCCTCCCTGTTCTTTAGCCCCACCGTTCAGAGACAATATTACCAGAAATTTGGCTTTGAACAAGTAATTTTTTTGATTCGTATCTACTTGCGATTTCAATTTGTACCTTTAGATTTAATTCATTCTAAGAATTTCATATTTTTTCCAAAACAAATTGCAGATGATACCAGTAGCTGCAAATGATGTAGCTTTCTCAGTGCATGCTGTTTTCTTGACTGCTTTAACCTTGTTTCAAATTGCAATTTACGACGTAAGTTGCTAATTTTATCTTCATCTCTTCAAATGCGTTTTTCTGTATTCAGATTGATTAACTTGCTATGCTTATATAATGTGTTTGAGTTATGGTTTCATCGATTCGTTTTTTACAGCGTGGGGATCAAAAAATCTCGAAAATTTCTATAACCATTGTATCTGTGGCCTGGTTGTCAGCTGCAGTTTGTGTTTTCATAGCTCTTCCTACTCATTCTTGGTATTGGCTTGTGTCCTGCTTCAAGTAAGTGAAAAAAATCGATATATTTTTCGTTCTTTGCCATCCTCGATTTATTGATTTTGAATGTGCTAAGACAAGAGCAACATAGTAATCTCTGAAATATGAGTAACAAAATCTTACATGTTGTTTGTAATTGTAGCACATTGCAGGTCGTTATGACGACTATCAAATACATTCCTCAGGTTAGTATGATTCGGTGCTTAACTTTTTGAGATCATTCTGTATTGATTTAGCTCGTAGAACGAGGTTCACTAAATCAAGCCGAGACCCACCTGTATGCCTAATCGAATCGGAGAATTTTTATAGACTGCACTCGGGTCTACCGAGCTTATGTACATTTTAATATGATCAAGTCTAAACGTAGTTCAACTTGTTCATTAGGGTCATATTCGAGTTATCTATGCTCGCTACAGATTACACGTGGAGTCGTACTATCAGATCTAGATATGTTCGGAGTAGGACGAGTTATATGTATTCTCTCTATCTTCTCCTTCAATGTTTATGATGGATTCTATTTATAGGAGTGACATGATGTACGGATGATAGAATGACATGTGGAGTATCGTACACGTGTCCTAGATAAACGTGCCAGATTGTTCAGATCATCTGTACAATAAGACTCGATTCTTAAATAACACGCGGGTTAAGTAGTATTTTGCAAATAGATACTTCTTAGTCAGGGACTTATGTGTAAATATAGATAACCTTAAGGGGTGGGTCGTATACAAGATGGTTCGGAGATACGACCCTAGTGTGTACGAGGTAACTTCTTACACATTATGTATCATAACTTCTTACACATTATGTGTCATGAAAATATAATAATGGTTGTGATGTTTGAAATATAGGCGGTCTTCAACTTTCAACGTAAGAGCACGGTTGGGTTTAGCATCGGCTATGTTTTGTTTGATTTTCTTGGAAGCACCACAAGTTTTTGTCAGATGATGGTGCAGTCCATAGATCAAAGTGAGCCATAATTGTCGAATCTATTGATAATTTTTCATGCAAAATTGCGTCTAGAAATTATATATAGTGTTTGACAACTAAACTCTTATCGTCACAGGGTCGTGGGTAAACATTTACGGGAACATAGGCAAGACGATGCTATCTTTGGTATGAAATGTTTACCTCTATCGGGTTTTTCTCGTTTATATGTTTTGTTAACTTTAGTTTTTTTACCTAAAGATGAATAGATTTCATTACGAAATCGTCTAATTGTGAAAAAATGACACTTTGCAGGTGAGTATGTGCTTTGACATTCTATTTATGGTCCAGCGTTTTGTTCTGTATCGTCCCAGAAAAACGGCCGTTCCTTCAGACGACGATGTAGCAAGAAAGGAACCACTACTTAGGACCTCTGATTTACGACATCAAGAGGATGTGTAGTTTAAATAGCGTTAAAATTCTGCAAATTTGCATTTTCAAGTGAACATGTATTTAAAAACCTTAAAAAAATGCATGTTTACGGGGATATTGCCTTGCGGATTAAACTCGTTGGACCAGGAAAAAGGAGTAGTTTTCGAACAAGAATCTTTCTTCTTGTCATGTCTTGTAAAAACATATTGAAGCATGTTGTCTTAACTCCTAAGTCCTAAGCATATAAATTGACATGTGGATCTGCGAAGATTGATATTGATAGTACAACATGCACATAAATAATTAGAATCGAGTATGAAGTAGTATATTGGTTTTTTTCGACTTTATAGATTCAATAATTGAAGTGATCAAACAGTATAAATGCTCTATATGTAGAATTAGACATCCAACGCTGCTCGTTCTTCCCCCGATCCAACAGTGCTCGATCCAACGCTGCTCATTCTTTCCCTCGATCCATCAGTGCTCGACCAACAGTGCTAGCAACTTTAAATTGACTAACTCTTAATGGGCTTAGATTTAATTCAAAATTAATTAAGCTCCAATTTAATGATATCTAGCCTCCCGTAGATGTTTGATAAAAGTTCTCACAGAAAATATGTGAAAAGCACACTTCACTGACAAAATCCATCAATTTTCAAAAGAAAATTTTACGTGAGACTAACATTGAGATTATGTTGTACATTCGAAAACAAAGGGATCAAAATTCGTAAATTGCTTTAAAACTTAAAAATAAAATTAAAATTAAGAAATTAGAAATAAGATCATTTCAAAATAATAATTTTAATTAGTTTTGTATTATAGATAATATATATATGTAGGCTTGGCCAACACGTACGAATCATATCCTAGAGGAGTTGACCAATACCCATCTTGCTTGCCAAGCTAACTAAAACTATATTAAAATAAAATGAAGCACATTTTGTTCTATTTAAGGTCACAAAATTAACACAACTTTCATTCTATTCAATCTTTGCTCACAAAAAAAAAATATGAGGAGAGAGGGTCGCCAACATGGTATGGTCCGAGCCTATTCCAACATGCCGGCTCCATTAAACCCACGACCTAACCGCGGTTACTTTAATGAGCTAACCTCACCCCCAACCGCAGGTTTGTTCACTAAAGTCTCGACCAAGCCCACTAACCACTCCAAGTTCACCGGAAAGTGTGGCCGGCCCATGTGTCGTGGTTGCCATGACCACCCGGCTTGTAAGTCGAAAGACAAGGTTAAGGGGGCCCACAAGATTAGGTCCGAAAATCGACTGGTCACTTTCCGGGTTGCAAATACTGGGTCCAGTTTGAAATTTTCGGGAATTTCTGCTGTGGGCGTTTTGGATTATTTGACTGGGGACGAGGATTATGTGGATGATTATCATGAAGATAATAATGTTGAGATTTGAGAATGAAGTTGAAGCTAAAGAAGAATTATGTGATAATGATGATAATCAAATTGAAGAGGTTGAGGATGGTAATGATGATGATGATCAAATGAGTTTTTGTGAAGTTGGATTTGTTTGGCAACAAGTGGATGGAGATGATGATTGGTGCTTGGTGGAAGAAATGTGATTTGATGATATAATATATAATATATATGATAAGATTCGAATGATTATATTTATTTTACTGGTTAAGTAGTGTTTTGCAAAACATTACTGCTTAAATACCTAAGTATGGATTATTTGATTGGTGATAATGATTATGTGAATTGTTATTATGAAGATAATAATGTTGAGAATGAAGTTGATGAAGAATTAATGTTGAGAATGAAGTTGACAAAGAATCATATGATAATGATAATCTTCAAATTGAAGAGGTTGAGGAGGGTAATAATGATGATCAAATGAGTTTTTGTGAAGGTTTAGATTTGTTTGGCATCATCCATGATGGAGATGATGATTGATGCTTGGTGGAAAGAAATGTGATTTGATTTATATATATAATATATATTATATATATATATTGATAAGATTAGAATGATCGTATTTATTTTATGTCAACTTTGAACTAATCCCATTTGTGTATTTTATTTTAATAAAGTGTATTATTTTGCTCGTTTGATTTGTTGTGGATATGCAAATCTTATGTTGTTAAATTTCTAATAAATTAATTATTATTAATGTATTAATATTCTATAAGTTCTTTACTTTATGATGTGCAGTGGTGATTTACCTTTTTATAATTCATATTCTGATTTAATTATATGTAATTTATCATTTTATTGTGATGATGGTGGATGTTGGGTATCGGCTGCCGTCGATTTGGTTTGGCTCAAAAATCCCGAGCTCGTTTCTATATTCGATCACACACAATGTAGTATGTAGGACACTCAGTTTGCATTCACATAGAATCAAACACCCAAGCCCTAATCACCCCAGTAACACCCTCACAAGATCTCTCACACTCAAACTCGAAACTAAGTTGTCACTAAGACGATTCACTAAGAATGTTTTCGAAAGAAGAGAGAAGACTTGGTGTATTTTGGTGTATTTTGGTGTGTATAAAGAAGTGGGAATAAGCACTTATTTATAGTGGTAGAAAGGGAACTCAAAAGGCAGGCTGAGAAGAAACTTGGAGTGCACTCCAAAGAAGATGGAGCTTAGTGTGCACTCCAAGAAAGATAAAGGGGCTACCAAAAGGGATCATGGGCTTGGGTTAATTTTGGGGAGAACCAAATGAAAATGGGCCACAAGAGTTGGGCCAATATTTCAACAATCTCCACCTTTGGCCCAACACCACTACACTGAATCGAATAGAAACGCGGGAATCACATCATCGCCAAAATACCTGCACACTAAACACACAGTTAGTACTGATAACCTGCACACTAAACACAAAGTTAGTACATATAATAAATAACAAGCACAAAGCATGTTAAATCACAAAGAGTAACACAAAGTTAAACACACATGACACAAAGTCACGCATTCGACACACAGTCAAGCAAACATAGAACACATAAACACAAGACCTAATCATTAGGATCTAAGTTCAAAGTTCTCATGCATGAATGAAATTTCTCAACAGATAAACACTTAGTTCCCATATCTGCCGGATTAAACTGAGATGGAATTTTCTCTAAATTCACAATTCCTTTTTCAACGATATCACGAATGAAGTGGAACCTAACATCGATATGTTTAGTTCTATCATGAAATACTGGATTTTTACACAGCTGAATTCCAGATTGACTATCAGAATAAACAACTACTTTATCGTCTAGAAAACCAATTTCAGACAATAAACCTTTTAACCAAACTGCCTCTTTCAAGGCTTCAGTTATAGCAATATATTCCGATTCAGTGGTTGATAAAGCAACAACATGTTGTAATTGAGATTTCCAACTTATGCAAGAGCCACACAAAGTGAACACATATGAGGTGGTGGATTTCCTATTATCTCTATCATTTGCATAATTAGAGTCAACATAGCCAATCAAATTCACACCTTGAGCAGATTTAGAAAATTTTAGGCTAATATTCAAAGACCCTTTAAGGTACCTAAACAACCATTTCACAGCATCCCAAATGGGGCATGCCTGGGTTAGACATGTACCTACTCAAACAACTTACAGTGTATGCAATATCTGGTCTAGTGCTAATCATCAGGTACATAACCGAGCCAATTGCATTGGAGTACGGCACTTTAGCCATTTCAGCAATTTCAGAATTAGTCTTTGGAGACTGATCCTTACTTAACACAAAGTGAGCAGCAAGAGGCACATTAGTAGATTTAGCATTAGACATAGCAAATTTACTCAAAATCTTTTCCACATAGGAAATCTGATTTAAATGTAAAATTCGATTCTTCCTATCTCTCTCAATGTTCATTCCTAAGATCCTTTTAGCATCGCCAAGATACTTCATATCAAAGTTTTCACTAAGACATTTTTGAACATGTTCGATTGATTTTAAGCATGGACTCACTAAGAGCATATCATCAACATATATGAGCAAGAAGATAGGCATAGATGCATTTTCTTTAAAGTACAAGCAATGATCATAAGAGCTTCTTTTAAACTTCAAAGACAACATGCACATATCGAATTTTTTATTCCATTGCCTTGGTGATTGTTTTAACCCATACAATGATTTGTTCAACAAACATACATGATTTGGCTTTTTGGGGTCAACAAAACCATTAGGTTGTCTCATGTAAATTTTCTTGTCAAGTTCACCATGCAAGAATGCAGTTTTAACATCTAACTGTTTCAATTCCCAGTCAAAATGAGCAACTAATGCAAGCATAATGCGCACAATGACAAACTTAACAACAGGAGCAAAGATCTCTGTGTAATCTATCCCCTCTTTTTGAGTAAATCCCTTAGCCACTAGTCTAGCCTTAAATCTAACTATTTCACCCTCATCTTTAACTTTATAAAGCCACTTACAGTCCACAACAGAACAATGTTCAGGCTTAGGTACAAGAGTCCAAGTTTGATTAACATGCAAAGAATTCATTTCATCGTTCATAGCATTTAACCATTCTTTAGAGTTCTTAGATTTTAAAGCTTCATTATATGACTTAGGTTCACAATCATCCGAAGATTCAAACACACTGAAAGTATGAGTATCGATATGAAAGTCATCAAATCTTGTGGGTTGCCTAATGTTTCTCCTAGGTCTGTCCCTAGTAAGTTGATAATTATCTAACTCAACATTTTCAGGCACATCTTCCACATTATCATGCACATCAGGTAAATCATTTTTCAGGTTCATGCACATCAGAAACAGATACATCTAATTACTCCACCTTAAAAGGAGCAGTGTCAGAAACAAGCAAAAGCACAGAAGCAGATAAACATGGAAAGTCAGATTCGTTAAAGACGACATATCTACTTATTACCACTTTATAACCAGGTTCATCTCTAAGCCAAAGCCTATAACCCTTCACACCATCCGGGTATCCTAGGAAAACACATTTTTTAGACCTAGGTTCAAGTTTATCACATTTTTTATGAGCATATGCAGCGCAACCAAATATTCGCAAATTGGATAAGTCAATTTGTTTACCAGACCAAACAAACTCGGGGCATTTACCATTTAACGGCACAGAGGGGGACCTATTGATTAGATAGGCAGCAGTACACACTGCTTCACCCCAGAACTCTTTTGAAAGCCCAGAAGAAGCCAACATGCTCCTCACCCTTTCAAGTAGAGTTCGGTTCATCCTTTCTGCCACACCATTTTGCTGTGGTGTGTAAGGAACTGTCTTATGCCTTCGAATTCCAGATTTCACACACAAAGTGTCCAACAAATTATTACAGAATTCTAGCCCATTATCAGTTCTAAGATTTTTAATCTTTTTACCTGTCTGATTTTCAATTAACACTTTCCAATTTTTGAAACTCTCATAGACATCAGATTTTTGTTTTAGCAACAAAACCCACACTTTTCTAGAGAAATCATCAATAATTGACAGGAAATACATCTTTCCACCGTGTGTAGGAACACTGGCAGGTCCCCACACATCAGCGTGCAAATAATCAAGAATGCCAGTACATTTAGATCGATTGGGGGAGGGGGAAACAGGAAAGCTGACTTTATGTTGTTTACCTTTCACACATGATTCACAAAAAGGCACGCAAGAAAGCTTATCAGTACCAAACGAACCAGCTTTATGCAAAATTTCCAAACCTTTACTACTCATGTGACCTAGTCTACGATGCCACAGTTCAGTTTTGTCTTCTTTGACAACATTCACGGAACAAGGCATAGACTTAGCAATGCAAACATACAAGTTATTTTTCTTTTCAGCTTTTAGAACCACTAAAGATCCTCTCATGATTTTCATCATACTCTTTCCCCACCTACCTTCTAGCCCATCATCTTCTAATGCAGCACATGAAATTAAATTATTGCACAACTCAGACACATATCTAACATTTTTAAGTGTCAGACTAAAGCCAGATTCACATATCAAAGAAATGTCCCCTATACCAATGATTTTACACTTCTTTTCATTAGCCAAAGACACAAACCCATTATTCACTTCTTTATAAGTGGAGAATAAATCTTTAAATGGTGACATGTGAAAAGTACATCCAGAATCAACAAGCCATTCATTTTCACATAAAGAAGCAGAATGCACAGTATTCACAGAAGACACATCACAACACTCAGTTACCATAAAGATTTCACCATCACTCTCATTACCGGAAGCTTTATTAGCTTGTTCCTTTTGTTTCTTTGGACATTCTTTAACATAGTGACTAGATTTACCACAGTTATAACACTTTCTGTTATTAGACCTCGACTTAGATCTATTGCGGTTTTCATTTTTCTTTTTGTCACGATCTTGACCAGTTTGGTTATTGTAGGACTTCTTATTTTTATCCCTTCCTCGAACAAACATAACCTCACCATGATTTTTACTACTCGGATTAGTTCTTAAATCCATTTCTTTACTTTTTAAACCGTTTACCACAGTTTCAAGGCTAACTTGATCTCTACCATACTTAATAGCAGATTTTACATCATTATATGTATCAGGTATGGCATTTAAGAGCACAATCGGAGTATAATCATCAATATTTTTGTCACCGGTTTTTTTAATATCTTGAACTCGTTTTGTAAACACATCAAGATTTTCCTCTATGTCTTTATTCAAATCAAGTTTGAATCGGAAAAATTTTTCAAGCAAAAACATCTTACTAGGCAACGAAGTCTCAGTATATAATTCTTGCAATTTTTCCCACAAATCTTTGGCACTTTTCTGATCTCCTACCTTTCTTAACACCGAGTCAGAAAGATTGAGAATAATGGATGAGTACGCAAGCTCATCCATTTCTGCCTTTTTTTCAGCAGTATCAGAATCAGAAAATTGGAGATTGATACATTTAAACACACGTTGTTGTATCAAAACTCCTTTCATTTTCTGTTGCCAAATACTAAAGTCTGAACGCCCATCAAAAGGAGCTAGACTATAACCAGACATAGACCCCATCACAAATCACACAGATTAAGATAGTATAAATAAACAGGCACACAACGGAAGCAAACAAATCACACAGATTTTTCTATTTTTATATGCAGATAAATCTCAATCCTATCCGTTTCAAACGGTATCTAAACGAAAATGGTAAAAGGGGTTCAAGCCAATTTACCTGAGCGAATTCCAACCATATGGAACTCGTTTTACCTGTTTCGTTCCTAGATTCGGCGCACGTCGGGCAAAGGCGCGACGGGCGGGCTGTCAACAGACAGAGGCTGATAAGCCAGCAACGAGCAACCACGAGCAGCCGCGACAGACGCAGGCACGACGACGGGCAGCAACCGTGGCTCTGATACCACTGTTGGGTATCGGCTGCCGTCGATTTGGTTTGGCTCAGAAATCCCGAGCTCGTTTCTATATTCGATCACACACAGTGTAGTATGTAGGACACTCAGTTTGCATTCACATAGAATCAAACACCCAAGCCCTAATCACCCCGGTAACACCCTCACAAGATCTCTCACACTCAAACTCGAAACTAAGTTGTCACTAAGACGATTCACTAAGAATGTTTTCGAAAGAAGAGAGAAGACTTGGTGTATTTTGGTGTGTATAAAGAAGTGGGAATAAGCACTTATTTATAGTGGTAGAAAGGGAACTCAAAAGGCAGGCTGAGAAGAAACTTAGAATGCACTCCAAGGAAGATGGAGCTTAGTGTGCACTCCAAGAAAGATAAAGGGGCTGCCAAAAGGGATCATGGGCTTGGATTAATTTTGGGGAGAACCAAATGAAAATGGGCCACAAGAGTTGGGCCAATATTTCAACAGTGGATTTCATAAATATCACTATGTTTTTAACATAACTAATAATATTCATACATTTGAGTCCAATTCATATATTTATGTATTACGTATTCAACTTGACCACTAATATTTCAATTTTGTCCAAAAAAATAAATAAATCAAATTTTCATTTAGACTTGAAAATTATGATAAGTTTTTATCAATGTTTTGAAATCCAACCCGGTCATTGAATAGGAAAATGGACCGGGTCACGGGTCACTGGTTCAACCGTCGGGTCAATATCGATCGAATCAGTGATGTCATAATTATGTAATAAATATTAAATAAAATATTAAAATTTATTGTAAAATTTTAAACATAAAAAATAGGCATTTTCCTATATTCAAAACTATTTTTAGTACATATATTTATGTCAAAAATGGTGAAAAAAATTGAGAATTTTTTTAGTAAACAAGTAAAATTATACTTAAGTGATATAATTTCCGAATTCATGTAACAAAACATCATATATATATATATATATTCCAAATGACATAATTGATTTATCATTGTATAATAAAGCCAACAATTTTGAAAAAAATAACTTAAAAGAGCTCTAATAATTTGCAAACTAACAAAAACTAAAACGAAAAAGACTTGAGTTTTACCAATAATAATATGTTTTGATTTGATTTGTTCAAAAGAAAAGTTTTTGAGAACTTCATGTTGGAGGGGCAAAATAATAGAATGAGATTTGGGAGGGTTTGTGTTTTTTTGTGGAAAAAATTAAGTTTTAAGCTTGAATTTTGAAATTTATAAAAACCGAACGGTTCGATTGACACGGGACCGGTTTTATCGGGTCACCGGTCCGAACGGTGGGTCGAACGGTTTTGTGCCAAATTGACCGGTTTTGAGCCAAAAAATGGGTTTTTGGGTCTGACCGGCTTTTGAGGACCAGTTTCGGGTCAAAGCGGTTGAACCAGTCGGTCCGGGCTGGGTTTCAAAACATTGATTTTTATATTTACTAATTGAGAATTATATAATTAAGAACATGAACGCTATTAATATATAAAGATGTTAATTTATAGTCAATAAATGACTCATAAGTTTCTTTTATATTTTAAGAATATTAAGCAATATGTCTTATGATTTTTTTTATAATAACAAAATTATTTTTATTTTCGAATATTTATTTTTATTAGGCTATAAATTCACTTATTTGTCATTTCCTTATTTTCAATTAATTATTTCAGGATAACTGTTATTTTGTTTCAATGTGTAATTTTTTAGTAAAAACTAAAAAAATGAATTATATTAAATAACGAGGCCACTATCATTTGCAATTCAGAATTGACTCATACAAGCTCAAGAAACGCCATGGAGTATTGTCCGGACAATTATATGGTAGACGGAGTTGAATAGTTTGTGTGTGTAATTTGTGTTTTTATATTTCACACAACTATGTATGAAAACTATATATAAACACAATGTTAGCCCTAAAAATCACAATACAGCAGATGTAAAGATTTATTAATATATATTAATTATTTATATATATTTATTAATATAATAATAAAATTAATAATATATTAAAAAATAAAAAGCTCAGTTCGAGCTGGTTCGAATTGAATCAACTCAGTTCGTGAGCCAACTCGAGTCATCTTACATACTTTGCTTTCAGAATTGTCTAAGTTGTGTTTATTTGCCAGAATTCAGTATTATTCCAACACTCCATTTTTATTAAATTATGTTACCCCCTTCATTTCAATAATAAGATTATTTCAAAATTATAATTGTACTTTTACATATATGTATATATATATATATACATATATATATATATGGGCATGGCCAACACGTACTACAGCATATCCTAGTGGAGTTGACAAATACCCATCTTGCTTCCCAAGCTAACTAAACTATAAAAAAAATCAAATAAAGCACATTTGGTTCTATTTAAGGTTCACAAAATTCACACTAACTTTCATTCTATTCAATCTTAAACTCACACACAAAAAAAAAAAAAAAAAATGAGAAGAGAGGGTCGCCAACATGGCATGGTCCGTGCTTATAACATCAAGTCGGCTCTATGGGACCCACGGCCCATCCACCATTAACCCAATGAGCTTGTAAAGATGAAGATAATGAAGGATATAGCAGAAGTACAAGTCAGTTAAACATACAAGAAGAGGTACAAGTGACTAATGCAGGAAGTTAGTTATGTTTTTGAAAGTTAGTTAGGAGCGGGCTTATTAGTATGTCTATATATAGCTTCTCTTATGTGTATTGTTCATTCACTATTATTCTTTCTCTTGTACTCAAACACTTTACAAGCATAATAAAGATGTTTTCTGTATCTTCGATCCTCTCTATGATTCTCAACATGGTATCAGGAGCTTGAGGTTTTCTTCTCTTCAAATCTTCAAATCCTCGTCTTCCTCATCTGCAGTCTTCCTCTTCTGCAGATTTCTATTATCTTCCCTGCCTCTATTTCGTTTCTTGATTAACCATCCACAATCCAATGGAAAAGAAAACTGGCGATCAAGAATCTTCAGAAACTGTTATCAATTTCCAAAATCCCCTATATCTTCATCCATCCGATTCCCCGCACATCATTCTCGTCTCCGATCCACTCAAAGGAACCGAAAATTACAAGGTTTGGAGTCGGCAAATGATGGTAGCATTGGAAGCCAAGAATAAATTGGTTCTTGTCGATGGAACTTTCGTACAGCCCAAGAAAACTGATGCGATGTATTCCCAGTGGAAGAGATGCAACACGCTTGTTCTTTCATGGATTCACAATGTAATCAGTAGTGAATTGTTGAGTGGAGTTGTTTACACCGATTTGGCCTCATCAGTTTGGAGTGATTTAAAAGAAAGGTTTGATCAAACCAGTGGCACTGAAATGTTTGCCCTATTCAAGCAGATCAGTACCATAAATCAAGGATCAAATTCTATGTCAAGCTATTACTCCAAACTCAAGAAACTTTGGGATGAGTATGAATCGGTTGTTCCCTTCACCACTACAGTCTTTTCCCAAGAATACATTCAGCACACCCAAAATTTGAAAGTAATGCAATTTTTGATGGGCCTCAACGAATCATACAGTGCTGTAAGGTCTCAAGTTCTCATGATGATCCCCTTACCAACACATGCGCAGGCCTGTTCTATGATTCAGAACGAGGAAAAACAAAGAGGCTTATATGCCAGCTCTTCTAATAATGATTCCTCTCAGGCCTTCTTCTCCCAAGGAACCTATGGAGGAAATAGAAATGTCTCAAGTTCCTCTTCAAGAGGTGGTCAGAACAATCAAGGTAGCAAAAGAAGTGATTTGTTCTGTGAGAAATGTGAAATAAATGGGCATACAAAGGATAACTATTACAAAATCCATGGTTATCCAGCCAATTACTTTTCCAGAGGGAGAGGGAGAAGAGGTCGAGGAAACTCTTCAAGAGGGACCTACAACAACACATCTTCAAATCACAGCAATGCTGAAGCCACAATAGCAAATAACTCCATTCTTGGTGCTTATCAACCCCAAAATGGTTCTGATCAAGCAGTTAATAATCAAGGGTCTGTTTTTACACCCTCTCAGTATCAACAAATCCTAAAAATGATTTCAGGAGGACATCAAACAGACCCCACTGCTGGTGCACCCATAGCCAATACCACCAACACTGTCACAGCCATGACAGGCAATTCAGGTAACTCAGGTAATTCCTTATCCATCTCTGGCCCTAATATATGGATCCTGGATACTGGTGCTAATGATCATATGTCCTGCTATTCTTCTCTGTTCACCCCACACACAATTGCAAAATCTAGTGCTTGTGTAACTTTACCTAATGGAAATAGCTCAGCTGCTGTCCAAACAGGAAATATTTCTCTAAGTCCTGATTTAACTCTAAAATTTGTTCTATATGTGCCTGAGTTTAGGCACAACCTTTTATCTATATCAAAACTTGCAAAGGATAACAACTGCATTGCCAACTTTTATCCCAATGTTTGTGTGATTCAGGACATTTCAACTGGCAAGATAAGGAAGACTGGTAGGGAAATCAATGGCCTATACTATTTGAACACTGCCACCAACTGTCATGATTCTCTACCTATCTCTCAAAGTGTTTCTGTTAGTCACAATGTTAGTACCAATAAAGCCAATCTTTGGCATCTTAGAATGGGTCATATTTCCTTCTCTAGACTCAATATGTTACCTGGAATTGGATCAAGTTTGTGTAATAATCCACATTTGTGCAATATTTGTCCTATGGCCAAACAGTCAAGGACCTCTTTTCCTAAGCATAGAACTTCTACTACTTCTCACATATTTGAACTTTTACATTTTGATATATGGGGGCCTTATAAAGCTCTCACTTATAATAATGAAAGGTTCTTTTTAACTGCTGTGGATGATTATTCCAAATTCACTTGGACTTTTCTGTTAAAACACAAATCTGAGGCTTTATCTCTAATAAAAGAGTTTCTTGTTTTTATCTCTACACAATTCAATGTTTCTGTTAAGACTATCAGATCTGACAGAGGTCAAGAGTTTCTCTCTAATGAAGCCACAAACCTTTTTAAATCCAAAGGCATTATACACCAAACCTCTGTCAGCTACTCACCTCAGCAAAATGGCACTGTAGAAAGGAAACACAGACATCTTCTTAATGTTGCCAGAGCTTTAATGTTTCAGTCTAATGCACCTATTAAATTCTGGGGGGATTGTATTAACACTGCTACTTATCTTATTAACAGAACCCCTACTTTACTATTAGAGGGGCAAACTCCTTTTCAACTTCTTTATAATAAGACCCCTGACTTATCTCACCTAAGGGTATTTGGGTGTTTATGTCATGTTAAAAATATTCCTCAGCAAGATAAATTTTGTCCCAGATCAAAGCTTTGTATTTTTTTGGGCTATTCTAACACACAAAAGGCTTATAAAGTGCTGAATATTGAAACAAACAATTTCACTTATTCTAGGGATGTGATATTTGTTGAACATATATTTCCTTTTTCTGTCAATACTGCTTCTTCTGGTCATCACAAGTTTTTTGAACAAGACATACCTGAAAACTTCATCCCTTCTGACTCTCTTCAGCATCCTTCTATTGACTCTACTCCTTTACCCTCTTCTCCACACTTTCAAAATGACTCTGTGGTGCCATTACCTATCCCTACAACCTTGCAGCATGATCTTAGAAGATCCACTAGAGATGTTAGGACACCTAGCTGGACAACAGATTATGTGTGTCCAACTATTACCCCTTCAGACTCTTCCTCTACAGCACACTGCTTGTCCACTTGTGTTAGTTATTCCAGAATCAAACCAGCCTATAAGTCTTTTCTAGCAGCTCTCTCCAGCATTAAAGAGCCTCAATCTTATAATGAGGCTGTTCATGACCCAAGGTGGCACAAAGCTATGCAGGAGGAGCTCACAGCCTTGGATCAAAATCACACCTGGACTATTGTGGATCTTCCTCAGGGGAAGACTCCAATTGGATGCAGATGGGTGTTCAGGGTCAAATACAACTCTGATGGTAGCATAGAAAGGTTTAAAGCAAGGTTGGTAGCTAAAGGCTACACTCAAAAGGAGGGATTGGATTACACAGAAACTTTTTCCCCTGTAGCAAAAATGGTTTCTGTAAGAGCAGTTATAGCTTTGGCAGCTGTTAAGCAGTGGCCACTCTTTCAAATGGATGTGACCAATGCTTTTTTACAAGGTGATCTACTAGAGGAAGTGTACATGTCCCTTCCACAAGGTTTTTGCATTCAGGGGGAGAATAAGAACAAGGTATGTAGACTGCAAAAAAGTCTTTATGGCCTTAAACAGGCACCAAGACAGTGGAATCAAAAATTCACCAATGCCATGAAAGAAGCAGTTCAGAATCTAAGTCAGTTTATGCACTGTCCTAAAATCTCACACATGGAGGCAGCAAGAAGAGTCCTAAAGTATATCAAAGGAATAGCAGGGTTAGGAATTCTTTTGTCAGCAGAAAGTGAACTTAAAATTGAAGCCTTTAGTGACTCAGATTGGGCAACATGCCCAATGAGCAGAAAATCCATTACAGGCTTTTGTGTAAAACTTGGAGACTCCTTGATATCTTGGAAGTCAAAAAAACAAAACACTGTCTCTAGAAGCAGTGCAGAGGCTGAGTATAGATCAATGGCATCTGCAGCCTGTGAAATTGAATGGATACAAAGATTATTTCAGGACTTGGGAGTATGTAATTTGAAGCCAGCAGTTTTGAAGTGTGACAACAAGTCAGCTCTCTATATATCCTCTAATCCAGTTTTCCATGAGAGAACAAAACATATTGAACTTGACTGTCACTTTGTCAGAAGCAAAATCTTGGATGGTTCAATCAAAACAGAATATGTTAGAACAGATAGTCAATTAGCTGATGTATTGACTAAAGCTCTTTGGAAAGGTCAGTTTGATGTTCTTATTTCCAAGCTTGGTGTGTTTGATCTGTATCAACCAACTAAGCTTGAGGGGGAGTGTAAAGATGAAGATAATGAAGGATATAGCAGAAGTACAAGTCAGTTAAACATACAAGAAGAGGTACAAGTGACTAATGCAGGAAGTTAGTTATGTTTTTGAAAGTTAGTTAGGAGCGGGCTTATTAGTATGTCTATATATAGCTTCTCTTATGTGTATTGTTCATTCACTATTATTCTTTCTCTTGTACTCAAACACTTTACAAGCATAATAAAGATGTTTTCTGTATCTTCGATCCTCTCTATGATTCTCAACAGAGCTAACCTCACCCCCAACCGCGGGCTTGTTTACTAAAGTCTCGACCAAGCCCACTAACCACTCCAAGTTCACCGGAAAGTGTGGCCGGTCCATGTGCCGCGGTTGCCACCTGTACCACCCGGCTTGTAAGTCGAAAGACAAGGTTAAGGGGGCCCACAAGGTTAGGTCTGAAAATCGATTGGTCACTTTCCGGGTTGCGGATGCTGGGCCCGGTTTGAAATTCTCGGGAATTTCTGCTCTGGGTGTTTTGGATTATTTGACTGGTGATGATGATTTTGTGGATGGTTATTATGAAGATAATAATGTTGAAATTGAAATTGAAGTTGAAGAAAAATTATGTGATAATGATGATCATCAAATTGAAGAGATTGAGGATGGTGATAATGATGATGATCAAATGAGTTTTTGTGAAGTTGGGTTTGTTTGGGAACCGGTGGATGGAGATGATGATTGGTGCTTGGTGGAAGAAATGTGATTTGATTATAATTTATATATATAATATATATGATAAGATTCGAATAATTGTGTTTATTTTATGTCAACTTTGAACTAATCCCATTTGCTTATTTTATTTTTAATAATGTATATTTATGTTCCTTTGATTGGTTGTGAATATATATTAATATTAATCATTATTGATGTATTAATATTATATAACTTCTTTGCTTTATGATGTGTAGTGGCTGTTTACCTTTATATAATTCGCATTCCGATTTATTTATTTGTAATTTACTATTTTATTATGATGATGCAGTGTATTTCATAAATCATCACTATGTTTTGGTTTAAGTTTTTTAATATTTCTACATCTCATTTTTAAAAATAATATAGAATATATATCAATATATTGATATCTCGGGATTCATGAATGTCAATAACAAATAGTAAGAAATAGACAAATTAGCGATAATCACCCACACAAGTGAAAATCTCAACTTAAATTTTTCCTTTGAAAATGGTCCAGTTACATGTCTATTTTAGGAAAATATTGCATATAAAACATTTTGCATATAAAACTGAATTTATATAACTTTCATAAATGAACTAGAAAATTATTACAAAAATAGTTGTAGAAAGAGTTTAATATTATTTTACTAACTATTTGGTGTATTAGGAACCAATTACAACTAATACTAATTAATTAGGTGCAACTATTATCAATTTTGTACATGATATTATACGTTGATATCACAAGTTCACAACAAAAGTTATTAACCATTCTCTAAACCCATTTTAAATTATATACAATATATATTATGTATAGTGTAGATATTGGTATAGATAAAGTTATATAAATTTACACTTTTTCATCAGATCAAGATTCGTAATATAAGGATATAATACTTATATGTATGTAAAACTAATAAATACTCTCAATTCTCGTCAGTATTTTGATCATTATTCATATATTATACTCGACGAGTAATATTTTAATTTTGTCAAAGGATCAAATTTTCATTAAAACTTGAAAACCATGATTCTTTTTATTTTTACTAATGGAGAACTATATAATTAAAAACGAGGAACGTCATTAATTTATCAAGATGTTAAGTTATATAGTCAATAAATGACTCATATAATTTCATTTATATTTTAAAAGCAAATATTAAGCAATATGTCTTAATGATTTTTATAAAATAAATTATTTTTTATTTTCGGATAATTCATTTATATTCGTATTTCATTTATAAGGCTATGAATCCATTTATTTGTCATTCCCTTATTTTGAATTGATTATTTCACGGTAAATGTTGAACAAAATTTCGTGTTATAATCTAAAGCGCTTTCGAGGTTAAAGTCGTGATTCCAAAAATCTGCTTTTGTTTCAAATGGGATAAGACTGGACCGAACGCTACAGCAGAGGCGCCGCTCCTCCTCTTTCTCTCTGTCATTCTCCATACCTCCACCGCCGGCTGCAGATCCGACGCCGTTTCGACATCTCAATTTTGCTTTAGCTCTCTGCAATTTAATCTTTCAGGTTAATCTCACTGCATCTTTTTTTGTAATTTATGAACACATATCAAAAAAGAAAACAAATTGTATTTTTTTGTTCATCTTTCAAACGTTGGACAGTTAACGAACGCAATAATTGGAATATTCAGATTCTTAAATTACACAATTGATGTTTTCCGTTTCGTTTGGAAATATCTTAATTTTGGTGAGTTCATATACACAATTTTGCATCGAGTTCATTGCATTTATGAATTTGGATGCGTATATATGTACAAGCACATGAACATGTTTTTATTCTGATAACTGTCATCACAATCTCATTAATTGCAAGATAATCCCCTGATTTGTTCAAGGTGCAAATCGAGTATACTTACTCGATGTAGCCCTTCCTCGATAGAATTCCACTATAATCCAATGAATCCGATCACCTTCGATTGAATTGCACAATTTTCAATCTGCAATTGATTCAATGTTCAGGATTCAGTTCGCGATATAGAATGAAACTCAGAAATGAGAATAGAGAACAGAGAATAGAGGGAGAGAGAGAGAGACTATGTGAGTTTCTTCTTCTTCAAGCCAAAAACTGTCTCCTCCAACAGAATTGATTTCCGTTATGCTCCTCCCACAGATTCGTCGATGCCACGTGGCCGTTGTGACAATGGTCCCCTCGTGCCCACGTTTCCCGCGTCTAACTAAACATGAATTACTACTAACTGCAATTTAATACTTTACTCAAAACGACACCGTTCCCTACTTGTGCGATTATGATAAACGCACTTATTTGTTTTTACGTTTTTGTGACCGTTTATTTCCTAACAATGTGCTTTTTAGCTGTATTACGGGACACTAGCAAACGTGTAATGCCTAAAACTTGTTAGTATGCGGATTTCATTGATTAATTTTGTCGCTGCCGCTAATTTTGATCTGATTATTGAGTATGTATTATATAATATCTTGAGTAACGTATTTCATTGTGTAATAAATAGTAAACTCTAATAATCTTTGACATGGTAATTAATTAGGCTATGTTCTTGATTATTATTATGAATAATAGCTTTGTTGTCATGTTTGATTTACTCATTGAGGATGAAAAGTGAGATTTAAGATCCTTGTAAGCCTGTTAAATAATGATTTTGTGTGGCAAAATAATTGAAGTTTTCATCCTCTTCCAGGATTTGTCCTTTTAATGAAGGTCGATGGACACTGGCCTGGCACCTGGTGTGACGAATGACTTTGAAGATGGCACCTTAAAACTGGATGCTGATCTAAAACGAACAAATGATGCTCCAAACTATTCATCTGACACTAAGGTTGTCTCCGGCCATGAAGCTGCATCCCTGAGCCAAGACGTTTCCTCTTCTGACAAAGATGGTATGGATACAGATAGTGAGAGCACCTACAGCTGTCTTAATGCTTCATCTGATGGAAATAGTACCTATAGTGATGGTGAACTCGAGTTCACTAGCCCGAACGGTTCATCTGTTGATCATAGTGGGTTAATCAAGGTTGTTGAACAGAAGTGTATGAGTCCAAAGGCAAGCAATAGTGGCAATAATGATCGGGATGTTGAAGGCAAGAAAAATGATCACAGTCGTGATATCTCCTTGGACTACCAGCTGGGGATGGGTGCTAATGATAATCATGCGTCTCAGACGCCGGAAGCCCCTTCTAGCGCCTCATCTGGATCTGTTCAAGTTATAAAAGATGAAGTTGACGAGTATATAGTGCCAAAGCTTGGTGTTGAATTTGAATGTGAAGACCATGCATACAAGTGTTACAACAGATACGCTCTCATGGAAGGTTTCAGCATTCGGAAAGATTTTGTCAATAGAAGTAAGGTTACAGGTTTGGTTGTATCAAGGAGATATACCTGTCACAGGCAAGGCTATGGTTCTGCCAAGCGTGATGTGAATATGAATAAACCTCGAAAAGAAACAAGAACTGGTTGCCTGGCCCATATGACTGTCACACGCCAATCAAATGGAAAATATCGTGTCATCCATCTCGAAACAAGGCACAATCATGAGTTTGTGACCCCACTCACAGCTCATTTGTTACCCTCACAGAAGAGAATATCCTTTGTTGAGGCTGTTGAGTCGGAAGCTGCTAGTACACCTGTGCCAGATGGGGTACCAAAGCTGGGCATGGGTTTTGAATCAGAAGACCACGCATACGACTTCTATAATGCATATGCCGGGCGAGCAGGTTTCAGCGTTAGGAAGGATTATGTCAATAGGAGTAAAGTAGATGGAGCTGTGGCATCTAGGAGATATACTTGTTTCAGGGAAGGTTTCAGGCAGAATGACAAAAGAGGTTTGAAAGTGAAGAGACCTCGAAAGCATACTAGAGTTGGGTGCATGGCACAACTAGTAATTTCTCGCCAAGCTGATGGTAGATACCGTGTCACCCACTTTGAAGAAAACCACAATCACGAGCTTGTACCTGCGTGTAGAGTTCGCATGTTAAGATCACAGAAAAGATCCAGGATGAATCAAATGGTGGAATCCAGTGGATCTGGGGGTTCTGACGTGCGCCCAAAATCACTTACTGAGTTGCTATTAACAGGAGTAGGTATTCAGGACGTATGCATTTATGATCCCATAGATCATGAGATGAGGCTTACATCTAAACGTGCGCGGAACATAAATCAAGAGGCAGAAAGTATTCACAAGTATTTTCAAAGCAAGAAATTCAATGATCCATCATTCACTTATGCTGTACAGCTTGATGCTGAAAAAGAAATGACGAATTTCTTTTGGGCTGATGAGAAGATGTTGGTGGACTATGGTGATTTTGGTGATGTGGTTTGCTTTGATACGTCTTATCATATGAACAAAGATTGGCCGCCTTTAGTACTGTTTTTGGGAGTAAACAACCATAAGCAGATAATAGTCTTTGGTGCTGCATTTATGTATGATGACACTGTTCAATCTTTTAAGTGGCTGTTCCGAACTTTCATAAAATCTATGTCTGGAGAAACACCAAAGACTATTCTCTCTGAGAAAGATGCTGTGATATCTGAAGCAATTGTCGCTGAATTTCCTGAAACTCACTACCGGTTATGCACATGGCAAATATATCAGAATGCACTTAAATATCTTGGTCATGCAGTTGTCAGCTCAGATTCTTTCTTCAGTGATTTATGTGAATGCATTTTTAACCCGGATGATGAAGATTTTGTAGATTCCTGGAAAGTCACGCTGCTTACTTATGGTCTATGGGAAAATGAGTGGTTACATGGAACTTTCGAGGAGCGTGAAAAGTGGGCTCTACCATACAATAAGCATATCTTTTCTGCTGACATTGAATCCGCATTAATCTCTGAGGATTCCTTTGCCAGCTTGATAAAACACCTAAAGCCTAAATCACATATTATTCAATTTGTCAAGCACTTTGGAAGGGTGGTGAATGAGTCGCGTTACAAAGAATTGGAAGCTAATTATGATATGGGTCAGCAAATGCCGAGATTAATGGGGGATGTGATAATGCTGAAACAGGTAAGAGAAGTGTACACACCTATAGTTTTTAAAATGTTTCACCAAGAATATGAAAACTCTCTTAATCTTCTGATTAACCAATGCATCAACACTGTCTCCTCGGTTGAGTATAAAGTGAGTACATATGGCCAAGTTCGTCAGTATGCAGTTTTATACAGCTCAGAAGATGATTCAGTCACGTGCAGTTGTATGAAGTTTCAGCTTGTAGGAATTTTGTGTAGCCATGCATTGAAAGTGCTAGAGTATATGAATATAAAGATAGTGCCAAGCCAATATATCTTGAAGCGGTGGACCAGAAATGCACGGGCTTAACGTTATTTTTACTTGTAATTGACAAGGGGACTGTTTTGTCCCGTTTCAGTAGTGGATTAGGATGAACTCTTAGGTATATTGTGTGGCCAATTACTTGATTGTACATTGTGTGGACATTAATTGAGATTTTATAGAGCAATAAGTTAAGAGTACTATTTTTGGGATCTTCATTTTTTTTTTATCTTCTGCTGCTTTTTGTTGTTGCCTATAAGCATATACACTTTATGCTTAACTGATAACTGGATTTTGCAGGTGAATTTTAGCTTATGCAATAGACATTACTTGATGTACATTTGTGTTTTTGAAAATAACATGTAGCAAAAATCCTTGAAATATGAAATTACATCTTATTCTCTGCAAGATACATAAGATGGTATGACCACAAATCATGAAAAGACCGAATCAATAGTGAATGTTCTTTCTTCAAAGTAAAAGAATTATGCAGGTGCTCTGATTAATGCTGAATATTTGGAGATGCGTTCTCATGTGCGATCATTTCAGGTAATGAAGTAGCATTGAATTTGCTTGAATTAGATGCATTATTTTTTGATGAACTCTTGGAAGCACCATTCTTGGGTAAGCACGTTAGAGTTGGAGGTGTAGGCGGCATTGAGATATTGCCTTGCTTCTTGTTTGAAATGCTTTTTCCTAATACAGCTGACTGAGGTTGTGCTGCTGGAATCTGCATAATGATTAAGATATTATCATATGCAGTTTTTTATGCCTATAGTAATATCTGTATTTGTTACTCTTAAAACATGAAGCTAATGTTCTTGTATTGCATGACATGTGTACCTTTTTTATCTGATTCTTTGTAATTTCTCTTCCTTTGTAAAAGTCAGGTAATGGGCGAGCTTTGAAGCAGAAACCGCAACCCAGTTTACTGAATTCGTTTCCTGCCTTCTCCTGCAATGAAATTGGTCCCTTAAATCATATGGCAGTGACATAGGACACATTTGAACGAGAACAAGAAAACAAAGAAAATTGGCTTCAATTATACAACCTTCAACGTTTTCTGTAATTGTGTCTTCTGAACCTCGTTGGCATTGAATTTCTCTTCAAGTTTCTGAGAGTTTAGGGGAAAAGATATTGCAGAAGATCAGCTTATGAAATTTCCAAGGTAAATTTTACACTGTAATATTCAGGAAAGAGCATGTATGCATGCACAAGTTTTCTTGCCTGTTTTCTTTTTGCAGCTCTTTCTTCTGTTCTCAGAATAAAAGGAGTGGACAAAGTTGGCGACTGTAATTTGTTTCGACAGGCGGTCAATGACTTGGAGTAACTGTCATACAAGCACATTCTTAAGCAGCTTAAACCATTTCAAAAGTTATTTCAGACTATAGAGACATTGTCAGTTGTTGTCCTAATCATGAAACCAGCTATGCTACTTATCTACTTCCCAATCAGTTATGAAAACAGAGCTTAGTGATTTTTGCACTTACACCGAAGACAAGATGTGCCATTTAGGGCCAGTTTGTTTGCTTCTTGTAGCTGAGGAATTAACTGGTGTTTTCATCCTGTATACCATTGAAAGTATTGTTACATAGTCAACAATAACTATCACTACTGAGTTCGATTATTTAATATGCATCCAAAACCTTTAAAAAAGTTGAATTAAACACCTTCTGTTTTCAGATAAGGGAGCAGTAGCTGCAGGATATGTGGACACACTCTTATTAGCTGCCTGCAATTGAAAATCATGGTTAATTTGAGTTCACCTTACTAAATCCTTAGCTAAAATGAAACTAAATGTGGAAAAAGTCGTATAATATTGAGGATCACAACCGGAGTCCTCAATGGAGTGGCACAAGTTTCAGATTTTTTGGTAGCAGCAATTGGTGCTTTATCAGCCCCTTTGGTAGGAATAAACTCCATCAACGCCCGTAAAGACTTTGGAGAAGGTATCTTTTTGTCCAATCTAGACTTTCTTGTGACATTGTTTTCTTTGTTGAAATGAGGAGTAACTGGTTTTGCAGGTGTAGATGGTACTTTCCATGTTTTTCGCTGAATGGATGACTTTAATGAAGAAAGACCCGATTTTTTCTTGCTCGTAACTGATGGTATATCCTCACTAGCAGCAGAGTTCTGCATAATTGACACAAAAATTCTCAATTTCAAAACAAATTTCAGACATTTTAGAACAAAAAAAAGTATATTTGTTTTGGAAAAAACAAATATACATCACCTTTAGCAAAGGCCTCTCCATCTGTGGTGTTCCACTACTTTCTGAAACAGATATTTTCTCCTGATTTTCAATATTATCAATCTGGCTAATGAAATTTCTCTTCACAGGACTCTCCTCTGAGGCCTCATTTACTGTTATTAGATCATTTTCTCTTTTTTTTGTCTCCTGAATCTCGACCACCTCGTGTTTTACATCATTAGAATAAGAATTCAAGATATCTTGTTGCTGATCATAAGCATTATTATGACTAAGTTGTTCAACTTCTGTTTTTGCAGCATTTTCTTGCTCAAGCAAAGCTGCTGCTGCAGCCTTTTGAGCTGCAATCCTCTTGTAATGAGCCTCGAAGAAGGCCTTCTTCTGTGCAACCGAGCCGGGCTGAGTGTATCTCTCGGCCTCCTCGACGTATTTCTTGTGAGAAAATGTTGACCATTTATCCCAGGACAAGGATTCAGTCATAAACCTCCCAAAAGAAACTGATTCCCCAAGAGACTGCATGGGATTCCCCTGAAAACACATGAAAAAGGTTTGAACTTTTTTCGAAAACCATTGGGTGTGTTTGGATTGAGCGATTTGGATTTGAGGAGGAGATTTGGAGGAAGGATTTGAAATAACACCTAAAATGTAGTTATTTGAAATCCACCGTAGTTATGGAGAAAATAGAATGTCGGGTGATTTGAAATCAATTATAACTTGGATGCATCCAAACGAACTTAGATTTGTTGACGAATTTGAAATCCATAGATTTCAAATCCTTCAATTCAAACACACCCTTAAGAATTCAGACCACTGTGTTCTTCCTCTAAATGTAAGAACTCAGGTCTTAATTCCAAAATCATTGAGAATTAGGAAATGAAAAAAGGGACAAATTTTCATTCATCTTGGTTTCAATTTACCTGTTTGGAGTTATTGGGTATGGCAGGAACATAAGAGAAGCCATGCATAAGACAAGCTGAATCTCCCATTCAACAACGTTAGAAATTAGAATAGTAAATTACTAGACCAGAAAATAGAATCTAATATTTGTTTTGGTCTGGTCTTTTTTTGTTTGTTTTTTATGGGGTGTAATTTTTGTCATGAGGGCTTAAATTTGAAATTTCAAATGAAAAGGCTAACTGAAAAAGGTACATATAAAAGAGAGCAGAAGCATGAATAGCCTTTTTTTTTTTTAATTGTTTTTTTTTTTTGTGGGATTTAGACTTCTTTTTCAACCTACAATGGGCCCCTCATTTGTTTGAAATTAATTAAGTCACAATAACGTTCCATTTTTTTGAATAAAAACTTTTTTGATCGGATGATGATGTCCTAATGATGCTCCCAACTAATTATTTTTTCTTTTTTTCTTTTCTTGTTTTGAGTAAATTCAAATTAAAACAATTGTGCTTTTAGTAACGTACAAAATTTGTAAAATTTTGAAAAAGAAATAAAAGGTGATTAGGGATGTCCTGGTTTTAAAAACACACGAGACCAATTAATATTTTTGTTATTTGTTTCTATAAATTGTATATAGTTTCTAGGCTCGAAATTGGTAAAGAAGAATGTTTGTTAGTTTGAGTGATGAACCACCCTTAGTTGCTACATCACTATTACTATGTATTCTTGGCACCTTAGCCATACATGTATTGTTCCCTAATGCAATCCTCTTAAGTTTGTTTTAAGTTGAAGGATTGTACTATGTCGCTGTCATGTGTAAAGCCCACATATCGATCAACGGTTGGGATCATTCGGGATAGGCTAATCCAGGGATAAAATATTTTAAATCTATATTCCATCTCTGTTTAGATATTTGGTCGGGCATTTTCTTCTAACATGGTGAAAGGCGTAAAGCTTCATTCAAAGAATTTGAACACTCTATGCTAAGCAAGTAACGTTGTAATGAATCCTAGTTAGACCGATCAAGACTTGATAGATCTTGACAACTCAAAAAATAAGGGGTCAACTGTGATAGATTTTATTGTTCAAAATATGTGTTTCAGGTTCTTTAATCCAGTTGAGTTCAAGCCGAATTTTAAAATTTATCGAATGCTCAAACTTGGTTTAGAAAGTTAATGAATAGAATTTGAATGAACTTTATCAATCGAGTTCTGTTAGGTTGCGTTTTGTGCATGTTTCATATGTTTAAAGTCGAGTCGTTGGTTACAATTATGTTCCTTAATTCACGATATTATGATAATATTGGATTGTAGGTGATCATGTGAAGAAAAGGACAAAAATGAGATAAAAAGGGAGAAAAACGAGAAGAAATGGAACTGGCATAAAAAAATACTAAAGCAGAAGACTTTGCAGAGTTAAGCGTGCCCACGCTTAAGTCCACGAACGCCTCTGCCGAAAAAAACGCGTTTTCAAACGCGTTTTCTGAAGATCCTTCCATTCAAATTCGGATTTTATTTGATTTATATTGCCCGAATTTATGGGATTTATTCCCTTTTTGTTTTAGAATTTATTTCCTTATTTTAATATTCCTAGTTTGTTTAGTTTGTTAAGTTTGTTAGAGCCCTAATTAGTTTCCTTCTTGGATTAGGACTCTATTAGTTTAAATAAGTGGAATTTTATTCCACAAGACAACTTTCACTTTATTTTTAATTCAAGCAGACGTTTTTCCCTTTATGAAAGTTCTCGAATTTTATATTTTTGTGATGTTTTTGATTATGTGTTGCTAAACACATAATTCTAGTCGAGGATTCATCAAGGTTTGATTCTTAATATTTGTGAGATCGAATTGTACTTTAATTTCTTCGTTAATCAGGTATTTACTTTTTCTCTGAGCTCTGTTGACAATATATTTCAATTGATTATTTAGTCTGGCCAATTATTTAATCGTTGGGATCATATTCAGCTATTTAGGGCCCGAATCCGTAATTGTTTGGTAAACCCTAATATTTGTAGCAGTTAGCGACGTTGATTACGGACAAGTCTTCGATTAGTCGTTATGAGAATTAGTAACCTAGTCTAAATAAACCGAGCTTATGTGTTTGTTGGCTAGAATTGGTGTTTTTCTAATACGTGAATGCTATCGATAGGCTAAATCCTAAGAGCTTGTTTAGGGTTGTCTATTTGGTAAGAGGAGTAATCAAAGAGCTTGTTTTGGTTATCGACGACTTAAGGAAAAACTAGGTTGCTAGAGCTTGTTAGTAACTATAGCCAATTTATCTGATAACGTTGAATAATTATTGCATCAGTGATCAAATCGTAGAATCAATACCGAGATAATCCGAAGACTAGAACTTCTCAACATATTGAATTCGAATTCTATTTTAATCTTGCTTTTTAATTTACGTCTTTTTATTTAGTTAATCAAATCCAAAACCCCCCTTTAATCGATATTAGTAACTTAGGAATTAATTCTACACCATTCCCTGTGGATCGACCCTACTTGTCACTATTTACAAATCTTTTCGAGTAGGTAATTTATTTTTGTTGGATTCGACACCCACCAAATTTTGGCGCCGTTGCCGGGGAACGGTGTTATAGATTTATTTCTTTTGTTACTAATATTTTTGTTTAGTTTTTTTTTTGTATTATTAGATCTCTTCATATAGGTGAATCTCAAATTGAGAAAGGAGCTCAACGTCTACAAAAAGAGATCTTGCAACGTTTTTAGATGCCATGGCTACAGTCGAGAGGACTTTAAAGGAGTTGTGGGCTTTGCCAAACATTAACGAGCAATCTTCTTACTTTCAATATCCTACTTTTGAAGTTGATTTTGATTTAACAGATGAATTTATTCGCTCACTTCCTATTTTTCATGGTTTTGTAGGAGATGATCCTCATAAGCATCTAAATGAGTTCCATGCGGTATGTTCATTAATGAAACCAAGGGATGTCACTGAAGATCAAATCAAGTTTCGAGCCTTTCTCTTATCTTTAGCAGACAATGCTAGGGATTGGTATTGCGATTTATCTTTTGGTTCAATCAATACATGGACTCAACTGGAAGCAAAATTCATAGAGAAATTCTCCTTTGCCTTCCGTGTTCAAGAGAAGTCGTACAGACAAGCTTATGATGGATTATGGGGTGTTCCACAGAGTAATTACAATACATATTCCAACACTTACAATTCGGGATGGAACTATCACTCCAATCTGAGCTACGCCCCACGACCACCTAGCTATTACGAGCAACAATGCCCATCGTTTCCTCCACAAAACCAATCGTCAGGTAATTCTCTAGAAGATATGATTAAAACATTGGTCGCTAATACACTACAATTTCAGCAGAGTAACGAGCAATTCCAACAACGCATGCAACAATTTCGAAACGAGAGCCAAAATTCAAGTAAACTGCCATCCCAGGTCATTACAAATCCGAAAGAGAATGCCGATGCAGTTACCTTACAAAGTGGAAAAGAATTGAAAAAAACAGAACCGTTTCAAGAATTAAGCGTGCCCACGCCTAACACTCGAAACCCTTCTGCTGAAAATATTTTGAAACACGAGGATGTGAAATAGCTGGAAAAAGAAGAGGAACCTGTTACCAAGAAGAAACCAATGACATTTGTGATACCTCCTCCATTCCCTGGTCGTTTTGCTAACTGTAAACAAGTGGTGGATATAGAAGATGAATCTCCAACATATGAGAAGAAAGTTAGAAAATATAAGATTCTTAGAGAATATGAGATTTTTGGGGAAGATGAGCTTCTTAGAGAATATGAGATGTTTGAGGAAGATGAGTTTAGTGATGATGAAGAGGTGGAAGGTGATTCGAGAGAGAAAAATGTGGACCATCAACTCACAAAACCAACGGAAACACTTACCGAGCAATCTAAGGTTATTGAGATCACTCCTCCAAAATATGAGACTGAAGTCACAAAATATGAGATTTTTGGGGAAGATGAGATCAGTGACAATGAAGAGGATGATATGGAAGATGAATCTCCAACACTCGAAAAGGAGGTAACTTCAAAATGCAAAGACCCTGGTAAGTTTATTATCTCTTGTATGATAGGTGATGTGCAAATTGAGAATACTATGTTAGACTTTGGATCTTCTGTCAATATCATGTCTCGTTATGTTTATGAGTCTTTGAATGTGAAAAAATTGAGAAAAACGGACATGATTATACAATTAACTGGTGGGTCTAATGCATCTTCTAAAGGGTTTCTTGAGAACGTATTAGTTCATGTTAATAACTTAACTTTTCCTATTGATTTTTATATTGTTGATATGGATGAAGATCAATCTAGTAAGTTAGCCCCTCTCATTCTTGGAAAACCATTTTTGAAAACATCTAAGGCTAAAATTAATGTGCATGATGGAACTCTTACTATGGAAGTTGAAGATGAATTTGTGGTGTTTAATTTATATGATTCCATGAACTATCCTACTAATGATTGCTCTATGTTTGGTTTAGATGCTACTAACCTTGTGATGCAGCGAATTTTCGAATTTAATGACGATGATCCACTAAAGGTAGCTTGGCATAGTGATGGCTTTGAACCTCCGACTTAAGCTACTTGAGGCACAACTACGTCTAGCCGACGACGTTAAAGGATGGCGCTTCTTGGGAGGCAACCCATGAGTTTTCTTTTCCATATTTCCTTTAATTCTAGTTTTTTTAATTTTTCCGAAGCGTTTCAAGAATTAAGCGTGCCCAAGCCTAATTAATGAAACCTTTCTGCTTGCATTTTTCTGTTTTTCCGAAGCGTTTCAATAATTAAGCGTGCCCACGCCTAATTAATGAAACCTTCCTGCTTTCATTTTTCTGTTTTCCCTTTAAAAAAAAAAAAAAAAAAAAAAAAAAAAAAAAAAAAAAACCTAAATCACTTTCCCCCCAATTCTAAAACCTAACTCACGCCGTTACTCACCTCCTTCTCCGGCGAACTTGCAGGTTTCCGATCATTCGTCGTCACCAACAAGAACAATGGGTACAACTCGACAAATCTTGCATCACAAATCGCATCAATCACCGCCACCTTGAAACTCATCACCGATCGCTTGGACATCACGACCAAGTGATGTCGTAGGGAAGTTCCCCTCCTTGATCCTTTATTTTTTTCCGATTGCGTTGCATGTTTATTTATAGCTTATCCATTGAGGGCAATGCATGATTTAAGTGTGGGGGGGAGTTCTCCTATGCGATTGTGTGCCTTGGTGTTTTTGCTTGATTATGGCTATGTGAAACAAAATTTTTTACGTTTTCGGCATTCTTAGACTTTAGTTTGTGTTTCTTTTGAACGATTAGACTTGGATAAATGAGCATGCTTTGATTGAGTTTTGTGCCATGTGAAGTTTGTGTTACGTTTATTGATTAAAAGCGAGCATAGGAATGCATGTTTTAGTCGACTACCCTACCTTGTGAGGACTTGTGCCGTTTGATCGATAATTCACGATATGATCTCTTTCTTCTTGTGTGACTCACGTGTTTTTGAAATTCTAGAACTTGTTTTGAACCTTGTCAAAACTACACGAGTATGTGCATGATTGAAAATGATAAAGGCGTCTAGGATTTAACCACTTTTGCCAAAATAAACCGTACCTTTACATCATCCACTAGTCAACCCACTTTGAGCCTTTTTATCCTATTTTCTTGAATTGCCCCGAATTTAAGCCCTTACCGTTTTTATGCCTCCTCGTTTTACCCGTCTAGAAAATAAGTCGAGCATGGAGGTTGTATATTATTTGGGAATGAAAAAAAAAATCGAGAAGATTACGTCTATAAATAAGTGTGGGGGAAACTCGTGGAAAATACAAAGAGTACAAAAAAAAAAAAAAAAAAATGAAAAAAAAAAAAAAAAAAAAACAAAGAAAAATTCGAAAAAAGAAAAAGAAAAAAAAGGAGAATAAAAGAGAAGTTCGAAAAAAGAATGAACAATTGATGAGGTACAGAGCCCCCGAGAAAGATAGAAAAAAAAATGTGTGGTTTTTGGGTCCTTAACGTCAAATATACCCAATGAAATCTCGATGCTCGATAAAATTTTCGGACTTAGCCTTTTTAGACCTTTCTTTTTACTCCTACCCCGAACCTTAGCCCCATTACAACCCTTAATAAAGACCTTTTGATTCGATTGTGCACACTCTCAACCGTAGTGGCAACATTGATGTATAACCAAGCCTATGGAATAACACTAACACGTTGAGATTCGAGCGATACACTTATAACAATACACGAGAGTTGGAGAGTGTTTGAGCGAAAGTCGGCTGAAATTTTTGTTTTCCTTGTTCAATTGATGTCATTGTTCTAGCATGAAACTAATGTGGTATCAAGAATTTCGATTGATTACATGTTTCGCCCTTTCGAGTTTGATTTTGTTCTTTTGGTCACAATGCTAAATGGTTTAATTTGCCGTATGATACTGTTTTGAGTAGTTTTGCATAGCCAACTTTTGAGCATTGCCCGAGGACGTACAATGGCATAAGTGTGGGGGTATTTGTTAGGTTGCGTTTTGTGCATGTTTCATATGTCTAAAGTCGAGTCGTTGGTTACAATTATGTTCCTTAATTCACGATATTATGATAATATTGGATTGTAGGTGATCATGTGAAGAAAAGGACAAAAATGAGATAAAAAGGGAGAAAAACGAGAAGAAATGGAACTGGCATAAAAAAATACTAAAGCAGAAGACTTTGCAGAGTTAAGCGTGCCCACGCTTAAGTCCACGAACGCCTCTGCCGAAAAAAACGCGTTTTCAAACGCGTTTTCTGAAGATCCTTCCATTCAAATTCGGATTTTATTTGATTTATATTGCCCGAATTTATGGGATTTATTCCCTTTTTGTTTTAGAATTTATTTCCTTATTTTAATATTCCTAGTTTGTTTAGTTTGTTAAGTTTGTTAGAGCCCTAATTAGTTTCCTTCTTGGATTAGGACTCTATTAGTTTAAATAAGTGGAATTTTATTCCACAAGACAACTTTCACTTTATTTTTAATTCAAGCAGACGTTTTTCCCTTTATGAAAGTTCTCGAATTTTATATTTTTGTGATGTTTTTGATTATGTGTTGCTAAACACATAATTCTAGTCGAGGATTCATCAAGGTTTGATTCTTAATATTTGTGAGATCGAATTGTACTTTAATTTCTTCGTTAATCAGGTATTTACTTTTTCTCTGAGCTCTGTTGACAATATATTTCAATTGATTATTTAGTCTGGCCAATTATTTAATCGTTGGGATCATATTCAGCTATTTAGGGCCCGAATCCGTAATTGTTTGGTAAACCCTAATATTTGTAGCAGTTAGCGACGTTGATTACGGACAAGTCTTCGATTAGTCGTTATGAGAATTAGTAACCTAGTCTAAATAAACCGAGCTTATGTGTTTGTTGGCTAGAATTGGTGTTTTTCTAATACGTGAATGCTATCGATAGGCTAAATCCTAAGAGCTTGTTTAGGGTTGTCTATTTGGTAAGAGGAGTAATCAAAGAGCTTGTTTTGGTTATCGACGACTTAAGGAAAAACTAGGTTGCTAGAGCTTGTTAGTAACTATAGCCAATTTATCTGATAACGTTGAATAATTATTGCATCAGTGATCAAATCGTAGAATCAATACCGAGATAATCCGAAGACTAGAACTTCTCAACATATTGAATTCGAATTCTATTTTAATCTTGCTTTTTAATTTACGTCTTTTTATTTAGTTAATCAAATCCAAAACCCCCCTTTAATCGATATTAGTAACTTAGGAATTAATTCTACACCATTCCCTGTGGATCGACCCTACTTGTCACTATTTACAAATCTTTTCGAGTAGGTAATTTATTTTTGTTGGATTCGACACCCACCAAGTTCGAATCGAATATCGAATAACTTAGTCTGATTTTCAGCTTTATTTGCGACACAGTATCATTTGCATTTTTTTTCCTTTGTTTATAGCTTATTAACTTTTAATATTTTTAAGATGTTTTTGGAACTTATAAATTTTCTATCATAATATAGGCTTTTAAATAATAAATTGAAACACTTTCCTTAATTTTTTAAGAGTTTATTAGCTCCTATTTATTTATTTTAAAAGCTTATAAGCTGTTTAATATTTTTAAAAATTACTGGACGTTTTGTTACAGTTTATTAGTTTTTAAATCGATTACAAACTTAGCCAAACATCAACAAGAAATAGTACATTTCATGTTTCCATTTATTGCAGCTCTGGTAGGTAATTCAGTATTTTTCTAACTTAAACTTAACGTTTGTGCCTAAATAAATGTATGCAACAATTCACAGAAAATTACAGGCACAATTTCTTTATAAAACCATAATAAAAATGAAGGAGAATAACTAGGTACTTACTTTCCATCACCTATTCTAAGTTTATGTTTGGCAATAAAATAATTATTCAACACCTAAACTTCCTATTGAATAACTTGCAAATTTGTAACCAAAAACAAGAAAAAACTTGCAAATTTAATTTGGCATTTCTAATTAATATTACATGTTTCAACAGCTACAGTGGAATACAGTTCTCTCTCTTTATTGCACCAACAAACATCAAAGTTACATATAAAAGAATTTCAATAATGAAGCATTTCTAAGAAGTCAATAAGCTAACTCTTTTCATAGTTAAATATATAGCAAATTGGTTTTGTTCCTTTAACAACAAGCATGTTTACAACAGTTAATCCTTACTTGGACTATAGCATCACTTCTTCCTTGGCGGATCTCGACTGAGTCCATGTTTCCTTAGAGTTGTGATATAACTTCTCATGAGAGTAAACTTATTGCTACCAAGATGATGAAAGTAATCCCATGTAAAGATCCCCGTTTTATGCAAGTCATCGAAAAGTAATCTACACAAATACATCACAAAGGAACTAAATCAAATCGGGATTCGCTTATTTGTAATATAGTAAAGAACACGTGCTTTGCACGTAAATTATATAATCATGTTAAGTAAATTTATATACATAATTTTTTTTGAACTTAATGATGATTTATATTAAGATCTTTAATAATAATTTAACTAAATGAATTATAAATTAATAAATTATAATTATTTAAAAATTAAACGTTTATTGATGAGAAAGACGGAATCAAATGAGAATAAGGAAAACTGTACTTTTGGTCTCAGATATTTGTCTTTTTGTTTTGTTTTGATCTCATTCGTAACATGACTCTCAAATTGTATCATGAAAGTTTTGAAATTTCTCATATTGTATCTTACTTTTTTTAGCTTTAATTGATCACACACTATTATTTTTTTAATTAAATAGTTTGTTAATGTAAAATAGTTTATGATTGAAAAATTGAAGATATATATAGACACTTGTGTCTTTTTTTGTATATTTTCTTATTTCCTTTTTAAATATATATAGTCCTCATTTTATTTTTGATAATTTATATATGGTGGACAATATTGTAATTTTAATAAATTCCAAAGAACTGCTAATTGAACTCATAACTATGAAATACATCAAAAAATTATATTTCATTAATTTTTTCAAAAGTTGATTTTGAAAAATAATTTAGTTTAAAGAGAAATATTTTAAAAACTTTAAAATAATAATAAATAGTTGTATGTAAAGGCAAAATGAAATTTATTTAAGCATTTATGTATGCTCTTTGAATTAATTTTACCAGAGCAAGATATACCTTTTGCAAATATTATACGTTTTAATAACCCATAACAATTTATAGGATGCACTACAGATGAGATTGTTTTGCTTGTAATTTTATCTGACTTTTGTGACTTAATTTATGTCGCCGACGTTCTTATGCATCTCAAGTGTATTATAAATCGTTGAGTGATATATAATTATATAACATTTACATTTATGATGTTATCATGTATGTATCACGTGATTCACACACTGATTTAAGTATTACCAAGATGAATGACATGAAAATGCATAACTTATATTTGTTAATAATATATCATTAATAACAATATTTACATGACCTTTACTTTTATGATTTTTTAGATAATAAATTGTATTAACTTTATGAAACCTTACATCTAATTATTGTCAACATATACAGTGAAATAATTAGTATTTCCGCATAGTTTTTAATGATAAATTAAATTATTAAACTAAGATTCAAACATATATGATGAATATTAGGTGTAAATCCACTTATACCATAACGTAAATAGGTCTGACTGGTTTCATATATTTTTTCGTGAATAAATTATAGTATTATTATACAATTCTACATCTTATTATTAGCTATTTGTGATCCATTATAGTCCTAAAGAAATTATATATTTTATTATAGTAGATATATAAAATTTATTTTAATTTTTACTCTTTTGCGATTTAGAGAAATACATAAGAATGCTTAAAGTATGTCAAGAATTTGAAAAAATGTAATCATTAATGAAGTTATTAGAATTTATATTAATTCAAGTTTTATGAGACAATTTGATATATTCTTTTATGTTTCTTATGTGTTTTTATTAAAGAAGTGATTGGAATACTATATTTTATCCATTACAAAAGAATATCTAAATATACACATGAATTTTTCAATAAACTATTACAAACTACCACAATCTATTGCAAACTATTATATAGGTAGAGAAAATAACTCATATACAGTGAGATTCGAACCGTAACAAAGAGTTATGGGGTATTAACATTGACCGAGCTAGGCCTCTTTGGTCCTATGTTAATATATATATATATATTTTTTACGATTGTTATTATTTATTTTCATCTTAATTCTATCTTGAACTTTTTGCATACAAAATACACTAATTTTCTAGAACTTCAAACGTATTACATAATTTTGATTATTGACATTTTTTGATATCGTGGACAATGTAGGTTCTTTATTGAGATGCAATGCAAATCTAAGTTTTGTCATGTTATTTTTTATTTTGGATGAATAAATTTTATAGAGTGATCCAAATATATTTGTACTTGTAATGAATTGTTTATATGTTATTTTATTTTTATAATCCTGCTACAACTACACGTTTTAACTACACATTTTCTTTGTGTAAATATTGAAATTTAATTTTATAACTCTTTTACCATTAAATAGTTAATTATATCAAAATATTTAATATGCATAAAAAAATAAAAAATTAATCAATACTTTTATAATAAAATATAATTGAAAAGTATATCATATAAATTACTTTAACAAATTGTTTTTTTGCTATATTACATATAATTATACCTTTGTATTAAATTTTTTCATTTAATATTTAAAATTTTGTAAATTAATAGAAATTTATGTGGTACTAATTAGCTTATTATATTTTTAAAAATCAAACATAAAAGGTATTGTATTATTATAGTACTACGTTTATATAATCTGAGATATACGGTATGTGATATAAATAATAATTTGTGCATGCCAAAATTCATAAGTAATGTCTAGTAGCATACATTTATGTTGTTTGAAAAATATATTAACTATTCTTGACACTTGGTAACTTAATGGTGCAGTGTAATGCTTTGCGAAACCTTAGACTTAAGCCAAAAATTTTCTATTTCTTATGAAATCTATAACCTATATATATATGTGTGTGTGTAAGACATGACTATTACTTATACTATTGTTAAATTTTACTAAATATATATATATATATATATATTGAGCATAATTGTTAAGTATAAAATAAACATATTCATTGAAATAAACATACATTGAAATATTTAATTAGTATTAATTTTAACTGCATACATGTTCATTTGATAACAATAATACATATTCAAGCACATTCATTTGATAATAATAATAATAATAATAATAATAATAATAATAATAATAATAATAATTTGTTGTTTAATTTAATTTGAAAATAATAATAATTTTTTGTTATAAGGCTATTATTTTGGTCTAAACAAAATGTTCAAAAAGTGCATGTCATCATAAATTATGCATATTTTTAGAATATATATATAAATAAATTATAGATAATTATAGAATATAGATTATAGATATAGATAAAGATATAGATTATAAATATAATAATAATAATAATAATAAATGATTTCAACAAGTAATATACATTCAACCACCTCATTAATTATTAAATGGAAGTTCAATAGTTCATGCACCGATTAATTATTTAAAAAAATATTAAATGGTTACTATTAAGCTATGGGGGTATTTTGGTATTAATCAAAAAGTGTAAATCATGATTTACATGATAAATCATTCACACTTTTAATATAGATATAGATATAGATATAGATATAGATATAGAATAGATAGAATAGATAAGATTTACTTTGGTTTATAGTACCTCACCCCATAGTTACCAACAGGTTCGGCAGACATGATTCCCACATGACGCCTCCCTGATATAACCTGCTCATGTGTTAAATTATACTCACTATGTTACAAAAAATCAGAACAGTTTTCCGAATAAAGACTAATTTTACCTTTTCACCTCCGATTGATCTAATTTTACTATCAACTGCTGGGCTATATATTCGTAAGTATTCAGCTGACAGATTAAATGCACTCCCATTGTCAAATTCCACCTCTACCTGATGGACAATACGTAAAAGTGTGAAAAACATAACAACATTATCGGAATATACAAGAGCCAATTATCAAGCATTTAGTTTGAGCACAATTTCTTAAAGTAGAACATATCATAATATCATTTTGCTATAAGTCTCGACTACATTTTTTAGAGTTCATCTTCCCACATGATTCATACACAACATATCTCATTCACTATGAAATGTGCACAGGGTTTATAACACATGGTGAAAACAGCCATAAATGGAGTCTGCTGGCAAGATATTCTTAGCACTGAATTCCAAATTTCCAATTGAAATGTGAACTGATATATTTAGCTCTCAAAGACTTATAAGTTATAATGTCACCATATAATGTCGTGTTCCATTGCGACCTATACAATCATTACATAAATGGAACCAGACAAATATGAGCAGCTGGTTTTTATCACTTGACAACAGCTCATGAAGTTCATACCTAGACAAAGAGGTTTAGACTCGATAAACAAATAACGCAAACAAGTTTGGTCTCAGCTCCTTTGTCATTCAATCCACAAGTGACACTGCTGAAAGTATACAACTGGCCAGCATTTCAAACTCTTCCCCAGATACCATAAAAGTTGCCTCCATACTTAAGTGTCGATAAAACAAAATTACTCTAAAAATATAACTATTTAGCATCACATTGCAAACAAACGAAAATAATGGTTATTGCATAATTTATCATGTCTCAGGCCTCCACTTGACCGGCACATTAAATGACTCTTGGGGCCTTTATGTTTTCTCATTTCTGATAACAAGAAAAAACTTAAATCTAGCATATCAAAACTCCAGACGATCCATACCCAGAACTACCTCAATAAAACACGAATCTACACTCCATCATACTCGAGCAAAGCTCTGATTCGTGCTCCCTCTATTTGGTCAAGATCATCATGTTAATTCGGACGCTATTTTTTATATCATATCAAACGTGGATTAAATGCTGAGTTGAATTAAACTCATGTCGCAGCCTAAGGTCTTCAATTATCAAAGTAAACTGGAGCACAAATAATAATAAAAAAAAAAACACATTTTAAACTTGTTGATTTAATGTTGATCATAGAGTAATTGATGAATTGAAGAGTAAAAATAAGAGGAGCTTACAGTTTTGGGGGCGCGAAGAGAGAATTTGGTGAGGCGAGGGCACTCCACAACCGTCTGTAAGCTTCGAATCGCCATATCCATTGTCCTTTTCATTTCTCCCGTCTTCAGTCTTCAAAACTGATGGGCCTTTCATGAAGATACTTCTGTGATTTGGGCCTTAGACACGGGCTCACCCGAAAAATCTTTCGGCCTTAAACACAGGCTCACTCGAAAAATCTTTGGGCCTTAAACATGGCCTCACCCGAAACATTTTTGGTACCCGAAAAAACTTTGGGCCTGAAATATGGCCTCACCCGAAATATTTTTGGGCCTTAAACACGGGCTCACCCGAAAAATCTTCCGCCTTAAACACGGGCTTACCCAGAAAAATTTTAGGCCTTAAACACGGGCTCACCCGAAAAATATTTGGGCCTTAAACACGGGTTCACCGAAAAATATTTGGGGCTTAAACATGGCCTCATCCGAAACATTTTTGGGCCTTAAACACGGGCTCACCCGAAAAATCTTTGGGCCTTAAACACAGACTCACCCGAAAAATCTTTGGGCCTTAAGCATGGCCTTATCAAAAACATTTTTGGGCCTTAAACACGGGTTCACCCGAAAAATCTCTCGGCCTTAAACACGGGTTCACCCGAAAAATCTCTCGGCCTTAAACACGGGCTCACCCGAAAAATCTTTGGGCCTTAAACATGGTCTCACCCGAAATATTTTTGGGCCTTAAACACAGGCTCACCTAAAAGTATTTGGGCCTTAAACACGGTCTCACCCGAAACATTTTTGGGCCTTAAACACGGGCACACCCAAAAACTCTTTGGGCCTTAAAACACAGAATTATCTGCATAAAAGGCCCATCAGTGAAATCACAGAACTAGGGATTAGGCCGCATAAAGGATAGTATAGGGCTTTGAACAAAGTTGTGAAGCAGGCCGAGGTTTAATGGGCCTGTGGGCCAATTCAGCCCAGCCGATTTTTGGACAATTTGGCCCACTTTATTTATTCTTTTATATTATAATAATTATTATATAATTGGTAGCTTGAGGTCCATAGTTAGTGCTCTGGACTCGCAACATCACATAACTCCCTTACTAGCCGTTACCATCCAACTATAATATCCCCCAATCAAAAAAATGACCGTTATGAAAAGCCGCTAACCTTTCTTCTTCCTTACCCCAATACAAATCAATATTTTCAGGATATTCAAAGCCTAGTGGGAAAAGCTTGAAGAAAATGCTGAATCCGGATAATCCGAACAAAATCCGAGAAAACCCGGAAAATCCATCTAAGAAACAACAAGAAACCAGTGAAAATGGTCAAAAAATTGAAAATTTGTTCAGTCCAAGGTTTCGATCTGTGGCCGCCATGGCTGGTTGGGATGAAGAGGCACTTTTGATCGCGAGCCTTGTTGTGGAGGACACCCCCGATCGCCAGTTCAAGCACAAGAAGAGATCCGATTTACAGAATTTTAGAACCCCACCAACAAATTCAAGAAGGTTTGATTATACATTTCTTTGAACAAATTCTACTGCCTAAGAATACATCTCTGTTGTTTTTTCATGTTTGAGAGCCTTGATTTTCTGTTTCGACTAGTAGTTTTTTAGTTATCGAAGTAAAGAAGGATTCAATGTGCTATTGCCTCCAAATTTAAAATGAGTTATATTGTTCTTTTGTTTATTGGGAATTTGTGATATTAAAGTTCGATTTCTACAGAAAACGTAGGGCTCAGCGAAGAAGTCCTGTGTCGATACCCATAACCGTTCTTGATCTAGATGAAGACGAGCCAAAAGCAAAACAAGGTTATTTAATGTTCTTTGGTTATTTATTTTCATTTTTGTTTCCTTTATAGATTTACTTCAGTTAATTTAGTTTTGAGGTTTCCTGAATCCTGACCCTCCTCGTTTATTTTGTTATGATAGAAACTGAGAAAATAAATACAGTGGCAAATTCTACGCCAGAAGTAGAGGACAATAGAGGAGATGATGAAGTGAAAGCCAAAGGAAGTGGTGTAATATCCAGTTCGAGCCCTGTAATTCCTTGCATTGAAAAGCTCCGTGAAGAACTTTCTTGTGCGGTATGATTCAAGATATATTTTCTGGTCATTATTAGCTTTCTTTGTTTTTATGTTGATGAAATTCGACTAATCTTGATCTGATCAAACTTGAAATTCTTGGACAGATTTGTTTGGATATATGTTATGAGCCAAGTACCACGCCTTGTGGACACAGGTAAAAAGAATCACTTTCTCTTTATTGTATGGTTTACATTACAAACTCATCCCCGATGTACCTAAACGATATACTTTTCAATCGTGCAGTTTTTGCAAAAAATGTTTACGTTCGTCGGCTGATAAATGCGGGAAAAAGTGCCCAAAGTGCAGGCAGCTTATAAGGTATATATAAGGCTGTATGTATATTCTTGAGCTAGTTTTATAGTGTGTTTTTCCTAATAATTTTTGCCATCACCCCACTAATCATCATTGTATTTAGATGTGATTTATTAAGGATATGATTTGATTTACTCTGCATAATTTGATAATTTGGCAGCAATGGGAGATACTGCACAATAAACACAGTTCTTTGGAACACTATTCAGTTGCTATTTCCCCAAGAAGTAGAAGCAAGAAAGATTGCTTCTTCTTCTTCAGATAGCCACAAACCTCAAGCACAAATCCCACAAAAAACGAGGCACCAAAATACACGAAACAGAGCAATTCAAGTTTTAAACAGTCCCGAGAATACGTTTTCAACAAGAACTAGACACCAAAGCACACGAAATAGAGTTGTCGAAGCCTTATATAGCCCAGAGTCTGAAAACAGGGGGCCTGAGAGAAGAAACCATCGTATTAGAACCCGAAACTCGAGGCCAAGCCAGGATGAGGATGCTGCACTGGCTTTGAGGCTGCAGAGAGAAGAATTTATGGAGGGTTTTAGGGCACCCAATGAGCATCGAAACTCACTTGCAATGGCTAGAGCGAATTTGAGGGCGATGGCTTCGAGGGCCATTAGCATTCGGGTTAGAAATCGAACAGATTAGAGGAAAAACGAAATGATTTTGTGTTGCATGTTTTCTTGTTAGTACATTATAACAACATTTGTCGATTATTGTAATAGCTATTAACATTTGTCGATTATTGTAAGATTAGTAGTATTGACTAACTTTCAAGTAACCAAAAAGATATATATATTTAGCCTTACTTCACACTAGATTTCGTCGTGAAATTCTTTACGACATAGGCTTTTGCGTTTTAAGAATACGTAAAGTACACTACTACAATGTGACCATTCCCCTGTTGTTTTGAATACGAAGACTATTATAAGTCTGATGTTACTTGTAAGCATAGATTAACGGCGAATAGCGCGGCGTGACGACAAGGGTCTCATGTTGTTGCGCCTTCAAAACAGAAATTATAAAAATAAAATAATTATATATACTAATATAATCGATAATATGTTAACTTTTAAACAATAATATTAATTGCCTTGTTATATAAACCATAAACAATAAGTTTTTAAGAAGCAAATAAGAAATAAAAAGAACACATGTCAAGTGTATAAGTCAACCATGAAGAAACAATCTAAGTTTAGGGATGGATGATAAGTATTATCTAAATCTGCTAACTCAATTTCGATAGCTAAAGGTTAGTTTTTTTAAAAAAAAATTGAAGCTCAAAGGTTAGTTTTTTTCAATTTGGTAGCCAATTTTGAAGGTTTAAAGGTCATTATCCCCAATTTATTCTCAATTTACCTATTTGACCATCGATTTTGACCAAGAAAACTTCTTAATATTGAACTTCGTAATTTCGCGCCTTCAAAACGCACGCCATGACAAGTATGGCGTTGATTGCGTACACATATCGAAAGTATGTGCCATGAAACGGTTCATGGCACTGAGGGTACACCATGGCATGCCATTCAGAACTATGCACGTCAGTTTCCGCGTTTTGTTACCTTCATTTTATCGACCATGTTTCTTCTTCGTATAAATGTTCTCTACTTGGAATATGAATTTGGTCGTTACTTCTTACTTTAGAGCATCGCGATGTTTTTGCTCGCAAGTTGGCTCCCAAACTCACATTTTCGCGACTCCTTTCAATCAAATATCATAGCTACTTCAATAACGCGGCAGAACATGAAGTACACTGAAATCTATAACACCACAGAATTGTCCGGTACATAACAGGAAAAGAATCGCATAAAGCATATTCGATATCCAAAATTTCGTTGTAAAACAATACAAAATAGTACAAGAAATATTTTTCTGACTACAAAAATTATATTGTCAAACATAATAGAGCAATCTCATGAATCAATGTCTGTGAGAATGCTTTCTGCTTCTATGATAATTCTCACCCCTCCGTATTTTCCTTATCTGGATGATCCTAAACGTGAAGGAAACTACACCGATTACAGCCATTGCATAAAATGCCATATATGGGGCCGATGCCAACGCAAAAAGATAGCAAAAATATCCAGCAAAGAGATAAGCAAAGCTTAGCCTGATTTCCCACAATGGGATGCCCGGGATTGGGAACAGAAAGAAATTGAATTCGGGCTTTGAATCACATATACCATGCAGGATGACACCAGTGCAAAGAACTGAATCCCAAAACCACGGGTAATTATAACCAACACCAATTCGCTGCAAACATGAAGGTGGTATTATGAAATATAGTTATATGCTAAGACAGAAAATTATGTCAAAAGCTCACAAAAACAAGAAAGATTACTCACAAGATGGTCCTGGGGTTCATTATCCTCTATAAAAATGAGAATATGACTTGAGTCATATAAGTTCAGGATTAACTTCTGATTAATAAAGTCCAAGTTTATAAGCTCATGCTTTTTTGTAAGATCAAAGTTGTTGATTTCTAGTGATTACTTGGCAAAATAAATGGTTAAAATCTTATGATGCATGGAGACTCCTAAAAAATGGTCCTCCGCAGTATCGTACTCGGATACGATATGTTGCGGTCTTGCGGATACCATTCAGACACTTTTATACAGTATTCAAAATTAAAAGTAAAAAACCATGTTGGAGACAAAATTTACAGTATCGCACACAGTTTGGATACTGGGGCAGAATATCGAGTCAAATTGGTTTTTAAATATTATGTAAATGTTATATACATATAAACATGAATTTGTATCTCCAATCTATCATATTCACAAAAAAATTTAATTTCCCATATTCTTTATCCATATTGTATCATATCCGCATTCGTATAGTCAAAATCTAATACTATCATTTTTTCAAAATTTTAAATTGGTTGTCAACTAAACAAAGATGTGATGAAGTATGTGGAATACAAATATTGAAGTATGCAAGTTCATTAACTAGGTGAAAAGATTGTGATATGTCACATACCTGAAACCAGGCCACAAGTGAAGGTACAAACATTAACGCCGCAAGCAAATGTAAAACAAGCAGACCATGTCGGTGGTGGAATATTTCTAATTGTGTGTCAACATAGCTTTTTGTAGATTCTGGGCTACTAGTACAGCTTTCATTTCCAGGTAACAGCTTATTATCACCATCGACCTTGGAGTTATATTGCTTTAAGACACTGTCACCCTCATTTCCAGAACCGAAAAACTCCTTATTCCGAACATGGCTGCGAGACGAAGCCATCAAATAACTGTTTACAAAGACAACAAGGTGGCTCTTAGATATGAATATATATTGTCATACCAAGTAAACTTAGAATCCAAAGAATAAAATGGAATTAAAAGGTAAAAAGCAATAACAGAATTTACCAATTAAAATTTGTACGAAAAACAACGGATGTTTAATGCTGCACCAAATCCAGAGTTCGGAAAAATTGTATAATCAGGAGAACTATAAGTGCATGGTGATAACTATGGCCCATTGCATTAGACAAAAAAGAAGTGGCCAATATATTATTCAATGTTGGTAGTAATCCTTTTTTGTCTTTACTCGAAAAGCTACACAATCTGAAGGCATGTAACCAATTTACTTGTCACGAGAATGAAAAGAAAAGGCTTAGAGTTTGGGTGTGTCCAATATGAAGCAGTTCGGCTGTTCCACATAGGAGTCAACTCCCTAGTACTAATACTACATGGCCAATTAAGTACCAAGACATGAGTTACAAAATATTTACAATTACATTGTAAAGCAATACAAGCATATTCTAATCAAAGATTACTGAGAAAGGACGGGTTATATACCTGGACAAAGAGCTGTGGCAGCATAAAGCATGTGATAAGAGCAATACAAAGAGGCCTAGGGCAGGATGCACAAGACACACTAATGCAACGGCAACCAATGATGTAATGAGCATAGGATTTGCCCTTATAATTCTTACCACCTGCTCCAGAGAAAAATTATACAATCAACTGTCAATAATTAAGTCTCTCAAGGATAATGGAAGGACATCACTTCAGTTCAAAAAAGGAGTAGCAAGTATCAGTCAAATAATCAAGAAACAGCAATGCATTATTTGGATAGTTTCTTATTGTACCATTCTCAGAAAACACACTAAGAAAATAACTAAAATAAAACCTAATGAGGTGGTTACAATTATATGTCTTAATAGCACGTTCAAGATTACCTTAATAGACGCAAACCATTGGACAAATGAGAAAGAGAAATTTCCTTCACATACATGCCACCTGCAAAAATGACCTTGTTTTAGCTTATAATAGAACATGCATAACAATCCCAATTTCAATTGTCAGAACAAAGACTTCCATTTAGAAGTGTCACTCTTCTGTTTTATGAGTTATAACTACACTGGAAAACACTTGCATACATGCACAGACATATAGAAACACAGCCACTAACCGTTTCTTGATAAAGACATGGGCAGTGCCAGCCACATAGAAAAGCAATTGGGAGAGAGATATTAGTACAACTGTTGAGCCATTTGCAAAACCATAGCAAAGCATCGAGACGAAAGAAAAGCTTATAATTGGAGGAAGCGGCTGAGAGCATAGGCAAGAAATGAGCACAGCAAACAAGACTGGCAATGCAGCAAGGAAGAAAAATGGCTTTGGCATTCTCAAGTTTGATTCAACAGAAGATAGCAGTGAGGGTATAGGCAGATCAAGTTCCCATGCGTGTGCTTGCCGCATTAGAGCAAAAAAGACAACAGCAACGGAAAGACCACTGATCTGCATGGAATTGGTCCCATCAGAGCCAAAACTCAAAAGAATTAACACTATAAATATGAAGCTTAAGAAACATAATTACAATTATCTCGAGAACCAATGTCTAGGGTAAATTGTAAACAATTCTTATTAGGACTTGTTCTACTTCTACCTTAGGAAAGAGACTAGCATATTCTGCAATTGTCAAATTTGCATGTTCAAAACCATACGAAATTTTTAAACACACCAAGAGAAAGGATGGAGTTCTAAGGATAGCCTAATGAGAAACTTAATTGTATTGAAACTGAGAGATTCAACCAATAACGGAGTAATCCACACACACTTGAGAATTCCTCAAAAAATTAAAAAGATATATAATCTCTCTCAGAAATCGAACTAGTGTTATATTTTATTGATCACGTCAAGGACAACCGAAAGAATACAGTTTATGCAAAGGATAAGAGGTAATAAAAATTTACCTGCGAGATATATAAAAGCAAAAATCTACTAGCAGCAGCAGTGACAGAAACACTAACAGTAGTTTTGTAAGAACAATGCGGGTCTACCTGTTGGCAAAATGCACGAGACAAAAATTTCCAATTAACATTATAAGAAGAAAAAGTATCAATCAACAAAAAATTCATGTCAGCAAGTGGTGGTAGGAAATGAAATCAATTTTCAAGTCAGCTGAGTTTACCAATACTAAAACAGTCGTCTTGTCGGACTCTTGGGAAGAAGTCCAGAGTGCTGGAGATGAATCCACAACAATTGTTTCAGAAACCAAATTTGGAAATACATGCAGACCCGATGTTGCATCCCAAGCAAGTGCCACAGGTGGAAAACAGCGAAGCTTACAGAGTCCTGCATTTCAAAGGCATCACTCATTACTTACTCAAACATAGAACTCCAAAGCATCTGAACTCGTCCATACTCGGACGAGTCAGACCTTAAAGGTTTTCTGAAATTTCTAGAATCGATTAGTATCACATGATGATGATAAGTAAAAGAAAGAGGAAAATCAGAAATACGAAAATCCAGCACTGTATCAGGGATGAACATCATTTTGGGTTCAGACACAAAACAGGCAGAATGAAAAAAAACAGCACCAATATACGCCAGAAGTAGAGCATGTAACAAAAAATCGTGGACAAATAAAAGGATAACTCAAACATAGAAGGTCTCTTTACATGCATCGGTGATAAGGATCAAGTTGATGAAGGATTTTGCATGGGGATCTCCGAATGACACATTCATATAAGCATATGAGCCTGTTAATTAGGCTGCACCATAAAAGACCGTGCTATATTACTTGACATCGGTTAATGTTCTAAATTGACCCGACCCTTCGTGATTTTATTACACACTGCATCCCAGAGCAGGTAATACCTGATCAATTTTCCTATTAGATAAGGAAGCTTCAGTCTCTGAAGAATTTTAAGACATTATGTAAACTGCATAGAGGTTTTAATCAATCCAAGATCAAGGGTATAGCAACATCGCGTTGACATCCTTTCCACAATATGTGCAACCAGTAATTTTTTATGTATAACTAACCGATGAACCACATCCTGTCAACAGATAGGAGTAGACCACGTGGACTGAAACAAAGTCCGTTTACCCATAAATTGAGGTCTTGGAAGGAGTTTAAGAAATTGGAAGAACTCAAAGATTAGAGTATCATAAATAATAATTTGAAATTGTGGTATAGGAAGGATTGCAAAAAAATACTTACTACTAGTTTCTACATCTCCTGGCTCGTCAACAGGAAACTCAGATTTCTTTATTCCACAACCAGTTGTTTTGAGGGATAACGAAATGGGAAGAAGGCCTAAGCTAACAGAAAATGTTAGGTTGAGAGTAAGAGGATGATCCTCTTTCATATTCATGTCCTGCTGACAATCAAGTTTGGCTACTATGAGAAAATATTGCTCAAGACAATGTTCAAACTTTAATGTTGTATCTCAATATCTTAACCTTTTCTGAATGTAATGAATGAACTAACTGGAAAGGAGTAAATGCATGCTCTCCATCCTTTGGATTAAAAAATTGTCCGACTCCCATCGAAGCAGCTGGTGGAGGTCTACCTGAAACAGTCTGAACAAGAAAGGCTCTTAATGTAGCTTGCTAACCACTACAAACAAAATATTGATTACTTATCATATTTTAAGAGCTGCAAAAGGGTGCCAAACTAGGAGGAGAATAAATCTTTTTTAGTCTGAGTATCTTCTCCTATTAATTGATTATTCCAAAACTTCCAGACTAAAAGTAATCTGACAGTGTTCATGAGAAATCAATGGTGTAATTCGACTAAACGAACATATAAAACAAATGATTTAAGCATATTTTATTTTCCCAAAAGTCATATTTTTCGGCATGAAAACTCTCTAGGGATCTCCAAGAGACCAAGTAATCCACAGAGGTATCTCTTGAAATGAGTATCGGAATCATTAAGAAGTCAATCCCAACAAAGCCAATAAGTTAACTATTTCCTAAATTTTCTGGTATAAAACTCAAAAGTCGAGAACTTCTTCACATTATTAAGCAAGCAGAATATTGCACCTATACTTTTTATTTAGCATGCCTAAACCACACATAAAATAAAAATATTTATAAGCGTAACGATAAGTACCGGGCGAGGTGCCACAGAGATTGTCAGGAACCTGAAGCCATGCATATCCCCAGGACCCAACCAAAATACAGCAGACGGAGGAGGTTGCTCAGTTTGACTACCTGGCTCAATCTTACAGACAAGCAGGAACGTTCAACAACTGGAGTATATATAAATTTTAGCCTCTCAAGACAAAGCTTTCAGGAGTAACACGACATCAACTATAATACCTGCCTTGGAGCTGGTCCAGATGGAATGTGCACCATCTTTGATGTGACTTCCACAACCCGGTTGTTCGCTGAAAATTCTGAAGCTGAAGTTCCCTTCTCCCGCCAAAGGTGGAGTCGCACACCAGAACAAGGTGCAAGATTCGTCACAAAAACGAAGTGGTTTTTCCCATCTGAACCCTGCACATTGAAAGGGCTACATGAATCCTGCTTGATATAACATTTATTGGCTACCATTTTATGCATAGTGAATTAATGACCTATTAAGATGCTTATTTCAGCGAAAGGAAAAATTCATTTACCCTTTTATATTAGAGGCTTCAAGATAAACCAAATTATATTGATTAAGAGAAATAACAACTTCGGTGAAATGTCTAGATCTATATACACTAATAATATAGATACAAGACCAAGTAATTTCAAATTTAGAACCCCCACCATGATGAGTCCTAAAATTAAAATTTGTGGACTCTTTAAATGTAGCTAACCAGTTTTTGAATGTCTAACCACCGCCTTCTCCCATCCATAGCTAGAACAGTGATAGTATTAGTTTGGATGTAAAGATCTCTTTCGAGTCCATCCTCACTCCATTGGCTATTGCTTGGGCAACCAGATATTCCAGCAATTCGTGATCCTGTGACATGATAGTAAGCTTTCAGAATAATACTTTATCATTACACTCCAGAAGTTCACACCGGCAACAAGCTGAGTCTAAGCAGAATTATCACATGCAACTGCTAAAATCACATAACGTCAAATAGGTCACTTTTGACGAGAGAAATATTTTGTTTTTGTTCAAATTAATACTTTCAGTCCTAAGATTGTCGAATGTCCCAAAAGAACTCTATAAGATGAAAATAGTCTGCGTCAGATCAGTAGCAATAATTCAATTGCTTGGAATCCCTAGCCACAAAAAATGGTTGACCAATTCCACCAAATAAAGTTCACCTTATATAACTCAGCTGGCTTGTGTAGGAAAACAATAGAATTCATATGGAGAATACCAGAATTGACTTTTTCGTCTTGATTAGGAAAATGGTCAGTCTTTTGTGGTAGTTGTGATTGCCTCGATGAAATAAAGTTCCGCGGGATTCCACTATGAAGCATTTTCGTGAATATTCCAAGTCTATGTCGTACATCACGAAAAGGTTGACCTGTCTTTGAGTCTATCAAACTAAGGAGAGTGTGTGAGACCTGAAACGTGTGCATGATTTCAGGACTTCAAACGCTATAATGTTAGTATTTTCGGTAAGGCAATATAACTTACTTGCACAACTAGCTGATTACACCACAAAATAACCTGGTGCTCCATTGACAGCCACACATTTTTCATGCCTGTGCTACTTATCATAAAGCCATGTGTAGGAGGCACAATACCATCAAGGGACTCCAACTTTGAGCGCACCTAAAGTTAAAAGGAGTAAGCTAAAATAACATGATCAGATATCATATCACAAACTGGTTTATAAATGCAGGCATAAAAAGTTTACACATCTGAGAGAACAAATCATCAAACCACTTTTTAAGTGGATAAGTAAGAGTTTAACTATACAATTGCAGTTCAATAATTAACAAAAAGTACATATTTCATTATAATTAGATAAGAAGGTAGGAGATAGTTCCAAGGAACAGATTCAACCACAATAAAGTGATAATTTTCAAGAAACAAGATCAATGAATACTTTCAGATTTTCTTACATATATTATCCATATCACTCTGAAATATACTAAATTGAGGGTAGATCTAATGAAGCATTAGAAAATGTGGAGCGAAGTACTCATGCATGCCAGGGAGCTCTAATCAGCATAAGTAGATAAAAGAAAACAAAGGCATTCTTTGAAATGATATCACAAATGTACTAATTGTGACTCCATGAACAAAAGTTTAGTCTATTATCAGAATATAAAATGCAAACAGTTCTATACCTGGTAATCATTATAACCACCAGAAATGGAGACAACGACGACATGAGAAAGTAAATTATTGGCTGAACCATGTCCAACTTGAGTGGTTTGGACCTCGTAACGTTTCCTCCATTCCTGATTCACCTGTGAATAATAGTGGCCCAAGGATGGCTGCAATGCCACAGGAGGAGACCTTGACAAAGATAAAATGTAAACGCTTACTGATAACCGCATAGTTGCTGAAATCCAACAAACACACTTTAAAGAAACTGTAAAAATTTACTGATGTGGGCTGGAAAGTGTCAGAACAGTTTCCACAGCAAACTTTCTCAACTGAGGATGCACCACTGCAGCCCTAGCAACAAAACCACCCATAGAGTGACCAACCAATATCACACTTGTCGGTAGACTGCCAGAAATAGAAGCACCTTCTTTTGCTCGAGCATCATGAGATTCTTTATACTGATCCAAAATCTACAATCGCAAACATAACAGCAGTTAGTAAACGTTACAGAACTTAATGTTGTATAAATTTATTCCAAAAAGAAAAGGAATAAACCACCAATGGAAAGAGTTATGAGATTCATCAAGTCACGAAGTAGCAATTATTCTTTAGTCAAGATAGCATAAGCCCTGTTTCGAAATTGTCGCAACATACTTACAAATTCAAATGCATTCAATTACCCACCCTGAAGTGAAACAATCCAAAAGCAACAAGTAATAGATGACATGCATGAAAGATGTTTCCTAATATTCCACTAACATAACGTAATACAATTAATGTGGCCTCACACTTGAATACAGATGCTGACTCATTTTTTGAACTACTCAACACAATTAATCCAACTGAAACGAAAAAAATGTATCACTAGAAAATGGTTAGTGAATTTGCAAACCCCACCTAAGGGAAGATTTTTACAGACATCGAATCCCCCAGCATCAACCAACACAAACACATTTTTGTTAGAAGAGAATGTATACTTCTTCATTTTCATTTCTTTTCCATCAATTTGTCTTTGGATATAGTGTAGATCATTTCTTAACAAGCCTGCCTGAAATCGATTCTGGATGGCCCTTTACAATCCACAATCAAAACACATCATTTTGAGGATTCATGCAAAAGTAACAAAAGTTATACCCTGTTAATGGCGTATACTACATATTCTGTGTGTTCTTGGAGTATCTGTCCATCCATTGCAGAATGTTCACCGTCAAGATCCACTGCAAACCAATCAAGCATGGAAGTATATTGACTGGGTAGCAAAATGTCTCTCAGATCAATATCCACACCCTCTTCCAGACTTGGGGAAGCTTCGTAGTAATCCCATTCAAGTGGGCCTCCTTGATAAGCCCTATCAGATTCTGCACCAATTGATCTGACCTGTATCGATGTGCGCAAGTATGCATATGTGAGTAAAAAGTTCGCAAAACAACATGTAACTCTTCAGTCTCTACAGTAAATCAATCTATAATTCATTACCTAACCACCGGAAATACATATATGGCATCATCATAAGAGCAGAGTTGCAACTTTACAACATTTAGCTAGTGCATACCACCTTTGTGTCAAATATTAACATATAGTTCGAGAATCCAGAAAACAATTGTCAATCTAACAAGCTTTCACAAATGTGCATGAAATCTAAATCACAATAGAGAGCCAACTTTTCCACAAAATGTAAGATGTATAGACCGCCATTGAATGTCAACATATGCAACTCAACACCAGATCAAATAAGAGGCTTGCCTGTTTGTAGCTTCCACCATTGCCAGGGATAAAAAGAACAGGAACTCCATTAAGCTTTTTAAGACGATCTTTGAAATCAATTTTTCTCCATCCTTCATGGTACAAATACAATCCATATCTTGTTGACGTCACATTTTTTGAAGTGGAGATGGGAATGTAAGTGGGATACATATATGTCATTACACAACCATTTGATATCGGTCTCAACAAACCATAAAGACCAGCAAGGCCAACGAGTGTAGCAAAGGTAACCACAATTGCTACTCCACAATTTTCTTTGAGGACTTTCATGTCTGTGTCACCTCTAAGTCTCTTGATCAATAATTTCCCAATCACCAGAAGCAAACAAAAGCTCCCATCTTAATTAAGTGAACAAACAAAAACAGAATGCAAAATTACATAAGTAACTGAATCAATATAAGTAGCATACCAAAACAGATAAGTAGCTGAATCGATCAAATTATACGCCAGATAAACACTGGTACATCGAGCACACAGCTCAGACACACTTGATTACACATTCTACCATGATTAACTCATCCGCGTAAAATTTTCACACTAACAGTTACAATTCAAAACCTCTCGCGAACACAGTACCGAAAAATTATCCATCAGATCGAGAATTTGCAGATATAATCCCAAATTTAGTTAAAATAAACGCAATTCAGACAAATTGAACATACTTCATGGATTAAAAGCCAAAAAAAGCAACAAAAAATAAAGAAAATAAAAGGAAATAGAGATTTACATACCTGAAGTTGAGATCTAGCTGACAAAGAGTAGAGAGTGAAGTGGAGAAGCGAGCGATGATGGGAAGAGTTAAGCAATGCTAATCCTTTATGAACAAATTTTCTGCTAATGATGGTGTTTTAATTAATTAATTAATTAAAAGTAAGAATTTAATAATTAACGTTAAAAAGAAGTATTTAAGCCAATTAAATTTTGACACGTGTTTTCTCGCAAAGCCCTACGAAACGGAGTTTTGTCCTTGTGACCGTCTTTGTTCTAATTTTCTTTTCTTTTCCTCTGATTTTCTTTCTTTATGAAAAAATTCAAAATTATATTATTTATAAAAAAAATTCATTGTTTCTAATGTTTTTTGTAATTTCCAAAAAGAAAATGTAACTATTAAGAAAATTCTTAGTTCACTTGTGAAAACAGATATTATGGCATAGCTCTCGGATTTTTGAATTTTAGAAAGAAAAAAATAGTATTAAATTTAATAATTTATTAAATTTAAGTTGCTAAAACTTTGTCTATAATATATTTCATGATTTTTAAACTTAAATCCAAATTTCCAAACTACTACTTTATTTGTTAGTCAAAACTAATTGATTAGTGGTGTATATGTGATAAATTTGACACAAAATATTGATTTTGTTAATGAAAAAGGGACAATTTTCATTAATTCTTTTTTTTTTTTTTGCGTTTCTTTCTTATTTATAGTATTTTGTAATTTTTCTCAAATGTTTTTTAATGAGTTCCTAATACATCTCTAATATCTAACAATCTAAAATTTATCATCGATATTGTCACGCCCTACCTCACTTGTCTGCTAGACGATACTCCGAAAATTCTAAATAATACCTCCATTTATGATCCACGAGTGAATTCATGATCCTAAGCAAGTCCGACTTATTCCTCAACCAACTTTATCTTTACCCTGGGGAGGGGAGACACGAGTGGTGAGCTATAAAGCCCAGTGAGTGCAGTGTGTATAAGCGCGGGGTTATGCATGTATATCATTATATATAAACATCGATGCATGATCATGATAATATGATAATCAATAAACTAATCAACAATGAAAGAAAAGCTGATAACACATAACACTCAATTGTCAGTGAAGGATTATAAAGATGGCTACTCCCGGATTTGCCTAGGTACAACACTAGAGTTACTCATAGTGCCCTGAGATTGTGTCACGGTGCAGCACTTGGTCCATCACATTCAATCAAGCTTTATCAAATAATAAAGGATACTCCCGCTGCAAATCAACTACCTTATTCGCCAAATGCAAGGAGCGACCTTGCTAACAATATGACATGCCCGGGAACATGTCTAAATCTACGACCCCATCGCCATGATACGCTCCGTCCATGCGCGGTAGGGGAATCGGTAACCATGGGACTGTGACCAACCAATACGGCAAGCCCAATGCTGCCCGTAAGGGTCACAACCTCCATGCCGCAAATGGGCCCAAATATCAATCAAAATCCACGTAAGAGAATCATATATCAATATAATGTCACATTTCGGCAAGGCGAGATCAAGTACTACGCCAAACCGATATTAACTATGTCATAATAATTATGATCAATTAGTCTATTGTCCATATCCCATACCAACACCAGTAAGAGACTTCACACGTTCTATCATTAGACAAAGATCGAATATAATATATATCAATCCCAAGGTGCAATAAATAACGACACATTGGTTGTGTAAATAAACATGTTCGATAATCTAGATCAATTACATTTATAATATGATTTTAACTAAATGGATGTCAATGACAATAAATTGTAAAACTAAATAAGCTAATAAATAAAGCACTCACATATACACCCCAAGGCAAGTTGATCTATCTCAAGCTGACTCATGTAGGCAAGGCTCATCGTATTCAAATGTCTTTCATAGCTGTTCCCATTTAAGAAATTGCATCATATACCATGATTTAGTAAATATTACTTACTCTTGCCCCTTTATAACTGATATAAATAGTCAACTAACATTTCTATTTCTATAATAATTGATTCATTTAGTTAACTATCTAATATCCAATTTGATATGATAACTTTTCACCATTTAACTATTAAATGAAACTAGCTTAGCACTAGTTGGTTTACAATTGATAAAATTATGATTAGCATTAATTAGTCACATAATAGATGTATATTTGTTACATGAAGATGATAATTAGTACATACTAATCAATTTATCTAATTTTTGTTCAAGTAATTCAATTTCGAAGAAATAATCAAACTACCAACTTATTTCTAGAATTTTAAATGGAGAGGTGAACTAATAACTAATTAACCATAAACATGTAAGACCAAGAAAATAAGTAAATGAAAATTATTTATTTAACTAAGTTAACTAAAAAAAATTAATTAAAGGAGGAGTAGAAGAAAAGTACATGTTGGTGAAGCAAAGAATAATCAAGCTATGTTAATCCATCTATCTATCTATATATATATATATAGGCTAAGCTATATGTGTGCATGCATGTACATGAGGTGTCAACTTCACAAGGTAAATACATGTAACAAGTAGGGCGTGTCATCCAACCATTAATTAGTGTCTATTTCATTTATCAATGTTTTGTAAAATTACAAATAAGTCCTTGAGGTCTATTAAATTTTATTTTTGAACTTGTATTTAAGACCCTATGCACTTAGACCCTAAATTCAAACAAAAGTCTAACAATTAAAATCAAATATCATGGGATGTCAATTAGAGCAACTTCTATACATTTTGGAATAAGTGCCCCGCAAATTAAGCCACTTAGTAGAATTAAACAAAATGCGATTAAAACAAAATGATACAACATCTAATCTTACAATTTAAATTTATAAATATATATTTGATATATAATATACTAAGTTACCACTTTAAAAAAAATACGGGGCATCACACTCTTCCCCTCTTCAAGGAATTCGGTCCCCGAATTCTCATTAACTCATCTGCATCACGAGATCCATAATCTCTCACAATTGTCCTAACCTAACATCACTTCTCAATTAAAAAGAAAAGTAAGGTTATGACAAACTTAGGTCAACCAAAAGTGTTAGACATGAAAGCCAAGTTCTAATTCCTTTGAGATAAACTCCTATGAACTTGGAAGAGAAACTTGCACATAGGAAAGTTTAAAAGAAAGTCTTTAAGTAATGAGATATTAGTAACAGTCGGTGAATTTGCCTTGTCATACAAAATAAAGCAATTAATGAACGCATACTTTGTCATTTCAGAATATGATATCAATTCATATTTTCTAACTAAAAGATATGAGAAATGAGTAAGAAAAGTACTAGCCAATTCATAACTTATTTACCAGTAATTATTAAACCGTCAGTTAATGTTATTGTGCTTTCATTAGTGTATAGAAATTACAATGCACATAACCATTGCATAAATTTATGAATACCAACTAGATCTAACCCTGTAAAATATTACTGGAGTATTTATTTATTAATCAAAACTTAACCATCTTGAAAAATGCCGAATCCATATTCTTATCAATTTATCTTATAAGTATTTAAGGGTACACTTCAAACCAGATAATAAACAAGTAACTTAGTCAGGTCATTAATTCAGTAGGGATGAAACAATTTTAATCATGTAAATAGTTCAATGAAAGGACAAAGCAAAAAAGAAGAAAAAGTACCTATCATGATCATGAGAAAAGAAGTTAAAATGCTAGAGTTATATATATATATATGTATACGTGTCTTGTACTTAAGAAAAGGTTGAGGTATCACTACCATATTAAACCAAGTACTTCTCCCCTTTAACCTGATTCTCCTTTTCTTTCCTTTTGTTTCAATCTATTCGATGTTTCATGTTTTAGCCAAAACAAAGGCAAGATAATTAAATCAACCCCTTAACGCTGTCAAATGTGCAATTAAATCCAAACCAAATACTAATATTGTTTTAATGGATCCCACTAACCAAAATCTTATTCTCGTTCAAGTCTAGACTAATCTCAATACCTTCAAAGTGATGAACGGTTGTCCAAAGTGAGACGATAACTATGCGATTAGACAGATGAATCCAATTCAATTTTTTTTTTGTACTTCATTTTTCTTTTCCAAATAAAGGTGACTAAATATACATAGAGATGTATATATATAATATATATAATTCAATTTACTACTTAAATGTTTACCAAACTAAGGGAAACGAGAAATGCTGATGACAATCAAATAATTCAACCACATTCCTGATAACTTAACCAAATATCTGAGACAACAAGATTAATGATGTCAAAGGATTCATGCAAAATGAGTGGAAATGGAAAACATTTCAAAAGATAGAGTGTTTGAAACTGGGCGTGGTCAAGCTACGTTTGTAAGATTTACTTTAGGACTTAGAATAGTCCCATCTGCGTTCAGATATACTACTATTATCCTTATCGTAAACTAATACTCATGTGTTGTATGAATTATTGATGCTTCTATACTCTATAGGCAACATCAGGTAGTCCTTTCTTTATACTTCTAGGAAACCAAAGATACAAAACACACATACAAATAACAACAATAAAGAAATTGGCGGTTTCATTATCCTCCACTAAGTTTCACGTCTTGTTGGATATTTTTTTTCTTCCTCTAATCTATAACAATGTTTATAAGGTTAACAAGAAGATAATGTTACACACAACCCATTTCCTATTTATCCTAGTAACCTATCCTAAACAGTTGCAACAAGATCAAATTTATATCTGGATCCAGAAGGATAAATAACAATCAGCATGTGAGTTCAGAAAATTATCAGGCAAAGTAATTTTGCAGAAAGATATATTTAACTCATTATTACACAAAAATAATTATGCACTTCAATGGATACCGAAGAGGTCCAAGACGAATAGGAAGGACAAAACATAATAAATATATAGATACATGTAGAGAAAGTGAGGGAGAGAGAGAAATTAGAGTGCTATTGATTGGACTTACCCACTACCGCTAACTCGATGATATGAAAGTACAATTTCGTGATTATGAACGTAAATTTAAATATCTCAGTGAAATCCTAAATTCAAGAGGAAATGAATATTTATCAATGATACATTACTGCTAGAAACTTAGCTTTGCTATAGGTTTATAATATATGGAAATGGAATTGTCAAGAACAAGAGCAGCATTTAGATGAAACTTTTCTTTTATAGGAATTACGACATTCATGACATACAACCATCAGATAATTCCAGTTTAATATTAATGGGGTACAGAAGTCTAATATACTACTCATTGAAGTGACTAGGCATGAGGAATTAACCATAAAATAGTTTTGACCTTTCACAATTGATTTAAGTTTATGATGCATAACTTTTAAACTAAGTTCAGGATGAGTACAATTTATGAATCAGTGTTCTTATGGATACTTCTGGCCGAAAATTTTTAGAATAATTATAGTATGTAGAGGCATAAAGTATGACAAATGTAGCATAATAAAGGTTATTGTTTAGACCTTAAAATTGAAGCACATGGTCACATATAAATCAATTTAACAAATTGGTTGTAATAAAGAAACAACACCCTAAAGACTGATAAAGCAACAGAAACCCAAACAGGAAAAGGATGATCAATTATCAATCGACATTGTATAATTAATTTTTTTTTTGTCGCATAATCGATAATCCCTAATCATGTAATGGTAGATGATATGTTTTTTTTTTTTTTTTATTGGCCAATTAATAACTATGAACTTGTTAGGAAGGTGGTGCCCCCTACTAGAGAAAAATCCTATCATAAGGAAATCTATGTTACTTGATCTAACCTTATCTAACCTTATCTGAGTCGTGACTCTCATACGCCAAATTACAACAATCAGCTACAGCCATATATAGCAGAATATGGAAAGAAAATTACTAGGAACGGTATGAATAAATGAGTAATGAGTTAGATGATGTTTTTTTTTTTTTTTTTTTGCCATTAGAATATTTATAATGTGAAAATAATAGTTGAAGAAGTTTTCTACGCTATCAATTAAACTAATTAGGCATGAGAAATAACAATCAAACCAGTTTTAAACTTTTGACAAATGACACGTTGATTATGCAAAAAAATTCGCTAAGGTCAAGAAGAGTAGGAATTATGAGATATGTGATTCCGATCCTGGAATATTGAAAAGGCTATTGACCAAAAACATAGCAAAATATACAAACATACATCATAGAAACTTTGACAATTAAAAGCCAAAGAGTAAATTATTAAAGTAGTATAAGAAATTCAATTAAAGGTTCTTATTTAGAGATAAAAGTGAAGAACATAAACAAATTTAAGCAACTTAACAAGTTGAGCCTAGTAACCACAAGAGAAGCACACCCAAAAGATGCTACTACCAAATAAACATTTAGGAAGAGAAACAAATTGGATGAGTAAACATCAACATTCAGCAATTTACAATTCTATACATGATGTTTTCTTTTTAATGTGGAATTTTGTTGATTACCTCAGACATATAATATTAAACTTCGTAGCATTGTTTGTGTCATTACTTAGAGGAAAATATGTGATAAAGGAACCATTTTCCATTTCATAAACCTACTCAAGTTTGTGTCACCCTTATGTCAAATCAAAACATTCCTAATATGTACTACTAAGTTCAAACTCTCCTACGGTCTTTATATCAGTACTATAATTGTAATAAATCATCACTTGGTCGGCCGCCCAAATAATGGTCTACCACAATTTAAGCACTAATGTATCAGTATAACTGTTTCAATTGATTCGTATCTAGTAAGCCTCTCTTCAATTTTTTTTTTATGCCAGTCCGAGAATCTTATCCTGGTATAGCCTAGGTTTATCCTAAGCTCTGATACCACCTGTCACGCCCTACCTCACTTGTCTGCTAGACGATACTCCGAAAATTCTAATAATCCAATCATGTGGTTCAGAGCTCTACAAAGAAAATTCAAGTACAAAACTTTTAGTGAAATAGGACATGAAAATGTTCTTGTATCAATCTAATAGAAACTAAATAATACCTCCATTTATGATCCACGAGTGAATTCATGATCCTAAGCAAGTCCGACTTATTCCTCAACCAACTTTATCTTTACCCTGGGGAGGGGAGACACGAGTGGTGAGCTATAAAGCCCAGTGAGTGCAGTGTGTGTAAGCGCGGGGTTATGCATGTATATCATTATATATAAACATCGATGCATGATCAAGATAATATGATAATCAATAAACTAATCAACAATGAAAGAAAAGCTGATAACACATAACACTCAATTGTCAGTGAAGGATTATAAAGATGGCTACTCCCGGATTTGCCTCAGTACAACACTAGAGTTACTCATAGTGCCCTGAGATTGTGTCACGGTGCAGCACTTGATCCATCACATTCAATCAAGCTTTATCAAATAATAAAGGATACTCCCGCTGCAAATCAACTACCTTATTCGCCAAATGCAAGGAGCGACCTTGCTAACAATATGACATGCCCGGGAACATGTCTAAATCTACGATCCCATCGCCATGATACGCTCCGTCCATGCGCGGTAGGGGAATCGGTAACCATGGGACTGTGACCAACCAATACGGCAAGCCCAATGCTGCCCGTAAGGGTCACAACCTCCATGCCGCAAATGGGCCCAAATATCAATCAAAATCCACGTAAGAGAATCATATATCAATATAATGTCACATTTCGGCAAGGCGAGATCAAGTACTACGCCAAACCGATATTAACTATGTCATAATAATTATGATCAATTAGTCTATTGTCCATATCCTATACCAACACCAGTAAGAGACTTCACACGTTCTATCATTAGACAAAGATCGAATATAATATATATCAATCCCAAGGTGCAATAAATAACGACACATTGGTTGTGTAAATAAACATGTTCGATAATCTAGATCAATTACATTTATAATATGATTTTAACTAAATGGATGTCAATGACAATAAATTGTAAAACTAAATAAGCTAATAAATAAAGCACTCACATATACACCCCAAGGCAAGTTGATCTATCTCAAGCTGACTCATGTAGGCAAGGCTCATCGTATTCAAATGTCTTTCATAGCTGTTCCCATTTAAGAAATTGCATCATATACCATGATTTAGTAAATATTACTTACTCTTGCCCCTTTATAACTGATATAAATAGTCAACTAACATTTCTATTTCTATAATAATTGATTCATTTAGTTAACTATCTAATATCCAATTTGATATGATAACTTTTCACCATTTAACTATTAAATAAAACTAGCTTAGCACTAGTTGGTTTACAATTGATAAAATTATGATTAGCATTAATTAGTCACATAATAGATGTATATTTGTTACATGAAGATGATAATTAGTACATACTAATCAATTTATCTAATTTTTGTTCAAGTAATTCAATTTCGAAGAAATAATCAAACTACCAACTTATTTCTAGAATTTTAAATGGAGAGGTGAACTAATAACTAATTAACCATAAACATGTAAGACCAAGAAAATAAGTAAATGAAAATTATTTATTTAACTAAGTTAACTAAAAAAAATTAATTAAAGGAGGAGTAGAAGAAAAGTACCTATTGGTGAAGCAAAGAATAATCAAGCTATGTTAATCCATCTATCTATCTATCTATATATATATATAGGCTAAGCTATATGTGTGCATGCATGTACATGAGGTGTCAACTTCACAAGGTAAATACATGTAACAAGTAGGGCGTGTCATCCAACCATTAATTAGTGTCTATTTCATTTATCAATGTTTTGTAAAATTACAAATAAGTCCTTGAGGTCTATTAAATTTTATTTTTGAACTTGTATTTAAGACCCTATGCACTTAGACCCTAAATTCAAACAAAAGTCTAACAATTAAAATCAAATATCATGGGATGTCAATTAGAGCAACTTCTATACATTTTGGAATAAGTGCCCCGCAAATTAAGCCACATAGTAGAATTAAACAAAATGCGATTAAAACAAAATGATACAACATCTAATCTTACAATTTAAATTTATAAATATATATTTGATATATAATATACTAAGTTACCACTTTAAAAAAAATACGGGGCAATCACAGATATGGTTCGATAGGCAATATAAAAATTGGGTCTCGAGTTGGTTCAAATATTCGTATTTATTAATGTAGCTTGAATATATAGTGTGGAAATTGTCACATGCTAATTAAATAATTTTATTCACGTATCAAAATAAAAATGGTATTTGTATATGAACTTTATATGGAATGAGAAAGCGGAACATCTATTGAAGTAAATATTGATTATTGATTTAGAATATCTTTTTGTGACATATTAAACTAATGTTTTCTATAATTTTAATAATTTCTTACACGTTTGAATTTGCTATAAAAGATATATATATATATATATATATATATAAAGTAACACCTTGCAAATGATTATTCAAGTTATGATTCAAATATAAAGTAACACATTAAATTTGATTTTTAAAAAATTGTTTTCAAATTAAGAGCTCCTATGATAATATACTAATAAATTTCCACGTTATGAGTGATTTTATGAAAAATACTGTAATTAGTATCAATTAAAGTTATAGCCCCACTATACTAATTTGATAAATCAATTCAAATGGTGACTGGTGAGTGGTGAGTGACCAATTACCTAATTATTTAATTATTCTCACCTGTGACATTAATTACTTTTAAAATCAAAGTAAGAATCTTTCACATGGTTAGCACTTTTTCTATTTTAAAGTATAATTATTCAATTTCAAATGCACTCCAACATAAAGGTTAAACTTCTCCTCTTTTATCGCACCAAGAGACGTCTAACCTTAAACATTATCTACTTTCCATTTATTTTTCCGAGTAATACACTTTTTATAAATTTTATAACAAGTTGTGTTTAACCGCGTTCGTTTATTATAAACCATTAAATAATGAGTATTTAATAAGAAAAACTTTGTTTATCAAATCGACTCCAACCTCATTAACCCAAAATTACGTCATTTAGCACATCATTTACTTTAGCAAACTTACGTAAAAAAAAAAAACAAGTCTTCATTTATAACACAAACGTCGAGTTTGTTTGATTCGATTTCACATTGTCGCAACAAGTATTAGCATACATCTCAAATATTTTTCAAAATATCGACACAGAGCATCCAGTTTAACTAAGCCGAACCTCATATAGGCTGAATCTCAAACTCGAATAACCCTAATCTCAAGCATCTTACTATCTTACAACATAATTTTTCAACAACAACAAAAAAACACGATGAACACAACACGACGATGAACGCCCCATCATCCTATAAACCCATATATATAGCACAAAATGATACAATCCAGCGTCAATACGAAAACTCATGCCCACGAAGTGAGATATATTTCTTGACCCATATAGCAATATCCTCAGCACATGCCTGTGCTTGAGGCGTCTTAAGAAGCATATCAAGTGTTGCAAACTCATGAACTGCGTCTTTATACTCGAGAACTGGGGCATCCACATTTACCTTTCGAAGCTCCTCTGAGTAAGCAATTGCTCGATCTCTCATCCAATCGTGTTCAGCCACAACGGTCAGTGTTGGAGGCATATGCTTCAATGGGGGTCCCACTCGGCCTGAGTTAAGTGGATTTGCAGCGGGGTGGTCGAGGCTGAATTCTTCTTCTGATAAGAAAAGTTTCCATGCGAGTATACACATAGCCTTGTCGTAAAAGTAGGAGTTTGATAGTTTTATCTCTGATTGTGTTGGTACACTTCCGATGAAAAAGGGATACATCAAAACCTGGGCAACGACTTTAACTGGGTCTAAAAGCTTACCAGCCTCTACGGCTTTCCTTGTCACGTAATCAGCAATGTTTCCTCCGCAACTCACGCCAAGAAGAACACATCTGCATACATACAAGGTCAAACGAGAAATTAATTCAGAAAGGTTTTTTTAAGAGCAATGTTAGTATATAGATAGATACACTAGTGCAAACATTATAACGAACTCTGTGGTAAAGGCGTGTAAATGCATAATCTGAGAGAGAACAAGCCTTGCCCTCACTGTCATTAATACTGATGGGCGGGTCACATAGTAAATCTATGTATGCAAATTTGCAGGTTTTCATTTAAATTGAAAGTTTGAAACTAACGAGTCATTCTCCGTTAAATTACAAAATGTAAAGACAATTGAATTTGGAGAAGAGACAACGGTAACTAAGGGGTCAATTGGTTGGCTAACTATGTTATGAAAAAAAGTGTTCAAGATAAAATTCTTAGAGAAATTCTCAATTGTTTTGCCTTTCTTAAAAAAATTCTTCCAAAAAAATCTCTCAAAATAACAAATAATTTGAATTTTTTTTCCAACAAATTAATTTTACTATTTATGATTTGACAGTTAATACAATCAATTAAAATAGTTTTTCCGACTATCTTTCAAAGCAAAAAAATAATTTAATTACATATTCTAATACAAAATAATGCAACGTTTAAAATAAGATCCATGACTATTTTTGGACATCGAAATCAATGAGTTTGATTAACCACATTTAATAAAAATTATATTGAAAAACCATCTCAAACAAATTTCTCACAATAAAAAATATATCACATCAACCACAATCATTACTTATTTTTCTCTTAAAAATCTCATCTTCCAAATCACATTTCTCATTTTTACCATGGAAAAAAATTCTCGGAGATGGATATGCCATCCATTTGGGCCCTAAAAGTTTCAAATGGACCAAACTCACATCATGACTTGTAATTTGTGGGCACAAGTTTGACAACTAACAACTGAAACATGAGGCACATTGAGATAACACATTTCACATTATCAAAATATTGAGAGTGAAGTTAATATGCAGTCTGACTTATTGATGGGACTATTTAGTAACAAGTTTGGTAAATTTCTCCAGGGAAACCTCACAAAAGACTACATCTACTTTCAATAAAATAGATAAGAAACATCGAAGGCAGACAGGAATAGCACCAGTAAATATTGCGATTTTAAGTGACATGTTATACACTACAAATCATTATGCAGCTTAATGGGAGGCCTAAAAATGCATTCATTCCAGGTAAAAAATCTTGAACAGGCTGTATGCCCTTAGTTTAACCTATTAGATATACCTTCTCCTCACTGAAAAGGATGTAATTAACAACTTCAACAAGTCTTAGTTGAATTAAATACCCATAGGAGTTCCACAAATAGCAAAAAGGTTAAGATTCACCAAACAGGCGAGAGTGCACATATATACTCAAGAAGTTAGGAACTATCGGAGCAAGGTCAACACGAGGTATTAACTATTAATAAAGCGTGACATAAAGGAACTTAATATTAGACTTTATTTGCACCTGTGATGACAAGCAACAAGGAAATGGGAAATACAAATGTCAACAGAATAGTGACATTTAGGCTTAACTTAAATAGTTTCAAGCTAAGATGAATCAATCACTCTGCTCGACACTGAAGTATAGCTGCCTCATTCAAATTATACAAACCCCTCTGATATGATTTAAGAATACAAATTATTGTTGCGCCCCCGAAATGGTCCATGCATTTAATTACTCCTTATATTAACTTCTCTTTTAATATCATTTAATCAGTTGACTATTTAAATTCTAACCACTTTAGTTACCTTCCAGGTTTCTAGTCACACTTTCATTACAACGGTCAGCTTAAACGAAACAAGGCGAAGCAAGATAAGTAAATCCATCCCCAGCATAATAATGAACTCCTTCAGTAAATATAAGTTTGCATATCAATAAAAAGCAGCTCTACCATCTCACACCACAATCGGAAATAAATAAACTAAGAATAAACATCAAAAGACTAAGTGAGATCAAAACCAACCTCGATGGATCCCCATGAGCAGCCAACCAAGGCTCCACCATCGAAGCTCCAAACGCATCCGGAATGTGCCAATTACCCTCCGACCTCCTCAAATCTGCCCCTCCTCCTCTTGTACTCCCAAACGACTTGCTACATTCCGCCAAATTCGCCTGCTTTGCTAGCCAATGCAAAACCTTCAACCCATCTTCAAATGCCGCAGGGTACCTATTCTCCGGTGCCAACCTATACCCCACCGCCAGCACAATCACGTCACACAGCTTCGCAATCCGCCTACAGAAAAAATCATTTGCAGCCGAATCATTGCTTCCACTAAAAAAGCCCCCACCATGAAGCTGCAACATCACCGGCAATCTCCGACAATGATTCCCCACCGGTTTATACCCACTGTAACCTCCACTTTCGGATTTAACATCATCAATGCTACCTCCATAACTATTTCGCCTATAATTACTCTCATCATTCTGAGCACGCTTGGCAACTGTACCCCCACCATTGCTGCTAGAAACAACACCATTATTTGGCGATCCATAGCTGCTGCGACGATCTTGCGGTCGATTCAAATCAGATCCAGACTTCGAAATCCCGACCTTCGATTTAGGCTGGTTTTCCGGATAACGAAGGCAAGTATCAGGCAAAAAGATACGAATTGTTAGCGATGTTAAAGGATCAATATGTATATCTTTGGTCGCAACGCCTTCGGTGAACGATGGATTAGCAGCAGCCGGCGTCTCCTCATCCGGCCGCGACGTCACCCCAAACGAACCTCCGCCGCCGCCGTTTGCATCATTTTCCAGCGCCTGCAATCGGCTCTGCAACCGATGCTTGAGCATAAACTTGAAAAAGACGCTGTATAATTTCACACCAATGCTTGGCATTTCCACCAAAAAAGAGATCAAACTCTAGGTAAAATACACGAAAATACACACAATTTTTATTTATTTTTTCCCCTCAATTTTCACAACACAAATTCAAACAATCGAAAAAACAAAACAATACAACAATTGAAATCCGTGGATTTCACATTGAATAATTAGGGTTTTTGGTGTTCGGAAAAATTGAAATGAACATTCAATTTTTCAGAAGCTTGTAGAGAGTTTTTTTCTTTTTTGGTAAAATGAATTTAGTGGTAAATCTATTAATGTATATATATATATTAGGCATATATATATTATATATTAGGTAGGAAATAATGGGAATTAATTGGATCCTTCATTAATAGAAAATAATGATTTTGCGTGGCATGTGAATATGTGATGACCGTAAAGTAGAGTACAGGGGGCTGGATCTGGTGTTGTCACTTTGTGTGCGCCCGGTGTCATTTATGATTGTACTCTAAGAAATTAGGAGATAAAGTCTAAATGTACAACTTAAGAAAATATATATATTATTTTTTTTTTTGGGGGGGGGGTTTGATTATGTTGTAATTATAATTATGTGGGATTGGAAATTTGTCTAAAATAGAAGAATTTGGGCCATTTATTTTGATTGAGAATTATAGCAAGTGGTTAGAAAAAATACAAAAATAATAGCATAAACTAAATGATGTATGAATTTATACACTTCGATATTTATGTGTTCACGAGAGATTTTCATTAACGTGTGAGAGATTTATTGAGAGATTTTTTATTATTTATCCTCCTATATTAACGTATGAGTAGAAAAATTATTTCTAGACATGTCACACAATTCTTTTGATAATTAGAAATTATTTGACGATTAAAAAAGGAGATATATTAGTACTGAAATACCACTCCATATAAAGAAAGAAATAGAATCATATTTTATCCAAAAACACTTTAAAGATGGATAAATAAATATTAGTTTGTAGCCACTCTTACATGATACCCAAGTTAAGAATCATAAATAGTTATTAGTAAACTAACTGTTAGATTTTATTTGCTTATGTATAACCTTCATAATTATTTTCATTCGTAATTTTTTATTTTAATCTTATTATTACCACACGTGATTTACTAAGTCCCTAGTTCATCAGCATACTCTATAATGCATAGCATGAATTATAAACACCTAACTATAAGTCTATAATTATAACATTTTCTATTCATTTCTTTACCAAAAACATATATAACATTTATATAAGCTATCAACCTTCAGCTTTAATTTAGAGTGACATATAAGTCATATAATATAACCCCATGCAGAAAGATTCACAGGTAAGAACCTTATCATGATACATAAACTTAACATTGCAAACTATAGAGTACACAAACTCAATCCCATCTCAATAATCTCAACAACTCTCAATTTCAACATCATTCTAAGCTGTCAATAACCAAAAAGATAGAAAAAAACAAAAAAAAACGTCGATAAATTTCAAGAACTCTAAAACCCCGTGTAGTTGGCCTGCCCAATTCCATATATACACACTTCCCATTTCTAAGCCAAAACGAGGTTAATCATATCCCTCGATAACGGTATATTTTCACCCTCGTGACAAAACGGGACAAGAATCGGGCTTTCCTGGTTCGACCCTTAAAGCCCGTGATTATCCATCAACGGTCAGCAATACAAATCAGCAAGTCAATCCACAGTTGTAGCTTAAATCTTTTCAGCCAGATTGGTCGGTTTTTGTGCTTGTTCTGCGTGTAATAAGCACTGCTTCGTTGCTAGAGGCTTTTATTGCAGCTATTTCCTCTAACCGTTTCCAAGTTGTTTCGCGTTTTGTCTTAGTTTCTTCATCACGGGCTTCGTCTTCTTGGAATTTTTGGAGACACTCCTCGAAAAGCTCGGGATCCACATCAGAGAAGATTTTGCGCACGTTAAGTGTTAAGCTTCTTACAGCTTGATTCCAGTGGTTTCTTGCGTTTTTCTCTAACGATGGGAAGATGATTGGCAATATGACTTTGCGGTTTTGTTTGATCAGATTCTCGATATGGTCGTTGTTCCATAGAAATAGAGCCCTTTCTGCCACCTGTAAAAACAAGGATTGAATTATAGAGTCGAAAAGGGCAATTTTGTCACTTCATCTCCGGGCTCGAATGGGGATGGATATCTCCATTTGATTTGTAATGCCAAGTAAAACAAATTAGGAGAGCAAAAGTCAGTTGATAATAATCATTTAAACCAAAGTTGCTAGTGATAGCACTAAAGGTCCAAAAAGAGGTATATTCATGAAGGCTAAAGAGCAACTACTAACCATGACAAGAAACCGATGGTCGACTTATCCACGTGGCCCAGTTCCACAAAATATAGGTATTTGTTCTTAATAGTGATAAAAGAGCAAGAAGATTAAGTAAAGCAATCTCTTTCATATATTATGTAGGTGGTGTATATTAGAAAATGTGATTCTTTTAGTGGCTTTGTTGAATCACGTTTTTCATCTGCCCGTGTTTTTCACATGTTAATTTTCCTTAACGTAGAAAACATTGTTCAAACTTAACACCATTTTCATGATCTAAGTATTTGTGATTGTATCTCTCTTTTCAAACAACAAAGAAGTAAGAATTCGTAAAACAGAAAATGTGTTTAGATGTGATAAACATCGTCGGGTAGTAAAAGATACCAAAGCCCAGATAGGAAAAAAAACTGAATAAACGGCAAGGAGATATTGAAATCGTGCTAATCGTGGACCATGCTAATTAATTTGAAGCGACATTTAGTTTCAAAATAATCAACTCACAAGCAACAAGTATACATTGCAACACCAAAAAGTTCTGTCCGTTTATGAAAACGCCACATTGAGTTTTGGAAAAAAAAAATGATATTCTCTTTTTCCTATCCATCTCGGACAGTCTAGTCACATTTCAAGTTGCTATGCATTCCTAAGGGGTGAGTGAGGTTTAAATAATTTCACTGGAAGAATTCCACACAATTCCATAAATCGAAACTTTTATGCTTACATATTATATAATGGCTTTCTTTAACTACATGAGTAGGTAGAAAAACGAAGCACAAGTCCATTAGTAGAAACTTCCCGGGTTTATATCTTACATAAAGGCTTTTTATAGACTCGAAAAAGAAGAAAACTTGCCCAACACGTTTAAGGCTCACAACTAGGTTATTCTTTATAGATATGAAGAAATAAAATAAAAATAATCCAACGGTCCTTCTCCAAAAGAACCAAAGCTCAATGTTCGCACAAGCTAGCAGCCTTAATAACTGTGAGGTCTGCATCTCTTTTCCACAATGAAATAAACATATCTATAATAAGTGAAGCAATAAAACCCATGTACATTAAATAGCGAATTTAATAGAAGTGAACATAAGCCATGACTAGTTTTTGCATTTCAGCTGATAAAAAATGGGAAAGATGTGTGTAATTGTGCTAGACAAAATCCAAGACATCATAGCCAAGCGCATTAGCATTTGCTAACTTACGCCGGTCCTGTTTGGATCCATGACTATATTAAACGACCGCATAATTCAGACACAAGATTGACATTGGACTCCCAAGTACCGAAGAACAATAAATGAGATACGAAACCATGATTTTCACAGTTCCATGTTCAACAACACCTCATCCAAACAGCGCCTTAATGGCACAATAGCCTGCACTGGACTTCTTATAAGTGGGTTAAGACTTGATTTGACTACGAAATCAACAAATGTCAATCAATTCATTATATCAGTAAACTTTATTCCAACCGAGTAACACAAACCAGACATCAACATCTCATAATATTCGAAAAGAAATCGACGGGAATAAAAGGGTAAGTAGGTAATTTGTCATGAACCAACCTGAAAATGTGAACTGCTCAAACAACGACCAATCTGTCGAAACAAAGGAACCATGCAACGCTGAAATTCAGGTGGCTGAGTTGCTTCCAACACTTCCTCAAGCTCACCTAAGAACATCACCTCCTTTGAACTGTTTGTGATTGGCCAATATTTGAGTAAGCCTCTTATGACCGTATCAGCAAGTTTGCAGTCCTTTTCTACAAACTGCGTGATGCAATAAGATAGCTGCTGATGGTACATAGGTATGCATTTAGGCTTGTGAAGTGGTATTAGAACTCGAACAAGAAAAAGCTTGTGCTCTTCTTTCAATGGCAACGCAAATCCATTTATAATGCTTCCCAAAATTTCTAACAGCTCAGCGATCCCGTTATGCTTCTCTGTTTCGAATATAAAACGGAAGAATATATTGTTTATCCCTTTTCTAATGAAAGGGCGATGCACCATGAATTTCCCATACACACGGTGGAGGACGGTTTTTAAGTACTCCCTTTCTCGGGGGTCTTCTGAATCAAAGAGATCTAATAGTTTAAGAACAAAAGAGTGATCAATGTATCGTTTTGCCAGCTTTGCATCCGTCTCTGGGGAAGCTACGAACCGTAGAAGGAATTCGTACACGATTTGCAAGTGGGGCCATGCGGGGTCCATTAAGGGTTCTTCTTCTTCCACGTCAAAGCCTTCCAAGATTTTGTTTTCACGAGGCTGAGTAGATAAGGTGCGGAACAGATTAACGGACACCATTCTTACCATCTCTTGCATGACGGTTTCGTTGAACTTCCCGTTAGCTGAAGTGATGTAATCAACAAGCTCAACCAATGTCTGTCGTTTGACTTCTTTTTCTTTCAAATTCTTCGTGGGATCCGTGAAATCAAATACGACGCAACACATGATTAGCTTCCTGATGAACAAATTTTGCTTCTCGGCATTTGGGACGTCTCTAAAACTAGGAAGTGCTTCATATGGAAGTGTTCCAGCATTGCCATTTGCCTTTGTGTTTGATGGGTCGTGAACTTTGTTCCCATATATTACACCAGAATTTGGATTCGAAATGATCCCAGATGTAGCATTTGAAGATCCTGATCTAGAACCTGTAGCAAGATTGCTTCTTGAAGTAGTTGAAGAATTTGAAGAGAAAGTAGAGGATCCCCCATCACGATTCTCTGATAACTTGCCCTGCTTTCGGGGAATCCTATTGAGGATATTTTTAATCATCACTTAATGCCACTAATTCACAATCTTCTTCTCCAAGTGAACTCAACCAATCAATAATCAAAAACCAAAAGGCTCACCAATATGGTAAAAGCCTAAAAGGGTATATGTACAAGATTGCACATTGATCATCAAGCTGATTTTAGCAATCCGATTCCCTTTCCAAGTAGAACAAGCATGATTGATGTACTTCTGATGATATCCACAGCTACAAAACTCTTTCCTGTTACGAGATAAGGAGAAATAAACTGGATCAAACACACAAGGACAAGCCCATACCAGAGAATTTCAGAGCCAAATTTAGTTTAATCGATTTACCAAAAGAGAATAAAATCAAAAATCCCTTGTAAAGAAAGATCAAATGTGCAAAATCCAGCATATGATCAAGATCGATTTCCGAAATATAATTTCCTAATTTGCATGTCACTATCACAACGTTTATAACAGCCCCAGATGCAGAAATCAAGCTAAAATTAGGCATACACTACATATAAGTAATTAGTACCAAATGATGTCCCACAAATTTGACTTATTCAATCTCTATTCACCTATAAAAAATGAAAAGAACAAACATATTTGGGCAAGATTTGAACTCACCTCAAAGTATATCTTCCATAGCAATTTCACAAAGATTTCCAACAATTCAACCGGATCAGGAAATGTCAAGATCTGGACGCGATCTACGAAACCCAGTTAACATTCTTCATCAAAAACCACAAACAATAAAAGTATCAGAACCACAAACACCAGTATAGCTATACTTATACGAGTAAAGTTAAAAACTTTGCACGTACAAGTGCAAATACATGGAGGAAAAAGGTGAAAAAAATCAAGGGTTTGATGCAAAAATGGATTATATTATCCGGTTTCTAGATTTTGATGGAAAATAAAAAGTAAAGGGGGGCTAAAAAGATCGAGTCTTTGTGAGCTGGGTCAGTGATTGAAATCTGAAAATATGCCCCAAGGGAGAGGAAAGAGAAAATAGAGAAAAGCAAAAGTGATGATGGGGTTAAGAGGGACAAAATAAAAATAATATTATTTAATCATAACTAGTACACAAGTGGCACATAATAATGATCTGTATTTATTTACCAAATATCTACGTCATATAGATAATAAAATAAATTAGTAGAACCTTACGGAATGCCACGATTAATTCTATTTAAATATAAATAAAAAGTTACTAATTAAGATTTTTTGTTAAATAAATGGAAACATAAATGTAAAATATGGGTATATACTCAGGACTCATTTGGTATGGAGGATAAAGCGTGATAGTCAAATTTATCACTAATAATCATTTGTTTGGTATTTATGATAAAAGCCCGGTATTGATAATAAGCCCGGTTTTTTATCATCAATTATGGGCTCGTTTGCTTACTTTGATAGGATATGTAAACTTATGATACATTTTATAAGAATATATATCAAAGTTTATCAATCATGCGTTTGGTTACTTGGATAAACTGGAATCATAACTTCAAATATCTGTAAAACATATCACACCCCTCTTGACGTGATCTAATATCTTGAATATCCATAAATTACATTCCGGGCCTATTGTGAATCATGGGCCAGATTAGTAGCAAGCAAACAATAAATTAAATGTGAAAAGGTATCTAACCCACCTAATCAAAGCAAGCAAACGAGCCCTATGGTGATAACTCATCCCATCTAAGGGGTGGGATAAAACTATCACATATTTTATCCCTTCTAGCTATAAGGCAAAATGCCCAATATACCCCTCAAAACATAAATGTATTCTCCATTCTACCCTTAAGCCTTCATGTTTTTATAATGCCCATTTATTATGGTGATAATTGCATCAACCTCCCCTAAATTATAGTCATTTACCATCCGCACCCCTCATATTTGAAATATTAGTATGAACCTCCCCTTTTAATATTCTTTTCATTATTTTTACTTTTAAAAGACTAAAATAACCTTCATTTTTCAATTGTAATCTATTTAAATTGAAATTGTGAAAATATCATCAAATAGCGTAAGAAAATGAAATAAATAATGATGGGTGTAGAAATACAATATGCAAAAATAAAAATAATATTAATATATTTTCATTTTGAAGATTTTTGTAAAAATAAGAATGATGTAACAAATTAAAATTGCATAATGAAAATACTAACATATTGCATAATTAAAATTGCAAATAAATTTTTTTAATTTTTTTTTAATACGAAAATTCAGCATTTCTTGTAATCTATAAATAGAGACTTGGTTCATTTGATTTGGATATAAAAAAAAACGTCATTTTTAGTATAATTATTGAGTTATCATTCAATAAACGCGATTAAACGCACAACTTACGGTCCGAATTTGACTTTGGTGTCTTCTACAAAGTTGTAGATCTATGTCTTAGATTTAAAACCCAACCAATTTGAATCAAATCCAAGTTGTAGAAAGCAAGTTATGATTGTTTTACCAAAACTGCCACATTTGTTCCAGCGTTTAAACTTCACGCACTTAAACGCGATTAAACGCACAACTTACGGTCCGAATTTGACTTTGGTGTCTTCTACAAAGTTGTATATCTATGTCGTAGATTTAAAACCCAACCAATTTGAATCCAATCCAAGTTGTAGAACTCAAGTTATGATTTTTTTACCAAAACTGCCACATTTGTTCTAGCGTTTAAACGCTTAAATGGAAGTGTTTAAACGCACAATGTAAAGTCCGAATTTGACATTAGTGTCTTCTACAAAGTTGTAGATATATGTCTTAGCTTTAAAACCCAACAAAGTTGAATCAAATCCAAGTTGTAGAACTCAAGTTATGATTATTTTACCAAAACTGCCACATTTGTTCTAGCGTTTAAACGCTTAAATGAAAGTGTTTAAACGCACAATGTAAAGTCCGAATTTGACATTAGTGTCTTCTACAAAGTTGTAGATATATGTCTTAGCTTTAAAACCCAACCAAGTTGAATCAAATCCAAGTTGTAGAACTCAAGTTATGATTTTGTTACCAAAACTGCCACATTTGTTCTAGCGTTTAAACGCTTAAATGAAAGTGTTTAAACGCACAATTTACAGTCCGAATTTGACATTAGTGTCTTCTACAAAGTTGTAGATATATGTCGTATCTTTAAAATACAATCAATTTTAATCAAATCCAAGTTGTAGAACTCAAGTTATGAATTTTTTACCAAAACTGCCACATTTGTTCTAGCGTTTAAACGCTTAAATGAAAGTGTTTAAACGCACAATGTACAGTCCGAATTTGACATTAGTGTCTTCTACAAAGTTGTAGATATATGTCTTAGCTTTAAAACCCAACCAATTTTAATCAAATCCAAGTTGTAAAACTCAAGTTATGATTATTTTACCAAAACTGTCGCATTTGGTTTGGAACAGAGCGTATGTATAATTTTCGAGCCTTCAAACGTTTGAACCGGAGCTTGACCTCTTCACAAAATGTTTAGGTAATTGTCTTAGCTTTCTAACAATATAAGGCTCATTACAAGATGATCTAGTAAAGCACATATGGGCAAAGTTCGGAATGTTTCGTGATTAAATTATTTTTTAAATTTTATTGTGTGATTATATAATTTAACCTTTTTAAATTCAAAATGAAAGGGCTTTTTTGTCTTTTCACTAGAAATCTTAGTGAAAATGTAGAATATGGGATGTTAATGCCAATATTTCAAAATTGAGGGGCGTGAATGTCAAATGTTCAAAGTCTTATTCATCTTGGGATATGGATGTAATTTTATACTTATCACTCATATTATAAACTATACAAAACACTCAACATGATATATTTATGTGAACATATCACACATACCAAACAAGGGATTGATAGCTCCTAATTTTATATCTACAGTGTTTTATCCTTTATTTTATCAATCACCACATATCCCATACTCGATACCAAATGAGCCCTCAATGTATTGTTACATGTAGAGAGGTATTAATTAGTTGAGTTGAATGTATAATATCTAATTTATTTAATTATAATCGATTTTAATTTAGTTTGATTGCAAATCAAGTCGAATTCGATCTTCAAAAATTGAGTTTTAACTAAGAGGGTGTTTGGCTAAGCTTATTTAAAACATCTTATAACTTCTTACGCCTTATAAGATGTTTTAAGAGCTTATAAGATGTTTTGTCTTATTTAAAAAATAAGCTTTTAAGTGTTTGGATAAAATAAGCATCTTAGACTTATAAGATGTTTTCAAATATTATACGAGAGAATTTGTGCAATAACAAAAATAAATATTTTTCGGAGAAATGTATTATTGGGAATGAGAAAATTAACTAGGGTTATTTGTGTCTTTTAAAAATATAAAAAACATCCAAAATTTAAATTTTTGAAATAAGGTGGGTTTGGCTAACTTATTTTTTATTTGTTTATAAGACCCAAACAACTTATTTTTTGGTCTTATAAGCTCTTATTAAACAAAATTATCCAAACACTTTTAACAAACTTATAAGCTCTCAAACATCTTATAAGATGTTTCAAAGAGCTTATAAGCTTAGCCAAACACCCTCTAAGTTTGATTGTAATCGAGGCAAGCTCAGAAATTTAATCAAGCCGATTACGAGTCGAATTTGAGTACTTTGATTATTTTTAACATATTTTTAATAATCGAGCCAAATTTCAAAAGTTTATCAAACACAAAATTTATTCAAATTTGGTTCAATAAGTTATCAAAACAATCTCAAACAAGCTTCTCGAGCCCGAATCAAATATTAAGCAATTTGATGCAATTTTCAGCTTTAACTTCATGTTATTGATCAGCTTTAGGAACAAGATTGCTACTTTTGTTATGTTTATCTTTCATCATTCCCAAACAGTGTTTTTAGGAAAGATATTTTTTTCCCCTTCAATTCTTCTCCTTATATTTATGTCAAAAACTCAACACCATAAAGTTGCAAATTGGAGTACATAAACTGAAACCTAGTTAAAAACTCTCCAAACTAACAGCAAACAGTTACATAAATCTCTTAAACTCAACATCATTCCAAGAATCTAAAACCTCCTGGAGTTGAATTTGTCAATTCTGTGTACACTTTCCCATTACAAGTTTCAAAAAACAAAGTTGATCATAGCCCAGATATAACAACAGTACCCTTTATCACGCGTAATCCTGATGGGTCGGGATTACGAAGCACGAGAGGTAACAAATCACGAGAATATATATCAAACAAACGTAAAAAATTGGCACTGATTAACTGATTCGGCTTTTTGTTGCAGCTATTTCCTCTAAGCGTTTCCATGTCAATTCACGTTTTGTCTTAGTTTCTTCATCACGGGCTTCGTTTTCTTGGAACTCAAGCAAACACTCTTCAAAGAGCTCGGGATCCACATCAGAGAAGATTTTGCGCACATTAAGTGTCAAACTACGAACAGCTTGATTCCAGTGGTTTCTCGCGTTTTTCTCCAATGATGGGAAGATTATCGGCAGTATGACTTTACGGTTTTGTTTGATCAGATTCTCGATATGATCGTTGTTCCATAAAAACAGAGCCCTTTCTGCAACCTATACAGAACAGAGAATTTATGGCATGATCATGAGGAGCAACTACGAAATGGTATTTGAACAATAGAAGAAAACCATATATATAATCATGGAGATAGCATTTCTTCAAAATGGTGAATATAATGAACTCAATGAGCAAAAAGCAAGTCACTATTATCAACAACAACTATTGAAGATTTTAGAATATGGGCAGCAATTGGTTTGCAAAAAGGATAAATATCTTAAGCGGTAGAGACGTGTAGATTGTCAGTTCAAGTTCATTGTGTTCTTGCCTTGTAAATATTGGATTTTCAGCCCCAGTTTCTATTATCAGATTGAATTTTGAGGTCGCTCTTAGAAATCATTTCTTTTACAGAGGATATCAAGTGAGAAAGCATAGTTTGTTAATCTCATAGAAATTAAGTCATGCATGATAATGCAATTAGGTCAAAGTAGAATAGAAAAGTCACTTGCAGTGCCATTAATGTCCAAAATAAGAGGTAATCGTTAACATAAAGATAGCAGTCACTAAATTCTCCAAACCCGACAAAAATGAAAAAGTTTGTGTCTTGAAACAGCAACAATAGATGACAAGATTCATTTACTAAAGCAAACTCTTTGAGAAATGGTGAAAATTACGTATATTGCCCACTACATTCCACATCAATTTAGGCAAATAATCTTTTACTGGCAGTTAAATTCATGGAACACAGATTAAATATGTCAGGTAAGCTTCAATCAAAACAAACCAAAAATTGGAACTTACGCATATCTTTAACACCAACACGAAACCTCGGGACTGGAAATATAATAATGGCCATGTTTTTCATTGCATACAGTTTTTCGGTTTCAAATATAAAAACGCCAAACAAGAATATTTCACAATCTACTTTAAGCAACTAATTGACATAATGGTAGCTGTTCAGAAGTATGGACCAGGTTTATACTCTTCATTTGCCGTTGGCATGATCATGTTCGTTTATGCTAAACTACATTTTAAGATAATTTAGTACACCAATATTAGACATTTCAGCATCATCTTCAAGTTATAATAATGCAACCAAATAAGCCCATCAACTTATTCATTCCAAATTGGTTAAGCACTAAAAAAAACAAGAAAATGAAAAAGCATGTTGCTGTGGGTAAGACTTAAGAGAAAACTAATCTGTATCTAACATGCACTAATGTAGTTGTTAAACTTACTCAACATTAAAGATGATTAATGCAAATTGCAGAATATAGGCTGCAAATGTGGGTCATATGAATGCATGTACAATAACTAAACTGATTTAGTCCGAATGGAGCAAGAAACAGCAATACACTGATAATACACGTAACAAAAGGAAAGAACTTAAGTGTGTGTTTGGATGAAGTGATTTGGATTTGGGGACGGGATTTGGAGGAAGGATTTGAAATGACATCATGGAGTCATTTGAAATCCACCACAGTTATGGATAAAATAGCTTAAAGTGAACGACAAGGGATTTGAAATCCATTAATACATCCACACAAGCTTAATGGATTTGTTGACGATTTTGAAATCCATAGATTTCAAATCCTTCAATCCAAACACACCATAAATGAGAATAAAGGAGTAGGCATATAATTTCTTATAAAACGAACCTGAAAATGTGAACTACTCATGCAACGACCAATCTGGCGGAACAAAGGAACCATACAACGCTGAAATTCAGGTGGCTGAGTTGCTTCCAACACTTCCTCAAGCTCACCTAAAAACATCACCTCCTTTGAACTGTTTGTTATAGGCCAATATTTGAGTAAGCCCCTTATGACCGTATCAGAAAGTTTGCAGTCTTTCTCGACAAATTGTGTGATGCAATAAGTTAGCTGCTGATGATACATTGGTATGCATTTCGGTCTGTGAAGTGGAATTAGAACCCGTACAAGGAAAAGCTTGTGCTCTTCTTTCAATGGCAATGCAAATCCATTTATAATGCTTCCCAATATCTCTAACAGCTCTGCTATCCCGTTATGCTTCTCCGTTTCGAAGATAAAACGGTAAAATATATTGTTAATAGATTTTCTAATGAACGGGCGATGCACCATGAATTTACCATACACACGGTGAAGAACGGTCTTTAAGTACTCCCTTTCTCGAGGGTCTTCAGAATCGAAGAGATCTAATAGCTTTAGAACAAAAGAGTGATCGATGTACCGTTTTGCCAGCTTGGCATCGGTCTCTGGGGACGCCACGAATCGAAGAAGGAATTCGTAAACGATTTGCAAGTGGGGCCATGCGGGGTCCATTAAGGGCTCGTCTTCGTCCAAATCAAAGCCTTCGACGATTTTGTTTTCACGAGTTTGAGTGGATAAATTACGGAATAAATTTAAGGATATCATTCTTACTATTTCTTGAAGAACAGCTTCGTTGAATTTCCCGGTTGCTGAGGAGACGTAATCGACAAGCTCGACTAATGTGTGCCGTTTGATGTCTTTTTCTTTCGAATTCTTCGTGGGGTCCGTGAAGTCGAATACGACACAACATAAACTCAACTTTCTCATAAATAAGTTTTGTTTTTCAGAATTTGGAACATCTTTAAAACTAGGAAGTGCCTCGTATGGCTGAGCCCCGTCAATCCCGTTTACCTTTCCGTTTAACGGGTCGTGAAGTTTGTTTCCATAATTTAGACCTGAAGTAGATGAAGCATTTGAAGAGACAGGAGGACCACCCTCGCGATTTTCTAATAATTTGTAATTTTTCCGTGGAAGCTTATTCAGAATGGTTTTAATCATTGCTTAGAGCCAAAAAAATCCACAATTTTGTTTTACAAGTGAACCCAAGTTCTTAATCAATCACTATAAACAAAAATTCACACCCTTGATGGTAAAAAGTGTAAATTAAGTTCTTCTTCACCACCAAAGAGTAGACATGTATGATTGCACCCTGGTAAAGAAGGAGAAATAAACTAAATCAACACAAGGAAATATATCTCACAACACAATGAACTGCAAAACCCAGATTTAGTTTCATTAATTCAATAAACATGATTAAACTTCACCAATCCATATAAAGAAATACAAATATCCAAAAATTCCACCCTTCCTATATCATCAAGATCTTTTTAACAAATTTGTTCGTCAATCCCACTATGATGTGTTACTATTTAGGTATACCATTGTGGGTTAGAGGATTCACTTCGATCTAACATCGAATATTAAAGTCATAGTTGCAAAAATCAAGTTCAAATTAGGAGTACACTAAGATATCATAATGAAATCCCACAAATTGCACTTACAAATGCTCAAATCACTAAAACATAACAGAAAAATTGATGGAAACAAGCCAGATTTGAACTCACCTCAACTTTCCATTTCGCCCCAATTTGACAAAAAATCCCAACAAGTCAGCCAGATCAGAAAGTATCTGGATCTCTGCGCGATCTAGAAACCCCAGTTAATCACCTTTATGATGCATCAAAACAGTAATCTAGAACCCAACAACATTACATTTACACCAGTATAGCCATACAAATATGCATACAAACTTTAAACTTCATGGGTCATGGGATTCAGAAATGAGGCAAGGGACTGAAAAGATCTTGTGTTTGTGAATTTGGGTCAGTGATTGAAATCTGAAAACTAGGCCCCTGAATGAGAGCACAAAGAAATAGACAGTAATCTGAAAATTTAGTGAAGTTCAGAGGAAGAAAAATTAGAAATCAAAATAGGTACTGGTGGTTGTTCTTGATCATGTTGGTTTTGATAATTTTAATGATTTTATCTGTTTTTAAAGAGATTTTCTTTTTCACTAATTTTTTAAAAATTTCCTGTTTTTCTGTCCAGAAATTTCAACCTCATCATGATACCCCATCATCCCCAATCTGTCTCTCTCTTATGCTACTTTCGATTTTCTTCCTATTTTATGATGAAAAATGAAATTTTGTTCCTCAAAATTAATTTATAATTTGTATATATTATTGTTGATGTTAAATGATTTACACCTTTTTTAAATGTTGAAAAGGCACTAGTTTTTATTATCTATCTATGGTTTCTCGTTTCTTCTATTGATGAAATTATTTTTATTTCACAAAAATTGGATGGGTTATTTTCTATTTAATCATTTTATGGCTAATAGTAATAGGTGTTCGTAATTTTCTTTCTTTCATGTTTGATAAATGTACATAAATATCCAACATGTTTTTATTTGCTACGCTCGTTAACATTAAACTGAATCTATACATCTCGTTGGAAAAGAATTACGAGAAAAGGAAAGAATCTATATCTCGATCATAAAAGAATCAAGAGAAAAAGAGAGAATCGAAATTGATCAAGAAACCAGTAAAACTAATTTTTTTTTGAAGCAATCATCACGTGCAAAAGCACATGTTTTGTACTAGTTCGTATTGTCAATATTCATTTTGACGTTGCTATATATCATTACAAGTTGTAACTTAAACAAACTAGGCGAGCCAATATGATTCTAACACGGTTCATTTAGTGTAAGTTGAATCTTTTTTTTGCAAATTTTTTTTTGCCTTTTCAAAGTTTATTTCCTAATTATCTAAATATAAGAAACAATATGCAAGTGGTTAGGTTTGATTGTCTTAGGTTTTGTTTTGAGTTGAGTTTGATTCCATTTTGAATTAATCATTATTGAGCATTGAACCTATTTAAGAACCAATTCGATCCGATTATATTAAATGACTGATATGCAAAGTTGAAAATTTTACGATGGATCGATTTCAATTGAGTTATTTTCGTACTTAAATTGGGTTATTTTGGTTAATAATGAATCGGCTTCATGCAAATTATAAATAAATGATGAATAATAGAATTACTGTATTAAAATATATAAAGTTTATATTAATAAACTCTATTAAAATCGAAAACTAATAATCTTTAGAATATATAAAGAAAAGTTGTGGGGATTGTGATAAATAATAAAAGGGGTCGGAGCTTGCTTTATCGGTGATGTCACTTGATTCTTCACCTTCTTCGAAACGCAGAAGATTCGTCGCTCTTTCTCCAATGGACTCTGAATCAGCTAAGGTTAGATTTCTATGATAGACTGTGATTTCTTGAATTTCAATCTTAGTAGTTTTGATTGCTTTTCGATTGGGGGTTGGGATTGTGAAAACGGGGTGTTTTTGTTTATTTTTTTTATCTTTTAATTTCCATCATTCTAGGGTTATGATCGGCGTTGAAAGGGTTAGTAAATCGGTTTCGGAGTGTTGAATTGTGGCAACTTGTGCATTCTGGCAGCTATACTCAGTTAATCGGAATCTTGTAGATCCTGACTAGCACAAGTTCGCTAAGCTAGGGTTTTAGAATGATTGGGGAATGGTAGCTTGATTGAACTGCTAGAATATTGAAAGATTTGAAAATTTTGGATCTTTTTAGTCAAGTTTCTCTCTATTGAAAAAGTTGAAGCAAATTCTATACGAATTGTTTCATGAGCCTGTTGGAAATGACATGACAGTTTTATTTATCGAAGAGTGTAGCTTGTCGATGTACAAAGAATATAAATGTTACTTTGAAGCGTATAAACAATGAGTTGCTGTAAGTTATCCGTAAGTTTTGGGATCATTATGAAAGTGCCTGCATTTTTCTTAAAGCTACTTATTGGCTCTGAGGATTTAACTCTTTTTATAAATATATGAGCATCTTTTCTAATGCGTTAGATTTTCACTCTCAATCATCATAACTAGCTAGTCTTGTAGAATTTATAAAGCTTTGTATTATGTGCCTGCTTTGCTTGGCCCTCTCGGATTGAGTTGTTTCTTCTTTGAGTATCTAGGCAAGGCTTGCAGCTGTAAGAGAAAAAATTGGTCGAGATATTCGAGTATTTGAAACATCATTAGCTTCTGCAACCCCTAGCAATGCTTCTGATATTGGTAACTTTCAAATCATTGTTAATCTGTTTCCTCACGGTCATGGATCGATTGCATACTTGATTTTTTCGATTTTTATTTTGTTTCAGAGGAGACAGATGACTTTTATGAGTTCACAGCGGAGGACTACTTTCGAATTTCAGGAACTAAAAAGGAAGGTAACGGATACCAGTTGTTTCTATTATGGATGTCAAATTTTCAAATCACGATGATTTTGAGATCAATCCATATTGTTCTTGTAATTTAAAGGTTTTGTATTTTGGACTAATCAATTTAAAAATTATAACATTCCTATGGCTTAACCATATATAGATAAGTATTTGAAGACAAAAAAAATTCGGGATGCAGAAGATGCTGCTCGAAGATCAAAGATGACAAAGGTGCTAATTTGGTTTTCTAGGGGCAAACGTATTTTGTAGTTGATTTATTCTTTTTGAGTATTGAGTTATTAGTTGTTCACCAATTATTTCGATTTGTTTGAGCAGGCGGTCATTAGAGTACGTTTTCCGGACAATATCACACTAGAGGTCTCATTTCATCCATCTGAGACGATTCAGAGCTTAATTGATATTCTGAATAAAGTGGTTGCTCATCCAGAGTTGCCTTTCTACCTATGTGAGGATACATTACTTTCCTTGGTTTTTTCTTTCTTGTCATGATACTAATGTATCTTGCCTAAAGAAGCTTATCAAGTAGTTGATTTGAAGAGACTAAATGACTAATCTTAAGATTTTGCTTTTATTTCAGATACTACACCTCCCAAAAAGCAAATAAAGGTTACTTCCCAGGACTTCTATTCTGCTGGCTTTGTACCTGGTGCAATTGTGTACTTTGCATATGATGTCCCAAAAGGTTAGCTGCTAATTGAGGGCTTTTTCTGTCTCAACTCTAAGAACTTTCAATCATATCAACAAGTCTCTGGCTGTTTGAATAACTATATTCTATCTCTTGTACCTAAACTTTGCACTCTGCAAAAAGAATGTCTTACTAATGTCTATGAAACTTGAATTTTTTTGTGTTTGCCGATTTGCATTTATGTTTTACCAATTAGGTTATGTTCATTCTTGTTAGAAGTCACTTAGAACCTTCTCGTGTGGTTTGACCCACGAGGGATCTTCTTTCCTACACGTTCTTTAAAAAATCGTTTGATGTGATCTTCGTTTGGAGTGTATCTTTCTTTAGTCATTGTTCTATATTTGATTTCTTCGACATACTGAAATGTCTTATTTTGCTTTAGGTGATGATGGTGCTGCATTATCGGGTCCATTTCTTCAGGAGGAAATCATGTCTTTGCAAGGTTTAGACGTTGCTGTTGAGCAGGCGGAGCCGACACCTGAGCCTACACCAGAACCGGTGGTGGCGGGCCCATCAGTAGTTCCGGAGCAAAGGCCCACCGATAAGAAGAAAATCAAGCCAAAGTGGCTGAAAATGTGAACATGATATATATATATATATATATATATCTTGCAATAGTACTCTGTGGCTTTGTGGCAGGTGATATGTACCTGTACCTTTAGCCATCTTTAGGTTTGTGGATGATCAATGGAAATTGGGCTGATGATATCTCCTCAGCTGGAATATATAACTGTGAATATTTGTGGTGTTTAATTCTACACAAGAAATTATCATCCACAGTCGTTTGCAAATTTACAAATTGCTAATGTTGAGACCTTTACTTATTGATGATTATTATTTGATCATTATTTGATTTTGTTTTTGGAATTAATCAGTCGAAATCTATGCCAAGGCACGAATTATTGGTTATATAAATTTTTTGTCATATATATGTCTATAGATGATTACATTATTTATTTATTTATTTAAGATTTTTTTTAAAAATTTGGTTCAATTTTGATGATTATAATCCAAAAACATTTTTACACGTGATACATCATATTAGTCTAGTAACAATAAAGGGCAAATTTTAGTTTTACCTATCTATAAATGTCTAGAACATTGCCTTGTGATAATACTATATAATTTGATTTCAAAATACATTAGTATAATATCATATATTTACTTATTAATTTATGAAAATGCAACCTAAATTAAATAGTATAAAATAACAAGAATGTTTTCTAATATCTATTACTGCAACTAAAGTATAAATTGGGTGATTTCCATTTTGCACCCTAAAAAGAGTCCACTTTTCATCCTAAAAAAAAGAATAGCACAATGCACCCTTATATTGAGTTAGTTTTGGCAAGTTGCACCCTATGTAATTTTTTCAACTAAAATATCATCTCAATAAAGTTAAAAAAAATATAGGGCAAAGTGCATTTTACCCCCTCAAAAAACTTGTAATTTGCACATTCCCCCCTAAAAATCCAAAAAAGAGACATCACCCCTTGAAAATATAATATATGTATCACTTTGCCCCGATTACCATTTTTTGGTCAAATTTTAATAAAAATTTATTTAAATAATTTTTGGATTAAGGGCATAATTGTCTTTACCAATTTTCCCCAATTCTCTCACCTGTCCACCAAGCAGCAACATAATGAGAGCCCAAAATTGTTATACTTCTCTAAATATTAGGGTTTCTCTTAAAAGATTTTACCTACAAAAATAATAAGTTGAAAAATCCCCACCATCATATTAATCATCGTTTTTCTTCATATTCCTTGAATTTTCCGTATAAGAATTCCCTTGATTCTCATTGATTTCTTCTAATTCATTTAGGAACCCTAAACTTAATCCAAAAATTTAGGACTTTCCACATTGATGGATAGAGAAAGAATAAAAAACACCTTCAATCATCTCCTTATAATTCTCGTGTTGTTGCTGCGTCAAAAAATCCCAATTAAACCCATGAATAAAAATAGTCTAACTCTTGATTTTAATTAATACTTCACCTTCTTTTCTTCACGTTGCTGCTTGGTGGAATTTTGTAATGTCTCAAATCCGGCCAGATGGGCAGGTGAGAGAATTAGGAAAGAATTGTAAAGATAATTATGCCCTTAATCCAAAAATTATTTAAATGATTTTCTATTAAAATTGACCGAAAAATGGTAATCGGGGCAAAGTGATACATATATCATATTTTCAAGGGGTGATGTCTCTTTTTTAGATTTTTAGGGGGGAATGTGCAAATTACAAGTTTTTTGAGGGGGTGAAGTGCACTTTGCCCAAAAATATATATATAAAAACGAATTTCCCTCATTCATATCATCAACCTCTAGTAGTTCGCTCATTTCCACTTTCAATGTGCCTCTTCCTCCCAGCCCCAAGATAATTAATTAGAAATGTTTAAACTTTTTTATGAGTAAAGAAAACTCATGTTCTTTTTTCATCTAACACTAAAACCTCCATAATCATTAAACTAGTGCACAATAAGGAATCAATTTGCTGTCTAATGAAACATGATCACCACATTAAAATTGGGTGCTAAAAAATGCTTAAAACTTGAAATTGGATCAAACGCGTGCCATATAAAAATGAAAAGGAATTAAAGACGACATTTGAAATGCATTTTTCTACCTTTCAAAATTAAAATAAAAAATTTGAAAACGACATTTGAGATGTTGTCTTGTAATATCTTCGTAAATTCTTCATTATTGTATTATTTTGAGAACTTTTTATTTATTTTGATAAACCCTCCATAAATGAAGCATACAATATTTTTGATATAAATTAATTATTTTGTCTTGTGAAATATATTTTATATTTCATGGATGATTTTGCTCTTTCGAAATGAAATTTTTGGTTGAAAAATTACATAAGATGCAACTTGCCAAAATTAACTTAATTTAAGGGTGCATAGTGTTATTTTTTCTTTTCTAGGGTGGAAAGTGCCTGTTAGGTCTCTTTTTAGGGTGCAAAGTGCAAATTACCCAGAGGTATTTCGAATTGTTTGTTGACACGGACAAAGTCAGGGAAAAGCTCTGAAATTATTTCAATATTGAACCTTGGACATATAAGAGTTCCGAATCGAATCTCTTTAGAAAGAAAATCTTTTGTCTCATGGTAGCCTGCTCCAGTCCCCCTACGAAAATCTCGAGTAACTGGTCAAGCTGCTAAAGTAGCTAAAGTAGTGATGAATCCCGTCAGTAAAATGGGTCCTATAGAGAGTCCATCTATTCCTAATCTCCAATGGAACTCAAAAAAAATAGATCCATTTATAATCCTCCACTAGTTGGATTAATGGATCATCCCATTATACTAGAATGAGAAGAGTACCCCTGATGTTGTGATTCAATTTTTGTAATCAGATTCAATTTTTGTAATCAATATGTGATAGAAGATAAGAAGAGTCATTTAGAAATTTGTCAAAACAATTATAATATCAAAGACAAATTGGACATTTAAATTTCAGGAATTAATGGTGGGGCTGAAGATAAAATTAATATCCCTTTGGGTGCAATAATTTATCATCTATAGTGCATAAAAAAGCTGGTCAACACTGGGCCATCAATATGTAATGGGGATGATAAATTAATCCATCCCCCTACCAAATTAGTTTGAAATGAGAGTGTAGAGAAGTGGGGGCGAGATGAGGCGAAAATATACTTGTTCAAATTTGTTTGAACTAAAATCGAACTTCAAAAATTAGTTTAAGTTTGGTTTGATTGTTAATCGAGTCGAACTCAAACGAGCTTTAATTGAGTCAAAGACGAGTCAAGCTCAAGTAGTTTAATTATTTTGTACAAATTTTTATTATTTTATATTTAAAACTTATCGAATATAAAAATGTTGTTTAAGTTTGGTTTGATAAATTATCGAATCGGTTCGAATTTTTATCCAACTATCGACTCAAGTAGTTTAGTTGGATTTTATTGATCAGTGTTAATCGAGTTAGTAAGAGCAAGATGATCTAAGCCCTTGGATTACTCGGTTCTCTATCATCTATCTAAAGTGTGTATTGGTCTTGAATCCCACCACCACAACAATCTAATCTATCATTATCATTTTCATGATTTTATTACCGAAACAGAAAAATCTATAATCATTTTCCGTCGCCAATCCTGTTGTTTGTAACGTGAAATTTTTTTTGAGGAAAAAGATAAAGAATTGCAGCTGTTTTTGTTAGGTGAAACTGTATGTATCTGATTTCGTCGATCACCATTCTTCTTCATTTTCTGTTTGGTTTTAAATTTAGTGGGTCGATTCTTGTTCGGCTCACGACTCACAAACGAGTTTTCAGTACGATTATAATCGGTGTTCAATTTTCATTTCCAGTTAATTACTTTATGATCAAAGCTTTCGATTTAGTTTTATCGTATGAAGCATGTTAGTTAATTTATGAGGATTTGGTTATTGAAATTATCCGATTGCTATTACAGGTGCGAGATTAAAAGATATTTTTCTAAGATAATGGCAGAGCATGGTGAATGGCAGTGTGTAAAAAGATTTTCTAAGATAGAGTCTCTTGCAAGAGACGATGAAAATGTGTCTGAAACTGGGTGCCTATCTATCGTTGTGCTTGGTGCTTCTGGTGATCTTGCTAAGAAGAAGACGTTTCCAGCGCTTTATAACCTTTACCGGCAGGTTAATTAATACACATCTTGATTGTTCTTTATATCAACATAAGAAGATGAAATGATAAAATTGTTTCATTCTTTGTTTGGAAGCTAAAATTCCAATTGTATGTTAAAAGCAAAACTTATCTCTTATATTTGTTTGGATATTTCAGGGATTTTTACAATCGAACGAAGTTCACATATTTGGCTATGCGAGAACTAAGCTTTCGGACGATGAATTGAGAGATCGGATTAGAGGGTTTGTGGCCCTTTTAAAATCTTTATACAGCTTAAGTCATTGATCCTTTAATTAATTGTTGTGGGCTTGTAGGTATCTTCCTCAAGGGAAAGAAGTGAATGATGATGTTTCGAACTTTCTGCAGTTGGTTAGTTATTGCTGGTTGCCTATGTTTTCCTTGCTTGACCTTAAAGAATGATGTGTTCTTACCATATACGAATCTACGTTCATGATGTAGGTTAAATATGTCAGTGGCTCATATGATGCTCCAGAAGGTTTTCAAGCATTGGATAAGGCAATATCCGAGCATGAAGTATCAAGAAAAATCGCGGAAGAGTTATCCCGGAGGCTTTTCTACCTTGCACTTCCTCCATCAGTATACCCACAAGTCTGCAAAATGATCAAGGAAAATTGCACGAATAAATGTATGAATCCTTTTCAGAAGTAGATTGATGTAGCTCATTCCTAATTCATTTCCTTTAGTTAATTTTTCATCTATTATTGTGGAAAACTCCATGTTTATCATCAAGCTAGGATACGGGTCCCAAAGAAAAATAATTTTGTCAAAAGTATTATTCTTCCGTTAATCTTGCAAGTTAATATATTGGTATCTTTTACACCGTAACAAGTTATTAGGTTCCAAAGAGTTGAAATACGACTCCGAGTGGTAGAAGTGTAATATGTTGAAAGAAATATTGCTCCGATTGTCAGATTCTACAATGAAGCTCAAACCTACCCATTTCTTGAGTTAAACTGACAAAAATCAGGATTACTAAGAATGTGTAAACTAACAATCTTGATGTCTACTGCTTTTGGTTGCAATATAGTACGAAACAATAAAATTGGAATACCATTATCTCCAAATTTTGGTTCGGCATGATCTGGCTGTCTATAATTCATCGTTCTTTGAATCCTGACAATTTTACAAACCTGGAATGATGTCTATGTTCTTACATCCTATGTGGTGTACATACAACTATAGGCTCAAGGTTTTGCGAACTCGTGAAAATAATATGTACGTTTTATTTTCCAGCTGAGCTTGGTGGATGGACTCGCATTGTCGTTGAGAAGCCCTTTGGCAGGGATTTGGCTTCAGCTGAGGAATTGAGTTCTCAGATAGGAGAATTATTTGAAGAACCACAGATTTATCGTATAGATCACTATTTGGGAAAGGAATTGGTGCAGAATTTGGTACTACTTATTACCTTAACTTTCTAACACTATCTTATCTGTAATAACTCAAGTGCATGTTTATCTTGCAACATCTGGCAACGGGACATAATTATCTTTGACTAATGAAAAATTGCAGTTGGTGCTTCGTTTTGCGAATCGCTTATTTTTACCTCTTTGGAATCGCGATAACATTGCTAATGTACAGGTTGGTGTTTAAATCTTAAGTCATGAGATATTGTTGTGAGTTTCCCTTGACTGTTGGATGATTAAAAGTTCACTTTTCTTAACTGAAGATTGTGTTTCGGGAAGATTTCGGGACTGAAGGTCGTGGTGGATATTTTGATCAATATGGGTATGAAATTAAGTGCCTGAGTGCTTATGTTATGAAATTAAATCTTGTCCTCAAACTTGAGGGTTATAAGTTTTGTTCTCAATATGACTTTTTTATGTGTTCTTCTTTCACTTAGAGGAGATTGATAACATTACTTATCTCACTTTCGTTTATTTTGCAGAATTATCCGTGACATTATCCAGAATCATCTATTACAGGTGAGTCTTGTTAGTATAGAAAAATAACTGCTTGAGTAATAATTCTTCGTAAATAAACTTTTGCGACATGGTTTTTTTCATAATAAAATGTGTATAATAATATTTCATTATATCATAAAATGTGTATAATATTTTATTATATCACACATGTTATTGAACTAAATCTGACTTGAGTCAGTTAGTATAAATGATTCTCATTGAGTTAGCAAAACTGGGCCCTCTTGCCTCTATATTTTACTATGTGATAAATTAACAAGAACTTTGCAGGTTCTTTGCCTTGTTGCCATGGAGAAGCCTGTTTCTCTTACGCCTGAGCATATTCGAGATGAGAAAGTCAAGGTATGTATCTGATTGTATCTGTTGCCATAATGCTTTTGTCTTTGACAGTTCAATTAGTAACGGCTATTCGTAATTTTTTATGTTCTTTTTCTTGGTTGGCTTTTGGCAGACACTATTTCCAGTTCCACTAAGAATTTAGTTGTAATCCAGGTTCTGCAGTCAGTTGTTCCAATCAAAGACGAAGAAGTGGTGCTTGGACAATATGAAGGTTATAAGGATGATCCAACGGTTCCAAAAAGCTCAAACACTCCTACTTTTGCAACTGTAATTCTACGTATTCACAACGAAAGATGGGAAGGTAAGGAATATATATTGCTATGAATCATTTATATCTTTCCATTAACTTAGTTAGTATGTAATTCAGTGTGCTTCAAATGACTATGTTACACGCTGTAGGTGTGCCGTTTATACTCAAGGCAGGGAAAGCTTTAAGTTCAAGAAAAGCGGATATTCGTGTTCAATTCAAAGACGTTCCTGGCGATATATTTAAGTGTATGTACTATAGACCTTCACTACTTCTCATATGAATTGGTGTTTTCTTGAAGAAAATAGATGGTTGCTTTTTTTTTTTAGGCTTATAGAATTCTAGTTTGTGATTATCATAACTTCTGAATTTGAAAAGGGGCAATGGAACTATAAAAATGTCCACATTTTAGCTTGCCGAGATAAAATCATGTATATATATTTAATATATCCGCATGAGGCTGATGAAATTTAAGCTGTCTAGGTCAAAAGCAAGGAAGGAATGAATTTGTGATTCGTCTGCAACCTTTAGAGGCTATGTACATGAAGCTAACAGTAAGTGTAACTCATCGTTATGATTATGCACAATATTGAATCACACGAGTTTTTCATTTTTTTATTTACATTTTCTCTGTTTTCCCGCTTACTTGTTATCTTTCGTCTCATGCAGGTGAAGAAGCCCGGGTTAGAAATGTCAACTGTTCAGAGCGAACTCGACTTGTCATACAAGCAACGTTACCAGAAAACCGTCATTCCTGAGGCTTATGAACGACTAATCCTTGACACGTATGATTATCTTATCTTATATACCCCATGATTAGCCTGTCAATGGGCAGGGAATACCAAGACCCAAACCGGACCCATAAAAAAACCCACAAAAAATGTTTTACTCAGACCTGACCGCATACCCGACAGGTCCAAAAAAAGTTAGACCCAAATGCCCACAGGTAAATTTCGGGTATTGTTCGGGTATAGACCGTATTTTCATCGGGTAAAATACCCGCGGATAAAAATTTGACCTAGACCCAAACTACTTTGTGTCGTCGGGTTCGATAAGTAATCTATTAAACGGGTCCGGTCCGGGTCTGGGCAATCCCCGCCCATTGACAAGCCCACCCATGATTTTATATTTTGTAATTACTTATATTTTACTCGATAATAACCAAATTAATCTTTTTATTTTTTACAGAATTAAAGGTGATCAACAGCATTTTGTCCGTAGAGACGAGTTGAAGGTAACAATAGCTAGTTCTCCTAACACATATGTTAACAATCTCCATCAATTAACCAATGATCTTTGCTCTTAATACAACATATATTCAGGCTGCATGGGAGATTTTCACGCCTCTTTTGCACCGTATAGACGAGGGAGAATTCAAGTCACTTCCTTACAAGCCTGGCAGCAGAGGCCCTCCTGAAGCAGACCAACTATTGGAAAAGGCAGGTTATGTCCAAACACACGGATATATATGGCTCGCCCCAACTTTGTAATAACAACGGGTAATATATGTACTCTAAATTATCACTGTTTTATTACGTTTGCTTGTTTGAGACTAAAGTTAAAGAGGTTGTCCTTGAATACACTTTGAAGCCCTTTTGTAATAAACGGCGTTTTTGAAAGCCAAATTCAAATGGTCGATTAGTACTTGCTTGTTTGATGCAAATTGAACTTGGTGATTTGTACAAGTTATAGAACACGTTTCGTATTCATAATTCTGGGTTGTTAATCATGAGACGGGGTTATGGTTTTTAACGACACGGATAAGGCGTGATTATTATGGATAACTGAAAAAACAATGATGTGATGGGATTATAGTTAATATATATGTTGATGATTAGATTTTAGAGACTAAGAAAGTGTTGTATTCTTCTCTTTTCTTGGACGTTTATTATTCCTTTCACTCCACTCCAAGTGGATTGATTACTACTCTATTGTACTAGATCTCAGGCAAGGAACATCTTGGTGCATAGGTTAACTCTTGTGTGTTATATTTATATTAATATTATGAATTTTTAAAGAGTCTCGAGATTAAATTCTAAGTATAATAATAGGTATAATAATTGTAATTGTTTCATGATTTGAATATTTAGATTTTTTATGTGATGATCATATATGATAATTCTAGATTAGAAATTAAATTTTAAAGTGTAATGATTTTTAAGTAAGTTTTGGAAATTAGGATTAACATATTAAAATATCGAGATGTTTTACGACTTACAAGATATTTTGAAATGTAAAAACTCGAGAGAATTAATGTATGAATGAATTGGGATTATATTGTATCACTAATAGTTCTTAAAGTATTAAATTTGTCTTCACTTTTATCTATAAAGTAAAATTTGTTATACTACTAACCTAGAAGTTATAGTTTTGTAGGACATTCGGTTTTCAACTGTATTTTTAATCTCCAAAATATCAGGTTGTATCACTTCGGTCTAAGAAAAAAAATTGGCAATTTTTCAGAATAAAAAATAAATACATTTTACCTTATCTTAAATATTATTACTAAACTAATATAATTAATATATACTTATAAGTAATATCTTAATAGAAAGATAAAAAATATTAATATACATATTGATAACTATTTAAAAAAAAAAATCTGATTAAAGAATAAATGAAATATAGTCATAGACTCACAATATGAATATATAACCAATAAATGCTAGATGCGTGGCTTGAAGAGTCACTATCGAATGTCTTGCTTGGATTTTCAGATTTCTCATCTGCATTATTATATACATACAAATTAGGGTCGAATCTGATAAATCTTTTGAAAATTAAATTTAAATTTGATTTGATTATTAATCGAGTTTAATATAAATATAATTTTAATTGAGATAGACATGAATCAAATTCAAATAATTTGATCCTTTATACATATTTAATATTTTATTATTAATTACTAATTGAGCTGAGTTTTAAAATGCATGAAACAAAAAAAATTGAACTTTAATTTAATAAAATAACGAACCAAGATCAAACGGGCTTTTATAAATCAAACTTATTTCGAGTTTCAAATAATCTTTTTCTATATTATTGCTTTTTTAATTGACGGATTAATTATTTTTCATCAAATAAATAAATAAAAGGTATCCCCAAATACGAGGGCGATTTCATCGGAAAAACATTGAAATGGTCTTCAAATAATTTGTGATTATAATTTGGTCCAACCCCCCTTTCTCTCCAAATTAGTTTAATCTGAAATTGGTCTAAAAAAACCATTTTGAATGTGACACAAAATTTATTATGAAATACTATAATTTCTTTATTTATGATTATAAATCTCTATTAGCTTTGAATTATACTCCCATCAACATGTATATCTCTACTCTTATAATAATTGTAGTTGTTTGTAAATTATGTTGAATAATATTTGAAATTTATTTTTGTTTAATAATATCTATAATTTGTTTAGATTATATCGATTAAATCATATATTTTATTATTATTTTATAATTATTTAGTTTTATCTAAACTAATCATAGATATTATCTAATAATTATATCTCCACATAATAAATTCATTAAAAAATTGAATATTTGTACTTGACACAAAATGTAGTTCCATAAAATTTTAATGATATAAGAATTAAGTAAAATTCACAAAGTATTACACAAAGTAAATTCAATAAAACAAATTAATATATCATTTGAAATTTCATATGTTAAAAACACTTAAATGTTCCTCCTTATCTTTCAAAATTTCAAAATAAATAATAGTAATTACAATTAATGAAATATTAAATACAAATATCAATATTTTTTCCCATGTATTTATTTACCCCACTCAATTTGAGTTTGTATAGAAATACTCAAATACAAATACAGATACGTACAAAAGTCCGTATCTATCTCTCTCCACCACGCGTCTCTCTCTTACTTTCCATCTCTCTTCATCCCTTATTTTTAGCCTTCTCTTTTTCCTCTCCCTACAACAACACACAGTATAATATATATACAAACAATATACATATATATAATGTACACATCTATGTGTCCTTTCTTATGCTCTGCAATAGTATCTCTGCATAACTATACACCCACAATTTGTTCTCTGTAAATCTTTGAAGGGTCAAACTTTTGATTAGATTCTTGTACCAATTATGTTGCCCACCTCCCCAATCTGATCTCGATTTTCTTTCACATTGCGCTTCATACATATCCCTCGTGCTTGTAATTGTTGATATTATTTGGCATTCAGCTTTAGAGTTGTGATTTTTTGTGTTTTTTTTATAATCCATAATTAAAGATTATTTGTGATCTTGTCCCCAACCAAAAGTGTGTGTTCCATGAAACCCTTATTTTAATTTTCTCTATTCTTGATGGCTTAGATTTAATCTTCTCTTTCTGTGTATTGTACCCTCGTGTTGTTAGTGCAAACAAATTAGGTTAATAATTCCCGGGGTTGTGTAATTCTTTGGGGGTAAATAAGTGAAGGCCTTTTGGATAATTAGTGTTTTTATCTGTTAATCCGGGCCTAATCAATATTAGCTTGTAATTTGGTTTCTGTAGAAGCGATGGTGTTGAATCAGGAAGAGAATATGTATAATGGTATGAAGTCTGATAATGGGTTTTCTTCTGAGGAATGTACAGATAGAGTAACAACAGATTTGGTGGATTTTGATGATTGTAAATTTGATGAAGGTAGTGAAGAGAAAAATATAGCTGATTTGTTGCATAATGATCCTTTTGGCATGGGGTTTAGTATAGATTTGTTCAATGTTCCGTTTGGTGTGGATTTCAATATAAGTTTGCCAGTAGATCTTTTCGAGACGGATCAAAATATAGAGGCAACTGTTGCAGCCATTACTGGTTGGGTGGATGATTTTGGTCAAAAGGCTTATAGTTTTGGAATTGATGAAGCTTCTGAAGATAAAAATGCTGACGTCGATTATAACATTCTTATTAACGAACTGAATTGTATTTGGACTAACTCTATGAACTATGAGCAAGATGAGGGTGAGAATGAGGTGGCTAATGATGGTTTGGTGATGTCATCTGAAGATGGTTCGTTTGAGGACCATACTACGTCGGGTGCTGACAAGGCGGAGTTAATTTGCTTTGGTTCTGAAAATTATTGTGTGGAAGATTATGAAAATGATCAGAAAAAGGATGTGAATTTTTTTAGTGATACTGTTGAAGGTCCAGGAGATGCTCTATTACATGCTCTTCGTTATCTTGACATTAAGGACCTTCTTTCTGTAAGAAGTGTTTGTAAAAGGCTGTGTTATGAAGTACAAAATGATACTCTTTTTTGGCAAAATATTGATATAGGTTTTCCCATTTGTTATAATATCACTGATGATGATCTTCTAAGGTTAACTAACAGGGCTCAAGGTACCCTTCACAGCTTAAACCTTGAGAAGTGCTACAAGGTTACCAATAACGGCATAAGGCGCGTGCTCGAAAGCAATTTGGAACTAACCAAGGTCAGTTTGTTTTAAACATGAGATTTTTACCTTTACGTATTTATCACTTAACTGATCTGGATATATTTTTCTTTTATTTGGTAATTTCTGAATTGTGATTATTGGTATGTTTTGGGCATCAAGCTATATAACTTTATATTATGTAATCGTTATCTGTGATCCGTACATACACATTTATTGAGAGGATGAGTAACGACAATATTTGAAGCAAAAACACTTGTAGTTAAAGAAATATTCCTACTAACCACTTTACGGTTAAGTTAGAGTGATGCCATTGAATCTGCTATTTTTGTACAGATTCTACTGAAGTGTCACGGCATGGTTCGTTTATTTATGAGAATCCAATATCCCATTCTAACTAGTTAGGGTGTTATTTATGTTGTCTTATGTATCCCATGATAGAAGTGATGGCTGTAAGAATCATTATTTTATCCTATTTTCCATTTAGATATGTAAGATGTATTTGATCCTATTAAATAGTGAATATTGTTAGTTACCATAAGCGATCTTTTCGTATTGTCTTCCTTAAATATTCCGCGAAACTTGTATAATGCTCAAATACTAGATGTTTGTAACTTCTTCCAAATAAACTTTTTTTCTTCTTTATTTAAACTTTTGAAAATATCAAAATTCTCTTCTGATTACATCTTTGCCAATCATGTTTCTATATTTATTCACTTAACTTCCCTCTGTGTATGTGCAGTTAGGTGTTCCAGCATGCAATAGAGTTCGTATTGAAGGCCTTTTGCACGATTTAAAGGTCTTTAATTCTATTGCCTCGCCTGGTATCAAGCAGTTGAGAATTGGTGGACATTTCGGTTTGACAAAGGAATTATTTAAAGAGTATAAGCTTTTATTAGGGGTGGATGAGGCCGAAAAGTCCAACAACTATAAACCAAGAATTCGTGTCGAAGGACAGGTGTATCTCTCTCTAGACGACGAACGTGTCTTAGATGTCGAAACATGCCCACGATGTCAGAATCCAAGACAAGTCTTTGATTGCCCTTTAGATAGTTGTAAGGAAAAGATCAACACCACAAAGGCGTGCAGAGGTTGCTTTATCTGCATTCCTCGGTGTATAGAGTGTGGGTGCTGTTTGGTTAACAAAGTATATGAAGAGACATTTTTAAGGGATTTACTTTGTATGGACTGTTTTGGTTATGGCGAGGAGAATGTCACTTACCACTTTGTCTTCTGTGGCTAAGCAAACACGGCGTATAATTTTCTTCAAAAGCTAGCAGACTAATGGGGGCTAATGATATTCATATGGAAGCCATTGCTGAAAAAGTGTGATAAATACGACATGTTGATGATTTTGTTTGCATGAGTCGAAAGTTGGGAGAAAAAAAAGGTTAAAAAAAAAAAAAAACTGGTTTGCCCACAACTATCCGAGCAGGTTGGACCTACAGTTTGGTTGAAAAATAGTGTGAAAACAGGAATGCTTAAATATGTTTGTTTAAGGTTGTTTCGTCTCAAGCTTATGTCTAGAAACGTTCAGGCAGATGTTGTGGGACGAGAATGAAATCCAGAAATGTTGGTGGGTTTTACAGCAACGACAGTGTAAAGCATATTCAATGCTCGTTGGACGATGTTGATGCTTATTTGTGTTGTATAAGGTAGGAAGACTTGTGAACGATGATAACTCGAGGTTGTAGTAATATTAGTCATTAGATCCTAAAGATGCATTTTGATTGATGTAAATCAAGAATCTTAAGTGTCTCTTTTTTTCTTCTAAATTGTGCTGTATTACTTCTTAATGTGAGCACATGCTACATAAGTCATAACTGTTTTTGCTTTATAGCTTTGGGAGCTTCAGTCTTGATAATAAGAGATTTCTTGATACATTATCTTTATCTTGATTCTTGAAACAGAAGTGCGGTTTATTTTTAATATTTTCCCCAGAAAAACAAAATTATAATGAATGAAATCAAACGATAGAATATAAATTAAATTTAGTAAAAAAAAAAAAAAAAACTCTTCTTTTACAAACAAAGCAATAACTATTAACAATCAATTTTGAAGAAAGTGCTTATAAATTATATTTAACTATCGCTCAATAATGCAACTCGAGTCGAGCCCGCTCAAACTCTATAGTCGAGTCGAGCCCGCTCATCCTTCTTCCTCTATTGGGTTTGCATTTGGTGTGGGCTTTGAAACAAAAATAGTTATTGGGCCTGAGAATTTGGTATGGGCTTCGTTAATGTGGTTATCCAAGTCACATTATCTGAAGCCCAATGGATCAAGCACCTATTATATAACCATGAGAAGCAAAATTTACTCTGCACAAACCATATCGTTAAGAATAAATAATTTCAATCTTTTTGTTACAAAAGCTTTTTGATTACTTGTGAAATTCTCAGCCCCAAACAGTGGAGAAAATGGGAAACAAAGAGTATGAAGTACCTGAGAACGCAAATATTTCAATATTTTTAGTAATCTGATTCAGTTTTGTGTTTTTTCTTTTCATTCTTATTTGTAATCTTTTTTCTAAATAATTTTAAAAAAAAATTCAGATTGCCCTGGGCCTCAATAATTTAAAAGTAGGACAGATAGAAATAGGTATCCAGCCGAGTTGGTGTGGGCTTTCAAAATGGGCCAATCCAAATCATACTATCTGAAGCCCAATGGATCAAACAACAGACTTTTTATTATTAACAATTATAAAAGGGAATTTAGGGTGTGTGTTATTAACAATTATAAAAGGGAATTTAGGGTGTGTGCCGTGCATTGCAAGTTTCTTCCTCCTCAAGACATATAATATCTCTCTAGGGTTTTGTCCAGTCTTGAGAATAATAATGGGACACAAAAAGTATGAAGTACCTGAGGATGCCAATGAACGTATGTATATCTTTTCTTATTGCTTCAGATTCTTATGATTTTCAACTTTTTACGTTATCTGATTAAGCTTAATTTTTTTCAACTTTTTTTTTTTTTTGAAAAAATTCAGATTGCCCTGGGCCTCGATCTGAATTAGCTGGGAAATCGGATTCTTGTGCAGGGTGCCCTAATCAGGATGCTTGTGCAACTGCTCCTAAAGGACCTGATCCAGGTCTTTCTTTTTATTTCAAATTTTAATCTCTTTATCTCAAATTTTGCTATAATAGTTTCTTGATTCTGGCATCTAGTTTGTGAATTTTGGTGTATATATAACTGTAAATAAAGTATTGAAAAAACGATGAGGCTTCTAGTGATCAATTGTAAGCTAGGGATGTTGATGTTAATGATGAAGACAAAAAAAAATCACTCTATCATATGGTAGCTATTTGTCTCGGCTCGGCTTCGTGGGTCAAACCTGAATAAGTCGAGAGTTGTCTTATCGAGATAAGAAATATATGACTCAAGCTTGACTTGTTTTTTGTTCGATTGGCTTGTTTAACAATTATATATATATATATATACCTCAAAAATAATTTCAATCTTTCATGAAATATCCCAACCCACCTGTGTATATTAGATTATCTAGATATAATCTTAACAATGTATATTCTGCTTATATATAAGCATATAAATAGGAAAAAGTTGTAGTTTTCCTTTATATACCTCGTTTAATGCATAGAAAGTTCGAAAAGTTTTCATTTTTCAACTAATCGAAAAAAAATATGAATTAATTTTGAAATTATAATGTTTTCAAAGAAACTCGTATGTTTCTATTGTTTTCATTGAAATATTCAGTGTTTTCATAGTTTCCACCAAAAACTGAAAAGTTTTTTAATTCTTTTTTGGATAGAGTATAAAAGTGAATAATTTTTTTAAGAAAAAACATAAAAAGAGAAAAGAATTATAAATCTGACAATTTACTAAATTAAATCCAAAATATAATCAACTAAGTTCTAAATAATTGATCAACAAAATTATAGACAGTTTTTTTATATTTAAATATGCACGTATGAAAACACAAAAAATAAAGATATTACAATTTTCTTATAACGGGTTATTAAATGATTATTTTAACAAATAACATAATGCATACTTATATGGAAAAAAAATTCATTTAATAATTTAAAAATTATACCATGACGTTTTTACAATTTTGTATTTTATATGTTAAGTTGTTTGAACTTTTGTTGATTATATGTTGTAAGAACGATAAATTTGAATACAATATTATCATAGTTTGTTGTTGGAATTTTTTCAACTATTGGTATACTTGTATAAATTTTGAAACAAAATATTGATTTTTATCATATGTGACTAATGATGTCTTTTTTTTATTCATTTTACAGATTTGGTCTTTATTACTGAAAGAATGGCAACAGTGAAACACAAAATAATAGTAATGTCTGGCAAGGGCGGTGTTGGCAAGAGTACGTTCTCGGCTCAACTTTCTTTCGCCCTGGCATCTATGGATTTCCAAGTAGGACTTCTCGATATTGATATCTGTGGTGTCCGAGCATTCCCAAAATGCTCGGTCTTGAAGGGCATGGGATTCATGAAAGTATGCTTGGATTGACTCCTGTTTACGTTGAATCAAACCTCGCGGTCATGTCAATCGGGTTCATGCTCTCCGATCCTGATAGTGCTGTCATTTGGCGAGGCCCTCGAAAGAGTGTTGCCATCAAGCAATTTATAAAAGACGTATATTGGAACGAACTCGATTTTCTTGTAGTTGATGCTCCACCTGGAACCTCAGATGAGAATATCTCAATCGTTAAAGTCCTCGAATCAACTGGAATAGATGGTGCTATTATAGTTACCACCCCACAACAAGTGTCTCTCACAGATGTGAGGAAACAAGTGACTTTCTGTAAAACAATAGGTTTGAAAGTTCTTGGAGTAGTTGAGAATATGAGTGGTTTGTGCCAACCCTTATCGAAGCTCAAATTCTTGAGCATAAACGAGAATGGTGAAGAAAAAGACATGACAGAATCTTTCATTGAGTTCATGAAAGAGAAAGCTCCTGAGATGCTGAATTTGCATACTTTCACTGAAGTGTTCGATAGTAGTGGTGGTGGTGGTGCTAAAATGTGCAGGGATATGGACCTTCCGTTTCTCGGGAAGGTTCCGTTAGACCCTCAACTGTGTAAAGCCGCCGAAGAAGGAAGGTCTTGCTTTGATGATACTAGATGCAGTGTGAGTGCACCGGCATTGAAGAAGATCATTGACAAGTTATTGTCACAGCTAGAGGTATCAAGAGAGGATCATTAAGAAGATTATACAGTAGTTAAACTTATACTAACAAATAGTATAATTTACATATAATGAGATTTAATGTTCTGTCTTATTATGAGGCACTTACTTGATCTTCTTCTCTTATTTGTTTTAGTGGAAGTTGAATATCTTTTTGACTTGAATTCACAATATTTTGTTTCCTATATTATCTTTTGTTCAACATCTCTCATTCAGTGGCGGAGCAGGAATCGAAAGTGGGGGGCGAAATGTTAAATTTTTTAAAATATACTTATGTTAAAAATTTGGGGGGGCGAAATGTTAAATTTTTTAAAATATACACATGTAAAAAATTTTTTTTACACACGCATGTTAAAAAATTTAAAAATTTTGGGGGGGGCGGCGCCCCCCCCTCCCGCCCCCCTAGCTCCGCCACTGCTCTCATTTTCACTTGAAATTGTATACGTTGCTTGTATAAGGCATTGTTGTTTGCTATATTTATTTCTATAACGTTCTTGAGAATACTTATTATATACTAACCACTCTACACGTGGTACTCGCGTGTATAATTATTTTTAAATGTAACTAAAAGTACAATTAATATTAATTTTTTAAAAAATATTGTAATTTATTGAGAGAGAAATGAAGACTTGAGAATAGAGTTAAGGTGGTGGAGAACGTGAGTTTTAATTTGGACATGTAAATGATGGTGTGACAACTATCTAATTATGATGAGATCTCTATTTTACCCTAAAAACTATAGAAAAACAAATGGCTAAAATGCGTAAAAAGTCTCAAAATAATTTTCATTTATAAGATAAAACAACATTTCTTTTTATAATAGTATAAATGTTTAATTTACTTTTGTATGTAATTTTTTTTGAAGAGTTCATTCGCATTCTTCTTCCAAATCCATTATTCATTATTTTCTTTTATTTTTGTTCTCCTTTATTTCCAGTAGTATACATTGTGGATACTCAAATTTTCATACTTATTTCTTTTCTTTTTTTGATGACAAGGGAACCCGCAGCCGCTACCGTTAGGTGCGCACTGGGTAAACCCCGCTCTTGTGCAATAGCCTGCAAACCACACAAGAGAGGTAAACCAGCCTTTAGGTTTATTGGTCTATATGTTCTTCATACAATATATGAATCGTTTAGAATAGAAAAGTCTTGATTTTGATACTCGGACTCGGTCCCTTTGGACTTGGACCCAAACCTAATTTTGATAAATATTCACTTTACACGACCTCATCTAAGGTTGTCAACCAGTGGGTATTACCTGTACCCGTTCAAAATTTATTACACCCGATCCGAGCCTTATTATTGCAATATTGAATCCGGACCTGATAATTTTTAAATATTCGGATCCAAATTGGGTATTTACCCGTATAAAATTCGTGGGTTTATCGCCTAGTCAATACGTAGTCAATATCAAATGACTATCCGATCAATACTTAATTAATTCTCTATTATTCATGAAGTTTGATCTTAATGTCACTTTGGACACTTCTCGTATTCATCTCCATTAATAGAAAAATGATTTTATACATTTCTAATTTATTGAAGTTATGCCCCTTTACACATTTGCCCTACTTTGAATTTTTTTTGAATCAATCAAAGATTGGCGAATTAAGACAAAAAAAAAGATAAAATTTAAATTCTTAAATAAATATGTTAGAATTTTATAAAAATATTTCAAATTTTTTTTGGACCCAATCGGTAAAAACCCACCTGATATATCATTTTTGCCTGAATATACTATTGAGGGACCTATTAAGTAAATGATCGAGTTGAATCTGGGTCGGGCGCTAAAAAATTGGGGCGGGTAACGAGCGGGCATGAATCGGTTCCAAATAATACCCGTCCCACACCGTCCGTTGATAAATTTAACCTCTTCACACATCCCATTAACATACAAGTTACAACATAAAATATAATTGAATTTTCTCGAAATACGGCAAGTATCAAAAGGTACGAATAAAACAAAGAAGCTTCCACTGATATATTAACATTACCCATATTAAAATAAAATCAATTAAATATAAAATCATATAATTATTTGAATAATTCCAAAAGTTTGATTATATAATTAATGAATCAGACCTAATCAAAGCTGCTTAGCAATTTGTTCCATTTTTCCGAGTCTAACCCGTATTTAACCCATATTTTCAACATATGTAACTTCGCCCCTAATTCCTATCCTATTATTTAAATACGAACAATTAAAATAAGAAAGCCTATTTTTTATTTCCTTTTTAAAAAAAAATAATTAATAAGTCACATCAAAATATCGGCCTAATTTAATATTCAAAAGCACACAAAAAAACCGCGTATTTCAATCCAAATTCCCTCAGTCGGCTCTAACGCCACTATATATATGTGTTTCTATATATGTATATAGATTCATACACGCAGTATCGATCTTCAATCCAGAAAGAAAACTTGCAAGCTCTTTCGAATTTCAATTCATCTTCAATGGAGAAATGCGAGCAGTACGAGCGCGTTTTCAACCGCTTCGATTCGAACGGCGACGGAAAAATCTCCGCGGCGGAGCTCCAGCAGTGCGTGCGGTCTATCGGCGGCGATATGACGGCGGAGGAGGCGTCGAAGGCCGTGGATCTGATGGATTCCGATGGAGATGGACTGCTGTGCTTGGATGATTTCGTGAGAGTAGTAGACGAAGCTGGAGATGAAGAAAAGGAGAGCGATTTGAAAGAGGCGTTCAAAATGTACGAACTGGAGGGAAGCGCGTGCATTACACCGAAGAGCTTGAGAAGAATGCTGAGCAGATTGGGGGAAAGGAGAGATGTTGATCAGTGCAAGAATATGATCGCTTGTTTTGATCGGAATGGCGACGGCGTTCTCAATTTCGATGAGTTTAAACTTATGATGTCGTCTTGATTATACGACGCCGTTTAGTGACGTTCGGTTTTTGTGTTTGATTCATTGAGATTATTATTGATTCTATTAATTATTTGTATAATAGTTGTATCATTTTATCTTAGTACTGCACATTGATTCTTTTACTTATTAATAATAAAATTATTATTGGATTCTAATTTCATGTTTCTTCTATCATTTCTTCATTTTTTCACAAGATTTTTTCTTAGTTGTGTATTAAATTTAGATGTGAAGACAGTAAAAGCATATACCATGTGATAAGAAATATGAACAACTTGTAAATATCCAATAACTAAGAAATAGTAGGAATTTCTATAGTGACTTTCGTTTTAAAAATACCAAAAAATAAGAAGTAAAATGTGTTTAATAAAATTATTATTTTTTTTTATATTATTCTTTGTCAAAAACATTTTAAAAATTGATAGAAAATGTGCGAACACTAAAAAGGTGTTTTTTTTTTTTTAAATCTCATAATAATATTCTATTTCTACTTTTGAAAAGAGTTTTTTACTATTACCCCTATGATACGCATAATTTCAATATGTTCACATGTGATTACAAAATAGCAAGAAACTCCCGAATATTTCAAGAAAAATTGCGCATAAGCTCCTCATTTATTCTATAATTATCCAAAAGCCCTCACCTTTTTAAAAATTATTAAAACACCCACTCGACATGTCTATTTGTAAAATTTAAAAGGGATAATATTATAATAATTTTTAAATACACCGGGAGTGTAATTATAAAATACTTTTAAAATGAGAGAACTTTAAATAATTTTCAGAAAAGGTAAGGGGAGTTTGATAATTACACAAAAGTGAGGGGTCTTTCTGTAACTTTTTTAATATATTTAGAAATTTACACTGTATAATTTTTTCTTTTATTCTATTTTACTAAGTCTTTTTTTCTTCATTTGAATATATTTTTTAAAATCTTTTGTTTCTTCACCTTCTTCCCCCAACCAACATCCTATTACAATTTCACCAATTTATACACCAACACATACACCATAATGTTTGATGTTTTCGAGATCTCTTCAAAGATCCAATATAATGCCCCCACAATACTTGTATTTACTAGTGGAACATTTCTAGAATGTGTGTTGAAACTTGAAAATATACCCAAACGTAATTTGCTAAGAATCTAGGACTAAAAATGAAATTTAATCATAATAAAATGTCCTTTTATTTTATCTATAAGAGAAGGGTGACTGGATCCCTTATATTTCAATTTATTGACTAGCCCAACTTAGGCTAATTCTATCTTGTTCCATTAGTAAAATAATATGATTAAATAATGATGTATATTAACCAAGTACTTTGACCAAAGTTGAGAGAACAATACAGATTCCATTTTGTGCAAACAACATATTATATTTTCCATATGTATTGACCCCTTTTAAAACACTATATTTAATTTACTTAAATGAATCTAATAATAAAACAACAAATTTTCAAGTCAACAAGATACAAAATGATGAAATATTGACCAAGCAATATATTACAAATGTTTCTATTTTTCATTCACTTAATTCCCCTCCGTGTATGTGCAGTTAAGTGTTACAGCATGCACTAGAGTTAGACTTGAAGGCCTTTTGCACGATTTAAAGGTCTTTAATTCTACTGCTTTGCATGGTATCAAGAAGTTGAGAATTGGCGGGATTTACGGTTTGACAAACGAACTACTTAAAGAGTATAAGCTTTTATTAGGGACTGTTTGGCTCCGTTCGTTAATGGCCAGCCCAATCTCATGTACCACTTGCTCCTCCGTGGCTAAGCAAGCAAACACGGCGTATAATTTTCTTCAAAAGTGTGATGGGACCTACTGTAATACCCCATTTTGAAAATCATGCATAACATATTTTTGCATATAAATATCATTTTTATTTATAGTTTATTATTGCTAATTCATTTAATGTTTAACTGAGCTTTACGTTTAAACGATTATAACGACCTAATGTTTCTCAAGTTTGAAAGTCTTGCAGGATAGCTACCCGAAGAGACCGAGTTCGATCGTGATGCACTCAACACAAAATGTTTTTATGAACGAAAGAAAAATAGATAAGTTGAATATGAAATAATTTCAATAATTAGTGTATATATATTGACTAATGGGTTCAATAATCAAATATGTTTCTTTTATTATATAATTTATGTGCAATAATTATGTGGCCTAGATTAAATTGAATGAAAATGCATGCATAATTACCATATATACTTGAGTAAGCATGACACATTAGATGAAAATCACACTCAACCTCCCATATCCCATCAAAATCCATAAATCATTGCACATTTATATATATATATATATATATATATATATATATAAATCGTACACATCTTTATATATATGTGTATATATATAATGCAATAAATAATTATACAACTTTTTATATAAACATATATATCTATATATATATATTAGGCAAGAGAGAGATACATGTATTATACATTTTTATATACACTATATATATGTATAAATGGTCTTTAGAATCATTTACACCTAAACACTCTCACACTCCTCTATACAATTCTCTCCATTCTGTCTAACACTTGTACTCTCTCAACAGAATCCTTCACTTTTATCTCAAAATCAAATAAGCAAAAGCATAACAAGTAGTAAGGGAAAGTAAGTTCAAGGTATAGTAGTCTTCATTTAAGCATAAAAAACTTTGTTAAGCTTTTAAGGGGTAGTTTTCTCTTTCTTGTTGCTTATTTTCTTTATTTTCTTCTTTAAGAATATGTTTAAGTTGCTAAAAATTGATTGCATGTATGATCAAAAGAGGGATTTCTAGTATGTGATGATTTTTGTTGCATGTGTTGTTTTTATGTGGTTGATTGTGAAAATATGTCTTTATTTGGAGTTAAGGGTGCAAATGCATGTTGAAAGGGGTATTGCATGTATGATTTCTTTACATAAACTCATTGCATGTGTGATCTAAAGATAAATCCCCACAAATGAAGAGTTTTTGTTGAATAATTTGCTTTTTATGGTTGATCTTCAAATAAGTGTCATTTTAAGTGTTGACGGTGTGAATAAGTGTGAAAAATGGCTTTGCATGTTTAATTTTCTTACCTAAAACTATTTCATGTATGATTTGAGAGTGATCTCCTAGAAGTATGATGAAATTTGTTGAACATTTTGTTAAATGTGATAGATCTAAAAAAGTATGTCATTTTGAGTGTTGATTGTGAAATTGCATGTTGAAATTGACTTTGCATGTTCGATTATCATGTCTAAACTTGTTGCATGTGTAATAATATGATGTTGAGGTGGTTTTTATTGAGGATGTTTGGTTATAAAACTTGGAAGTGCATTTTTATTTTTAGGAAATATGTGAAGTTGAGCAGTTTGTGAAGAATCCTGAAATTTCAGTCCACTTTGTCGATTTTTATAAATTTTTGTACTTGAAATTTTAGAAACTGTTTTAGTATGTTTTTATATATGATGTTGGAAGTCTATGGTTAAAAATTGGTGATTTTTGGAGTTGTGTATGAATTATGATGAATTTTCAAAAATAGTCCCGCTTGAATTACAGTTTTCTGTGGTAGCTTTTTGGTGTTGTTTCGGTAATCAAATGGGAGAATTTCTTCATGTTAATTTTTTTGAAACCTAAACATCATGTCTAAATGATGTGTAGAAAATTTTGAAAGGTTTTGAGTTGTGTGTAATTTTCTAAAATTCGTTTAGTATAGACTGCCAAGTGAGATACCGAAATCTTAAGGTTGCGTGGTTTTGTAATTATTTGAAATATTTTGAGATATTTTCTTGTTCTGAAAATTTTACTACATGCTCGTGTGTGTGTTGTTAAGTGTTTCATAAATTTGAGAATTTTCTGAGTAATAGAATAATTTATAACATTATTTTAATTTGGATTGTCTGTCCTAAAATTATTCATGATAAATTATATGTTTTGTAAGTAAATCCCAAATTTAGAATTTTAATTGGTTTTAGAAATTATATGGAATGTTTTACATAGCTTATGTCTATGTTTCTTTAGGGTTTGAATTAGAAATGTTGTAGTTATGAATGTTCATATATTAGATGTTAATTTGTTATTGTTTAGCCTCTGAGTTTAATGAATAATAATAAACTACCTATATATATGTATTTATAATTATGTATATACATGTCTTTGAAATGTATTTTTTGAAAATCTAAATGTTGATGAACGGTCGAGTGCAGTGCGAGACGACCGGGCACTTCAGGATCTATCCCGCATCTAAGTGAAACGTCAAGTGGGTAACGTTTATTTTCAGTTACATTGATTAGAATAACTTTTATGTTGGATGAGATGAAACGACATGATAAAGTACCAGGTTGACGAACCTTGGAGTTAAGTATCGGGGTTGACGAACCTTGGTGTAGACAAGTTAGGCCAGGTTGACGAACCTTGGAATAGACCAGGTCTTCGGACCTTGGAGTTAGGCCAGGTTGACGAACCTTGGAGTAGACCAGGTCTTTGAAACTTGGAGTAGACCAGGTCTTCGAACCTTGGAGTTAGGCCAGGTCTTCGGACCTTAGATGATGCTTTCGACGTATTGGTTAATCTTCAATGCAAATGCACGTAACCGTTATCCACTAAGATTTCTCAAATCTTACGTCGCTCAGTTTAATCTTTTTCAGGTCCAGTTTACGACGAAGCGGATGAGTAGCCGACTGTGTGGACTTCCCTCTAGAAGCATATATATGTATTACGTTTTAAAATATGTAGATCTGTATAAATTGAATGATGTTTGATGTTTTGTGAACTATTGTTTTCAGTTTGATTGAAAATTTTCCTATGCTCATAACAAGGTTTTGATTTACAAATGTGGGTATGACACGAGTTCATTTTGTATGATTAGCTTTTCAAGTTAAAGTTAAGAAAAAAAATACTCGTGTTTTATAATGAAGAAATCTTTTATTTTTCTTCGCCAAATATATTTCTCACGCTCAAAGTCACGGTGACAACTCGACTTATTAAGCTGGGGTTGGGGTGCTACACCTACACCATGCAGGTATTATATTCATATGGAAGCCCATTGCTGAAAGTATGAGCAAAAGCTAAGAAGCTGATAATTACGACATGTTGATGATTTTGTGTGCACGAGTCAAAAGTTGGGAAAAAAAAAGAAAAAAAAAAGCTGGTTTGTGCTCAAGTACATGGTGAAAACCTACACTTGGTTGAAAAATAGTGTGGAAACGGGATAGCTAAAATGTTAGCTAACACACATTTGATTAGCGAATCCTTAAATATGTCCGTTTTAAGTTTCTTTCGTCTCAAGCTTATGTCCAGAACCGTTCAGACAGATGTTGTGGGACGAGAATGAAATTCAGAAATGTTGGCGGGTTTTACAGAAACGACAATGTAAAGCATATTCAATGTAGGACTTATGAACGAGGATAAATCGAGGTTGTAGTATTATTAGATCATTTTGATCCTAAAGATGCATGTTGATTGATTTAATTAAGAGAATCCTAAGTGTTTTTTTTTTCTTTTTCTGCTAAATTGTGCTGTATTACTTCTTAAACTGAGCATATGCTGTTTCAGTCTTGAGGCAGTTTGATTATAAGAGAAATTTTTGGTGTATTATCTTATTCTACTGGTGTCATTTTACACACAGTAAAATGTAGTGTGTGTAATTTCCATAGTGATGTGAAAGAGATAGATATAGATTACATATTAGGATCATTCGTGTCGGACCTGCATAGAATTTCCCTCCTTATGATATTCTTATTACTCAATTGTTGCATCTCATTTTTTAGTTTAATTTGGAATGAATTGATGTTATATCAAACCCAATTAGCAAATATTTGTGTTTTTGAATAAGTATTGAAATTTTAAAAAAAATAAAAAATTGAGCATGCTCAAACTGCAGCTTAACTCGAGCTAAAACTTCACGAGTTCAACCTTTTAAGTCTAGTTGATTCGAGTCGAGTGCTAATCCATCTTCCGCTATTGGGTCTGCATTTGGTGTGGGCTCTGAAACAAAAATTAGCTATTGGGCCTGAGAATTTGGTATGGGCTTTGTTAATGTGGTTATCCAAGTCACATTATCTGAAGCCCAATGGATCACCGACTTTATGACAATGAGAATTAGCAAAATTTATTCTGCGCAAACCATATCATTATGTATAAATAATTTCAATTTTTTTATTACAAAGTTTTGAATTTTGGTTACTTGTGAAAAATGGGAAATAATAAAGAGTGTGAAGTACTGAGAACGCCAATATTTTAATATTTTTAGTAATCTGATTGATCTTAGTTTTGTGTTTTTTTTTTCATTCTTATATGTAATCTTTTTTTAAAAATAATTTAAAAAAATATTCAAATTGCCCTGGGCCTCAATAATTTAAGGGTGTGTTTGGATCGAGTGATTTGAAATTCATGGATTTCAAATTAATCGAGAAATCTATTTAAGTTCGTTTGGATGATGATGGATTTCAAATCCCTCGCCATTCATTTTGAGCTCTTTTCTCCACAACTACGGTAGATTTCAAATGACACCATTTTAGGTGTCATTTGAAATCCTTACTCCAAATCCACTCCTCAAATCCAAATCCATTGATCCAAACGTAAAAGTATTTCTATCTTTTTGATAGAAATAACAAAAGATAGAAATACTTTTAAATTTCAAGGTCAGATAGAAATAGGTCAGCCGAGTTGGTGTGGGCTTTGAAAATGGGCCAATCCAAATCATATTATCTGAAGCCCGATGGACCAAACTACATTCCTTTTAACAATTATAAAAGGGATTTAGCGTGCCGTGTATTAAAAGTTTCTTCCAAGACACATAATAATAAATAAATATCTCTAGGTTTGTGCGTTCAGGGTTTTTTCAGAATAATAATGGGGAATGAAGAGTATGAAGTACCTGACGACGCCAATGAACGTGTGTATATCTTTTCTTATTGCTTCAGATTTACGTAATCTGATTGAGCTTAATTTTGTGCTTTTTTTCATTCTTATATGTATATTTTTTTGTTAAAATTCAGATTGATCTGGGCCTCAATCTGACTTAGCTGGGAAATCGGATTCTTGTACAGGGTGCCTAATCAGGAGACCTGTGCAATGCTCCTAAAGGAACTGATCCAGGTCTTTCTTTCTATTTCAAATTTTGATATCTTTATCTGAAAATGTTGCTATAATAGTTTCTTCATTCTGACGTCTAGTTTGTGAATTTTGGTGTTTTGACTTTATATATAACTGTAAATATAATATTGAAAAAATGACGAGTCTTCTAGAGATCAATTGTAAGCTAGGGCCGTTGATATTAATGATGAAGATTAAAAAATCACTCATCATATGGTAGCTATTAGGCTCGGCTCGGCTTCGTAGTTCAAACCTCTGAATAAGCCAAGAACTGTCTTATCGAGATAAGAAATATATGACCCAAGCTTGACTTGTTTTTTGTTCTATTGGCTTGTTTAACAATTATATAGACCTCAAAAACAATTTCAATCTTCATGAAATATCCAAACCCAATTAGGATATTTTATTGTTTACTCGCTAAGTAATTCTTAAATGCTACTGGCTTGGTGCGGGAGAGTAGGTTTAATAAACGTAATATTTGTATTGTTTTGTAAAATCTATTTTTTGCTTATGAGGATGGTCCATTAATAGGTACCAGGTTAATATTCTTTCTGTGGCAAGTGTGCTTGAGTGAATTTAAATACGCACTAGTCTTGATGTTCGGTTTTTCCCGAATAGGTGGTTTTAGATACATTAGACATATTTTCTAGCATAGTGACTTTGCTGTCATCCAGTTGTTTACTAGCCTTTTTCAGCCTTCTTGAGTATCAATCAAGGTTCAATGTCATCCAAGTGTTTGCTAGGCTTTTTCAGCTTTTTTAAGTATCAATCAAGTTTCAAAGTTTCTAACATAAGTTTTCGGGTTGTTAAATATTAGAAATATTTCGGAAATGTTTCAGAAAAGTAGGAGAAAACTTGCAAAAACGAGAGAAAGACAAAAAGAAAGGAAACAACTATCTTTATTCATTTTTAAAAATAAATATTTTGTTTTTAAATTTCATTTTTAAACATCAATATTTTGTTTCAAAATTTAAACAAGTATACCAATAGTTGATAAAAATTTCACGAATTCAGTAGTAATATTGGATTCAAATTTAGGGCTCTTACAACAAATGAATTTTTATCTTCTATTTATTCAACTCTCCTTCCTCAATGTACGATGGAGATCAACTTGATTTAATAATTGTAATTAATTATCTAGAACATTTCTATTTAGATATTTACAAAAACTATTCTAAACATTTTTTGAAAATTTTCTAAACATCTTTACTCATTTTTAAAAATCAATCGTTTATTTCAAAATTTATACAAGTATACCAATAGTTGATAAAAATCAATCTCGTAATTACAATTTGTTGATTACTCTTATATTTGACGAATGTGTCTTCTTTTATTCATTTTTACAGATTTGGTCTTTATCACTGAAAGAATGGCAACAGTGAAACACAAAATATTGGTCATGTCTGGCAAGGGCGGTGTTGGCAAGAGTACATTCTCAGCTCAACTTTCTTTCGCCCTGGCAGCTATGGATTTCCAAGTAGGACTACTCGATATTGATATCTGTGGTCCGAGCATTCCCAAAATGCTCGGTCTTGAAGGGCATGAGATTTATAATCGGAGTAACCTTGGATTGTCTCCTATTTATGTTGAATCAAACCTTGCGGTCATGTCAATCGGGTTCATGCTCCCTGATCCCGACAGTGCTGTTATTTGGCGAGGCCCTCAAAAAAGTGCTACCATCAAGCAATTTATAAAAGACGTATATTGGAATGAGCTTGATTTTCTTATAGTTGATGCTCCACCTGGAACCTCTGAGAATATCTCAATCGTTAAATTTCTCGAATCAACTGGAATAGACGGTGCTATTATAGTGACCACCCCACAACTATTCTCAATCGTTAAATTTCTCGAATCAACTGGAATGGAATAGACGGTGCTATTATAGTGACCACCCCACAACAAGTGTCTCTTACAGATGTGAGGAAACAAGTTAAACAAACAGGCTTGAAAGTTCTTGGAGTAGTTGAGAATATGAGTGGTTTGTGCCAACCCTTATCGAAGTTGTAATTTCTTTTTTGCTTGACTTCACAATATTTAATTTGTTTCCTATATTGTTTTTTTTTTTCAACATCTCTTCATTTTCACTTGAAATTGTATATGTTGCTTGTATAATTTCATTGTTTGAACTTGATTTTGATAGTCCCAATTTTTGAACTTGGTTCCAATCCCAACTTGGTTAGATATTTACTTTACATGACCTCATCACATATTCCATTTACATACAACATACAATATAATTGAATTTTCTCCAAATAGGAAATATACTGGAACTCAAAAGCTACGAATAAATCAAAGTCCCAAAACAAATCGACTTTTGATATATTAACATTAGCCATATTAAAATAAAATCAATTAAATATTAAATAATGTAATTAATTTTAATAATTCCTAAAGTGTGATTATATAATTAATGATTCAGACATAATCAAAGCTGCTTAGCAATTTGTTCCATTTTTTCGAGTATAAACCGTATTTAACCCGTATTTTCAACATATGTAACTTCGTCCCTAATTCATATTATTTAAATACAAACAATTAAAATAACAAACCTTTTTTTTCTTATTAATTAATTAAATTAACAAGTCACATCAAAATGTCGGCCTTATTTATAATATTTAAAACACCAAAAACAACCGCGTATTTCAATCCAAATTCTCTCCTCTATCTCTATCTATATCTATATATATTATGTTCTTACACAATCAATCTTCAATCCACAAGAAGAAAACTTACAAGCTTATTTCGAATTTCGATTCATCTTCTATGGAGAAATGCGAGCAATACGAGCGCGTTTTCAACCGCTTCGATTCAAACGGCGACGGAAAAATCTCCGCGGCGGAGCTCCAGCAGTGCGTGCGGTCTATCGGCGGCGCTATGACGGCAGAGGAGGCGTCGGCGGCCGTGAATCTGATGGATTCCGATGGAGACGGACTGTTGTGCTTGGATGATTTCGTGAGAGTAGTAGACGAAGCTGGAGACGAAGAAAAGGAGAGCGATTTGAAAGAGGCGTTCAAAATGTACGAACTGGAGGGAAGCGCGTGCATAACACCGAAGAGCTTGAGAAGAATGCTGAGCAGATTGGGGGATAGGAGAGACGTTGATCAGTGCAAGAATATGATCGCTTGTTTTGATCGGAATGGCGACGGCGTTCTCAATTTCGATGAGTTTAAGCTTATGATGTCGTCTTGATTGATACGACGCCGTTTGTAAGGGTTTGGAATTTGTGTTTGATTCATTGATTATTTGTATAATAGTTGTATCATTTTATCTTAGTAATGCACATTGATTCTTTTATTTATTAATAAAATTATTATTGGATTGTAATTTCATGTTTCTTCTAGCATTTTCTTTATTCCTTTTCAAGTTTTTTTCTTAGTTGTGTATTAAATTTAGATGTGAAGACAGTAAAAGCATATACCATGTAATAAGAAATGTGAACAACTTGTAAATATCTAATTACTAAGAAATAGTAGGAATTTCAATGGTGACTTTCCTTTTAAAAATACCGAAAATAACTAAATAAGAAGTAAAAATGTGTTTGATAAAATTGCTTTTATTTTCTTTGTCAAAAACGTTTTCAAAGTTAATAGAAAATGTGCAAACACTGAAAAGATGGTTTTTTTTTTTTTTTTAATTCTCATAACAATATTCTAATTTTGGAAAGGTTTTTTCTTCTGTGATACGCATAACTTCAAGGACGTGATTGGTATACTGGAATGAGGTGGGAATGGAATGGGCATTCCTGTGTTCATTCCTATTATAATGATTGGTATGTTTTTTTATTGGGAATGTTCATTCCTATTGGAATTCATATTCCCAAAAGTATGGGAATAGTGATTCCTTCCATACCCCTTGGGTTTGGCTATTCCTCCAGGAATCAATTCTATTTTTTTTTCTTATGATATTATTTTCTTCACACCAATATAAAAGTCTTGAAAATTTGATGAATGCAATATATATATTTTTTTGGACTTATGATTAATAATCACAAATTATTTTAAAAATAATATAAAATTATTAAAAATTTCAAAATATTATTTAAATGCATTGAAATGACTAAAAAATATATATTATTTTTCGTACGTACTTAGTCGAAATATTTTCGTCAATAAGAATTACTTAATCATAATAAATATAATTTCAAATGTAACAAGAATAGAAAAAAAAATACAAAAATGAATTAAAAAAATATAAAATAATATTGCGTTTAACAAATAATATCTTATATATCCTTAAACTAGTTCATCAATAAAAAGTATTAGAAAAGGTGAATTATTATATAGACAATATTACATATATAACTCTTTCAATCATTATATAATAATTATATTTTTCCCATTTTTCATTTAATTTTTCCATTTTTTTTATCATTTCCCGTGTTATTTTTCTTTAAATAAAAAGTTTAAAGTCTCAAATCATTTAAATTTCAGAGAATTAGATTGGATTCAAATTTGCATTCGAGTTTAATAAATAACTCAAATATACGAATATACAAAATAAAAAAAATCTCATATATCGAATTCATTTCCTTTCTCATTTCCTTTCTCATTCCTGCAGTATACCAATCATAGGATTTATGAAATTAATATCATTTCATTCCCATCTCCCATTCCATTCCTTATACCATTCCATTACTACATAATTCCATTCATTCATACCAATCATGTCCCAATATGTTGTTCACATGTGTTTAAAATATAGCAAGAAAATCTTGAATATTTTAGGAAAAGTTGCGCTAAGCCCCTCATTTATTCTATAACTATCCAAAAGCCCTCACCTTTTTAAAATTATTAATACACCCACTCGACATGTCTATTTATAGAGTCTAAAAGGAGTAAAATTATAATAATTTTTAAATGCACCGGGAATGTAATTGTAAAAATACTTTAAAAT